>OZ018319.1:31836884-32436884 GCA_963969495.1 Ceratothoa steindachneri
ATATATATATATGTATATATATATATATATGTATATATATATATATATATATATATAGAGAGAGAGAGAGAGAGAGAGAGTGTACGGCTAATGTATACAGTCCTGATCATAAGTATAGGTCCAGTTGAAAAACTGTAAAAATAGACATTTCGCACCTTCAGATACTTATAAGGTTCTAAGTGAAGCTTTGATATACTAAAAGCTAAATTGTAGCTGAGTCAAACAAAGATAATTTAAACAAATTAAAGAGAAAAGACAGTTTACATCAAATGAGCTGCTCAACAGCTGATCAAAAGTTAAGACAACAGCGCATAATAGTCCTAATTTGCGCAAATTCTCGGATTCAGTCATTTATCGTTTGGAGCTCACAGTATTAGAACGTCATAATGCCTAGAGCGGGTAAACTTTCATTATTTGAACATGGTCGGATTGTTGAACTGCATAAGCAAGGCCTGTCGCAGCGTGCCATCGCTGCCGATATTGGGCGCAGTAAAACAGTGATTTACAATTTTCTGAAAGATTACGTGGGCTATGGAACAGCAAAGTCAAGTGTCAGACCCCCCCACCCCTCCCAAGTTATACCAGCACTAGGTAAGAGTTTCAACAGGGTTGTCCGTCAGGATACGGCACGGTCCTCAAGTCAGTTTATGGCACTCACCGATGTTGATTGCAGTCCAATAACCATTAGACGTGATCTCAGAGGGAGGGGCATGAAAAATAAAAAACGGCTTCATCGCCTCGTCCGCTTCAACGTCAGAAAACCGCCCGTTTAGAGTTCGCCAGGGAGCACCAGACATTAGAAATCGCAAAGTGGAGGAAGGTTTTATTCTCTGATGAGAAAAAAAAATTTACCTCGACGGTCCTGACGGTTTCCAACGTTACTGGCATGACAAGCAGATACAACCCGAGACGTTTTCCACATGACACAGTGGTGGAGGCTCCATCATGGGGGGGGGCGGGGTGCTTCAATGGAACAATGGGCAATGGGGCTTCAGGTTGTGCAGGGGCGTCAAACAGCGGCTGGCTATGTAGAGATGCTGCAGAGGGCATCCCTCACGACGGAGGGCCCTGGTATGTGTGGTGATGACTGGGTCTTCCAACAAGACAATGCAACAATTCACAATGCCCGCCTGACAAAGATCTTCCTCCAAGAGAATAACGTCCCTCTTTTACACCATCCTGCATGTTCACCGGATCTAAACCCAATGGAAACATTTGGGGATGGATGTCAAGGGAAGTCTACAAAAAATGGACATCAGTTCATGACAGTGGGTGCCCTTCGTGAGGCCATCTTCACCACCCGGAGTAATGTTGCCCTGTCCCTCTTAGAAACCCTCGTATTAGGCATGCCACGTCCACTTTTTGAGGTTATCAACAAGAATGGTGGAGCCACTCACTACTGAGTCCTTATTATGAAGGGTTTTTTCATGTTTGGGTGGTATTGGTCTTGAACTGTCTTTTCTCTTTAATTTGTTTAAACTACTGTACTTTTGTTTGACTCGGCTACAATTTAGCTTGTAGTATATCGAAGATTCGCTTAGAACCTTATAAGAATCTGAAGGTGTGAAATGTCCATTTTTACAGTTATCAACTGGTCCTATACTTATGATCAGGATTGTATATATAAAATTATCAAATTTGAATTTTTTTACACGTGTTTTGTTCACTTTGTCACATTTAGTGTCTTCATTGGATTTTAATTATCTTAGACTTGATTGAGTCACTTGTCCGGTGAAATTGACTTCATTGAGTAAGTTTTCCATCATTTCCCAAATTAGACTTCGATCGGTCGTGTTTGTGTTAGTTTCATCTTCGGGTATTGTTAGCTCCTCGGGAGCTGGGTCGTAATCTTTGGACGCTGCCACACTTAGTATAAAACAACGACTCATCATTCCTCCTCACTTTTGTTCTTTCGAGGGAGAATCGGAGCCACTGGCTAATAGGGATCGTTTCAGTTGTCCTTCATTATTTGTCTGGTGGACCTCTTGTTTTGGTTGCCACCACCAGCCCTATACTTTCCACATACCAAGTCTTTGAATTTGTTACGGTGTAGGGCAACGCAGTCGCCAGGGATTCTGTCAGTAAGGAGCAATTCTTCAATATCTTCTTCATCCTCTCCTCATGTCTTTCCCTTCACGTAAGGCTTTGTGTTTTCCACAAATCATAGGAAGACTGACAAAGAACGACACTATCTGACACTTAATTTTCCTGCACCTTCATGCTTACGCTTCCGGAGAAAACATCTGAGACAGATCCCTCCTACAAAGCGTACCTAATCCAAGGCCATAAACATTTCTTTTGAGATGCCTCCAAAAGGGACACAATTGAAAGTGTTTGAACCAACTTTGCTTTATTCATTGGCGTAATTATAATTCCGCTTCTTGGTTTTGAAATATAAAAAACAAGAACCTAGCCCCTTTAGAGTTATTTTACTATTTGGTAATCCTTAATTTGTATCTGTTTATCATAAAAGTGTCTGACTATACACACGTGTCTTCATTAAAGTATCGACCGATTTGCACCAGCTTTTCAAACCCCAAGCAAAATCTCCATCCAGAGTCTATTCATTATAGTGCCTTGATTGGAATTCAAGATTCATAAATTGACGGAATCGACAGGTCACTACTCTTACATTATTTATTAAGTTGTGTTAAATTATTTATAAAGTGGTCATATTTATTATTGTTCATAAAGTGTTATTGCAAAGATTTAATTTCTCTCGACCTGCATGAAAAATGGGAAACCTTGATTGATTTTATAGCAGGATATGCTCTAAAGCACTTGGGCCAAAAGACGAAAGAAAGTGGAACAGGAGTTACTCTCACAAAAGCTACACAAATTCAGCCCACTCCTTAAAAGCAGTAGCCCCCTCTAAATTTATTTATTTATTTATTTTTATTTATATATATATATATATATATATATATATATATATATATATATATATATATATATATAAATAATATATATATATATATATTATATATATAATATATATATATATATATATATATATATATATATATATATATATATATGTAGGTAGGTATATATATATGTATATATCACAGCTATAGAAGCCCACTTGTTGGTCACCATTGGGGTAATTTGACCCAGGAGTAACATAGGCCACTCAGACTTGGCAAAGGTGGCGCCACCTGGTTTCAAAATGCAAACTAATACTTGATAAGAGCTGCAGATGCTTCAGTGCCCCTAATATCTCATTTTAAGTGGTATTTAAGGCCAAAATGGGCTAGACCATTTCTATTTACCTTTTGAGTAACGCAAACTCTGAATTACATAATAAACACAGATATTGTTTGTTTGGCAAACCTGTGCAGCAAAGAGCAAATGCTTACTTTTGAGCAAGAGACAGTACTATTACAAACACAGTTTATTAAATTGCAACTGAATCTGCCTTCACAGACAAATAATAATAACAATCAGAAAGTAAAGATATATTTGTGCCACAATATAAGAATTTAAACAATATGCATCTCTATTTATTTGCGACAGGACTTTTTATCCTGGGCATCGCCGGATACCTATGCTAGTATATATATATATATATATATATATATATATATATATATATATATATATATATATATATATATAGAAGAAGGAGCAAATGCAAGTTCTGCGGGTGATAACAACCATCACAGGGTTTTCGCCATATTTATTTTCTGCCTTTCAAAACAATTTTGAAGACAGAAAGAAAGGTGCATAAACCTTGCATTGCAGACTATATAACAATACAGTACAAAAAGAGAAATTGGATGTGAATGAGCAATGAGACAAGAAACAGGAGTTTTTTTTAAAGTAAGAGAAAGGGACATTAGAAGAAGACTAGAATCATAGAGAGCAGAGGGTTGCACAATGAAGGCAATCCTTTACCGAGAAGACAGAGATAATGCCAGGGGAAAAAAGTTTGAAATTCCTGGCCGGGACTCGAACCCGGGTCTGCTGATTGCCGGCCAGATGCTCTACCGCTAAGCTACCAGGCACAGTGACTCTACTTCGCCCAAAAGCGTTACCCCATCAAACCCAGTATCTCTCTAAGCTAGGAACCTCCAAGGAATTTTTATACCACGGGTTCGAGTCCCTGCCAGGAATTTCAATCTTTTTCCCTGGCGTTATCTCTGTCTCCTCGGTAAAGGATTGCCTTCATTGTGCCGCCCTCTGCTCTCTATGATTCTGGTCTTCTTCTAATGTCCCTTTCTCTTGCCTCTAAAAAACTCCTGTTTCTTGTCTCATTGCTCATTCGCGTCAAATTTCTCTTTCTTGTACTATATATATATATATATATATATATATATATATATATATATATATATATATATATATATATATATATATATATATATATATATATCATTGTTTAATGTCAAAATTGAGTGAAAATCGTACTTTTGTAGAGGTTTTATTATAGATTTGCATTTCCACACTATTAAATCAGTTACTTTAACAGATTTCTTATATTCTCCCTACTGCTGAAAATATCCTTCACATCGCCTTCATCTCACACGGAATGGGAAGGAGGGTTTGGTTTTTTGCTCCTAGCCTATCTACCTCCTAATCCATGGAGGTAGATAGTGGCGTGCCGTCAAGAAGAAAAGAAAAAGAAATTACACCCCAACAATTAATATGACAGCAGAATCAACTTTATTCTCACATTTATGCTTGCCTATACCTGTATACGTCATATGGTACCGTTCACTTTCAATCGAATTGGCGTTAGACGCTGCAATAATTGAAAAAATGCATCCGTTTCATGAAAATTTCTACTCTCTTTTTTTCCCCTTAATTTCAATAATAGTTATGATTTTGGGTGCTTTACAATGAATAGTTTAAAAGATGTTTGGCTTTGCTTAGCCATAATATACAGCCATTAGAGTTTTATGATTTTTATCTAGATATTTCAACGACGTGTTAGAATTAAGAAAAAAATAACCTATTTGTATACGGAAAAGGAAGCAAATTTAGCTTTGCAGTCATCTGCCTGCATCTGACAACTCTGCCGGGTTGCCAGAATCTAGGTCATAAGCAATAAAAGGTCTAAGACATAATGACGTAACTATTATTATGCTCTGAAGCTTAAACAATGTTTAGGTTATATTTAAATACTGGTTCTGAGAATGAAAGCAGCAATATAACCTAAACTCGATATGGTTACGCTCTTGTATCTTAATCATTTTGTTAATATTTCCTGGATACTGGCAGCCCTACCAGACTCACCCCTCGTATCTTTGAGATCAGTTAGTAGCTGCGAGTAAGTGCTTATATAAGTCTAGCGTATTGTCTATTCATTTTTTAAGTGATAACCCCCTTTTAAACAAAATGGATGCAAATAAAGTTGTGAGAAAATGCGATTTCATTATTGAAAAATTAGTAAAAAGGAAGTTCAGTCCGATGACTTATAATGAAAAAGAAACTTATTAAAACAGGTACTTGCACTCGCAAGTACAATGTAGGCCACCAATATGCATCTTGGCCTTTGGTTGTGCATACTTACAGAAGCTATTTTAACATTTAAATAAAGTTTTAAAAGAATAACATTGTAAAAAATTAACATTTAAATAAAGTGAGTAGCTTACAATTTTATAGTTATTTTTAATGAACAACATATTTAGGTAATTTAAGACGAAGATAGCCCCGTCATTTCCACTGTTCTAGGCACGCGCTCGCCTCCGCTGTTCCCCGCATAATATTTTGTCCACATTCTAATATGTTTCACCTTTTTTGACTAAAATTGAGAGGGTCCCTTTTAAGGCCCCGTCAAGAACATTAATATATCCGAACTGGGTTTTTTTATCCCTATGGGTGGGGGGAGGGCTCCGTCCCCCCAGAGCAATAATGCAAATAAATAGGTATTCCTATGTAATTTGATGAGCTGAATAATATTGCTTCTATAACATTTTTTAATTAGAAGGCTCTAAAACCTTGGAAATGGCGGCGCTATCTTCGTGTTAAATTGCCTATATTTACTTCAATTAACATTTATTTTTGTAAAACTTGAATTGCTTCCTCATCTTCAAAGTCACCGCACGCCACTGGTTGTATAATATATACAAAGGAAATCGAACACAATTGTGGATACTTGTAAATATTGCATACCAGCTCGCACACTTTTCGGAAATTATGTTTACATTATTCCTTGAAATGCAGGATTGTATAGAAACGTTTGTCGGGACAAGCAATCCAGATATTTTCGTAAATAGGAGGTTTCTATGGTAAGGGAAATTCGGTTGACTTATTTAACGGTATGCCTAGTCATGTAGACACTGCATTCCAAAGAATCTTTGGTTGTTTAATTTGATAAATGTTATTTTTCGGACAAAATTTGCATGCAACCCTGTTTCACCTCCCTTCAAATTACGTTACAGATTTATAAACTTTATTTCAAATTTATCTCGTCGGTATTGAAAATAGTCCTTCGAATGCCTAATTAATCTCGCGGGAGGATGTAAGCCGGCCCTTTCTCCAATATATGCACTCGTTCTGAAGGGTTACCACTATAAAAATGCGAATAATTAGCAAAGAATAAAAAGGGTAAAGCACCTAAAGTTTACCCGCACAAACGCAATATGTTCGCCCATTAAGTTTAACCATAAAATTCAGAGCACGCGAACAATCTGTGCGTTTGCTAATATCTGAAAGCAGATTTATACCAAAATAAAAGGCACAAATTGTTTGTAAATTTAGAGGTAGTTTGAATTTGAATACAGATTTCAACCGCACACTTTCTTCGTTTATTTCTTTTTAATGTTTTTTTGGGGAGGGGGGGAGTGTCCTCTTCCCCATCACTAGCCTTCTGATGCTCCAACTGGAAAAAAAATTGGTTACCACTAAGAATACTCCATAAAATAATCAAGGCACCATTTCACCAAAGCAGCACACTCGGAAGTTCGCCCAAGGGAAGCATTCGATTGAACTCATTAAGAGATTGGTTCTTCCATAGAAGAACCAATCCCTTAATGAGTTCGCAGCCATTCGGGCTGCGTGGCAAAGAAGATGTGAGATGGCTGACGGGATCTACCCTCCAATGGCCCGACTGCTTCAAGTCGTTTTTTGTCACCTCCGAATGAGCACAATCGCGGTACGCGACACCATTGGAATGAGTGCTCAATACACCTTACTGCGACGTCTGCGTTATCTCTCAGAGTTGGTTACATTCTTGTTGAATGTTCCAGTCTGGGGATTCTTCGCCCACGTCACCTGTACCGGGACGAGCGGGTCTCCTCCCTTTTATTTGACTTTCTTTGGTGTTGGTCGCATACTTCCGCGTCGGGGAAAGGTGGGCCTTCCTCGACACTGCAGCTTCTTCCTTCTTGTTTTTTTTGCTTGTTTTTTATTTGTTTTTTCTTGTTAATCCGATTTCTAAAGAAAATGACTGTCAGAAAATGGGGGAGAGAGAGAGAGAGAGAGAGAGCGTGTGTGATTGAGTCACGAGAAAGGGATTTCGAGCGAAGGAGATCTGCTTCCAGAACGGCGACAAACTTCCGGTGCGATAACGCGCCAGAACCCCGTCCCGTTTATGGTGTTACGACCCTCACTGCCGATTCCCGCCATTGAGGCTATTGTACCGAACCGATAACGCTTCCGTTGGCAAATACTGGAACTTCCGGCTTAGTAATATATATTCTCGACCCCGAGAATAATCGAGGAAGTATTCTTAGAGCTTTCGGGTCGCGAGCTGTCGTCACGTTGCTTCCAAGTAAGGAAGCCCACGCAATACAGAAGGTATTCACGCGGCATCCCAAGAGGTCTTTGGAATCATTCATCGACGAAGTGCAATCTTCGAGCGACAACCCCCGGTGCTATTTGGTCTCGCAGCAGGAATCAATATTCGGAACGACCAAGACTACTTCTGGAATATCGCGCTCTACCTCGCTTCCTCAAAGAATACCTTTCCCCGAGTACCCGATACTCGTGGTCTTCTCCAGAAAATCGCAAGACTTACATTTTCTTTCATCGTCGAAGAGGCGTGACGCTCTCCGACGGAGCGACTCACCTCGTGATCTCCTCCCGGTCCTTCTCAGGTAATTATTGTAACAATTATTGGGCCTCGTACGGCTAATACTTACCTCGCAGTCGCCTCCCGCTTTCACTCGGGTAATTAGTGTACTTATTGGGCCTAAGACTATTCATATTCGTCATTTCAATTTCATTCATTTAGTAAACGGTGTTAACTAAATTGCCTGTATATTATTCTGTAAATATATATTGTTGTTTGTATAAGATTAAAAGATTATTTTTGTTTTTCCTGTTTAAATCCTCCAACCACCAAAACCTAATTAAATTAAATAGTAGCAATACCGGCCAACGATTAACTCACTGTCGCCATTTAAAATCCCATCGCACTCGAAGAGGAAATCATTTCCTAATTTGCGGCTGTCGTCTCCCCTTCCCTGCATCTTTGGAGGGGAGCCAAAAGGGTCGGGTTCGGGCTACCTGAATTCTACGACAATGACCTCGGGCAAAATTTAAACCGTTCGTTGCATGTTTTTTATTAAGAAGTGGAGTTTTGCGGGAAGTGAAAGAATTCAGATCATTTTGATGGAACCTTCTATTAATAATACTTTTACTCACTTTAGTCCCTGGCAATTCCTGATCATTTTGTAGATCTTTCATAGCAATGATTTGATTATTCTTTAAGGTTTCGAAGCATGTAACGTCGAGACCGATTGTTAATCTTGCGAGGAGCACCGGCTCCTGGCATGTAAGGGGCGATTCCATACTCTCGATGCTTTCGAATTATCGAACCCAATGTTACGTAAGGCGCTTGAACTCGCTCAAAAATAGTCCTATAGGATAATTCATCTTTGTAAAGTTTAATTATTTGCTGTCGATAAACTTGAGGAATTTCTTTGACTTTCCGCATTGCTCGACCGTTGAGGCTCCTGTTGGGAATGAGGTCCGTAGAGACAAGATGACGAGCCAAACTGGAGTCCTGCAGAACTTACGTCATAATTAGACCGTTAAGACTCAGGTTGGGAGGAGGAAGTTCTCCTGAGGTGGAGTGCTAAACCAAACTCCAGTCTTGTCGAAGGACTTACGCCTGAGTTAGCCCGCTATAGCTTCAGGTGTGGAAAACACACAACCCAAATCCACTCCAGGTGGTCATCAATTATAATAGATGTTTACCAGCGCTGGAGGTTTACAGATAAAGTCACCTTGAACTCTTCGCGGTTATGCGGCGTATACTTCACTTTTTGTCTTCATATATTTGGATTAGCAATTCAGATTCTTGGATAAGTGCGCACTCGAAGAGAGGTTTGAAGTTTTTTCTTCGAAGCCTAAGGAGCTTTATTCAAGAGGCATAGAGAGACTTTTATTTGGTTGGAGAAAGCTCTCTGAAACGGATAGAAACAATTTCATAGTGCAGGTAACCAATGAAATTCGTGAAATTTTCGTTTCTCTTTTGTTGGTTTAAAAACGCACGAATTTTGTCGTTACCTGATAATTAATTCCCTCAATTACAACCGCTTTTGCCAAAAGGAGGAGGATGGCGTGCATCAACCCCTAAAAACTATCGCCCTATCTCACCCCTTTAAGTATCATAAAGCCACAAACCACCCTCTGAAAAAGTGGATATTCAATGGCGTGAATAATAATGATGGTAATAATAATATATAAGGTTTCTACCATTGCTCCTCTAATTTCCTAAATATCCCTCATTGTGAAACGCTTCATTTACCTAGCCTACTTACTGCAGAAGCTTTTCAACCTGGCTCGAAGCAGGAGATTAAGAATAGCTGAACAAATCTACATGGCAAGGATTTTACACAATCTATCGCCGTCGAATAATTGAAAAAAATCACTTTTATCCTCTATAACAAAAAAACTACTACAGAAAAACAGCTAGCTGAACGTTGAAACAAAAAAAAATACACATACAAACACGAAGAGCACATGAATAACACAGTCCAATGTTACAGCAAAATTCAAAACTAGCATCTCGAACCCTCCTGACACATTCGAAGTAGTTTTTGCCTACCCTCAACCCCCCACTAAAAGTCAAACATTTGCAGAGTACCTGGCCACCCTATCAGTTCTTTTCTCTCATAAGCTGGTTGATCTCCTCAATGTTGCCTTCCCAAACTCCTCCGCCTCGTGGTAGTACTCGGCGACTTCAATATCCCACAAAACACTCCTTCACATCAACAACTCTTTGAAATATTGGAACTTTTTGCCCTTTCCCAATTCGTCAGTCCTCTCACCACGCCCACGGCAACATTCTTAATTTCGTTTTCTCCGAATACCCAGTTCATCAACTCCTTGTCACGGATCCCTCAAATGCTATATCTGACCACTTTATTATTCAATTAAGCTTAACTCTACCTTCTCAAATTAACCTCCACAACGGTCCTGTCGTACGGTCACACCACAGGAGACTCTCTGCCATTGAACCTGGGCTGATGTCTCAGGATCTCGCCTCAACTCATCCGGAAGGCGCCCCCGTCTCCCTCTCCTTTCACCTCATCACTTGCCTTGACACTCACGGTCCTCTTCGTTCTGCCTTTTCTCGCAGATCCCACACCCCATGGTTCTTCAACACGCTCCTTGAGTCCCAAAAATACAGAGCATATGATAGGCGCCTTCGATCCGCCCGCACCCGAGCAAGGGGACTGAACAAGCTTCTCTCGCCTATTCGCTTGAAACTCGTGTGTACGCGCCCCTCCTGCGATCCTCGTGCTTTTTCAAGCTCCTCGCTCTTCTCTCGTTTCCCAAACTATCCCAAGCCTCCCCCCCCCCAATCTCTGTGATCCTGCCTTTGTCTGCCCCCGTCACACTATTATCTCCCTTACTCCAGCTGCCAATCTCATTTCCCTCACCCGAGTCTCCCTTGAAGAGTTTGATACTCCACTCATCGAAAAAACCCTGCTCTCCGCTTGACACTTTCCCACCCAGTCTCTATGTTCAGTTCCTACCAGACCTCTTACCACACCTATTGGGTATCTTCAACGCTTCTCAGTCGCTAGGTAAGGTGCCCTCTGACTTTAAATATGTTGCTGTCCTTCCTATCTTAAAGAAACAAAATCTTACCCTAATTTCCTTCAAACTTTTGCCCTATCAATTAGTTTCCGTTACTATCCAAACCTCTTGAGAGGGTAGTAGCAACCCGCATCACTGAACACATATCCTCCTCCAGCATCGACAAAACCTTCCAGTCCGGCTTCAAGGCAAGTTACAGCTCTGAATCGGTTCTCCTACATGCGACTAATAGACTCCGCCGCGAGGCCGACGCTGGGAGAGCTTCAATTCTGACGCTTCTCGATCTTTTGGCAGCGCTTAAAACGATTGACCGCTCCGTTCTTCTCCACCGCCTTCGGGACTTCCTGGATGTCTTTTGAACTGCGCTGGGCTGGTTTCGTTCTTATCTGTCATCTCTTACTCATTATGTCCACATCGAGATTGAGGCCCCTCGGCCAGCTGCTCTGTTCTATGGTGTTCCCGCTCCTTGTCCCGCTCCTCTTTCTTATCTACCTCCCACCTCTTGGCTTTCTGCGTCGCCTGGGTCTATCCTTCCATTTCTCTGCTGATCAGACTCAATATTTATCTCCTTTTCCACAAACTCGTTTGCCAATCTTTTATCCGCATAGGACACGATTGCTGAATTGGTATCGGATGACTTTCTCAAACTCAACCATGACATTTGAGGTTCTTTTGATGGGCACCGAAGGCAGATGTCGCTCGTTGTAAAAAAAAATAGGCCCCTCTCTTAATCTAATTGGCTCCCCAATCGCATTCTCTGACAACGTTAGAAACCTGGGTCCTTCCTTTGACAGTCAACTCGATTCCAAATCGCATGTTGCTAATATCAGCAAATCGTTTCTTCGCTTTCTCCGTAACCTCAGTTGTATCCGGTCCCACTTTGACTGAAACAGTCTCGAGAGTGTCATCATCCATGCCTTTGTTACCTCCATCCTTAATTATTGTAACACTTCACACTAGCGCCCCCAACACTACAATTCGTCTCCTTCAACTTGTACAGAACATTGTGGTTCGAGTTCTTCTCCGTCCAGGACGGTTCTTTCGTGCCATACTCGCTCCGTGAACTGCCCTGGCTGCCCATATTTCTAATTACTTCTAAATTTCTCATTCTCACATTCAAAATTCTAAACACCGCGACTCCCCCTTACCTGTCATCTACACGGGCTCTGTCCAGGTAACAAAGAGCCCGTCGCTCGGGAACGGCTTTCTTGCTTTCGGTTCCTCGCACTCGTCTCTTTTGCATGGCGAATCGTGCCTTCTCTGTAGTTGCCTCTAAGCTGTGGAATGATCCGCCTGCTGGCATACGTTCCTCTTCCTCTCTTTTCTGTTCCCCTCCCCCCATCGAGTCGACCTCGCACTCTAATTCTGTCAGGCCTTTTCCGAGTCGATGGAAGACGGGCACCCTGCGAAGGCTTCAAAGTCTTGAAGGGCGCCATTATAAAACTTCAGTATTATTATTATATTATCATTATTATTATCATTATTATCATATTATTATTATTATTATTTTATATTATTATTATTATTAATTCACGGCTAGAAAGAGGTGAAAATCAAGCGGCGTGGTATACCTGTTCACAAGGTAATAACTGACATCAAAGAATCATCTGATTCAATCCCCCACTCCTCGAGGCCCCCTGGATAAAATCCAGCCAATGTTTTCAGCAATTTAACTAACATTATAATCATATATGACGGGGCAGCTATATTCTTGTATATATTTATAGGGAGGGTGCGCTTATCGAGACTAGAAAGCCCATATTGTCTCAATGTCTCCACTTTGCTTTCTACAACTGTTGGTGCAAGTCTATTCCATAGTCTGCTACTTTATTATTAAATTTATATTCATTCATATCTTTATTAAATCTTCTCTTTTTAATTTTAAATGTATATCCTCTTGATGTGCACTGCTTGTCTACTGTAAGTCAAAAAGTTGCTCAGCCTCGTCTGATTCGATTCCTTTTCAACTTTTAAAACTTTTATCATATCTCTTCACTTATTTTCTAATGAAAACAGAATCAACAATTTAGGTCTTTCCTCATACTTCAAGTTTTTCAGCGTCGGAATAAATTTTGTAGCTTTTCTCCTAACGCATTCAAGATCTGCAGTTTTTCCAGATGCGGTTTGACAAGGGATCTATAGAATGGCAGTATAATGTCCTTTTTGATTTATTGTTCAAGGTTCTGGTTTATTACGCCAATTTATTACGCCTGGCATTGGCTCGAGTACTTGACGTTTTTGGCAAGAACTACACCAAGATCCTTTTTTCTTTCTTTAATGTTTTATCAGCTATTTTATATCTATGATTTTCATTATTTTGTCCAAAATGCAGAAACTTGTATTTCTCGGCATGGAATCACATAACTATCATAGGTGAAGATTGTGCCTCTTCATATATTGCTCCCTAACACCCATTGAGCGTGTTCATTCATGAACTCAGGAAACTTGTCATCCGCGTGTGTTTTGTGGGTTAATATTTTTGTTTTCTCTTCGCAGGTACGATTGGCTATCCTTTGAGGTGAACAATGAGGGCTTAGGGATTAGAAGTTCGTTCCTGAGGTGAGTTTTCTTTCACGTGAAGAGTGGAGCTCGCGACTTCGACTCCCTGTTCTTTTGTACGAACTCGCGTTTTTTTGAGGGTTGGACTTCCTCAATCGGATCTTCCGTCGGGCTGTAAGTCTTTATATCATGGTGGATGCTCCTTCTCATTCGTAGCCCCTATATTCGCCTTTTTCCGTTGGTGGTGGTGGCGACCCGGCCCCGGCCCGACAGTGGGTCTGGGACCCTCACACCTGTTCCAGGCCCCACCTCAGCTCCCCGAACCATCTCTCCCAGAGATCCACCGGGCCCAGGTATGTGTGTATCTGCGGGCATTTGAAGAGATGTATGGTGTCGTGTATATGTGTTAAGCATTTGGGGGCAGTTTGGTGTTTTATGGGTGGTGGGAGATATTTTGTGCATGTATGAGTGTTTGTTCTGAGTTGTGTATGGTTGGAGGTGGTGCACTTAATATTTTGTTGTGGGTTCTGTTTGTCAAGTATTGTTGTGTGATCTGAGAGTGGATTGTTTTCATGTTTTGCTTGATTGTTTCTTCTTTTGTTGTGTTAGGGTATGTGTGTAAGTTGGTGGGGTAGTTGTTGTTATCGAAAATATTCTGTTTTTTGTGTCGCTGATTGGGACGTTGCCTGGTGATGTGGTGGAGAGGATGATTTGGATGTTGTGTATTCTGCCTGAGTTGTGGTGCATTTAGTTTTAGGTGATTTTTGATTGGTATGATGTTCGTCTCGTGTAGATGTTGGGTGTTTGTGTCAAGGGTGCATCCTGTGGCAGTGCAGATGGCTGTGTTTTGTATTGTCTGTTATTTTATTGTGTTGGTTTCTGAAATGATTGGAGACCAGATTGTGTTGGCGTATTCTAGTGCTGGTCCTGTGATTGTCTTGTATGTGTTAATGAGCGTTTCCTTGGTTTTCCTCCAGTCTGTAGTTGTGAGTGCCTTGATGACTTTGAGTGTTTTCGTTGCCTTGACTATTGTGTTATGAGTATGTGAGTTTGGGGTCAAAAGTGAGGCCAAGGATCTTTGGTTCTTTTTTGTTGGGTAGTGGAATGTTTTCTATGTTTAGATTTAAGGTTGTGTTATATTCTGCAGGGTCTGGTGTGAAGAGAGCGGTCATTGTTTTGGTGGCGTTTATCTTTAGTGAGTTTTCTATTGTCCATGTGTGTATTTTGTTGAGGTAAGGTTGTATCTCTTGTGCAGCGGCTTCTGGTTTGTTGTGTAATGAGAGTATTGTGATGTCGTCCGCATAGGTGACAATTTTTACTGTTTGTGGGGAAGTTGGTATATCTGAGGTGTAGATGTTGAAAAGTGTTTTGGAAAGTACTCCTCCTTAGCCAACTCCGAATTTTGTGTGTCTGTGTTTAGATTTTGTGTTTTGTATTTGGCTGTATTGGAGTCGTTCCTTGATGTAGTTTGCTATGTGCTTGATGAGGTTGGTGAGTATGGTGAGTTTGTAGATCTTATTGATTAGTTTGTGTAGGTCTAGTGTGTCGAATGCTTTGGGCATGTCAAGGGCGACTGCTATGGTTCTATATGGTGGAATTTTCTTGTTGAATCCATTTGTGATTATGTTGTTTATTGTGTGTAATGCTGTGGTGGTTGAGTGCATGGGTTTGAACCCAAGCTGGTGTGGTGTGTTTGCGATGTTGGATGTGATGTAGGGTAGGATGATTTTTTTTAGTGTTTTGGCTACGGGGGAAAGAAGCGGTATTGGTCTGTAGGAGTCTCCTTTGTTTATGTCTTTGTTTGGTGTGGGTATTGGAATTATTTTTGCTACTTTCCATTGTTTAGGTATGTTGTTTGTGTTTATAGCGAGGATGTAAGTGTGTGTGAGGAGGTTTATGGCGTTTTAGACTAGGTGTTGGATGTTTATGTCATCAGGGCCGGTGGAGTTGTTCTCTCTTGCTTGTTTTATGGCTCTGATGGTCTGTTCTGTTGTGGTTGTGAATTGTGGTTTGGGAAGGTTTTTTTGTAAGTCTGTCCATTTTCCTGTTTTCATTTTTCGTTTGGTGTATGGTTGTGTTTGTGAATTGTCTGTTAAAGTGTTTTGCTTTTTGTATGGGTGCGAAAAAGGGCGCCAGAGAATTTCGAGGTGAGATGTGCGTTTAGGGATACGAGAAGGCTCGCAGCTTTGTCTCGGAGTGTTTCTGCGTACACCTATGTACGCGGTATTCAGACTTCTACAGTAAATATTTGAGTTAATTGATAAATTAAAAGTTATATATTTTTTGTTAATTCTTGATGTTTTACTGGATCCTTACGTGTTGACCGGCTCTTTCCTTAAAACTGATTAAACGCTGTGGTACTCACATAATGCAGTAATTAAACTCCGTTAGACGAATACGGAGTCCACTCAGCCAATAGAGGAATTATTTCCCTTCCTAAGTGGTGTCAGACTGGCTCGCTAAAGTCATTAAATATATAAATACTTTGACAAAAAGAGGTATAGTATCGGAGTAATTGTTAAACGGCCAACAGTTGAAGAATAATTCTCCGGCAAAAGTGGGGAGACAATTCCTCGACAGTTGTTCTTCTTATTTCGTTTGCAGCCACTAACCACAAGATTTCAGGCCCAATGCGAGAACATTATGGGGTACTCCTGAATTAGAGCGACTCCATCTTTTCTCACCTTAAGATAGCCTCCCGCCTCCCCCTTGGCTCGCTTAGCTTTAGCTGATCCCCTACTTTGAGGTAAAATGACCTTGCCTCTTTGTGTTTTGCCAAAGCTAATGAACATTGTAGAATAATTTCTGCTATAATTTTGTTGTTTCTAAATGAGGATTTGGCCCCTTGATCACTAAGTTTGTTAAACTTGTTTGTTTCTATGTAATTTGAAATGTAAGTATTTTAATTGGCTGGTTTGTTTCAGTTGGGTTTGTCTTGAGTGTTTCCACAGCCGTCAATTCAGCCGAAGCTAGGGTGTGGCAACGTCACCCCCCACCCTACTTTAACTACCTTCACTATCTGAAGCAAGCAGGACTGTAACGTCATTGATATCCGCCATTGACTCATTCGGGACATTTCTTTAACAAAAATTTGAATGAATATAGGAGAGGTGTAATCCAACAGATACTCGCACATGATCGTTATACAAAGGGTTTCATATTCTGATCGTGCAAAATAAGGGTAGGGAATATACCTGATGTAATCTAGCCAGAATTCAACTAGCGCCAGAGCTACCATCCTCAACCCCCAAAAAGGTTGATTCAAGAAGCCTTTTGAACAACGAAGTGTAGGCTTTTATAAGTAAAAGAACTCAATGCCGAGTTATGGTTTATGATAGTGAAACCACTGTATAGGAGCCAAAAGATTTAATTTACGAGACTAGTTTCGGTATGTAGTTCATCATACCCTCTTCAGTCGTTTACTGAGAATGCCATTGTTACAAAAGTCTATAAATAGCGTACATATCAGAAAAACACACACAAAGAAACACAAAACGATGGAAAAAGGTCATTAATCAGGGGGTGCGAGTCTGATGGGCATTTCAATTGCCCATCTGACATTAAAATTGCGAATTTCTCCTATTAATATAGATTCTACTATTTTTCTTTTACGGAAATCTTTACAATTATATATGATTTGTGCCTTCGAATAGTCAATTTGATGGTTGAAATTGCTAATATGCTTAAAAATTCAAGATGTGGTACTGCCTCGTCTGACATCACCTTTAGTTCATAAATTCGTTATGTTAAGGTTCTTCCGGTCTCTTCTATGTAGAATGAGGGACAGTTGTTAGAGCCACACGGGATGAAATATACACCTGCTTCATTTGGCTGATCCACGGGCTTGGTCGAAGGGAAAGATTTAAGGATATAAAAAGGGTTTTTAAATGTGGTTAGGCCTGGGGAAATAACTTTGTTCACTCCTTTGAGGAGGGGAGAAAAAGGGAGGAATAGACACTTCGTATTACTAAATTTGTTTTTATCCTTGGGACGGTAATGAGTAGATTTTGCTTTAGATAAACTTTCATTGGTCACGTGAAGGGGATAACTTAATTCAATGAAACTGCAGGTTATATGTGTAATCTCGTCTTCTAGAAAGCAAGGGTCACATATCCTAAATGCTCTCAAAAACATACCTGATGTAACGGCTCGCTTAATGTTAGTATCATGATCAGAAAAGAAAAGGATATACGAGTTAGAATGGGTTGGTTTTCGGTACACAGTGAAGCTAATTTTGTCAATGACTCTAACAATTTTTGCATCAATAAAGGATATACAATTATCTTTTCCCCAATCTACTTTAAAATTGATAGTGGGATAGAGGTCGTTAAGATTTTTAAGGAAATTGTCAAATAAGTTTAAACTATTTATAGGCCAAATCGATATAACATAATCCTCATACTTTACCTTACAAAATTATGATGGGGAATCACAGAAGGGAGTAATGATACTTCGAAATGTTCCATAAAAAGGTTACATAATATGGGCGATAAAGGATTGATGATTACCCATGCTAAGACCAAATTTTTGACGGAAACAAAGTTCAAACTGTTACCTAATTTCTCGACGTAGGAAATAAAGTCTGTGGTTGAAAACTAGTATTCGACTATAATTTACAAATAATTGTCATTTTCCTCATTTAATAATTCGCTAAATAGCAAAAATAAGGAGCACCATTACTTTTTTTAAGATGATTATTATGAAGTTATTTTAAATTTAAGTTCAATCGTTTGGTTTTCTATAGTGAATATTCTTGCTCTTTATAGGGAAAGAATATATAATATGACAACCTTATCTTTGCCTTTCATATAGATTATCTTCCCAATCTCTTTTGTCTCGAGAAATTAAATTAGAGGATGTTGATAACAATGTTCCTAAATATTTGCGGATTCGTAAACAATGAAGGAAATTCTTTGGTGAATAAAGAAAAATTGATACTTTTTCTTTTGACGCAGAGGGACAAAGGATTCTATTTGTATTATTAACAGAAATACAAGAAAACTACAGAATAATAAAGTCCCTCAAGTTTACTCTGTGGTCTCTACGGAAAAGACAAGAAAAGAATTGTGCGCTCGAAATTCGAGCGATTAGATTCGATCAAGGTTGCCTTTTCCGCTGCTTCAATGGACCGTTTGGAAAATTTATGATGCTCAAGAATGATAACATTTGGGTAGTTACTGTAGTGGTGGTTAGAATATTTCGCGTAACATATAATTATGTTAATAAGTTTATATTTTTGTAGGTTAGAAATTCATTAGCATTATAATAATAATAGTGGTTGAGTTAAAAATGAACAGAAAATGTAAGAATAGCTCCGACAGATTTTGCTATGTTTGCGGCAAAGTGACTTTTTCCGAGCAGCAATGTCCAATCTTTCCTGTAATTAAATCTTTGTATCATGCATATTTTGGAGTAAGGCTAAGAGATCAAGATAAAAGTTTTGCACCACATATCTGCTGCAAGGGATACTACATAAGTTTAAGACGCTGGAGTCAGGGTGAACAGAAGTCTCTCTCTTTTGGTGTTCCCACGGTGTGGAGAGATGGCAAGGACCACACTACGGGCTGCTATTTTTGCATGCCAAATCTTAAAGGTGAGCATTGTATCAAGTATTTAAGCTTTCTGTATTATATTGGCTCCTGAAAATGTCATTATTATGCATAGACTTAGCATAAAATTAAAAACTAGCATAGTTCACTTTAGCATGAACATAACTTTTACTAAACATTTATGTACTACCTGCAACTCTAAATTAATTCCTTTATGTAATTATATTTTCCACAGGTATAAATAAGAAGAATAAACATAGTGTGGCATATCCGGATGTTCCTTCTGCCATCAAACCCCTGCCCCATGGTCCAGGAATTCCTATACCTTCTCCCCATGAACATATAGAGGTCCATAAAGAGATTAATATGGAAGTTGATCAAGATTATGACACACCTGAGTCTATCAGGTTTCCACACATGATATGGTCGCAAGACCATTCACTCAAGTTTAGTTAAGTGGCCTGACCAGGGATCTGGGGCTTTCAAAGGAGAATGCACAACTTCTTGGTTCTCGACTTCGTGAAAGTAATCTTCTCGCTAAAGAAACAGCATTTTTTTGGTACAGAAATAGAGAACAAGAGTTTCGAAGCTATTTTTTACAGCATTCTTCCACCTCTTTAGTATACTGCGCCAATATTAAAGGACTTGTTGAGGCCCTTGGAATTCCCTACAACCCATTAAAATGGAGACTTTTCATAGATTCCTCCAGTAGAAGTTTAAAAGCTGTGTTACTGAATATTGGTAACAAGATAGCTTCCGTTCCTTTGATACAGTCCCGCACGAAAGGCTAAATTGATGAAAATGAGAGAAATTGGGGTGAGGGGCAACATACTTAAATGGATTAGAAACTAGCTGTCAAATCGTTCACAGCGGGTTGTTGTAAATGGGGCGTGTTCAGACTGGGCCCCAGTCACCAGCGGGGTACCACAGGGGTCAGTCCTGGGCCCATTATTATTTATTGTGTACATTAATGACTTGGATAATGGAGTGTTTAGTAGGATCTCTAAATTTGCAGATGACACAAAGCTAGGAAGTCGTGCCCTTGCGAGACCCGATGTAGAGCAAATGCAAAGGGACCTTAATGAAATTGTGGAATGGGCGGATAAATGGCAAATGGGCTTCAAGATAGGTAAATGCAAGGTCATGCATTTAGGATGTCAGAACTTAAAAGTAGAATACCATATGAAAGACCAAATTCTCGAATCCGTTAACTTAGAAAAAGACCTGTGGAATTTAATCTCGGAGGACCTTAAAGTATCAAAGCAATGCGCAGAAGCTTGCAAAAAAGCAAACCGAATGCTAGGATATATTGCTCGGAATTTTGCTTTCAAATCGAAAGATATAATCATGCCACTATACAAATCGCTCGTGCGCCCACACCTCGAATACGCGGTCCAATTTTGGTGTCCCTCCCTAAATAAGGATATAGCGCAGTTAGAAAGAGTGCAACGTCGGGCTACGAAACTAATTCCTGAAATCCGAAACAAACCGTACGAAGATAGACTACGCTTATTAAACCTACTATCACTTGAAAGTAGACGATTACGTGGACAATGTATAGAATTATTCAAAATCTTAAAAGGATTTACTAATATTGATTACAGACTATTGCTCGAGCTGGACGAAAGGGCCAACACACGCCAAAATGGTTTAAAATTAGTGAACAAGCGTTTTAACTCTATTATAGCCCAAAATTACTTCACGTTTATAATCACGCAAACGTGGAATGGCCTTCCCAACCGTGTAGTTGAAAGCACGTCAGTTAATATGTTCAAAAACCGACTTGATGAGTACTTCAATAGCGTAAATATAACGTAGTAGGAGCACAGATTAAAACGTCATATATTATAAGGAGTTGAGGATTAAAATGAAATGATGAATAGAAAGATGCCAGCGACGCCTCCATGCATGGAGTGAATGTGAATTCCCCTTTTCTTTTTCTGTCTGTCCTATAAGTATATAATTTTCATCACTAGCAGGCGACGCCTGCGGGAGAAGAGAGTACTGTCCTATCCCCCCCCCCCCTGATTCGAAAACGCGTGTTATGTTAGTGTATTTGAGGGATAGCTAAACCTGCATGTCAAGGGTACACATGTAGATAAGTGTGTACCGTAGAGTTGAAATAGTTAAAAAAAATATATATATAAAACAAAAAAAAGAGCATGATACACTAATGTTAGAATGTGTAAGCGGACTGGCCTTGAGCGGACCTTAGGGTCTTTGCTGGTTCCTATTTCTGTAGTTTATATGTGGTGACTTAAAGGTAAGATCATTTCTAAGCTCTTTGATAATGACATTTTCATTTTTAATTGTTAATACTTGTATACACCTTTAGGTCAACTTACATTTTCCAAAAATGCAAATCTGGAAGTCATGAGTCATTTTTGAGTTATATTCTTTTGTTGAAGTTTGTTCCTATAGGTTAATGCATCCTTTTGAGTTAATGGGGAACTTATCCTAATTGAGAAGGTTTACAACATAACTCAATAAACTCCAAATAAGATGTACATATATCCAATTAGTTCCAATGCAATGATTTAATGCATTGGCATACCGGATTTTTCAGTACATATTCATATTCTCATTGTTTTAAGAAATATTACTTTGAATTTGTTTTTAGAAATATTACACTTTGAATTTACATACCCTGCTAAGTTTCTTTTCAGGTAGTCTCTCTTATACTTGGGATGCAAACAGGCTACACGAAGCATCCCTGTTTCCTATGTTTATAGGACAGTCGTGCAGATAGTATGCACTATGAGAAGAAGGTTTGGCCTCCACGAGATGCATTTATAATTGGATCAAACAATGTGATAGCTGAACCTTTAATACCTCCTCACAAAAATACTGCTTCCTTTACTGCATATAAAGCTTGGCATAATGAAAATTATGTCAAAACCCTTAATAAAGAAGGCCAAGCTTTTAAATTTCTTCAAAAATTTCCTATCAGTGACGCTAAATTCTATGCGGGAATTTTTGAGGCATCAATGACGGACATAGAAAAATATGCCTGGAAAGCTTTCAAAACTCTAGTTAACAATTTTCTATGCAATAAAAGAAGCCCAGAATATGTTGCCCTGGTCAATCAACACACAACAAGTCTCAAACATTTGGGAACTCGAATGTCTATAAAGATACACTTTTTACAGTCCCATCTGGATTATTTTCTCGACAACTGCGGGGATTACAGTGAAGAACAGGGGTAAAGATTCCACCAGGAGATAAAAACAATGGAATCCAGGTACCAGGGTAAATGGAACGTAAACATACTTACTGACTACTGTTAGTGTTTGAAGCGTGATGCACCAGATGAGAGGCACAAACGAAAATCGTCAAGGGCGTCTTTTCTTAGAAATTAGAATTATTTTCTTTATGTTGCATTCTTTAATTTTTTGTTTTATTAAAAGGATTATAGTTTACATACGTTTATTCCTGTTTCTATGATATAACAATAATAATGTATTATTAATTATTAGATAGAGAAAGGTTTTTGGACTTTTTTTCAGGAAAAATGAGGTAATCTCATTGAAATGGTGTATGCTGTACGGAGAAAATATGACCTGATTGAACAAAAATACATTAATTTTTGAGCTCAGGAGGTTCGATTCATTAAGAAACCACAAAGTAATCCTGAGAAACGTAATTTTTTTTTCAAACGCAGGCCTGTGTAATTAATTAATAATTATATTTCTGCTATGGGGAATGGTTGGAGCATGCTCGATCTCCATGCTATGGGAGTGACTATCCAATAAACCAAACGACCACTCATGAAAAGACGACTGAAATCTCTTTTCGGGACAGATTTGTCTATCAGATACAGGATTGGGCTAGGAGCATACCCCAAGCATGCCCGATGTAGGGGTAAGTGCTTACTACGGCTCCGTTCAGCGTAGTTTAACTGATAATGGGAGAGCGACGGTGCATAATGTAATTAATTACGGATCTTTTCTCCTATTATGGCGCAACTTCATATCCTCAGCCAGATGGCTGAACGGCTGGCTGAGGACGGTTCAGCGTCCTCAAAAGTTTTTCGATAATGAAGTGGCAAAGAGGGAGGGTTTCATTATCTGCGCCTTTGTTTGGCGTCTTGTAGTGAGGCGAATGGAATGAAAAACAGGATTCGAAATCCTACAAATACAATGCAATGGATTTATTTTTTTTAATCTAGATGATTTTGGCCACCTGCATCAAACGTGTTTGATTCACAGATGCAAATAAATGCGGGGGAGGGGGGGGGGTTGTAACGTTTATTGATGCCAAATTAATTCTACGATTGGGGCCAAATCACTAAGCGGTAACTCCTTCCTTATTCCGACCACGGTGTCCTTTACTTTCAAAAATTTCTCTTTACTGTCAAACGCTTTTCTTTACTGTCAAATGCTTCTCTTTACTGTCAAATGCTTTTCTTTACTGTCAAATGCTTCTCTTTACTGTCGAACACCTCTCTTTTACCACTGCACTCTTGTCACCATTATTCTCGACTCACCGAAAGCGATTCGATTAATTTCTGCCACACAACTTCAAACAGTTCATGAACGTCTTTTAAAAACTTTCTGACAGAGATGCCTTCCATTTTTTAGAACGTTTAACGCCCTCTCTCACCCGTGCGGAGATAAATGTCTTCCGGTGGTAACGGAAGGACCTGTGGTAATCACGTGATCAAAGTAAAACGGAGACGCGCTACTCCACTGATTTGTGGCTTATACAATGCTCCCCCTCCGCCCCAAACGAGCCCTAAACTTTCGATAGGCTTAATTTCTTAATTGGATAAATAATTAAGAAATAAAGCCTATTTAAATTTTGGCCTCGTTTTATAAGTCGCTACATTTAGTTAAAAAGTGATGAACTGGAGATTCGATATAGATTGTTAGATTTGTGGTGCCGTCCACTAACTAAAAGAGCCACTAAAAGATCATAATGGGATATGAAATCGGAGCCTTTGATCTCACACTTGAAATCTAAAACGTCGACGAAAAATTTGGTCTCGACCCTAACGAGAGATTAGGTTTCCGCTCACCAAATGCGCGTATCTGAGATCTTCCTGTTGCAGTTTGAAAGGGAATTTGGGACCCCTCTCGCCACAGGTTGTCCTAAGTTGCAGGGGTGATGCTTATGGCAGATTCTGTATCCACCAGGAAGATTCCCCTGGTGATGGGGTCGATGACGTGTAAGCAGGGATTTAGGGGAGACATCTGAGACGTCCTTGATTACTGCCCGCTTCTGAAGTTTCCCCGAGTTCCCAATTTCTTGGCACCCGAGCAAACAGCGATGTACTTGGTCGCCAAATTGCCGTGCTACAGCAGACCTCTTCTACGGTGGGAGAATTGCATGACCCAGCGAGAGAATTACGCGACCCGAATCTGTCTCGTCCCCTGAACTGAGTTCTTGATGCCTCAAGCCTCGCTCTCCTTCGCGAGAAGGCTGCAAACGCTTCATTAATGGTGCCAGGTACCGCCTCTATTTATTGGTCACGAAGTAGTGGGAAGGACTCGTGACAGAGGTCACCCTCGTTTGTGAACTTCGATTGAGAGCCCTAGGGGTCGCGGGGGCAAATTGTTCCAGGGTTTGTGGGCTTTGGGGCCAGAATTTCCAGCGCTTCAGTAGAAAAAATTTAAAGTGGGGCTGTACAAGTTACCAGTGGGAGACTCTAACACCATTGAGGACCAATAAATAAGTCCAACAAACCCCATCCCTGGTTCGATGTTGATGAACTAGACAACTTTTATACTTCAATACTCCTTGGGAGGCTACATTGCATAAAGGGGGTGTTTTAATGACAGCTTATGTCAATGAAAGATTATGTGGAATAAACTCAACTCAAAAATTGACATACCCCCAAATCGCTATAAAGATAGTCTATCATTGCATTTTAAAGCGTACGGTCTGAGCAGACAACCCAGTTCCTGAGCAACTATCCTTTCCCTAATTGCCTTAGACTTAGCTCTGAAGGAGCAACAGACTCAGAAGGAAAAATATTATAATCCAAGATTATAATGAATATAAGATTAACCATCTTAATCTTAGGGCAATTATGTTACATAACATCAAACATTAAAGTTGGTGCATATACTGAAAAAAGAAAAACTTTAGAAGCCTACCATGGTTCATACTATACATAGGGGTACCAATGAGGAGCCGAGAGACTTTCAATTACCTTAGACTTAGAGGTTATTAACGAGCGCTCCTCTAACGTTGGGCAAACTTTCAAAGCGAACATAAAATTAGTCCCGGTAAATGAAGCAAACTCTAATAAATATAAAAAACCTACAACACGATACTAAACCTGGAGTTCCGAAATCAAGTAATAATTATAGAAAAGACAGACGCATTATCACTAAAATTAGTCGAGATGAAAAGATGAAGTTCCAAGTGAAGAAATATGAGAAATTTGTTCATAAAATAAATCAATGGCAAAACAAGCGTCCTCAAATAAAACCAGGACAAAATAAGCGTCCTCAAATAAAACCAGGACAAAATAAGCGTCCTCAAATAAAACCAGGACAAAATAAGCGTCCTCAAATAAAACCAGGACAAAATAAGCGTCCTCAAATAAAACTAGGACAAAATAAGCGTCCTCAAAACCAGGACAAAATAAGCGTCTTCAAATAAAGCAAAGTAAAAACAAGCGTCTTAAAAATAAAGCAATGACAAAATGAGCCTAAAAAAGCAAGGAGAAAACAAGCGTCCCCAAATAAAGCAAGTTCAAAACAAGTATCCACAAATAAATTGAGGATAAATCTCAAATAGAGCAAGAGGCTTCGTAAAAAAAGCAAGAGGCTATCTCAAATTAAGTAAGAGGCTTTCACAGTCAAAGTATGGGGCTTCTTTCGCTAAATCAAGAGGCTTCCTTAACTGAAGCAAGAGGCTTCCTTAACTGAAGCAAGAGGTAGGCGGAAACTTCGTAAGTGGCTTAGAAGCCTACGTGAATTATAATTAATCCTAACACACCAAATGTAAACGTTACTGAACGCTTATTTGCTGCTCCACAAACATAACTATACGGTAATTTTGAATCAGAGGGGCGGGGCGCAGACGTGTCATAGGAGTAATATTTCGATGGCGGAGAGGGTCTATCACACGTTATAAAATCACAGATAGACTATTTTAGCCCAATGTTGAAACAATAATTCTTCTAAGACGCCATCTTAGAAGAATTATTGTTTCAGCATTGGGTTAAAATAAGTCTATGAATCGGACTAACGCTCGCGCGCGCGTTTCACTATTTGTTTGAGAGTCGGCCAAAGTTACGCTCACATGTCGAAGAAATGCCATATGATGGCTTAAGCTACACTCCCACGTTTATTTTAATGTTAATATTAGTTAACTTTTTTAGTTCCGAACGAAGATGTAGCAGAAATACCAAAAGGTAAAATTCCAGAACATCCTCACCACAACTTTTTAGCCATAAAATGTATTTTTCTGACGTTTTTAGACTTACCATCGAATTAGCTTCACATTTATGTGAGCACAGTTACCTCGAAAAGTTGGCACTTTTCGGCAAAAATAAGCGATTTGTGGAGACGGTGAAGATAAATCGCCGATCAAGTAAAGATAGTCCCTCCTAAGACGAAAAAGAGGGATTTAACTTTAATTGGTTAGTTGGGGGAGGGATGACTTTTACTTGGTAAAATGTGAGTGTGGGGAAATAAATATCACGAGGATAAACATACGCTAGTTTTTTTTTTTACACAGCTTCAACAGTTACGTTCAATATGGTCTGATACTTTACCCCCCCCCCTTCCCTATGCCCCGCTGTCCCAAAGATCCTCGAGGTTCATCGCAAAGGATTGCAATCAGCAGAATTCGTAGTCCGTTAATATAAAGACAGGAGGGTGGGATAGCCTTCAGAACAGTGTTTCCCAACATTTTTGGGGGACTAACGCCCCCTTGGACACTTAAATCTTTTGATATCGCTCCCTCTGCCAACAGAATTTCATTGTTCTAAAGTTACAAGTCATATTATTTTAAATATAAAAATTAGAAGAATCTCATTTAAAACTTACATCAATGTTTTAATGAGATTGTTGACTTTGGTGCTTTTTGGCTAACTCTTTCACCCTAGGTTTCATCCTACTAAGAAGTAACCTTAAATCTCTCTTTTTGTGATTTGCAGGTGGTTTCTTTGTTTTGTGAGAAGTCGAGTAACTGCCCTAAACCCGAGTTCAGCCATATATGAAGATGGGAAAGCTATGAAATATAGTTTAATTGCTTCCCACAGCTTTGGATACTTTTCAGGAATTTCTTTTTGTAACCAAAATTCCTGGTTTGATTGCTTGAATAGAGGCTTCAATTCGAAGCCATTTTTTAAACCAATTAACTCTTCTTGCATTGCAAGATTAGTTTTATTTGTATAAGCATGTGTAAATGGGCTTATCAGCCAGTCAGGTATTTTCATATCTATAAGATCTTGATATCTACAGCTCAGGTGCTCGTGTAACGTTTTCAAATGTTCGCAATAAATCAAGAGGTCATCATCCAATATGAAATTATTATATCTGTTAAATAGGCAATGTCCTTCTTGCAAGCTAAGAGTTCATGTCTCAAATGACCACATTTATTCTCTAGGAAAAATTGAATTATGCTGTTGAAAAGTGATTAAAATCGCTTTAAACAGTTTCCTTTTCTTCCAATGATAAACCAAATTGCTGAACCTTAAGTGTGCCACATAGGATTTCTTCAATGTCTTCGGCCATTTCGTCAACTCTTCTTCTTTGAACAGTATTATTACTAAGTGGAATCACTTTAGCAATTGTGCTTGGTGAAGGATGATGTACTATTTTGTACGCAAGACTTCCTATATAGCTGGCAAAATCAGTTCTTCTCCAATTGTATGAGGCTTCCCAGACCTGACAATCATTTTGGAGATATTATATGAATAAACAAGTCCATCGTCGCATTTTGGGGATCGTTTTGTTATAAAGGAGCCAATGGTTATTCTGTTGTTAAATCTGTCTCGTAAAGTTTGAAAATATGACAAATTCTCTTTTTCTTTATCAGGCTGAATCTTTTGTAAGTGATCAGAAGGTCGAGATGGTTTCATGGCCTCGTTAGAGAACACTTTCTCACAGAGAAGGCACATTCGCAGTTGGTTGTTATTAGGAGAACTAATAAATCCAAAATTCAAATATTCAACACTATATTGTCTGCACTTTCGTTTTGAGGAGTTTTCAGACATGATTATGGGCAGTTAAACGCGGTCACTATAATTTAAATAGATCAGTAAATGACACAGAATTTCACCACCAATAATGATTACAGGGAACACGGCTAACTCACAACTGAAATAATCGGGCACAGCAAACATATAACTGGAAAAAGGAAAAACTAGCAAAAATATGTGTTCGCAAGACGATGATTAAGTTTTTATATAGTTATACAAAAATCACCATTCCTACTACTTGCATTTGTCACAATATGGGAAAATGTTATGAAAAAGATTACAACACTAAAGTTTATGTGGAAACTATTGCAAAAAAACCCCACTAAATAACTAATATCACGCAAAAGAACAATTACCAACACACAAATTACTCGTAAACTAACAGCAATCCAAAACAGATGTGAACCCAAGACAGTGTGGTTGTTACGAGGGACGGTCAATAAGTTTTGCAATTCGGATATAAGGAAACAAGATATGAGGAAAGGTGTTTTATTAATTATTTTTCAATATAACTACCCTCGACTTCAATGCACTTGCGCCACTTGTCCCTGAGGCCTCGAATTCCCGACAACCAGAAATCTGCCGACTGCTGTTCAATCCACTCCTGGACGGCAAGCTGGACATCTTCATCGTCCCCAAACCGGCGTCCACGCAGTGCAGCCTTGAGCTGGCGGAATAAAAAGTAGTCGCTACTGGCCAGATCTGGACTGTAGGGGAGATGGTTGAGCTCCTTGAATCCGCACTCGCGCAGGGCAGCTTGTGCAACTCTGGCCTTGTGGACTTTGGCGACGTTGAAGTCGATCATGGGGCGTGAGATTTCTAGGGACCCAACGGGCCGAGACCTTGGTCATGGCCAAATTGTCGTGGATGATGTTAATAACACTTCCATGTGATATTACATGTTCTCGCTCGATTTATTCGACCTTCACCCGTCGATTTTCGAGGATGATCCTCTCCACACGGGCCACATTGTTCTCGTTGGTCACGTCTGACGGGCGTCCTGGACGGGGGTCATCTTCAAGGGACTCACGACCATGGCGGAACTCTCTATTCCAGCGAGCAATGGCTGCATAGGAAGGGGCGGTGTGGGTGTACACTGCAACCATGCGTTTATGGATCTCTTTTGCATTCTTGCCTTCCTTGGTCAAAAATTTGATCAGTGCGCGGTGCTCAACCTTCTCCATTGTTGAAAAAATTGTGACTGACGATCTGCGATCAGCTACTGCTTCTTAAATAGACGAGGCAGGAGCGTGCGGCTGCAGGTCCTGACTTGTCATAACTTGTCCTAACACCCCCATAAACAGCCATCCCCCTTCCTCTGTTTTGCCCTACCGATTCGCAAAACTTATTGACCGCCCCTCATACGTACATGTTTTATACAAGTACAAAACGGATCAAGTTCAAAGCAACGATAACGAGTGGAATCTTTGTGTACTTATTTATTACAAGTACAGATCGAACCTCAAACATGGTTGGCATTATTGAAGAAGTTAAAGCAATCTATAAGTCAGCTATCAGAGGTTTATTAAAACGTCATCAAACAAACCTTTTCAGTAACACTTTGCATCATACACGTCACCGCAAACCAAATGCCGCGTGAAAAAGTATCGACAAATAGTCGTACAATACAGTTAATACAATGCGTTTACAAATATTAAGCTATGCAAATAAGGCATTGAATTTTAAATCTGTATAACAGTAAAAATTATATTTGCACTTAAATAAGTATTGACAATCATTTTTTCATGGCCACAGAGTTAAAAGGTAATCAATTTTCACGAATTATGACTACGAGATTGCCACTTTGGCAACCCTGCGGTCTAACCCCAACTGAGCGAGAAAACAAGCACACTAACATACATCACTGGCATCCAGTAGAATTTTCTGTATTCTATAAAATTTCTGCAATTCTGCAGATTTTTTTGCTTTCCATAGAATTGCAGTATTTCTATAGATTTTTACAGACACAACAAGTAGGTATGCTATAATAATTGAGTAATATTTAAACTTGATATGGTTAACATTGAATAAATGCCGAACGCCCCCCAATGTGCATTCAACGCCCCAAAGTGAAGCAACATCTTAAAGCGCCCCCTTGTACCTCAACAACGCCCACGTTGGGAATCACTGCTTTAGAATAAAAATCTATGAACAGGCTCATTGTCCCCTCCGATTGTTTATGTCTATTTTCACCAAATAGACGAAATTTCACTTCTCCGTACGTAATCAGAAGGGCAAATTGTCACAACGTTGAAGTGATGCCCCCCCCCTCTAGGGGATATCGACGTATATATAGTTCGATCTGGAAAAATGTAAGAGAAGGATCGGAGTAGCAATCAGGAGAAGACGATGAGTCCCGGAGGCAAACCGGGACTCAAGAAGACAGTGGAACCGAGCGGGATTTTTCTGCCCGAGGATGTTCCTTTGGTCACATCGAATAGTAGACCAGTGGTATCGGGAACCATTCATACCAATCTCGTTTAAAGAAACCTCCTATCTTCGTTTTCGGAATAAAAACAGAGATATCCCTCACCATTGAGGAATACCAAGGTGAAGTTCCACTCGAGAAAAGATTCACCTCTTGGTCAAGTTTCATCATCGTAAGCCCGCAAGTGTAACACAGGGATTGGAATAACCCGTACCTCCACAATCCCCTCGCTTATATCTTCAAGTCAAAACGCATCGCCACGTGCGCCTTACTTACCTCGGGATAAGCATCAGTTGTTTTTCCCGAATAGCCTCAACCAGCGTCTTCTTCGCCCAGAGAGAAGGTCAGCTGTTTTTCCGAGTCAGTCTCGCGTCCGCAAGAAAAGCTCCAGTCAAACGTGGCTCGAATCATCTCATCTAGGAGGTTCCCGTTAAAGGTCATCTAACTCCAGACTCCCTCTTATTTAAAGGTAAAAAGAATCCCAAAACTTATTCATGTTCGTTAGTTACCATTTCGTTCTAAAGTGAATTTTTGCGTCAACCATCGCGTAGTACTCATTAGTAGTATTAATTTTTATTTAGATCTTCTTATTATACCATTAGTATATTTAAAGTTTGAATATATTTTTTATGTAATTAAAAGTATATTTTTGCCCTAGTTGTTTAATTAAATCCTCGAAATGCTGCAAATGGCAATAGATATATAATATGAAGCCTCCCTGGTTAAAGAATCAAAATTAAAACAAACGTACATACATACTCAGCCGTATACCACGACAGGTAGGTATATGAGCTTATGACGTCGTCATTTTAAAGCTACTGGAATAAGCATAAAATAAGAATTAAACGCATGCTAGGATATAAGAGAGAATTGCTAAACTCATCTACAGGAATTCATGTGGCTTGAAATACATAAATACAATGTTTTCAATGATTTTACGATACGATTGCCAGCCAATACCGCTTTAAGTAAGTTATTAAAATTTAATTTCTACAGTTCTGCAAAGTTTACATATATGTTCTTAAATAATTTTTTAACAGTTTTTTTTTATTTTATCCTTGGGAGAGATTAGCTTTACTAGTGTAACTTTGGGAGGGATGATCTTTACTAGATCCTAAATCGCTAACCGAACCTAACCTAACCAAACCAAACCAAACCAAACCAAACTAAACTAAACTAAACCAAACCAAACCAAACCAAACCTAGCCAAATCTAACCCAACTCGCCATAAAAGGTTATAGGCTTGGCGTGGCTTAGTTACGTTAGGTCAGGCTCGCAATTTATGATCCTCGTTGTCTCCGCAAATCGCTTATTTTCGTCTAAAATTGCTTACTTTTCGTGGTAGCTGTTCTCACATAAATGTAAAGGCTAAGTCGATGGTAAGTTTAAAAAGTCAGAAAAATCAATTTTAGGGCCAAAAAATCGTGGCGGGCATGTTCTGGAAAATTTACGTAAACGAGGACGAGCTTAACCCAGACCGACTCTCAAACAAATTGTGAAACGCGTGCACCAGCCTTAGCATTTCAACGTGGCATCGTAAAAGAAATACTGGGTTTCAGCATCGGCTTGAAATATTGTCTATTTGTGACTTTGTAACGTATGATAGACCCTCTCCGCCATTGAAATATTACTCATAGGTCACTATTACAGCGATATGAAGCAATATTACACGCTTTAGTAGCCTAAAACGAGTGGAAACTAAAAATTAGCATTAAAAACAAACCCCCGATCGTAAATTAGGCGTCTCATAGCAATTCAAGATGGCGTCGTGGAAAAATTCATTAGTTGCAGAATCAGGTTGAAATATTGACGTTTTGTTACTTTATAAAAGGTAATAGACCCTCTCTGCCATCGGAATATTACTCCTAAAACACTATTGCAATGATACGAATAAGTATTACAGGCTTTAAAACGGGTGTGCCTCTCTTATTCAAAATTACCATACACTTAAAATGTTTCGGAGAAAACATAAAGACAAATTAAAACCTATGGCCCCAAAACAAGGGAACTTGTAGCATTGTTATCCGTGAATGTTTTAGGAATCTGATTATCCCTAAAGGTAGGGGGAGGGGGTTAGATTTGCACCCAAAATATCTTGCAATTTCTAGGGCAGCAAAGTGGATGATATCAAACTTGAGTCTATCAAATTTTTCTGCCACAAGACGGAGGAGCCACTAAGGGCATTGACACACAACCAAGCCTTACGAATTTAATAATCACATATGGGAACACTTAAATTTTTTTTTCTTCAAGTTCTCCACAGGGAAAATTACTCACGGTTTCCAATTTGAAACCCTAAGTTAAAGAAACATAAATTGCTTACTGAAAACTTACCAGAACAAAATGTTTGGGTCTACATTTAAGAAGCAAAAGCTACTGACAGCTGCCCCAAATGTAATTAACATATTGGCGTTCGGAGCACCTCGTTTTTCAGGTTCGGGGGGAAAAAAAGGAGGGTAGGGTGGGCTATTCAAATAAATAATCATGGTAGGGAAGGGGAGCTAACATGTTTTTAATGTTATTTGCCATTAACAAAAGAATTTACTACACTTCCTCGATGTGTCTGGTTGCGAGGTCAAAACGAATATTTCGCGGAGAAAGTCTAGGCTAACATTAACTCGAAAGGTTATCTCTTTGTAAAAGTTCCTCGTGGGGGAAAGGGAGGGGGATAGCTCATTGAAACAAGGTAGAAGCTCCATCTTTCGTGACCTTGTGGAAGTAAATCTCTGCAACATAACGGCTCGGAGAGTGGGGTACGTTAGATTGGTTAGGTCTTTTAGATGAGATGAAATCATATAAATCACAATATATGTGAGTTTGTAGCGATGATTTTAGTTTGGGAAAATCTCTCTCTATTTTCTCTGGGAAGAAAAGCAATTATATTCATACAAACCATGCGATTGGCGATGCAGTTTTGAAATTCAGGGAGGGAAATTGCACAGCTAGAGGTGCTTACCGTGGTTGTTGAATTGCCGTTTTCCATTTCGTTGCAGTGGAATTGAGTTGAATTGATAGTGATTGCAGAAAATTTATGCGTATAGGGATTCGGGTCAATTTAAGGACACCATTTGTTGAGAATGATTTACCATTTATAGTGAGGTGTCACCGCTTTCATAGCCTCGGCTTTACTTGCCTCCCGTAATCAGAAAGTTTCTGCAGCATTCGTTTCGCAATTCTTGAATCCACTCCTGAACACAGGTTGAATAAGATGTATTCTTGCAACAAGCTATTTTATTCCGAAAAAAGATAAGTCTCGACTGTATTACTTAACAAGAGTAATTTAGGAGCTGGTCCATTAGCGTTAGATTTTAGAAAAAGGTTGCACAGTCGGATTTTGGTTAAGCCACTTGATATGACAGACCAAAATGACGATTGAAACAGGATACTAACAACGACTAACTAACGTTCGATTGAACGGCAATTAATAATAAAGCTGATTTTCATTTGTACTGCAAGAAGGAATCGAGGCCAGTGAGAATTAATCAAGTTGATCCAATTAGAGAAGACATAGGAGGAACACTTGATTGGTGGAAAAGTATTTTGTCCGCCCTCCAGAAATAGTGCAAGTTTTTGTGTGTGAAGCAGCTTTTCCGGAAATTTAGGCTTGTTGAATCTTGCGTAGATAAGTGCATGGAAAGATCTTCGAACACTTACTTGATCTCGGCCACCAGTTCGGCCTTGAGGTGGCAGGCAGAGAGGTTGGTGTCCTTTTCAACCGCGTCTCGCATCTGCCGCTTGTAACAACCATCACAAGGCTTTCGTCATATTTAATTTCTTCCCTTCAAAGACCTTTTGAAGAGAGAAATGAAGACGCACAGATCTATTGAAGACTATATAACAAAACAGCGCAAGAGAAAGAGAAATTTGACGTAAATTGATCATTGTATCCTAAATTGAGGTAATTTACGGTCTTGCATTAAGTAAATTATCCTAAATTGCCCTGTTTTCTTTAAGTCATCATCATCATCATTATTACTAACTATAATTTAAGAAGGGGATTTTTAAAAATATTTTAATAATAATTTCATCTTAGTTTGGTTATGACTTATGTTTTTTTTATCAAAGTTATTTCTAATAATTCTTTTATAATATAAAAAAACAAAATGGTGAAGTTCAGAAATAAATATAATTCTATATTTTAGCAACGTGATATATTTTTTAGATTTTAAGTTTTAACCTTAGTAGCGAAGCGCAAGCTCCCCCGGTAGGGGGAAGTAGCGAAACCATTGCCTGGTATTTTATAAATTTAGAAGATTTAACCACAAACCCTCTTGTTTCTAGTGCCGATGATTAGACTAGGTCCACGAAACGTTCAAATCCACATAAATAAAGGTGTTTTTAAGAATAGCGTGCTTGTTTTTCACCATATAAATATACCTTTTATATTTATGTAGGAGTTCTATCTTTTATGCATGTTTTATTAAAAAACGAGGCAAACTGAGCTTAATTAACTTCCTCCTTTGCTTCTCTAATTTTCCTATTATACTTCTTTCGCCTGGCAAAAGTTTATGAATACAGAATCTAATATTCAGAATTTATTGCAGCTGGGCTTTTGGTCATGTTCGACCATCTGAGCGAAATTATTTTAACACTGACCCGATAGCGACAAAGTCTTGTAGAGCGCCAAATTATGCTACATAAACGTAGCATTCCGAACTTAGAGCGAGAACTTGAAGAAGCAGAAATCAACTTCAACCAACTGAATATTGGTAACCGGTTGAAAACCCGTATTGATACGGCACCTAATGCACAGCAAACCACAAACACGGAAAATACAAACAAAACTAAGAAATTGAACAAGCTTTAGAACGGAAATGTGTTGTTAGGAGAAAATAAAAACTTTATAAACTTGTCCAACTATCATCTTACACCTGATCAAGTGGCAGTATTGAACCTCCGACTTAACTGTCACACACAGTCGAAGTTCGACCGAACCGAAAAGAAAACTGAAGTTGAATTACTCTATCAGTCCCTCATCAAACTACAAGATAAGATAATTGAAATAAATCCAAATATATAAGAACAACTGCAGGCAGAAAAAACGTAGCTTTGGCTCTTCCAAATTCATTACCCAAACACCCCGCGATGCAATTAAACAACTTAAAACAACCAAGATACGAATATAATCATCCGCAAAGCCTACAAATCAAAAGTACAAAATTTAAAAAATACAAACATACTCGAAGACACTTGCAACTTTACACATCCAAAGAGACCCGGGAAACTAAAAAAAAGATATCAACGGCCTAATAACTGAAGCGAATTAACTGAAAGGAGGTGTACACTTTCAGAAACTTAGTGGCTAGTTTACTCCAGGATATACGAGTATGTATGGCAACGTATAAACGCATAAAAATAACAGCCCCTAAAGACCGATAATTTCACAAGTTCCCATGCCCACGTATAACATTTTAAAAGCAATCCACAAAATCATCACTGATTATATCGCAAATGAATATTCTATAAAATCAACGAACTAATTTATAGATATACTACACACAACCAGATCAGATGGAATCATTGCCTCACTGGATATGGAAAGTCTTTTCACCAACGTACCCCTGTAAGGGGCGCAGCGATTTGCCTTCCTGGCCGTCGTGCTGACGGGACTCAGCCCCCAGCTTAGCATCTTCTCCTTCTTTCAGTCAGCCTGTGTTTCTCCCCTACTTCCTCACTTCTCCTACAACGTCTCCCACAACTTTCTCTGCTGACATTCTTCTCAGCCAACTATCCCGGATCGGGGCTGAAAGAGGAGGGAACAATGTTCCCTAACCCATGAGCTCCGTTTTGGCATGGTGTTTTTTTAACAACCTGCTTCATCCCAACCCATACCTTCCTCACATCCCCATTCCTTCTCACTTAACTATCTTTTTGTCGTGCCCAAAGTAGAGCTGCCATGCCTAAGGGCTGCTAGGTCACCAGGCGGGAGGAGTGGTATAAAATGGTGGCACCTAGCTCTGCCAGCCCCGTACGCACCCCTTGCAGAGCGGGCTACTGCGAGAGGTGATTAGCGTATGCATCCCGGAGAACGAATCGGGTCACCATGCCCAATGGGGACAAAATAAAAAAATCTCCCCTTAATTCTCTCTGATCCACCGTCGGAGCCACCCTCGGGCAACTCCACTGGAAAAAATGGAGCTCCCCACCCCTGTGCTTTCTCAGGGGAACCTCCAAAACTCTTTGAGTGGAGAGGCGGCTTACTTGAAACAACGGGTGCAGGGGGCTCCCCCTCACCACCTTCTTTGGAGTCACCCTCAGGTACCTCCATCTTACCACTGGCAGCCCCATATTTAGTGTCTCAGGGGACTGTGAAGAAAGCCAGCAGGCTGCCCATAACCGGCCGCTCCCCGTTGAACCGGCGCGGTAGGGCAAACCCCCTTAGTAGGGAGAAGGAAGACAAAGCCCATCGCCCACTTCCCTCAAAAGACGTGCTGGCTCGAATATTGAACCTAGCGGGGGCAAGGCACGTGCCCCCTCCCCCCCACCTAACCCGACTAGAGACACCGCTCCCAATGGGACCTGTGATGTCCTAGGGGGGATGGCCACATGGAGCCCCCCCCCCGAGATAAACATGGTCTTTGAGGAAACCCAGCCCCAGACGGTAGGACCTTCCATGGGGGCGAATCCGGGCTCGGCACCAAGCACCGAAACCGAGTCCGTCCCTTTGCAAGGTCCTCCTAAGACGGTTTGGGTCTCCAAAGCAGTACTAGGAGGGGAGGGATCTCCTCCTCCGGCTGGTGCCCCTGCGACCGCCGGGACCTTCTTCATCTCGGAGAAGAACCATGCTGAGGCCGGTCCATCTGGCCTGGGGGATCCTGTCGGCGGAGGGGAGAAGCGGCTTCATTACAAGCCCTCCTCTCCAAAAAAGAAAAAAAAACAATAAAAAAACTCGGGGCTCCTCTCCATCTGCAGGGACTGCTACTTCGGTAAGCGACCAAGCCAAGATGGCAAGTCCGGCCCCGGCACTGCCCCCCCCCCTGCATGCGGAGTCCCTGACAAAGACCAAAAGTGCAAGTGGGGAGAGCTGAGCCTCGATTCTATTGGGGCCCCTCATTCAGGGACTTCCCGGCGTTTTTGAGCCCGCTGGCTTCAAACGGTTCTTGATTATTCGCTCCACTGATGGCACCATGTTAGCTAAGGGCAACATGATCTATCAGAGGAGAGCTTTAGCTAGTGTCATTGGTAGGGAGCAGAAGATGACCTGTTTCTTGGACGGGAACCTTCTGGCGAATGCGTCGGATCCCTCCGAGGCGGCCAAGATTAGCTCTCTTCGGACACTTGATGGCACCCCCGTGAGTGTGACGTCCGACTCTAACATAAACTTCGTGAAAGGAGTAGTTATGCGAGGGAACTCATGGACTACTCCATAGATGACAGTACCCTAAGAGCTGGCCGACCACGGAGCAGTCAAGGTCTAACGTGTGATGAGAAAACACGTTCGATTGTGACAAGCTCCCTGAGTCGGTGCGTGCCAGGTGGTACCGCTACCGTGTGAAGGCATTCGTGGCACTGCGGCGGAGGTGCTATTACTGTTACCGCTTCGGCCATACTAATCTCTCCTGTTGACGTGCAAAGTCGGGGTTACCCGAAACCTGTGTAAGTTGCTCCAAGACCGCACACGATAAGTCCAAATCGTGTGTGGCTAATTGTATCAATTGCGGAGAGCCGCACCCCGCGTCTTCAAAGCAATGTGGTGCATTTCTCCAAGGGAAAGAAATCCTGGCTGTTCAGGCACAGGATCGTCTCTCCTACCGAGGGCAGCGCCTGGCACGCCCGGCGCTGCCTGGAACATCATATGCCTCAATAGTAAGAAAGACACCCTCTGCTCCTGTCCCCTCCAGGCTTCCGAGCACGGTCGTTTCCGCGCCTATTCGGAACTCTTATGCGGGTTCTACTAACCCCGGGCGCTTCCCTAGTAAAGCTGGCGGCACAAAGGGTCCACGCCCAGCCCCTGCTAAAACCAGGGCTCCCTCACTTCCCCCAACGTGACCGTTTCCGGTAAGGCGAAACGGCCACGCGCCTCCGCCGAGTCGTTAGACTCACATGAGGTAACACCCCTGAAGTTGGTCGCCAGGCCATTTTCCGGGGTTCCTAAAGCTGCACCCCGATAGGAGGACTGTGGATCCTCTAAAAGAGGGACCCCTTCCCCCGAAGCCGCCCCGCTCGCCTAAGCTTTCGAGTTTGAGGGAGGAAAAGACGTGCATGAAGAGCCCTACCATCCCCCAATAAGTCCTCGAAAGGGACAGCGCCTCAACGCATTGTCCGTCAACAGCGCCCGGAGTTCTGCCTCCGAGAAACGTACGGCCATTCCCGTGAGGGTCTTATCTTCAGAGAGGGCCTCCGCATCTCCTCTGATCTATGCCTGGAGGTTATATTCCTTCAATGGAATTGCCGCGGACTCCGTGCTAATTGGGAGGAGTTGCTGAGGCTCGTCTCGTCCCGTTCACCGTTAGCTATCTTTTTGCAGGCCACCAAGCTGGGCGCATGCCCCCTGCCTATCCTCCGGGGATATAAGGTATTTGCCACCCCACCACCACGGGATGGGGACCGGACGGGAGGATGTGCGATATCCACCCGGAATGATGTCTCTGTTTTTCTCCTCACTTTAGATACCTCCTTTCGGGCAGTAGATGTTCAGCTGTACCTGGACAGGAGGTATAGTTATTTCTGCGTTCTTTCGACCGTCAGCCGACTTCAACGCGGGGGACTCACGCCGCGTCGTCGCACGGTTAACGAGACCCTTTCTCTTGCTAGGAGATCTGAACGGTAGACACCCCCTCTGGGGACACTACTCAATTAATCCTAGGGGTCAAGTCCTTGCCGACCTGATCGATGAGATTGATATGAGCGTCCTAAATGTGGATGAGTTTACGCATCATTGCCCGAGAACCGCTTCATTTTCCTGCCTCGATTTATCTTTGTGCTCTCCGGATGCACAGCCTGATTTTGATTGGGGGGTGGTCGATGACCTCCATCGTAGTGATCACTTTCCCATTTAAATATCATTTTCTGGGCCGCTGCCGCCAGTTAGCCTGCCTCAGTGCTGCTTGGCGCGGTCGCGGTGGTCTGCATTTCAGGAAATGACTAAATTCTGTATCTCAGTCGAAGAGTTTTAGTCGGTAGATGAGGCCGGTGAATTCTTCTCCGGCAACCTCATCGCCGCGGACCTAACTACTATTCTTAGAAGGCCTAGCCGTTTTGCACGCAGACCACTCCCGTGGTAGCTAGCAGAGTGTGTCAGGGCCCTCAAACAGAAGCGGTATGACTATATGAGCTATAAGCGCCTCCCGAAAAAGTTCACTGCCGGTGAATTTCGTCGGGCTAGGTTCCGGTATATTTCGAAGCACGCCCGCCGCTCTTCTTGGCGGGCATACGTGTCTTCACTTAACGGGAAAGACCCCTCTAGCAGAGGTGTGGAAGCGAGTTAAAAGGGATTCGAGCCAAATTCTCGCAGGAGACCCTTCCCGTTCTCCAGGAGAATGGGACCGCCGGCTGGACTTTAACTCCAGCGCCGGAGAACTCTTCAACAACAGGTTTACTCTGAGTTAGTTGCGTTCTGCTCTTGCTTCGTGCGTGGACACCGCCCATGGTCCGGACGATGCCCCGTACGCCATGCTTCGACACTTGGGTGAGCGAGGCATGGCCTCTGTTAGATTTGTTCAACAGGTATCTGGGTAGAGGGTCTCCTCCCAGATTACCTGCGAATCGCTACTCGACTTTCGCAAACAGCGGAGAGATCACTCTAACCCGGCCGGTTTCCGCCCAATCTCTCTAAACTCTGGCGTGTGCAATTTGAGGCCATCTGTCTTCTGCACATGCGGTTTTCGCAAGTTCCTTCGCCACGTCGGATGTCCTACTCCGACTGGAAAATGCCGTCTGCGAGGCCTTTCTTCGTAGACAGCACTACGCCACGGTGTTTTTCTATCTGGAGAAGACCTACGATATCGCACGGCGATACGGTATCATGGACACTCTCCACACGATGGGGGCTAGGGGACGCCTCACAATCTTTATATCTAAATTTTTGCGAGATCGTCGATTCCGCGTACGGGCGGGGAGCCCTCTCCAGCCCAATGGAGCGGGAAGAGGGTGTCCCGCAGGAAAGTGTCCTCAGTGTCACACTCTTTGCCCTGAGCATCAACGGCATCACCTCGGTGCTGCCGGAAGATATTCTCGCTACGCTCTACGTGGATGGCCTTTCGATCTCTTTTGGCCGGCTCAGGTGCCAACTCTGGAGCGTCGACTCCAACAGGCATTGAGCCGTGTCTCTCGCTATGCCGAAGCGCACAGGTTTTGGTTTTCCTTGGCCAAGACTAAGGTGGAGCACTCCTGCTTCCATCCACGGCTATATCCTGACCCAGACTTGTTTCTCAATGGGGTACGCCTGGAAGGGGTTGTATCTTACCGTTTCCTTGGTCTTGTATTTGACCGACGCTTCACCTGGGAGGCTCATATTCGCAGCCTTAGGGTCTTTTGTACCACGCCATGGATATTATTCGTTCCCTGACGTTCAGCGCTTGGGGCGCTGATAGGGCTACTGCCTTAGTTTTTTATTGATACTTTGTTCTTTCTCAGCTCTACTACGAATGTGAGTTTTATGCATCAGCATCTGTGCGTGCATTGCGGAAGATGGACTCCATCCAACACACCGGCCTTCGCCTGAAAACCGGTGCCTTCCACACTACCCACATTGAGAGCCTACTTGTGGAAGCTGGGGAGATGCCACTCGCTCTACGCCGTGCACAGTGCATTATTCGCCTGTACGCGCAAGCCCGGCGCCCCCCTCAGTCGCCAACAGCTCTCACTGCATCCGTACCTGATTTCGACGGTGCCTATGTCGCCGAGAGACTCAAGTCATACCCTAAGCACTCTGGGTTTAAAACTAGGAAACTCCTTCGAGAGCTAGCTATCGGTCTCGGGCCGGCGGTGCCCCTGGTTCTGCCCAGGCCGCCACCCTGGAGGGTACCATTGGATATTTGTCGCCACGCCCCTGCTCCCAAAGCTTCTACAGCGCCCGGAGTATTGCGTTTGACTTTTTTGGAGCATACTTCGTGTCACGCTGGAACCGTGCCAGTGTATACGGATGGCTCCAAGTCCCAACGGGGGGGTCGGCTTCCACGCCTTATCCCCTCTGTTTAAAGTCAGCGGAGCTCTTCCAGGCGCTGCGTCTGTCTCCACGGCCGAGCTGGTGTCAATACACCACTCGGTACGGGAGATTACGCGACGTGCCCGGTTTGGAGACCGGATTGTGATCTATAGCGACTCACAAAGCGCCCTGAGTGTTCTCGGGGCATTGGAAACTTCGTATTTCCTGGTTCGCGATATCCGTGACGCCACGGTTTTGGCAAGCCGGCTGGATGTCGAGTTTATCTTCTGCTGGGTTCCTGCACATGTAGGAATTCCGGGGAATGAGGGCGCCAAAGAGTCCGCTAGGACTCTGCGACCGGACCAGCGTTTCGCTCTTCCTCACACCGACTACATGGAAGGAATACCTGCAGCTATCCCGGCTGCTTGGCAAAGAAGATGGGAGACGGTCGAGGGTAACTTAAAGTTTCCTGCCATTGTGCCGGGACTGTTCCCATGGACCTATCCCCCCCCCATTCCAATACCGCGAGAGCTTCAGGTTGCTTTCCCTCGTCTCCGAATTGGACACACTCGCGGGACGCACCGCCATTTGATGGAGCCCTCGCCTGTGCCCTACTGTGAAGACTGCGTTTTCCCCCAGACTGTTCGGCACATTCTTGTTGAATGTTCCAGTCTGGCGATCTTCGCGAACGTTAACTGTCCCGGTACCGGGATAGGCGGAGTCCCTACCTTCTGTCCCTTGTAGTCGGGACGAGTTCTTGCACCTTGACTGGTGGACTTGTCGACTTTTGGGGGGGGAGGCCGGCCTTCTCTCCTTTATTTAACTATTTTTTTTTAATGTTGTTTTTGTAGGTCGCACGTTCCTTCTCCGGGGGAAGGCGGACCTCCCCCCCCCCCCCGATGTGCTTCCTGACTCTTGCCTTGTTCCATATTTAACTTCTTTTTTTTTATTAGGTTGCTATTTTAAATAGTCTAGTACTAAGCAGTAGTGAATATGGCGACTTATGCCCAAGTAGGCAGTCGCCAGGTGGGCTCTTTCACAATGTAAAAATCTACAAAAAAATAAAGGAGTTGCAATGGGTTCTCCACTAGGACCCACTTTTTCTAACTTCTACATTGGTCGATTAGAAAAATAAATATTAACAGACATTCATTTAAATTCTTTAACCTACTTGCCGTTTTGTCGATGCTATCTATAAATCTTGTGTTTAAAGATGAACACAACATAAATAAGCTAAAATAGAAAATGGAGGAACGGTCTGTATTAAAAATTTACACATGAAGTGACAGCAAGTGAAAAATAAGTACATAACTCAAATATTTCCAAACCAACAAATTCTGGAAATTGTCTTAATGGAGAATGGGATTGTCGAGAAAGATACAATATAAGTCTCATACGATCATGTGTACATCAGACGCTCATTCCAATGCGGCTTTTCATTGCTATTATTCCATAAAGAAATTCAACGAACAAAGCAATTACTAATTATCAATGGCTACTCTACCGTATGGTAGACAAACAGATAAAAACGTTTTGGCAAAACTTACATAACATTGAAAAAGAAGATAATAAGAAACGCTCAATAAATATCTTCTATAACTAACAAATAAGTGATTTATATTAAACAACGAAAGAACAATTAAAAATATTATACATCAAAATACAAATTGCACGAAATCGTAAGAAAAGTTATAACTAATAATATACAACAAAACCAAGAAAATTAGCAATCACCTCATTAGTAATAACACAAGCAAAACCAAAGAAATTAAAGCTTCCAATGTAAATTACGAATTCAACTGGCCGCTTGAATATTGTAAGCTTCATTCTTCGAATAAATAGATTTGAATAACAACCACATCCTTATCTCATAGACTTCGCATGTATTTGCAAAACGACGCCATTAAAAAATTACTATTTAATGCAACACAGAATCCATCTATTAAGAGATATTTTAGTGGATAACACCGTCACCAAACGGAGAACTTAATTTCGAGAAGAGAGAACAAGGTTTAATGGCCAACAGGCGGCTACCCAAAGGACTTAAAAAGATGCATAACGGATTAAATGGTTCGCACTAATACAAATCTCCTTACCTAAGTGTCCTTATAGGAACTCTGCCCCATTCATTTTCTCTTTTTATGATATCCGCTTCTATAATCTTTAAAGGTACGATTTTGTAATGTCTAAACAGTGTGAAATAATTTCGCTCAGATGGTCGAACAGGACCGAAAGCTCAACTACAATAAATTCTGAATATTGGAACCTTATTCCTAAACTTTCGCCAGGCGAAAATAGTATAAGAAAATTAGAGGAGCAAAGGAGGAAGTTAATCAAAGCTAAGTTAGACCTTGTTTTGAATAAAACATGTCAATATGTATATATATATATATACATGGGTTCAAATACTGCTTGTCTTGGCTAACTCATCTTTGTACATTTTAACCTTTTATGTGTAGTGATGATAATGTCTTAGTTTCACTAAAAAGCTAGGCAAGAATAAAGATAATGACGAAAGTAGAGTCACAACTGCCTTAATTAACCAACCACCTTCACAATAACGAAACGACGCCTTCATCCGTGACGTCATTATGGGGTGGTCGTTTGACACCCGGGCCTGAATGATCCAGTCGAATTTCTACAAGACAAAGCCAATGACAATTCGCATTTATCGGAATGTTCCCAATATGTCCGACGTTTCCCGTCCGCATGCCATAAACATCTTGGAGACTTAACAGAGTTTCGTCAAGCCTTGAAGCAATCTGGACTGCAATGTCTGATGGCTGCAGTTAAAATTAATACTGCTATAAAAAGAGAGAAGGAATTACAGGGTCGAGGACAATTGATTTAATGAAGCTTCTAAAGGCCTCATTCAATGTTCATCGATGTGAATTAGTGAAAAGGGATTTTAATAACTAGTTGAAGGCGTTTGTGTCACTTGTTTGCACATGTACTTTAATAGTGAAAATAGTATATATACCTTTGCTACTCTTGATGTGTCACCCTCACCTTTGAATTTTAAGTTTAACAAGGTCAACAGACCTAAGTCGCGTACTCTCAATTATTCTCACTTAATGACCTTACGACTTTCAAAACCTTCAATAATTCCCGGAGTAACCTTGGGGTGACCTTGGTAATTATATCCTTCGAATGTAAAACAACATAAGGGTTTCAAATTTCGTTAGAATCGGCCGAATAGTTACAATGATATTGCCAAAAATTCATTGAAAAGTAAAATGGTTACCATCCGACCGCCCGCCCCGTGGACCGACTTAGTAACTTATAGGGTCGCGTGCACGCGATTAAAAATCATTTCTCTGTTAATGAGCCTGCATGTGTAATGGACCTGGCAGTATCCTATTTAACCGTTTAAGGATTCTTGGACCCGGTGAAATTTTTCAACTTCCCACCAACCAATCACAAGTTTTTCTGATAAACTACCGTTTGTGGCCTCTGGCGAAATCGGGATTCCACTGGATCACAAACATATCGATGAGTGCAACAAACTTTTTAAAACTCGTAGTTTTTGAGGAATCGCTCGAAAGGGGAAAATCAAATTCCATTGTACTGATACAGTTCATGGACCGCAAATTATATATTCCTTCAGAATCTTTATTTTCGGGGCTCCTACATAAGAAGAAAGGAATCGACGAGAACTTTCTAAAATTTATTGCCAAAGTTTACTTTAAAACCTGCTTCACAACTTCCATTCCAATTCCATCTCCGTGACACCATCTTCATCTCCTACGAATCGCGACCGATAAATAAGATTCCACCCTTTCAACTGGGATCAAATAGTAGTTTTCACAACCATTTATAGTAAGTGGGTGAAGAGTTCCTTTAATTATTTTTAAGGATGTAATAAGTGTGGAGGAACGATGAGAAAGGGTGGAGACTCTCGAATTGACAGGGGAGTAAGAACGAAAAAGGGTAACCAACGTTGCATCAGTAGAGAAACTGAATTCATCTCAACTCAATCAAAAAAAGATGTTTAAGATTCTGGCCATGGATTACATTCGAAAGTCTCCTCTCTAATGGGATGATGACGGCGATCTCACTATAGGTATATAACAAATGACAGCTGGGTGAGTTCTCTATCATACCGAAAATGAAGACTAACTGCAGTACCTATCGTAAGTAGTATAACACCACATAGAGAAGTGACTCGCGTTTGTGTCCTTATCTAAGCTTGTCTCTACAACTGCCTCACCTGTGCCCGACGTCTCAACCATTCGCAAGCTTCGATCATCTGCGAGTCAGTCAACAAATGACGCTATTTCTGATGCACCACCGTATAGACCCTAAACAAATACACACCACAGTGGCTAAAAAAAATCATAGTCTACAATTAAAATGTTAATGAGCCATTCTAGCGTCCACTACAGGGGTACGGTTGTTCATATTCTACGACTATCTTAGAAAGGCAGTTCATATTTATATTTGGCTGCAATAATAATAGACAAGTCCTATAATCTGGAGACTTGCCTGTTTGGGGGCTGATTCAAGTTGAACACTTGTTTTCCTCTATCTTTCCAAGACCTTTTATTTCTCAGTGGTGATCTACAATTTAATGTGGTATCCGAACCACTGATATCCGAAGCGTATGGCAGCCGCTGATCAACTCGATCCTCAGATTCAGAACATCCTCAGCCAATAACTATCCCTGGTGTGCTTAACTTCGCTCAAATCGTAAGTGGGGTTTCCCCTAGGCTAAGCAGAAGCTCGTTGCTAATAATAGTGACTGGTTCCCCCCCACCCCATCCCTGTTTCATTTTGTTAGTCAAACTGCAATGAACGGGGGCAGTGAAATGTTTTCGACAAAAAATATATACCAATGGGATAGGTTACGAGTTCTAGGCTGTTATAGTAATGGATGATATTGTTGAACACAATTTCTCGACTCTTTTGATTTGTGGGAAGGGGGGGGGGGCTTATTCCCCCTGTTTGCCCTTTAAAGTTATTATTGATTGCCAAGTATTGTTGTTTTATTTTGTTTTCCATTATATTGCCAACTAGATTTGTATCATCTCTTGTGATATTTCTCTAATCTACTCTTAATCTTTTTTAGCCCAATTCTGACTTGTTCTTTTTTACCTCGTGTAAAAGTCATTAGTAGCCTCTTAATTTAACGTTAAAGGACATGGTTTTGATGATCCCATTTGCTAATTGACGCGTTCTAAAATCTTTTCTATTTTTGCTGCCGTTTACCAATGAGGATTAAGCCATTGTTCATTGGATACTTCCAATTTAGATGTTAAATACTATCCGAGCATTGGAAGGAAAGACGCGATTGACTTTTGGGCCTCAATTAGGTGGCTCGCTTCTCGAGCGAGCAGTCGCAATGCAGAAATGAAAAGTAAGTCCTCTAAAAATAGGACGTCACTCAAACAGACCAACGAACAATCTTACTATAATAAAATAATAATAATAATGATGATGATAATAAGAATAATAATAATAATATAATAATGATGATAATAATAATAATATAATAATGATAATAATAATAATTATAATAACTATGATAATGATGATACTGATGAAGATAAGAATACGCATTTTGTATCGCGCTCTTCTAGCCTACAGGCCTTCATAAATCGCCTCTCTACCCACGAAGAAAACGAACGAGAGAAGAGGCAGGGAGGGGTGGGGGAGTCTAGAATTTAAAGCGCAATAGCGACGAGGTCGTATCATCCAAAAAGTTAATAAGGAGATATCTGTAAAAAAAGTAGTGAAGTTAGACGAAGGGAAAATTGTGGTAGATATACCTATAACCGCAGGCTCTGATGACACTTTATGCTACCGTTATTTGCTGTGGCCGCTCGGTGATGTAACTCACACATTTTGTTGGTTATTCCCATATAACCACTAGCTAGCACCAGTGAGCATACAAGAGCTCTTGCTAGCCAAGTGGATACGGCGTTGGTCTCCCAACGCAGTGGTACCAGGTTTGATCCTGGCAAGAGCGGACGGACACAAACGTCATCCCACGGAGAGAACTGGCTACCAATTGGTGGAGGCGCTGTGTTCAGCCCTGAGTTGGGGTGGGTATACTTACACTTCTCATCACACACATAGCCAATTACAACACTGCTTTCTTTCCTTTTCCGTCTTCGCACCCCCCCCCCCCTCCTCTGGGCTATCTATATCCACATACCTCAAACGCGAAACAGGTCCCTCTGCCCCAGGACAACAAATGTTCCACCTGAACGATGTTTGGTGTCAACATATAACATTTCCTGGCACCTCTCCCCAAAAGGACCACCAGGTGCCCTGGTGCCATCGAGCTCACCAGCTATTGCCATACTGGCATTTATGTCTATTTGATCATCCGCTCGGGATCCGCCTCGAAAAGGCAAGTTGGCGGACTACCACTAGTAAGCAAACATACAAATGAGTCCTCATCGGGAGGTGAATCAGACGGAATGCCATGCGGCTTTAGAGTGCCGGAAACCTTACCCCGAGAAACAAACCCTGGGTATTCCTGGATTTCCCTCTCATCTTCCCTGGCCCTTAGATGTTATTATAATTCGGGTCATTGCCAATAAGGCTTCCTTCTAATGAATTACCAAGGGCACCCCTTATCGATATTCGTGATTCCCTAAAAACTAATCCACTTGGTTTCTCAGGTCAAAGAGGGAATTTGATTTCTAGAGTTCAAAGAATTTTAAGATTATGTTGGTTGAGCTGCTGACCTGCGGTTACATTAGGGATGTACCGCTAATTTATTGTGTGTATATGTGTATTTGAAGGAAAAGGGTAGTGAAAGTGATGATGTAATTTGCGTTTGTCCTTTTCGCCGAACCCAAGGCATGAATTGAGCACGTATCCATTCTGACCAAAACTTGAATTACACACGTTTTGTTTTTCCCAATGTTTGCCTTGGAAGAACGTTTTTGCCTTTTCATAGCTCAGGGAAATGTAAAGAAGCAGAGAAGGGGAAAATAAAGTATCAATAATGTTAAATATAAGAATAATGGGAGTTTTCCTAAAACTATACAACTCTTAGTTCAGGTTACACTTGGAATATTGGAATATTTTCCAGGATAGTAATCGCTTAACGCGAATGAAAGAAGCTAAGCCAAAATTATACCTTCTTCGTGACACCTATGTAGAGTAAGCAAGCTGAGGGCACTGAACTTGTACTCCGTTGAAATAGAGATGTTTCAGCTGGAACATGATTCAGCGTTATATAATCTCCACTGGTATAGATAAATTAGAAATTGAGATATTTTTTTTTTATAGAAGAGGGAAACAGGACTAGGGGGGGGGTCATAGTTTCAAAATTAGGAAAGAGTAGTAGCTTTGATGTAGGTGAATATAACCTTGGTCATAGAATAATTGATCTCATGCACATTGTCAATAGAGCTAGTTTGCTAGTTATATATATTAAAGTATAATCCAATTTTTGGAGAGTCCTCATATTGCATATAATGAATTAGTTGACTTTATTAAGACTTGATATCTCGTAATGGGTGAAAAGGGCCTCGGATAATTGCCATGCATTGGTTTTATTCTTTGAACTGAAATGAGTTGCAGGATGTGGATCTCATCCAAAAGTTATGTTGATTTGAACGCGTTTACTTTTTCTTTATTACTTTTAAAAACTTAGAAAGTTAATTTAATCTCTTCAGTGCGGGTAAAAGCTTGAGATCTTTTGTCCTGAAAGAGCTGTTCGTTTTTTCTGGCTCGCAAGTTCCTAGTTTTAGTCTGGTGCGAGTCTAGTCGCGTGTGACTCTACATCTCACTATGTCGGTTGGTCCCCGTTTTGCTTTTTCTTTTGTTTTTGTAATAACATCATAACTATTCGGCAGATTCTAACGAAATCTGAAAACTGTATGTTGTTTTACATTCTCTTTCGAATGCTAAGATTGCCAAAGTCCTCCCAAAGTTAGCCCGGGAATTATTTTGCTTCACATTCTCTTTGGAATGCTAAGATTGCCAAAGTCCTCCCAAAGTTAGCTCGGGAATTATTTTGTTTTGGCAATAACATCATAACTATTCGGCCGATACTCTGCTAGACAAGACTAGGCTATAATATGCCATACTCTGCTAGTCAAGCCAAGAATAGGCTATTATAGCCTAGGATATACTATGCTAAGCTATGCTAAGATATAATGTACAAGGGTTAGATATACTATGCTAATTTAGGGTATAAAATGCTATGCTGTGATAGCATATAGTATGTTAGACTAGACAATACTAAGCTATGCTTGACTAAGGTATAATAGGATAGTATAGGCTATACTTGTGTAGGATAGTTAATGCTAGGCTAAACAGGGCTATGCTATGCTATGCTAGGGTAAGCTAGGGAGGGCTATGCTAGGTAATACTATATTAGGCTAGTTAACCAAGGCTATAATAGGCTAAGCTATACAAGGTTATTCTAGTCTAGGGTATAGTATGCTATACTAGGCTAAGTTATATTATGTTAGGTCTGGTTATACCAAGCTAGCCTATAGTATGCTAGGCTAGGCTATCGTATGCAATGATATATTGGCTAGGCTATAGTAGCCTATTCTGGCTTGGCTATACTATACTAGGCTAGACTCTGGCATTAATGCTAAGCCATACCTGGTTAGGCTAGGCTAAGCTAGGCTATACTATAATATGCTAGGTTAGGCTAGGGTCTACTAGGCTAGGATATACTAGGATACGATAGGTTAGCTATAATATGCTAGGCTAGCTAGATTATACTAAGCTTGGCTATACTAGGCTAAAACAGGGTAGGTTATATTATCCTATGCTTGCCTATGATATGATATACTATACTAGGCATGTTTAGGCTAGGCTATTCTCTACTATGTTATGCGAAAGTATGTGGCTATACTATGCTGTGCTATATTATGCAATGCTGTGCTATACTCTACTATGATATGCAATGTGGAAGAATGAGAGAAGTAAGGAATTCTCCCCCCATCCCCTGACTTCCCCAGTTCGCCGTTGACCGCTCTCAACTTGTCTGCCCTACATACTGCGAAAATTAGAACAATGGAAAGACCATTAAGGGGGCATCGCGACTTCTCGCTATGTGCCCTTATCGCGACCCAAGGCAATTAAGGAAGTCTGTTGGCGATGAATCTCTCTCCTCGTCTACCCCGTAAGGGGCGCGGTGATTTGCCATCCTGGCCGCCGTGCTGATGGGATCCAGCGCCCCGTCCGGCCCCAGCTTAGCCTCTCTTCCTTCCTTCAGATAGCCTGTATTCCTATCCTACCTCGTCGCTTTTCATACAACCTCTCCCACAACTTTCTCTGGTCAGCCTCTAATTTCACAGGGTAGAAGCTGACCTTCTTCTCAGCCAATCGTCCCGGATCGGGGCTGAGGGGGGAGGGGACAATTTCCCCTAACCCCTGAGCTCCGGTCTGGGGTGGTTGGCTTTTAACAACCTGCTTCATCCCCACCCATACCTTCCTCACATCCCTATTCCTCTCGTCTTCAAAATCTATCCGTTTTACGCCGTGTTCAAGGTGGAGCCGCCATGCCGAAGGACTGCCAGGCCACCAGGCGGGAGGGGTGGTCCCAAATGGCGGCGCCTGGCTCTGCCGGGCCTGTAAGCACCTCTTGCAGTGCGGGCTACTGCAAGAGGTGGTGAGCGATTGCGTCCCGTAAAACAAAGAGGGTCACCATGCCCAATGATGAAACAAAAAAACATCTCCCCTTAATTCCCCCTATAACAACAACGGAGCCGCCCTCGTGCAGCTCCACAGAAAAGATGGAGGTCCCCCCCCCTGTGCTTGCGCAGGGGACCCTCCATACCTCTTTAACCGGAGAGGAGGCTTACTCCTCTCCTACGCCTACGGGTGTAGTGGACTCCCCCTCACCCCCTTCTCTGGAGTTGCTTTCGGGCACCTCCCTATCTCCAGCGGCAGTCCCTCCTATGCTTTCTAAGGGGACTGCCAAGAAAGCCAGCAGGCAGCCCATTGCCGACCGCCCCTCGTACAAGCGGCTCGGTAGGGCAAACCCCCTTAGGGGGGAGAGGGAAGCCAGGCCCCTTCGGTCGCTTCCCTCAAAAGACCTGCTGGCAAAAATATTAAACCTTCCTGGGGTCAAGGCCTGTGCCTCCCCACTAAAGACTTATGACGCTGCCAAGGGGACCTGCGATGTCCTGGGAGGGGATGGCCAACTGGAGGCCCCTCCTGTGATAGACATGGTCCTTGAGGAAAACCAGCCTCAGACGGTAGGGCCTTCCATGGGGGGGAATCCGGGCTTGGCGCCAAGCACCGAACCCAAATCCGCCCCTATGCAAGGTCCTCATCAAACGGCTGTGGATTCTCAGGCAGGACAAGGAGGGGAGGGATCTCCTCCGGATGAATCCCCTGCGCCCACCGGGACCTTCTCCATTTCAGAGAAGGACCTGGCTGAGGCCGGTCCATCTGGCCTGGGGGCTTCTACCGGCGGGGGTGAGAAGCGGGTTCATTCCCCGCCCTCCTCTCCTAAAAAGAAGAAAAAGACAAGAAAGACGAAAAAGACTCGGGGCTCCTCTCCATCCGCGGGGGCTGCGGGGACGGATGGGTCTGCTGCCACTTTGGTAGGCGACCAAGCCAAGATCGGCAAATCCGGCCCCTCTACCCCCTCGTGTGCGGAGCTCCTGACCAAGACTAAGACGAAGAATGCACAGGGCGGAGCCTCGATGACATCGGGGCCCCTGATTCAGAGGTTACCTGGCGTTTTCGAGCCCGCTGGCTTCAAACGCTTCCTCGTTATTCGCTCCACTGATGGCACCATGTTGTCTAAGGGCAACATGATCCATCAGAGGAGAGGATTAGCTAGTGCAATTGGTAGAGAGCCGAAGGTGACCCGTTTCTCGGACGGCAGCCTTCTGGCGAATGCGGCGAATCCCGCCGAGGCGGCCAAGATAAGTGCTCTTCGGACACTTCATGGCACCCCGGTGAGTGTGACGCCGCACTCTACCATGAACTTTGTGAAAGGAGTAGTTTATGCGAGGGAACTCGTTGACTACTCCATTGAGGACATCACCCTAGAGCTGGCCGACCATGGGGCGGTCAAGGTCGAACGTGTGATGAGAAAACAGGGAGGGGCTTCGAGACCCACCCCTACACTCTTCGTCACGTTCGACTGTGACAAGCTCCCTGAGTCGGTGCGTGCCGGTTGGTACCGCTACCGCGTGAAGGCATTCGTGCCACTGCCGCGGCGGTGCTATTACTGTCACCGCTTCGGCCATACGAATCGCTCATGTAGACGTGCAAAGTCGGGGTCACCCGAAGTCTGTGTAAATTGCTCCAAGGTCGCACACGATAAGTCCAAATCGTGTGTGGCTAAGTGTGTCAATTGCGGAGATCCGCACCCTGCTTCTTCGAAGCAATGTGGTGCATATCTCCTGGAGAAAGAAATCCTGGCCGTTCAGGCCCAGGATAGACTCTCATTCCGCGAGGCTAAGGACTTGGTCCTGGCGCGCCCAGCTCTGCCTGGGACGTCATATGCCTCAGTAGTTCGAAAGGCACCCTCTGCTCCTGGCCCATCCAGGCCAACGAGCACGGTTGTTTCCGCGCCCATTCGGAGCCCTTCTGCGGGCTCTACTACACCCGGGCGCTCCCCTGGTAGAGCTGGCGGCAAAAAGGGTTCACACCCAGCCCCGGCTAAAACCAGGGCTCCCCCCTCTTCCCCCAGCGTGACCGTTTCCCGTAAGGCGAAACGGCCACGCGCCTCCACCGAGTCGTTAGACTCACAGGAGGCAACACCCCTGAAGATGGTCGCTAGGCCATCTTCGGGGGTTCCTAAAGCTGTCCCCCGAAAGGAGGACAGCAACAAAGGAGCTTCGGCTCCTTCGCCCACGCCACGAGGTGGAGCGAGTGGCTCGGAGACGGTGGTTCCTCGAAAAGAGGGCCCCCCGCCTCCGAAGCCGCAGCGCCCGCCTAAGGTTTCGAGGCGGAGGGAGGAAAAGACTCGCATGGCGAGGTCAACCTCCCCCAATAAGTCCTCGAAGGCGACAGCGCCTCCAGCGCTTTGTCCGGCCAACAGCGCCCGGGGTTCTGCCCCCGGGAAGCGTACGGCCATTCCCGTGAGGGTCTTCAATTCGAGGAGGGCCCCCGCGTCTCCTCCGAGCTAGGCCTGGAGGGCATATTCCTTCAATGGAATTGCCGTGGACTCCGGGCCAACTGGGAGGAGCTGCGGAGGCTCGCCTCGTTCCGTTCCCCGTTAGCTATTTTTTTGCAGGAGACCATGCTAGGCGCGTGCCCACTGCCTGCCCTCCCGGGGTATAAGGATCTTGCAACCCCACCACCGCGGGACGGCCGGGCTGGGGGATGCGCGGTTTACACCCGGCATGATGTCTCCGTTCTTCCTTTCTCTTTAGATACCTCCTTTCAGGCAGTGGCTGTGCAGCTGCACCTGGATAGGAGGTATACTATCATTTCTGCGTACATTCCACCGTCAGCTGACTTCGACGCGGGGGACTTCCGCCGCGTCGTGGCACGGTTGCCGAGGCCCTATCTCTTGCTTGGAGATCTGAACGGCAGGCATCCTCTCTGGGGAGATTACTGCATAAATCCCAGGGGACAAGTCCTTGCCGATCTGATCGAAGAGCTTGAGATGGGTGTCCTAAACGTGGATGAGTTTACGCATCACTGTCCGAGAACCGCTTCATTTTCTTGCCTTGACCTATCTTTGTGCTCTTCGGATGCACAGCTTGATTTTGATTGGGGGGTGGTCGATGACCTCCATGGTAGTGATCACTTTCCCATTCAAATATCATTTTCAGGGCAACTGCCGCCTGAGAGACCACCTCGGTGGTGCTTGGCACGGGCGCGGTGGCCTGCATTTCAGGAAATGACTGAATTCTCTATCTCAGTCGAGGAGTTTAGGTCGGTAGATGAGGCCGTTGAGTTCTTCTCCGGCAACCTTATCGCCGTGGGCCTGACTACTATTCCTAGGACGTCTGGCTGTTTTGCACGCCGACCACTCCCATGGTGGTCGGCCGAGTGTGAGACGGCCCTCAAACAGAAGCGTTATGCCTACATGCGCTATAAGCGCCGCCCGAACGATTTCACTGTCGCTGAATTTCGTCGGGCTAGGGCTAGGTTCCGGTATATTTCGAAGCACGCCCGCCGCTCTTCTTGGCGGGCATACGTGTCTTCACTTAACGGGAAGACCCCTTTAGCTGAGGTGTGGAAGCGAGTCAAAAGGATTCGGGGCAAGTTCTCGCAGGACCCCCCTCCCGTTCTCCAGGAGAATGGGACCGCAATCTCGGACCCCGCGTCCGTGGCGGAATCCTTAGCGACCGCTTTCTCTGCATTCTCTAGCCGTGATGCTGCTCCGCCAGCATTCAATGCACGTCGTGATGTCGCGGAAGGCCGCCGGCTGGACTTTACCTCCAGAGGCGGAGAACCCTTCAACGACAAGTTTACTGTGAGTGAGTTGCGTTCCGCTCTCGCTTCGTGCGCGGACACCGCCCATGGTCCGTACGCCATGCTTCGACACCTGGGTGAGCGAGGCATGGCCTTTCTGTTAGATCTGTTCAACAGGATCTGGGTGGAAGGTCTTCTCCCAGACTCCTGGCGAATCGCTACTGTGCTCGCCTTTCGCAAGCCGGGGAGAGATCACTCTACTCCGACCGGTTTCCGCCCAATCTCTCTAACCTCTTGCGTGTGCAAGTTGATGGAGAAATTGGTAAATGTTAGATTAGCCCATTTCCTGGACAGCGGAGGCCATCTGTCTTCTGCACAGTGCGGCTTCCGTAAGTTTCACTCCACGTCGGATGCTCTGCTCCGACTGGAAAATGCCGTCTGCGAGGCTTTCCTTCGTAGACAGCACTACGCCACGGTGTTTTTTGATCTGGAGAAGGCCTATGATACGGCATGGCGATACGGTATCATGGAGACTCTCCACACAATGGGGGCGAGGGGACGCCTCCCAATATTTATATCTGAATTTTTGCGAGATCGTCGATTCCGCGTACGGGTGGGGGGAGCCCTCTCTGCCCCAAAGGAGCAGGAAGAGGGTGTCCCGCAGGGAAGTGTCCTCAGTGTCACACTCTTTGCCCTGAGCATCAACGGCATCACCTCGGTGCTGCCAGAAGATGTTCTCGCTACGCTCTACGTGGACGACCTTTCGATCTCTTTTGGCACGGCCCAGATGCCAACTCTGGAGCGTCGACTCCAACAGGCATTGAACCGCGTCTCTCTCTATGCCGAAGCGCACAGGTTTCGGTTTTCTTTGGCCAAGACTAAGGTGGTGCACTTCTGCCGCCATCCACGGCTTCACCCTGACCCAGATTTGTTTCTTAATGGGGAACGCCTGGATGTGGTTGAGTCGCACCGTTTCCTTGGTCTTGTATTCGACCGACGCCTCACCTGGGAGGCTCATATTCGCAGCCTTAGGGTCTCTTGTACCCGCGCCATGGACATTCTCCGTTCCGTGACGTTCAGCGCTTGGGGCGCTGATAGGGCTACCGCCTTACTTTTTTATCGATCCTTTGTTCGCTCGAAGCTCGACTACGGATGCGAGTTTTATGCATCCGCAGCCGAGCGTTTATTGCGGAAGGTGGATTCAATCCACCACACCGGACTTCGCCTTGCGACCGGTGCCTTCCGCACTTCCCCCATTGAGAGCCTGTTGGTCGATGCTGGGGAGATGCCACTCGCTCTGCGCCGCGTGCAGTGCATCACTCGCCTGTATGCGCGAGCCCGGCGCCTCCCTCAGTCGCCAACTGCTCTCACTGCATCCGCAGCTGATCTCGATGGTGCCTATGCCGCCGAGAGACGCCAGTCATACCCTAAGCCCTTTGGGTTTAGGGCCAGGAAACTCCTTCGAGAGGTAGATATAGCTCTCGGGCCGGTGGCGCCCCTGGTTCTGCCCAGGACGCCACCCTGGAGGGTACCACATTTGGCTATTTGTCGCCACGCCTCTGCTCCCAAAGCTTGTACTGCGCCGGGAGTATTGCGTTCGACCTTTTTGGATCACACATCGTGTCACGCTGGTACCGTGCCAGTGTATACGGATGGCTCCAAGTCCCAAGAGGGGGTCGGCTTCCACGCCGTATCCCCTCTGTTTGAAGTCAGCGGGGCTCTACCAGGCGCTGCGTCTGTCTTCACGGCTGAGCTGGTGGCAATACACCACTCGGTACGGGAGATTACGCGACGTGCCCGGTTTGGAGACCGGATTGTGATCTATAGCGACTCACAAAGCGCCCTGAGTGCTCTCGGGGCATTGGAATCTCCGCATCCCCTGGTTCGCGATATCCGTGACGCCACGGTTTTGGCGAGCCGGGCAGATGTCGAGATTATCTTCTGCTGGGTTCCTGGACATGTAGGAATTGCGGGGAATGAGCGCGCCGATGAGGGCGCCAAAGAGTCCGCGAGGACTCTGCGACCGGACCAGCGTTTCGCTCTTCCTCACACCGACTACATGGCAGGAATACGGGCAGCTCTTCGGATTGCTTGGCAAAGAAGATGGGAGACGGTCGAGGGGAACTTAAAGTTGCGTGCCATTGCGCCGCGACTGTTCCCATGGACCTATCCCCCAATGCCGCGGCGGCTTCAGGTTGCTTTCTGTCGTCTCCGAATCGGACACATTCGTGTGACGCATCGCTATCTGATGGAGCGCTCGCCTGCGCCCTATTGCAACGACTGCGTCGTCCCCCAGACTGTTCGGCACATTCTTGTCGAATGTCCCAGTCTGGGTGATCTTCGCGCACGATACCTGTCCCAGTACCGGGATGGGCGGGGTCGCTACCGCCTGTCCCTTGTGCTCGGGACAGATTCGTGCACACTGACTTGTGGACTTGTTGACTTCTTGGGGGAGGCCGGCCTTCTCCCTATTATTTAAGCACTGTTTGTTTGTTTTGTTTTTTGTTGTTTTTTTGCATTTTTTGTTTTTTGTTTGTTTTTTTTTCTTTAGTTGCACGCTCCTGCGCCGGGGGGACCTCTCCCCGACGCACCAGCTTGCTTCCTTTCCCCCTTTTGGGGTGTTGTTTTTTTTTTCTCGATTTAATTTCATTTTAAAGTAGCCTAGAACTAGGCCAGTTTTAATACGGCGACTAATGCCCAAGTAGGCAGTCGCCAGATAAGCTCTTAAAAAAAAAAAAAAAATAAAAAAAAAAATAAATAAATCTTCTCGTCTAGATAATTTCGGAGTATATATTCGAGACCTTGAAGTTCACATGCAAATTGTGTCTGAAGCCGCTGTTCAGTACGTTAGCCGTAAAGTCTTCGTTAGTCGAGAGGGAATCGACTACCTTCTCGTCCAGAGAAGAATTGAGTGATTGTCGAAGAACCAAGGAAGAGCTAGTCTTCACTCGATGTTGTTCGTGGAGATGGTTAGGCGCGCTTCAACCCTTCTCACCCACTACGTCGTCAGATTTTAAGGATCAGAAAAGCCATCTCCGAAGCACCCTCCGTTTGCCCCTTAAGGATAAGAGCCCCCCAACTTCAGTTTCTTGAAGTTGGATTGAGTGTCTCGTGAGACGCCTGCAAGTTCAAGGTCTAACTTACCTACCTGGTCCTACTCGCCGTACATCAAGGTAAAAGGAATATAACCCCCGTTTAGTCACGCTCCTCGTTTCAATCTTTTCAACGTTCTAATTACATAAATGAGGGGTGCTCAAAATTTGCAGCCCTACTTATGAATTCTAAAGTTGTTGTTTTTTTATTTTAATATAATTTTAGTTCTACTTGGTTAGCTACTTAAAAGTTTTGACTTATTTTTGTCATCTTTGCAAATTGAATGACTCTTATATTAATAATTATATCTATTTCACTTCTTTTTCTTATTTCACCGTTTGAAACATATTCGTAAATCTGCTGAAGATTATGAGGCCTTCAGTACTATCATGCTACCAGTGTGATTTGACCTACAATTGCTTTTAAAATTAGGACAAGACGGCGACATTCACATATTTGAACACCTAAATTGAAAATAGCAGATTTGTTGCCATCCCAATTTCAAGATGAAGGAAAAAGAGTTCCTTACTATAAGTAGGCCGATGTTTCAATGCCCTCAACTCAAATATTTTTCTCTCCTGAAGAAAATGAAGAACAAATAGCTGATGCTCAAGATGGAAAGGATGAATTTATGAAGTGACATTAAAAATACCAACCACATCTTCAAATCCAATTAAAAAGCAACCCGAGAATTATTTGGGGGGGCAATGGCATCATAACTATTCAGCTGATTCTAACGAAATTTGAATATCTTATATTGTTTTACATTCTTTTTCAAATAATATAATTGCCAAACTCCTCCCATCTTTAGCCCGGGAATTATTTTGTTTTGGCAATAACATCATAAATATTTGGCCGATTCAACGAAATTTGAAACCCTTAAGGTGTTTACATTCTCTTTCGAATTATAGAATTGCCTTGGTCCGCCCTAGATTAACCCGGCATTTTTTAGGGGGGAGAAATACTCGTAACATGATAACTATTCTTCTGACTATAACGAAATTTGAAACCCTTAATATGTTTACATTCTCTTTCGAATGATAGAATTTCCAAGGTCCTCTCAAACTTATTCCAGAAACTATTGAAAGTTTTGAAGGCCGTAAGGTCATAAATCAGAATAAGTGAGAGCATGCGACTTTTTGGTCAGCAGATCTTGTTTATTTTTGCCTTTGTAGTACGAACTGGTTCCTGCAAGTTTAGTATGTCTTGTCCCATTGTTTGTTTTAATTTTACACCTTTCTTACGTTTCTTTTCCTCCTATTGTTTATCACCCCACCCCCCCACACACACACACACACTCCCTCTCCCTCCGGAATGAGCATACCACGTTAAATTATACCACTTGCATTTTCCCTCACAATAATGGTAAAATAATGGGGGGGGGGATAGGTAGCAGTCAATTCCATGGCGCCACTCACTGGAAGAATGGTGGTCTGTGGTGAAAGACAAGGTAAAAAGAGGAAAAATAAAAGAAATAAATAAAAATGACGATTTGTAAAAGGCGAGTGTGATTGCCAAGGTTCATCTCACAATATTTATCAAACCAATTTCACACAAAAGAGACCAGAGACGTGTTATGCTCTCGTAGGAATAAAACGAAGAGGGCAGACACATGAACACTAAAGATAGATCACTGCGTGCGTAGGCGCCTCACCTGGGAGGCTCATTGTCGAGGTATAGCCAATATATATCTATCTATGGAGGTGGATTAGATTGGTCGAGTGGAGAGGAATAGAGCGAAAGGACGCCCAAGAGACCTGACCTCGGCTCCGTTACCAGACGATGTGGTAAGATAATGAGGGAGAATAAATGGAGGGAAACTGTTCCCCGAGTACGCATGCAAATAACAAAATGCGAATGCAGATTGTCCGTTAATTACTAGCTATGGCTGAATGCTGTTCTGGGTTATTTAAAAGAGAAGTAGAAAAATAATATTTAATAACACAACAAGAAATAAATAAATATTTACACAAATAAAAATAAATTGGATTATCCTGGATTCTGGGGCTCGATAGTCGGGTAAAAGGGACAAACCAATGAACTTAAAGGCAGGTAAATGACCAAACTCGGATTAAGTCTTCAAAGGCTGCGCTGAGCCAAAATAAAAATAAATATTTAGGGGATGACGGATTAAAGGGAACCGCACGCTTCGACGTCTTGCAGAAGTTAATGCTTGGACGACGAAGGTAAGGGGGGCAATTCGAGTAGGGAGAATTGAGGAAGGTTGAGACTTACCTCGAAATACCTTGACAAGGGAGTACTTGTGCTGATGAACGAGAACGGTCGTTACTGGGAAATCGCCAATTGACTGGGACGGAATTCCGACGGGCGAGCTTCTTGCTTTTGCCCTCGTGGAGACGAAAGTGGAGCCAAATCGAGAAGAGATGTCTCGTGCTGGATTGTGAGCCTGTACCGTCTTGATCCGGACGAGCCTGACGTTAAATACCGGCTGACGCTGTGGTAAAATCGCCTCCGGCCACGAAGGAGATTCTCCCAAGGTAAACACAGAGCTGAGGGGTGGACGTCTTCCAACCAGGAATTTGTGATAACGGAATGTCTTCCCTCACTCTCACATGCTTCCAGATGGTAGGCGAGAGGCAAGATTGTCTCAAGGCTTGGGGGGGCGGGACCTCCCATAAGTAAATACATCTGCCTTCCGAAGCCTCTTCGCGTGGTGTATAGGCCCGTTCTCTGGTCCTTTGACCTCGTGTGTGATAGCCACGTGAGTTTTTAGGGTCCACCTTGGGCTTCCTTGTCTCTATTCTTTCACACGAATATTCGTAGCCTTAGTGTCTCTTGTACCCGCGCCGTGGACATTCTTCATTCCGTGACGTTCAGCACCTGGGGTGCTGCTAGGGCTACTACTTCCTTGCTTTTCTATCGATCCATTATTCGTTCGGAGCTTGCCTACGGATGCGAGTAATGTGCATCCGCATCCGAGCAGGTATTTCGGAAGGTGGACTCGATCCACCACACCGGCCTTCGCCTGGCAACCTGTGCCTTCCGCACGCTTCCCAATGAGACCCTACTTGTGGATGCTGGGAGGTGCCACTCGTTCTGCGCCGTGCACAGTGCATTACTTCGCCTGTATGCGTGAGCCCGGCGCCTCCCTCAGTCGCCAACAGCTCTCACTGCATCCGCAGCTGATCTCGGCGGTGCCTATGCTGCCGAGAGACGCCAGTCATACCCTAATGGCTTAGGGTCAGGAAGCGCCTTCGAGAGCTCGGTGGCGCCTCTGCTTCTGCCCAGGACGCCACCCTGGAAGATACCACCTTTGACTATTTGAGGCCACGCCTCTGCTCCCAAAGCTTCTACAGCGCCAGGAGTATTGCGTTCGGCCCTTTTGGAGCACGTTTCGTGTTACGCTGGATCCCTGCCAGGGTATACGGATGGTTCCCTGTCCCAGGAGGTGGTCGGCTTCCACACCGTATATCTTCTGCTGGGTTCGTGGGAATTACGAGCAATGAGGGCACCAATCGTCCGCGAAGACTGGATAATCATACCAGCGTTTCGCTCTTCCTCACACTTACCTACTACATGGCAAGAATCTGGGCTGCCTGGCAAAGAAGGTGGGAGACGGGAGTGCGGAACTTAAAGTTGCGTGCCATTGCGCCATGACCTTTCATGGACCTACCTCACAATGCCGCGACGGCTTCAGTTCGCTTTTTGTCGTCCCATTCGTGTGATCTTCGCACACGTTACCTGTCCCGGTATCGAGATAAACATGGTCGCTACCGTATGTCCCTTGTACTCGCGACGGGCTCGTGTAACCAGATTTTTGGACTATCTTGACTTTTTGGAAGAGATTGGCCTCCTCCATTTTATTTGACTCTGTTGTAGGTCGCATGTTCCTCCGCCTGCGGAGGCGAGCTTTCCCCTCGACGCCGGAACGTGCTTTCTTTTTGTTGTTTTTTTTGCGAATTTTAAATAGTTTCTAGTACTATGCTAGCATATTAATTACGGTGATTTATGCCCTTGGAGGCAGTCGCCAGATGGACAAATTAAAAAGCAAGGCTGTACCTTAGATGGTTAGTTCATCTTTTTCCCGACCTCAGATAAGCAACAATCCTAAAATTGCTGTTTGGGGACGTTTTTTAATTGCTTTAACTGATGACATTTCTCTTTTAATTAATCGGGCTTTTTTGTTTGGTTTTTCATTAACTATAATTTAAGAAGGGGATTTTTCTGAGTATTTGAATAATAATTTCATCTTAGTTTGGTTATGACTTGTTTTTTTATCAAAGTTATTTCTAATAATTCTTTTATAATATCAAAAAACAAAATGGTGAAGTTCAGAAATAAGTATCGAAATTTTGTGAATTTTTTAAAACCCAAAGAATTACAAATGGTGAAGTTCAGAAAATTTATTTTTAATATATCTTATATCTTCGATAACTATATTTTAGCAACCTGATACTTTGAAAGGGGGAAATTTAGTTTAGAGTTCCTCTTTAAAATTATTATAATTGGTGAAGTTCAGAAAATTGATAAAAATTTAACCATGGCTGCTTTTATTTTTAGATTTTAAATTTTAATCTTAGTAACGAAGCGCAAGCTTCCCCGTATGGGGGGGGGGGGGTGAAGCCATTGCCTGGTAGATTTATAAACGAGGTCTTTAGCCTTTTGACGCGTGTTGTTTTTTTACCTATTTACGCTGAGTTAGAATTGAGAACGAAGGCACCCAAGTGTAATAGATTTTCACACGAACATTTCACACACCTTGCAGCACGTCTGTATCCGATTGCACATTGTTGTATATATGCACACAAATCCGTTTTATTAAGCTAATAACCTACCGAAAGGAAAGAAAATAATAACCTGTCCCACCATCTCTCCATTTTTTTCCCACTTTAATTACCCCGGTCTTTTTTTCTCATTCTTAGCCTTTTATTATACTCTATTTTCCTTTCTCCACTGTTAAATTATTTTTTCCCCCTTGAGTTTCTATGTGTGCTATTTCTCTGCTCTTCCCCCCTACCCCGAACAACTCTTTCGTAAGTTCCTCTCCCCATTAGCCTTATCCCGTTCCCCCTTTACTCCTTCCCCATCCCATTCATATTCCCCTCCTTTCTCACGTTCCGCGCTCTCCCCAATATCCCCCCCCCCCTCCTTCTCTCGCCCTACCCTTCTTAGTGGCGTGGGCTCGTCTTTCGAAGCCAGTTTGTCACTTATTGTTTATTACATCGTGTCTGCGACCAGTGAAGGAACCGTTGGCTTTCGAGGGTGCTTTTCTCAGCCTTCTTCACAGTGCCGCGAAGGATGTCTGTTGTTCGGCACCCTCCCCGCAGGAGGGGGGGGGGGGTGCCCTGTGTAGCTTGTTAGACTTAGTATCCGGAAGAGTAGCACGTCCTCCCAGCCTGAGTGCCGTTTAGGGAGGCCCCATCACTGGGTGTTCTTGAACACTGATGGTGGGGCCTGGGAAACTTGACGGTGCGCTTTCCCTTCGCCCATACTCAGCACTATTAGTTGTTATTATCAGCATTATTATTGTTATTATTCTTATTATATGTTATTTTTATTATTATGTAGTATTATTTTATTATTTAATATGATTATATATTATTAGGTATCATTATTATTATAATTGTGTATTATAATTATTTAATATTAGTATTAGTTATTACTATTATTAGTATGTTTTTATTATTTACTATTATCATTACGGCTATGATTCAACCTCTTCTCCCCGCACTTTGCACCAGGAGGAGTGTTTCCACCTTGCCAGAGTTCGGTCCGGTAGCCATGGTGCCTTGGTGGACTGTATTTCATCCTTGGATCACCTATCACCAGGGTATGATAATAATAAGTGATCACTGACCCTATTCGTTATTGGACTCTCCTATGTTTACCTCTCTTTATTATATACCCTCCTAGTCGCCAGATAGCCCCTTAAAAAAAAAATACATACCCTCCTACCCTCTTCCAAACCTGCTCTTCTATCCACAGAGGCCTTGATCTTGATCTTGATCCAGAGGCGGGCGACCACCAAGCGGCAATCCCCCTTGCCTTTCTATGGACACTACCTGTGAGGAAAGGGAAACAGTTAGTATCGTCCTAATGTTACCTGCCTACAAACACATTCTCACCTTCCATTTGCTCTCCAGGAAATCTTGCACTGCTACAATCATTCGTCCATTCGTCTGGTCACAGAGCCCCAACAGAATAAGCAGCCATTCTCTTCCACTCTTTTCTATCACCTCATTTATTTCACATCCCATTTCATTCAGGATGACCTGCATCATTTCCACTCTCTCATTAACATACTTCTCGCATTCCAACATGACATGCTCTACTGTCTCATCCTCACCCATGTCACGCATTTTACTGCCAGAATCTAACAATCTGTAACTTCTCGCATTCACATCCATACATTGTGTCCTAGCACGGAAGAGAAGGTCACCACCCAAACTTCATCGTACCAACTTTCACACCTTGGCGCCTTTTTCTCCTTATATAGCTTCAGTGTCCTCTTTCTCTCCATTTCATCCATCCACTTTCTTTGAGCCACATCTTTCACCACTTTGTCTATTTCATTTTTCCACTTTCTCCCATCCCAGTTACGTCCCTTCCCATTCGCATTCAACATTGTCCACTCATACAAACTAAAGTTTGCTACTAATCCACACACATTTGTCATCCTCAGGCACCTCTTATTCCAACTGCTACTGTTCTCATTCCACAAATAAACCTTTCATGCCAATCTTGTATCCTCCATTCGTTCCAGTCTGATCTTATACCTCAAAGACGCTTTCATACAGCTTTCTCTAAAAGAACTCCATCTCATGTCACCTCTCACCCTAACATAAACATAATTTCACGGATGACAAAAGCCACAAAGGTCATCCGCATCTGTCAAAACCCATCCACAAAATGCATCTATAGGATTGTGTCCTATCATGCATCTACGATATGCAATTCGAACCATACACAGGAATGTGTCAAAAACAAAAGGCATCATCATCAAGAGTCGTCAAAATTCAAATCAATCGTAATATACAATAATAAAAAACTGCATCCACAAGAATGAGTCCAGAATACCCCCCCAACGTTAACCCTCCCTCCCCATAAAATCATCTAATCTGCGTTTGAATACATTCAAGTTTGGACTGTCTACCGTCTCAGATGGCAAACTATTCCAGTAATCTACCACTCTATTGGTGAAAAAATATTTCCTAACATCCAACCTGCACCTCTGTTTTTTAATTTTTAAGTGGTGACCCCTAGTCCTATTACTACCTTCCAACTCAAATAACTTGCTAAAATCCAACTTATCCATCCCAGAACAGATTTTAAAAAGCTCAATTATATCTCCCCTCACACATCTTCTCTCAAATGAGAACATATTTAGTACTCTCAGTCTATCTTCATATTCAAGGTGCTTCAGGGAAGGTATTATTTTTATTGCCCTCCTTTGTACTGACTCTAGCATGTTGATGTCATGTCTAAAATGTGGTGACCATGCTTGTATACAGTATTCTAAATGTGGCCTAACATACGAGTTGTAGAGTTTAAGGATAATCTCTTTACTCTTGTAGCTAACATTCCTGTTAAAGTATCCTAGCGCCATATTTGCTCTATTTTTTGCCTCAATACACAGCTTTGAAAACTTCAGTGACCTATCTAATACTACGCTTAAGTCCTTCTCATCCTCAACTGAATTCAGCCAATGCCCATCCATTTCATAGCTAAATTCCCTATTATCCCTCCCCATGTTAAGAACTTTGCATTTTTTTAAGGTTAAAAGTCATTTGCCACTTCTGAGGCCAAGCTAATAACTTATTTAAGTCAGTCTGACTTTAAAGCTACCCTCAACTTCTTTCACTACAGCTGCCAATTTAGTGTCATCTGCAAAAATTGACCCTTTGCTATTTACAGCCTCCCCAAGATAATTTATATAAACTATGAATAATAAAGGGCCTAGAACGGATCCCTGAGGTACACCACTGATAACGTCCCTCCACTGTGACCTCACCCCATTCAGCAGAACTCTGTTTCTTGTCTTTCAGCCATTCAGCTATCCAATTCAAAAATTCACCACATATCCCATGCATTAATAATTTGTGAACTAGTCTCCTATGTGGAACCTTATCCTAAGCTTTGCTAAAATCTCAATAAATTACATCAACATTCTCTCCCTTATCTAATTGTTTAGTAACATAATCCATAAAATCCAGTAAATTTGTTAAACACGATCTACTTGTACCTCTTCCAAACCCATGCTGAGCATCATTTATTAACCTACCACTCTCTAGATGGTCAGAAATCCCCTTCTTAACTATCTTCTCAAGGATTTTACAAACGATAGAAGTTAAGCTTACCGGCCTAAAGTTATTCGGGTCCTCTTTACCTCCCCTTTAAAAAATTGGCACTACATTCGCTAATTTCCACTCATTAGGTATTTCTCCAAACTCTAGTGATCTAGTATATATCTTCTCAAGAGCTACTGCAATACTAACTACACCTTCTTTGAGTAACCTAGAATGAATGTTGTCTGGGCCAGATGACTTACTAGTATTTAACTCCAATATAAGTCCTTTAATTATTTCCCTGTTCACATTAACAGTATTCAACACTACTTCCCTTGACCTAGAATTATCATCAATTAATCTATCTCGATTCTCATGTGTAAATACTGAAGAAAAATGATCAGTAAGAACCTCTACTATTTCCTCATCAGGTTCTTTCAAAACCCCTTCATATCTAATAGGCCTTATTTTATTACTGTTAAATTTGTTATTAATTTTATAATAGCTCAAGAATTTTCTTGGATCTTTATTATTATTTTGAGCTAAATTAATTTCTGCCACCCTTTTGCTCTTCTTAATAATCTTATTTAGCTCATTTCTGGTCGACCTATAATGATTTAAATTGTCAAAATTACTTTCTGTAAGCTCTGGTATGCTCTTTTCTTCTCAGAAATTTTCCTAGCTATCTCGTGATTCCACCACAACAGCTTCTTACATTTCTTCCTAATAGCCTTCATTGGAATACACTGCTCCTGGACTATGTTTAGTATAGTCTTAAAAGTGTCCCATATCTCATAAATATTCTTCCCCCTGAATTCTATATCCCACGAAAGTGCTCGTCGCACTTTCGTCATCTTACGAGCATTAGTCAAGTGGTAATGTTATCCGTAGGTCCCTACCTGATGCGAGGGCCGAATACTCGCTGGCTAGTGCAAGTATTAGGCACTGGATGTGTTGGGTCGTCGACTCACTCAACTTCTCCCAGTACATATATAAGTGGCTACGCCGGAACCATCCTTTATAATTAAGACAATTTCGCCCGAATGGTCGACCGGGCTGGCAAAGCCCATCAACGCTGGACCGGGAGCGATTATGCATAAATGATCAGATTCTGGAATTTCTGATCTTATGGAGACTTTTCTCTTAACCTCGCAAATAATTGAGAGGTCATAGTATCTACTTTCCCTGCGCCTTTTTTTTCTATTTCTAAATTATGTTTAAAACTCGAGGCAAAAGTGGAAATGCGCATGGGGATCCGCCTGCAAACGCGGCCTCGCCCTCTCGAGACATCGCTTCGACCGGTGGATGATCTCCCCTCTCACCGTCTCAATGCGCGGCAAAGGGGCTTCCCCTTTGTCATCTTTGGAGCCGCTCGCGGGTCCGTTCCACCTACAGTCTTGTATTTCTGCATTTACAGTTTGCAGAGGGTCGATGTGCCTGCCCCCTCTCTTCCCCGATGGAGGTCGGTTCGCCGGCCAGAGACGACACGGCCCAATGCACCTCGAATGGATCCGTGATGCCTAGGGGGCACATGGAGACCCCCTTTTAGCTAGACATGATCGCGGAGGTGACCCAGCCACAGATTGTTGGATCTTCCATGGTGTTAAACTGGGACTCGATACCGAACACCGAACCTGAGTCCGCCCTTGTGCAAGCTTTTCCTCAGATGACTCGGGGCCTCCCCAGGACTCACAAGGATAGGATGGGGCTTCCTTCCCCGGTTGGTGCCCTTTTTTATCTCTTATTCTCTCTCTCTTATCTTTGACTACAATTATATCCCCATATCCACATTAGTATCGTGCATTGAAATTATGTTGTGGCGAAAGAAGATCCAGAGGCTAAACGGAGAAGCAAGAGAAGTAGAACGAAATTGTAGAAAGAACACGAGTCGCCTAAAGTTTGGACCTGGCAGGGTCTTTCGCAATAAAAATCGGGGTTTAATTATTGGGAAATGCCCCCAGGTAGTTACTAAGGGTATCTTCCAAAAGGATCATTGCGACGCTGAATATGAAATTGGGGCCTATTTGACTCTGAAAGCAACGTCAAACTCCATCGTCGATGGACGTTATCTCTCGGTTTTAATCTTGGCGCAAAATTGGTCACTCGATTCGCGCGCTCTTTTTGTTGGCTTGTCGCTTTCTTATTTATTTTTAGCAATTAGGTGGTTGCATCAGCTCAATTGTCAGAAACAATTGGCAACTACTTCTATAGTTTTAGGAACACATTAAAGTCGCTTGCGCTCATGGATACACAAATGCGGCCTTTAACCTCACACGCCGGTTATTTATTGGAATGAAAAACGAACAGAGGCGACCAAACAGAAAGGTACAGAAAAGACGACAGACAGATACAGACAAATATCCAAGAAGCGATATATTAAGCGAGTGCCGTTTACCAGCATAGGAGAGGGTAATATTTGCTTGAAAACTAGTATCCAAAATTCCAGCGGAAATGCTTGGATTTTCGAAACCATTTAATTAAACCCTATAAACTCGCTTTAATTCGAGTCAAGTCGTGTAATGGATCTGATTCATTGGTTGCTTTTAAAAAAGAAGAATCCATTTATTTGGAAGCTCTACTTTAAGGTAATTTCTTCATTCCATTTTCAGTTTTGACTATTTTGATTAATTAGGTTTTCTCGGTAAGGAGATTCTAAGATCCCTCGCTTTTTTGAAGAACCTGATCTCAAGGTTATGAAATCCATTTTTTCTGGCGGTCTCTAATTAAGAAAAAAGGATGTTATCTGTAGTAGCATTGGTATATAACCGGGCTGTATTTTGTGGTAGTCATTCTTCTTTTGGTTGGTTTTGTTTTGTTTTTCACTTAAGTTCAAGTTCTTGGTTGTCACATTTTATCATTTTCATCAAATTATGAGTCGAGTCACCGTTTTCTAAGTCTGTCTTTGTATTGCAAATGAAAGTTAAGAATTTTCTTTAATGTGTAAAAGGACCGAGTTCCCAAGTTCATTGCAAAATGTTAAGCTCGGGAATAAAGTGTTACCAAATCTTTGATGTACTTTCAAACTTTTGCCTTTTAGAGACTGGACAAATTTGAATTTAGATTAGTCTCCCTTGAATTTGCAGTTAGAAAAAAAATTCATATATTTCATCGCGAAGAGGCATTAAGAAGGTCAACTTTAAAGTATGCAAGTACGTTATTTTCATTCGTGGCAGCAAAAGTTCCTTTAGAGATTCAAGAGACAAATTGTCTTAAGAAATTATAATTTATTCAAATTACTGCTGTGCAACTTTTCACTGTCGCATATTGTTTAGTTTTTGCTAATATTATTAAAGGCTTCTTCTTCATTGTATAGAAACGTCTGGTTAGAGAGTAGTTAGCGCGATATTCAGAAGCACACTTGGTCGTTAGAACTTTGTTCTTTGCGGAATCAGGACTTGTGTCGACCTCTGGGTGCAGTTACTATCATACAATGGTCACTGCGTTAAGGTTAGAAGGAGGTGCATTGGGTCTCAGCCACCTAGATGTTGACTCTTCCGCGGTGCTCATCGGAGTGATAATGTCAGAAGTTTATACGATGTGGCATCTTTAGGCTCGGGTGTTTTTACGGCATGTGGAACTAGTACGCTGAACCCCACGCTGACCTTGATGACCATCAAGAAACGACCATGCAAGCCCAAGATGTGAACGTTCAGTATGTTGTGGCGCATAGGACCGCCTCTTTAAGTGCTAGTAAAACAAGGTCTGCTGACCAAAATGTTGCGTGCTCTCACTTATTCTGATTTATGACCTTCGACCTTCAAAACTTTCAATAATTCAAAGACTAACCTTAGGAGGACCTAAGATTAGTTGTTTTACACTCGAAAGAAAATGTAAAACAACATATGGTTTTCTAATTTCGTTAGAATCGGCCGAATAGTTATGATGTTATATGTTATTGCCAAAATAAATGTCATGGGCTAACCTCAGGAGGACTTTGGTAATTTATTATTTGAAAGAGAATCTAAAACAACATAAGGGTTTAAAATTTCGTTAAAATCGGCCCAATAGTTATGATGTTATTGCCAAAACAAAATAATTAATGGGCTAACCTTGGAAGGACTTTGAAAATTATATCATTCGAAAGAGAATGCAAAACAACATAAAGGTTTTTAATTTCGTTAGAATCTGCCGAATAGTTACAGTGTTATTACAAAAACAAAAAAACAAACAAAACGGAGACCGACTAAAAGTCGTGATGAAGTAGAGAGCAAAAGGCGTGTCGAATGTATGGCTCGGATGGGCAACGATGGACCTACAGAATCAGGGAAGACACCCTGTTTAAAGAGAGGAATGAATGGACCAGCCTATGGTGGAAGATGTACCTGCCCGTGTCAGCTTTTCTAAAGGACTGCAGAAGGATGCAGAGGACGCTTGTTGATTGTTGTCCGAGATGAGAAGATCAGGCAGTGTTTCGCTAGCGGCTTTTATAGGCCAGTCTTCTGCCACTGGCCAAGGGATAGCATTGTTTATCAATTGCCGTTTGTGCGATGTTAGGATTGTTTTTATTGCCTTGAAAAATTTCATTTGTATTAAATTGTAAATGGTCTCGCTAGCCATTCAATCACATTTCCTCCTTGAATAATATCATTTTCATATTTATAAATAAAACAAACCCTGTTTTTGATAAATTAGGTTGGGTGGACCCGATTGCACAGGGTGCCGTGGGTAATTTGTCGCTTAACTCAACATAAAAGAAATCAACAGAGATTTTATTTATACAGATACGAGTATATTTAGCAAAAATACAAATGTTAAACGAAGACTTGAATGATTGTACTATTTTTTATATTCAATGAAATTGTCGCTGGCCTCAACCATGGCCTCCAGGCGGCGTCGAAACCTGCTGCAGGCCTTCTCGATGATCCCACTGTTTAACTGGGTGAAAACTGTAGTGATCCTGGACCTAAGCTCCATCTTGGTGGTGCACGGGGCTTTGCTGGTTTCTCTCTCAATCAAGTCCCTCACATAATAGTCCAGTGGGGTGCAGACTGAATAGTTGTGGGAAGCCAGATGTTTCGACAGCCCAAAATGGGTCCTCCTGCATGTGTGGCACACATACGGCCTTCCAGTGGCCACCTCCTGGATCCAGACCACAAACTCCTCCAGATACTTGATGTAGCCCTCCGTTTTGAGTGAGGTACTCCGAGAAGATAAACCGGGGCATAACATGGCCCTCGCTACTGAACACCTCAAACGCCATTATGTGGACTGGGAACTTGGTCTTAATGACTCTCGGTACTTTTTGTGGGTAACAGCGATCCAGCGGTGGTTTTGCGAGTTCACCACTTTTGGCCCTCGCAGAAATTCATCTCGTCTGAGAAGAGCCAAACCATGCTAGGCTTGAGGGGATGCTTCGGTTTGTTTACAAAGTTCGAAGCACGTTCCTTCCGCTCGTCCTTCATCTCCTGCGACAGAAGTTGGCCTTTTTTCATCTTATATGAGGAATAGCGGATGCCATCATGCACTAACTACCTGATGAGAGAGACTTCGCACATTCTTGTCCCTGGATATGGACCTCATTGATTTGCTGGGAACCCCCTGCAGGAGGGTACCCTTTGTATCCTGTTACACTTGGTACCAGGAACTACACATCCCGGCCTGAGTGCAAACTCGGGAAACCCTGTAACTGGATTGGCATGAATTATGATGGGGCTTGGGAATTTTGGTGCGCTTACTTACCCCTCGCCCTCACTCAGCACCAATTTCATCTTAGTTTGGATATTACTTGTTTTTTTTTATCAAAGTTATTTCTAATAATTCTTTTATAATATCAAAAAACAAAATGGTGAAGTTCAGAAATAAATATATGTAAGTATCGAAATTTTGTGAATTTTTTAAAAACCAAAGAATTACAAATGTTGAAGTTCAGAAAATTTTAAAAAATTTATTCAGGGCTTTTTTAGATTTTACTAAGATTAAAATTTAAAAACGGGCCTGCACACACTTTTTGTGATATATCCTTCATTCATTCACTAATCACCCTTACTTTGCAGGACATAACAGAAGCAACGCCTGTGAACACAACTAGATCTCAATGAGAGCTCTGGCAAAGAATATACTGCGTCAAATATTACTACAAGACAGGCTCGTTCAAGAAAGTGCAGGACACTTTCGTGCATCAGTTCGAATGTGAAAAATCCCCCTCCAAGAGCAGAATTCAGGACTGGGTGGGCCACTTCGAGAACTATGGGACAGTGGAGAACCTCAATGCAGCCAGTGACAACCGCCCAAGCAATTCAGGACGCCCCAAGAAGCGTACAGTTGAGCTGGTCGAGAGCGTGAGAGAGTGCGTTCAGCAGAGTCCAAGACGCTCTTTGCGCAAGCGAAGTCAGTCCCTCGGTATATCCCGTGAGACTTGCAGGAGAGTGCTAGTAATGGATGTAAAGGCCTATCCATACAGAATACAGACGAAGTAGACCCGTAAAGCCTCAAACAAGGAACAGAGAAAGGCTATGACAGTCAAGATACTGGAGAAGATTCAGGAGACCCCTACTTTCCTTAACCTCCTTTGGACCTCAGATGAAGCTCGGTTCCATCTTGAAGGAAAGGTAAACTCGAAGACAAATTTCTTCTGGGGGACCTCCAGACCAAATGAGGTAGCCACTAAGCCCCTACACTTTCCTAAGTGCACGGTGTGGACTGCAATCTCAGCCAGAGGCATCATCGGACCATTTTCTTCGAGGAATCTGGCACGACAGTGACAGTCACCAAGGAGCGGTATATTGAGGTCCTCAAAACCAAGAGAGAGCTGCAGACCCTATTCCCGTCCCTTATGGGGATGTTCTGGTTCCACCAAGATGGAACAAGCTCTCATACCCCAAACCTGCCCCGAGATTGACTGAAAGAGAACTTTGGTGGCCGTGTGATCAGTCTCAAGATTATTTTGAGTGGGCACATCACAGCCCAGACCTTAGTCCCCAGATTTCTTTCTCTGGGGCTACCTTAAAGACAGAGTGTACGCAGGGAGACCCAGGGCCATCACAGAACTTAAGGAAGCCATCAGAGAAGATATCAGAGCCATTAGTCGGTCAGTTTGTAAGGACGTCATGGACAACTTTGTGTTGCGCCTCAAGAAATGCACAAAGCTAAATGGAGGACATCTCGAACACGTTCTCTAGAATAAAGAAGAAAAGTCCAAAGATTCTCATGTTTTGGTATGATGTTTTTAAACATAATAAACTAGTTACCACTCAAGTTTCATTCAATCCTTGCAGAAAATTAAGAAATGAAGCCTATCGAAAATTGGGGCCTGTTTTGGGGGGTCACCCTGTATAATTTATTATTGTGTATTATTATCATTATGTATTATACTTATTTATTAGTATTAATCACTATTATTAGTATTAGTTATTGTTACTTGGAATTATCATTACGGCTATCCCCACAACCTTTTCTTCCCGCACTTTGTACCAGGAAGAGTGTTCCCCCATGGGCAGAGTTTGCTCTGCTAGCCATGGTGCCTCGGTTGACTGCATTCCATCCTGGAATCACCTAGCATCTGGGTATGCTAATAATAGGTGATCACCCACCCTACTCGTTAGTGGACTATCTAATCTCGACCTCTCTTTGTTACATACCTTCCTACCTCTTTCCAAATTTTCTCTTCTATCGACAGAGTTTCTGGTTGGGTATTACATATAATAAGGTGGCTATATCGGCACCATCCTTTATGGTTAAAGCTCCAGAACTATTTCGCCTGAATGGCGGGCCGATTTGTCAAAGCCCAATGACGCTGGACCGGGACAGATTATATGTAACTTTCCTTAAATTTCCCTAGTTCTTTACAAACCTAACCCTCACAAACGTTATGGCCCCTACTACATTTTTTTTGCCCGTAAGAATAGTGCATTATTTTTTTTATTTTGAAGTCCTCCTTCCTTTTAGTCGCGTGCGACTCAATATCTCACTATGTCGGTCCTTCGGTCCGTGTTTTACTTTTTTTTTGTTTTGGCAATAACATTGTAACTATTTGGCCGATTCTAACGGAATTTGAAACCCTTATGTTGTTTTAATTCTCTTTGGATTGATATAATTTCCAAGGTCCTCCCAAGGTTAGTCCATGAATTTTTGAAAGTTTTGAAGGTCGCAAGGTCATAAATCAGAATAAGTGAGAGCACGTGACTTTGGTCAGCAGACCTTGTTTCTTGTATTCTTGGGTGATTTGAAGACAGTCCGTTTTCTGGTTCGATGGGGTTATCGAAATTGCTTTTGACAATTTCGATTAAATCATTTAAAAAAACAAACATTCGTCTTGACATTTATAGCTTGCAACTTTTTAAACCCAGAATGTTGCGAAAACATTCTTTAATTTAATCCTTATCTTTGTTAATAAAAGATTATACGCCCCTGACTTAATTGTTTCAGGAGCGGATTTCGAAACTTCGGTATTTCTTATTTACTCAAATATCGATAATATAAATATTATTTATATTCGAGAATTCCCGGTAAAAATTCTCATGTTAGTTTTCGCTCTATCTTTTAGAGAAATAAGCATTATTGTCATTTCAATGTTATTATACGTATTAATTTAATTGTTTTTTACCACTTTGTCTTTAATGTTGTTTTTTTTTATTCCACCAGTCCAGACGACCAATTTTCTTTGGTTGGAATATACGCGATTACATTCATTTCAACTCAAAATTTTAACTTCTTAGAGAGCGATTCCTTACCATTTGTTGGCAAATTCAATTTTGGGTGGCTTGGACAAGTAATCCTCATCTATCCTAAGTCGGTCTTGGCGACGGATCCTGCTCATTACGAGAGATATAACCGGATGTTGACTTAGGGGAGTTATCGCGCGCGCGCCCTGTCATTTTGGGAATCCTGAATATGTTCCAAATCCATGGCGCTTAAATCCAACTTCCTCATCTCGAGAAACGACGATAGGGGCCAATCGTGTTTTATACCTGAGCTCTCTTGAAAATGAAATGGTTAAGTTTATGATCCTCTATTTAATTTGTTAAAAGCTTCCGATGCAGCTCTAGTAGTTAGTTTTAACAATAATGATAACAGATCAAGGATTTTCATTCGGATTATCTTGGGGCTCTCTATCTTAATTATGATCGATCCAGTCAGGGAGAACTCGGCCTTTCCCTCGTAGAAGGCAAGATCGTCGCTTAATTACCTAGTTGCCTTACTAGTAATTTAGCTACATTGGTAAAAATATGTTATACCAAAGTAGCAGCCATGGTGCAGGAGGCATTTTTAGGATTGCCTGCCTTCTCGCTCCCAACACTTGCAAAGGAATCTGCCTTACTTCTGTCGTTTTATGGGGTCTGGAGACTCTTTTGCCTCTTTATTCCTGTGTGGTCCAAGCTGTTCCCTTTTTAGACTTCTAAGGCTATGCTCCACGCTCGCTCCCCTTCCCTAACTTCACCAATTTACGCGCCTCTCTTTCGGACAGAGATGCTTTCGTTGGTTTTCGCTTCGTAAATATAAGTGATAATAATAATGATAAAATGACAAACAATAGCAAATATATAAAACAGCGTTAAGGGTCGAAAACAGGAGACTGTGCTTAACTGCTGTTATTGAGGATTTTCGTGTTTCAGGATTTGTTTCGCAGGTGGATTCCCCTCCCCCCCCCCATCCTGTCCCGAACATTCCAGTAATATATAACAAAATTGTTTGTTAGCGTGTGAAAATTAAGGCACTTTCCGTATTAAAAGGGGTTTATTATACCATGATATGCCTACCCTGAGTATCCTGTTACTCTTTGCACCTGGAGGAGCTGCAAATTAGGGAAGCCCCGTCACTGGGTTCACTTCAACTCTCTGATGGATCCTGGGACAATTGTTTGTGCGCTTCCCCCGCGGCCCCTCAGTGCTGCTATATCTTTATTAATATTTTATTTTATTATTATTTAATTATTTTGTACGACTATCCCCTCACCCCTTTTCCTACCCGCAATTTGTACCAGTAGGAACTGTTCTCACTTGGAAAGAACTCGGCTCGCTAGACATGGTGCTTTTGGGGGACTCCACGCCATCCCGGGATCACATAGCTCTAGGGTATGATAATTATAGTGATCACTCACCATACCCATTAATTGACCCGCCTATCCCTACTTCTGTATTCCATACTACCGGACGCCCTCCGAACCTGCTCTTCTATCCATAGAGGTTCTCGCTGCCTGGTGCACCTTCGTCCTCTTATGGGTCCTCACTCGAGTGGCAGTGTATACCGTGAGGTCCCTATCTGCTGCGAGGGCCGAAACCCCGCGGGTTGAGGTGAGTATTAGACACGTGGTGTGCTGGGCCGTCGACTCTGCCCATCTTCCTCCAGTACACACATAAGTGGATGTCTGCACCATCCGTTATGGTCAAAGCTCGAAGACAAATTCGCCTAAGGTGGGCCGGGTGGTCAAGGTCCATCTTAGCTCGAATCCCTGTGCCGAGTATGTGCATAGGATCACTTTCTGGAATTTTCTGATTAAATGGAGACTTTTCTCTCAGTATCTACTTTCCATATCTTTTTTTATAGACATACTACGGTTACAAGAGAAAGGAGAAGTGGGTGACAGCAGGCGCATGGAGATCTGCCTCCAAGCGTGACCTCGCCCTTGCTATGTGTCGGGAAGGACGAGGGAAAAGGAGACACCCTTCGACCGGTGGAGGGGCTCCCACCTCACCATCCTCTTGCGGTAAAGTTGTTTCCACTTTGCCATATTTGGAGCCGCCCGTGGGCAGCTCCAGCTCAAAAGAGGAGATACCCCACCCCCCATCCCCACTGTGCCTTCTCAAGAGGCCCCTACAACCCTCTTCTCCTGGAGAAGTTTACTTCGCTCCTACGACTACGGGTCACGTGACTTCCCCTTCAGCCCCAGCCCCAGATTGCTGAACCTTCAATGGGGGCGAACCTGAGTCCGTCCCTGTGCAAGCTTCTCCTCAGGCGGTCGTGCCCCAGATGACTGGTGTCCTTTATACATTTAAGCCCTTATCTATCTTGGAGTAGGATCTTATTGAGGCCGGTCTGTCCAGCTTGAGGGCACCTTCCGGTGGTGGAGAGAAGCGAGTTCACTCCCTGACCTCTTATGAAAAAAACAATAAGTCAAAGATGACTAGTGGGTCCTCTCCCTACGGGGGACTCCGGGAAAGGACGGGTCCGCTACCGCTTTGGCACGTCCAGCCCCTCGGCCCCCTCCGACGGGTAGACCCAGACGAAGACCTAAGTCGCTAGTCCGCTAAGCTGCCGTTTTTGAGCCCCATGGCTTCAAACGCTTTCTAGTTATTCGCTCCACCGTTGGCAGCATGTTTACTAAAGGCAACGTGATCCATCAGAAGAGAGCATTAGCTAGTTTGATTAGTAGAAAGCCTAATGAGACAGGAGCTTTCCTGTGAAGACGTCGGTCGGACCTCTCCGAGGTGCCTTCATTAGTGCCTTCCGGACGCTCAATGAGTGTGAAGCTGCACGCGACAATTAAATTCGTGAAAGGTGTAGTTTATGCGAGGGAACTCGTGCCCCTTACGGACAGTACTCAATACAGGAAAAAATGGAGACCAACAACAAAATTGGACCCTAACTGACACCAGGCAATACACCAAAAGGGCAGACCAACAACAAAACCTGCCCCTTACTGTCACCAGCTAATACACAAAAAAAGGAGAAAACAAAAATATTATCCCCTCACGGACACCAGTCAATACACAAAAAAAGGAGTCTAACAAAAAAAAAATAATGCACCCCTTAGGGGACACCAGCAAGGGCAAAAAAAGGAAAACACCAACAAAATACGCCTCTTACATACACCAGCCAATGGAAAAAAAGGAAAACAACAAAAGGCGATCGACCTTAAAATACGAACTTAAAATCCCCCTGCCAGAGCTTAGCTGGGATCTCCCAAACTAGCGTAGCGCGTCGGTTCGGTCATAAAAGTAAATAAAAGTCATAAAATAAAGTAACGAATTCTATTCACCTTAATTAATAGGCTATAAAACTCCAAAATATGTCTAATAATTTTATTAATTAACTCGATATTTCGGTTTTATTCAATACTTAGGGAAATTATGAATAGTAGTATGGTTATGATACTTAAGACTAATTACGTATGATTATGTAGCACCACTGTCCATAACCATATGTAAAACTCCGGCAAAAGAGTAGCAGTATTCTTTTTAACATCCATTTGCACAGTTTATTGTCAGAGTATTTTAACCCTGGATTGCTACAAGATATGGGAACCGTCACAAAACGAGCAATCCTGCCACCATCGGGCAATTAACCATCGCAGTTGTGCTTAACTTTCCCCTCTCCGTGGAAGCGATGTTTTCACACCCGGTGATTTATCATTCTATCCCTCCTACCCCGCATCTCTTTCTCCTAATCTTTTCGTACTAGAGTATTAAAAATTTACATAGGTGGCCATTTTGATATCCTGGAACTGGCCAGAATATCATTCTGCCTTTAATAATTATTCCTACGCCTGTAGGTTTTGAGAAATTTGTTGTTTAATTTGTTGAATTTAACGTAAATTAATAATTTGGAGAAGAATATTGGGAATAATTTACCTTGTTGATTAAATCAATATTTTTTATAAAAATAGTTTAAGTGTGTATCGTTTTACCGTTGCATAATGATCCAATCCAAACTTGAGACATGAAAACCCGACTTGCAGCGCACAAATCCACAAGACATCTGCATTGCATGTGTCGCATTGCAGAGATAATTCAGCCTTTAAAAGCATATGAGCTTCTTATACTGATATTATCACAGGTGCGGAACCTTTTGTCTTTTTCTATTTCATCAAGATTTTCAAAAATGATTTTATACTCAGGTGAAACGACGTAATGATTTTTTATATTATCCACATTAGCAAAATATCAAATCGTAAGTGAATAAATACTTCGTTGACTGCCCATTGATAAAGAGACTATAGCAATGCGACATGCACTAGCCCTGATACACACGTGATAGTAACTATGATGACATGACTAGGAACACATTATACAAAACACATCGGTGTGCCTGAGACTTAACAGAGGCTCGATATTAAAGTTCTCAAAAATAAAAAGCCACGAAATTTCACGGTTTTTCAAATACGATCACATAGTCATTAATATTTTTCTTCTTCTCTATGATATTTGTGTATCTACAAGACGCTCGATCTGTTCCTGTGCCCACAACGTCGTTCACTCAAAACTAACGGCTAACGGCCATTCATGCATGCGCGTAAACTGCCAGGCGCCCGATGTTCAAAGTTTAGTCCTTGTAAGTATATTATATGATAGGGAGAGTGCGCAATTCTCCTGAATCTGCCTTCACCCTTGATATAATAATAATAATCAGCAAGTAACGATATTTTGTGCCACAATATAAGAATTTCATCTGCATTCATTTGCGACAGGACTTATCCCGGGCAACGCCGGGTACCTCTGCTAGTTTTATATAATTTTCTTAGGTATAACTAGATAAATACTTGTAGAATTATAAATTTTGTGTATTAAATTGTTTAACGTATTCAAAATACTTGTTCGACATTTTTTATGTTAACGGAGTGTTTTTAATTAGGTAATGAAACGAACTTACACACAGATGCCCATTGTCAAGTCTTTCAAGAAGCTGTAGGCCGAAAGGTGAGTGAGAGGGGAGGTATTCAAGTCGACTAAAAACTCATCTCACTGGAAGGAATATTTGGTCAATTACTACGTGTGTAAATCTACACCCTAGTAAATCGGGGGCAGATTCGCTGCAGTAGCCACAAATTCTTGCCGTCTTCTTCACCAAATGCTGACGAAGTTTATTTACTTTACCATTCCATCTTTGTTCCCTGTTTTGTATCTTCATTCGTTTCTTTGGCAGGATCTGCATATTTTAGCGCCTATTCTTATCTAACAGAGACGATTTCCGCCAATAAATCAATCAATGCTCCCTAAGCTGAATTTTTGTAGACACATGTATCAACATTGATATTCTGTAGATAATGCAAAATCCCGCCTGTGCAGCATTCCCTTGACGGAGGATGTTTTAGAGGATAAATATTGCCCCATTTCTTTCTAATCTCGGAAAATGATCTCGGTCGGAGAATAGATGAGAGTCGTTTATCGTGAAGGGTTGGAGGAGGCAAAGAAGGCTGAAAAATGACCGCAGTGTCTGTTTGCTATTCGCTTCTTAGCAAATATCCGTTGATTGGATTCTGTTTTAGCAGTGGCACTAAGGCCGTTTGAAAAGACGAATCACTTTCTCTCCTCTGTCTGCTTTTTGCTTAGACGCGATTAATGTCGGATGTTTCTTCCTATTACGATGAGTCGGAGCTTAGTTATTATTCTGGGGGAGTTTTGTGTTTGAATATTTTCACTGTTGGAAGGTTTTGTATGTTTTGGTGTTAGGGTTGTTGTTTCCCCTCGTACATATAGTAGTATTCTACTAACTTCTCATCCTTTTAGCTTGAATGTTAGTGGGATATATACAAGCTAATGCTCTTTTTGTGTCATTATTAATCTGAAAATGGTACTTACAACGAAATATTATAATAAAAATAAACAACAATGAAAAATTTATTCCCAAACAAAGTTTGACATAATTATGATAAAATGAAAATAATGGCTCCATTTTCCGTAGCGAAATGGCAATGTTTAAAGATGCCAAATGTCGTATGCGATAATTGATGTATTTAATTTCATTACAATAAAACCAGTATCCAGTAATAGGTAATTTTAGTCACGTCATAAACATATTCGTTGTCAGCTCTTAATTGAAAATGATAGATTTCAGGGCGGTTTTAACGAATATAAGGTTAATTAAAATGATTTCTCTTTGGTATTTCCTTTTGATTTTATTTATGGTCATGCAATTGTCATAGTTTATATACCCGTGACGTGAGAACTGGCGGTTATTAAACTAATTGTCCTGCTGGACACGACAGACGCAACAATTTATCATGTTCACTTGTAAATAATAAAAATTGGGGTCCTAAATTTCGTCCGTACACATCATTCATTACAAATGGGATGGAAATAACCAATCTTCTGCTATGCGGGTCGTTTTTCCCTTGTAATTTGAGCATTGTAGATATTAAGGGAGTTTATATATTATTAGTCTTGCGAGTGGGAAGCGAGGTGTGAAGCGTGTCCTTTTAGATCAGTAGGTTGTGAAGTGGATTAAGCTAATTCGGGAGATGTCTACGCTTTTATTTTGTTTATTTAGAAATTAGAAGGCGCTAAATTTGATCAACTGGTGTATTTCAAAGAATCGTCTACTGTTGTATACTATTTCAATTATCTTAATACCGAAAGACGTGAGGCAAATTTATTTGTATACGAGTGAATTTAAGAAATTTGACTGTTGTCTTGATAGAGAAGTTTACACTGGAAAATAAGAAGGAAAAACTGCTGGGATATTTTCGTAGGAATTTAAGATTGAATACTATTTCACCATTGTGTCTTGTTTGGGAGACTGCAAGTGGGAGACGGTATATATATGGTTGCTCTAACCAATGATATGTACAATGCAGGTACATTGTCACCGGAACACGAAGGATATCGAGGGAGAAGCAAGAGGATCTGCACAGGGCGGTGAAGATCAAATCACTTAACATAGTACTAAAGGAAAGAGCAATAGCGATGAAGGAAAAGACGTCGTCAAACACCACCGACGAAATAAGAGCACTCACTCCTAGACGAAAACCAACGAGGTTCATATCATGCAAGAGTCCCAAGCAGTGTCAACAGGCTTGAAAGTAAAGTTTGGCAATTTCGTCGACGGCCTCTTCCCATCTTTGCCTTTATTGCTCCAGTATGAGTTGGTTTAAGTGTTTTAAAATTTCTTTTATCCTCTGCATTCTTAATCTTTAAGGTCCGATTTCGTTGATGCTGTGATATAAATTCTTCATATCCTCGGTCCATTTTGTAGATCGAAACGACCTCATATGAAGTTTTGGGAATCGCTTCCTTATTCTTTTCGACTATAATAATAATAAAAACTCTTATAATGCGCTCTTCAAGGCCTGAGGCCTTCACAGAGCGCACGTTCGGCTGTGGGCTAAGATCAGGTGAGTGAGTAGGCAATCCTGAACAGATGCGTTTTCAGGAGTTGCTTGAAAGTGATAAGTGAGGCGACAGATCTTATTACGGCTGGAAGAGCATTCCAAAGCTTCGGGGCACAGACTGAGAAGGAGCGGTGGCCCATTGAGCAGAGGGACGAGCGAGGAGTATTCAGGAGAGAAGCATGAGATGATCGAAGGGCCCGAGGGGCGAGACGTTGAGAAAGAGCAGAGGAAAGGTAGGTTGGGGCCTTTTGGTGAAGGATCTTGAAAGTGAAGAGAAGAATCTTGAAATGAGAACGATATATGACAGGTAACCAGTGCAGTTCCTGAAGCAGGGGCTTAGAAGGGGAGAAGCGATAGCACCGGAGGAGTAGTTGAGCAGCGTAGTTTTGAACTAGCTGAAGGGGACGTAGAGAGGAAGATGGTAGATTTACAAGAAGAGAGTTACAGTAATGAAGGCGTGGACAGCAGTCTCAAGACTTTGACGATCGAAGTAAGAGGAAACAAAGGGAAGATTTACTAATATTGTGGATGTGGGGCTTGAAGGAGAGATGCTCATCGAACACAACGCCCAGATTTCTAACAGAGTCAGAAAAAGCGACAGAGTTTCCACCCAGAGGGAGGGAGGGAGGGAAAGAGGGATTTAACTTTGTATACTAGAGCGGGGGTACCAACCAAAAGAACTTCAGTTTTGGTGTGGTTAAGTTTGAAGAAGTTAGCCGATAGCCAGTCCGAGATAGAAGAATAGGCAGATATGTGGTCACAGATTGAGTGGGCAATGGTCGAGGGGGAATAGGAAATAAAAATTTGAGTGTCATCAGCATAGAGGTGGAAGGATAGACCGAGATTACGTAGGAGGGAGCTAAGAGGGAATAAGTAGATACGAAAGAGGAGAGGGCCGAGGACAGAGCCTTGAGGGACACCAAAGCGAATGGGAGTGGGGTCAGAGGAGACATGGTTAATCACTACAGATTGGGTGCGAGACGAAAGGTAAGAGCGGAACCAGTCGAGAGCAACGCCAGAAATGCCAAGGAAAGAGTGGAGGCGATCAAGCAAGACGAAATGGTCAATAATATTAAAGGCAGAGGAGAGATCAAGTAGAATGAGGATGGAGGCACAACCCCGGTCAGCAGCTCTACGTAAGCAATCAGTAACATTGATTAGAGCGGTTTCGGTAGAGTGCCGAGCTTTCAAACCTAATCGATAAGTCTCATCAATATTACAGGCAACGATGTGGGAATTGATGCGTGAAACAACTACTCTCTCAAGGACCTTAGGGAGGAAGGGAAGTTGCGAGATCGGGCGATAGCTAGCTGGGTCGGAAGGGTTAAGCTTCGGCTTTGTAAGGATCGGATGGATTTGGGCACATTTGAAGGAAGAAGGGACAACACCAGTAGCAAGGGAGGTATTGAACAGGTGGAGGAGCATTGGGAGTATGACAGGCAATATTCTGATTAATAGCTTGGGGGGGGGGCGAGTCACGAGGGGAGCCAGATTTTTTATAGCGCGAGAGTAAGGCAGACAGCTCAGAAGAGGTCACAGCAGGGAATACGTTGAGCGGCCGGGGGAGGGATCAGGGAGAATGTGAAAGGCCTGGTCAGGCAGTCGCGGGAGGAAGGCACTAAGGTTGATGACCTTATCAGCGAAGAGTTTCGAGAGGATGGTGGGGCTGATGGGGGTGGAGACTTGGTGTGAAGAGGTAAGAGAAGAGAGCAAGCGGAAAACGGCACGGAGGTCATTCTTATTGTCGGCTAGCAATTTACGCGAATGGGCTTCACGAGCAGATTTCAGTTTAGCCAAGTAGAGAGATGTCGCAAGACGGTAAGTGAACGAAAGAACAGTTGTATCTTGCTGACGGGAGCGAGCTTTACGAAGAACTCTTTAATGGGCACGTAAAGACTGTCTCGAGCGTAGGAGTTCCAGCGAGTACCATGGAGCGAGGTGACGGCGAGAGGACGAAGGAGTAATAATGGGGGAGTGGGCATTAAGGCAAGTTAGGAGGGATTGCTCCAAGGATGAGATGATTGGTCAGGGGAGGCGAGAGCGTCGAGAGGGGGCAAATTAGAGGCAACATCATTAAGGAGGGATGGGATGTCAATGGAGGCTAGCCGTCGATAAGGTTTTGGGAAGAGAGGAGGCCGAGAGGGCAAAGAAGTGGGGGTTAAGACGTTGAAGTTAATAAGGTAATGGTCAGAAATAGCATTAGACAGGATAGAAGTGGTCAAGCTGGAAATTTGACAGTCGGAAATTACAAAGTCTAAAATGTTACCATGGCAGTGTGTGGGGGAAGAAACGTTTTGAGTAAGGGAGAAGAGGTCAAGGATCTCATGGAAGGCAGGTAGATTAGGGTTAGAGACTGGGAGGTTGAAGTCCCTAATGATGAGATGACCCGATGGGGAGAGACTAGCGAGAAGGTTACTAAATTCGTCAAGAAAAAGATCAAGGGAGGAGCTGGGGGGGGGCACAATAGTTGTTAGAGAGAGAACAGAATTAGAGACAGAGATAAGGGCCTCAAAAGAAAGAAGAGGTGGGGGGATGGAAGGGTATTCAGAGAGAGTGAGAGCAACCTCTCCGCCACGTTTGTTCCGGGGGTTATGGGAGTAGACGTAGCCATCAGGGGTCGCTAGCGACGAGCAGCAATCACTCTAATCAAGCCAAGTTTCACTGAGACCAAGGAGGGAGATACGTGAATTAGTCAGGAGATCTTGAATAAACTCCACTTTATTAGCGACACTTCTAACATTGAGTAGAGACGCATTATAAACTGAGAGTGGGAAGGTTGAAGGGGGGCAGAGGTTGGTCGGGGTAGACGATTCAATGGAAAATAACTTTTTTAAAACCGAAGATAAACGGAATCCTTTTTTTATAGGACGAGATTGATTTCGAGCGATTCCTAGTGTATTAATTCTAGAGCCAACCGAGGGAGATACCTTAAACCCTCTATTAAGGGAAAGAAGCGTGGCTTTGTCCATCATTGAGGGAGGAGAAATGGATAAAAAATTGATGTGGAGGCAATAACAAAATAAAATTAGGGAAGCAACAGCGATAATAAAAATGAGCAGGGAAGAACATGATGTGAAGAAAAAAAGAAGGGTCACAGAAAAGCAACAAATTCAATAAACACATCTACTAACACAAAACACACACACACATATATATATATATATATATATATATATATATATATATATATATATATATATATATATATATATATATATATATATACCAAGAATGGCGAAGTAAAAAGCACGTGTCAAGGCAACTATAAAACAGGGCGAAAATTTAGGGGAGGGGGGAATGAAACAAGTGACCGCGTGGGTCAGAAAACAGAATTGTCGTTACTTAACCTTTCCAGTTCCTCGTCTATCTCTTCCAGTATTGATTTCTCTATGTTGGGTGGGATGTAGTTCTCTAGTCGCGTTGTTATAAGTTTTCCAGGTGGCTTTATTGTCGTTCTCTCTTCCCGCGCTTGGTATTTTTATGGGATTCCTGTTAATTTCGAAGGATATTCCTACGTAGTCACTACATGAGATCGGTTCTGGCTTCATGTAATAATAGTTAGATGGGACGAGTCGATTGGCTAGGAAAATATCGGGTTTTGTAGCTGATCGTTCTGTGATCAAGGTAAGCAAATTTGGTCCAAGACTTTGCACGATGTTCCTTTCATAAAGTATGTTTACTCATCGATCTATTGCATTAAATATTCTGTCCTGCTTCCGGGCATCTCGCATTGATGTCCGAGATGAAAATGGTTGGGAGTCTTCTATTAAAAATGAATAAGAACGTCGAAACAAGTAGCCAATTCCGACTTGGTGGTGGTTACCCGATGACGATGATAATGCCTTCGAATTCCATCACGACCTCCACCGCCAAGTATGATTCTTATAAGTTCCTAATGTGCTTGTAACTAATTGCCAGAGAGAGAAGGTTTAACCTCCTCCCACCCCCCGAACCCAACGTCTACCTGTGTCGCCTGAGAAAGATGCACCTGCACGGCCAGACAGCTCCAAGGGAGCATCGAAACTTCGCGCGGTCGCCTGACCCGGGTTGTGTTCTCTTTATCTTCCCGTCTCATCGTCTGACCGACGCCAGACCCACGTCGCCAAGGACCTTTTTGCAAAGCTGTGAGACCGCCGAGACTACCCCCCCCCCCTCTCCCTGCCGCGCCAAATCTAAACAGATCCCTGTTTCCCTTTGGGTGGCCCCCGGCGACCGGCTTCCGCCGAGGCAGTATAAATACTTAGAGAAAAGCTTTGTGAAACCAGTACCATACAGCCTCGTCTTGGTTAGCAGCCACGTACAGTCTCTTACACCCTGCTTCGCCTCCCAACGGCTTCAACCTACGAACGCGATACGTCACTTTTCTACTCGCCCTCGCTCCTACCCAAGGCCAGAGTTCCCGCCGACAGACGATAGACACGGACAGGCATCTATCACTCGGTTATCGACTTCGTTCAACGACTGGAGTACCCCCGCGCTCATTTATCAGCGAGGTTACAGAAGAAGGAATCTTGCAAGTTGAACTTTGCAGCGCCCCGTTTAATCCCTGTATTCAAGCCTCCAGTCAATTATGCTTTACGTGAGTCTCCCCGATAATTGCACTCTCCCATTTTCTCGAAGCAATCACCGTGCATCCTCTCTCGGACTCTCGTACCCGTCGATTCATTTGTATCCCTCCTCCCGTTTGGTACCCTGGGTCTGATTTTATTTATTGCCATTTATTTACTTGTGATATTACTATTTTCTTTGTATATAGTAAAGTTATATATTTTTCTACCATTAGTTTCTCTAATCCCAGAACCTCTAAGAATTGATTATTTAGGCCAACTGCACTTGACTTTGTTTATTTAACCCCCTTGCACTGGGATCTGTATTCCAATCTTCTGGCGTGCCCTTTTCACGTTCACCATGCGACACTAATGCCTATGTTTATCGCATTCACCGCTCGATCATGGCGTTTTGGGGGTAAAGCTGGTAGCTATTACCTCGTAGTTCCATATCTTAATGTCATCGTTATCACGCGTGCTCTGATATGATAATTATATCTGTATCTCTATCTCTAAATAGTTTTCCCGAGGTGATTTCTCTTTGTGCTTCAGCCGTCCGTATTCATTTACAAGTTTCTAAAATATATTCCATGCACATACGAGTATATTCATTTGTGACGGTTCTTATGTGGGCGCTCTCTTTTGATCCTTATTGGGGGGAGGGAGTCGTTTCTTCTCTTTCATCCACTGACTTCATGATCTGGGAGATTTTTTTCTTAGTTTCTGCACTGTTTGGTCCTTAGGGGGGGGGGGTCCTTTTATTTTGTTGTGTTCATTTTCAGTCAGTTTTGGTATCGTACCCTTTCTTCTTCACTCACCCTTGTTCCACCATCTGTACTTTCTTTGGTGCTGTTTCCAAGGATTGGTTTCTTTTGATTTCGTTTCCTTGGTGGCACTCGGGTGTTTCCTCTATTAGTGCTTTTGATATATATATATATATATATATATATATATATATATATATATATATATATTAAGAAAAGTTATTGCAGTAACGCAATTAATTACGCGGTTAAAAGGCTATATTTGGCAAACCAGTCTTCCTCAAAGCCTTCGGAAGGAGCTCTTCTCACATACACGAAAAGGTAGCACTTAAAATAGGCGTTCTCTCAGATAGCAAAAAAATGGAGAAAATGGAGAATCAAACAAATTTTCCATTCTCTTCGAAAAGCAAGGGTGACACTTAAAAACGCTAATCGAAAGATAGTTTTTTGGCTATCTGAGAGAACGCCTATTTTAAGTGCTACCTTTTCGTGTATGTGAGAAGAGCTCCTTCCGAAGGCTTTGAGGAAGACTGGTTTGCCAAATATAGCCTTTTTACCGCATATATATATATATATATATATATATATATATATATATATATATATATATATATATATATATAAAGGGTGTTCTAATTACTTGGACCGATTTTAAATGTGAGTTAAGTTTAAGCGTCTAATGATTTTTTTCTTTTTCTTTCAGATTTAATAACTACAGTCTTTGGCAATTTCAACCATGGAAAGATTAACAATCGAACAACGTGTTAAAGTTATCGAAGCCTATTACGAAAATGGACGTTCAAAAAGAAACGCATTTCGGGCACTTCGCGATTTTTTTGGTCAACATAATCAACCAACCGAGAGTACAATTGGGAAAATTGTTCCTAAATTCAAACAAACGGGGTCGGTGGCAGATATGAAAACGCCATTGCGTGCTCGTTTACGCCGTTAAGCTGAAAACATTGCTGCAGTGCGCGAGAATGTGGCCTAAGATCCAGACACCTCTATTCGTCATCGCGCGCACGAATTGAACCTCTCCACAACAACGTTACATGGAATTTTGATAATAGATGTGTCTCTACACGCTTTCAAAATTCAACTGACACAATAACTGAAGACTGCTGACCATTTGAAGCGCCGTACATTCGATAATTGGGTGCACGGGCAAAGACAAGCCGATGATGATTTTTCGCAAAAAATCATCTTTAGTGATGAAGCCCATTTTCATCTTGGTGGATTCGTGAATAAGCAGAATTGTCGCATTTGAGGTGATGAAAATCCCAGGAAGATTGTTGAAAAACCACTGCATCCACAAAAGGTCACTGTTTGGTGTGCATTTTTTGCTAGCGGAATCATTGGGCCGTATTTCTTCGAAAATGATACCGGGAATTCTGTTACGGTGACAGGCGATCGATACCGTGCCATGATAACCAACTTTTTATGGCCTGAATTGAATTCTATAGATTTCGAAGATTTGTGGTTTCAACAGGACGGTCCTAAATGCCACACAGCCAATGCAACAATGGCTTTATTGAATGAGAAGTTCCCAGGTCGCATGATCTCTCGAAACAGCGAGGTCAATTGGCCACCACGATCGTGTGACTTGACGCCTTTAGATTTCTTCCTTTGGGGTCATCTCAAAAGTAAGATCTATGCCAACAAGCCAACAACAATTCAACAACTGAAGGATGAGATAATAAGGCATATTGGTGAGACCGAGGAGCAACTATGCAGAGACGTCATCAAAGATTTTGACCATCGAGTGGAGGTGTGCCGCCGAAGCCTTGGCGGACATTTAAGCGATAATATTTTTCACATATAATTGCCATGACTCAATTATCCAATAGTGAAATCAATAAATTTTCACCAATAACACTTTACTTACTGCTAACTTCGATCCGTCTTAATGGAACACCTTATATATATATATATATATATATATATATATATATATATATATATATATATATATATATATATATATATATATATATATCATGAAAGACTCGACGTATAGGTGAGAATGGATGGGGAGAAAGAAAAGTCCAGACACTACACAGAGCTCTTTATTGACGTTTCGCCTCTTGGCTTCCTCAGAATGGAACTGACAAGAGAGATGGAAGATCGCCTCTCGACCATTCGTAAAGTTAGTCTGGGTCGCGGTCACTTGCTCTCCCCCGGCCGTTTCCCCCTCGTCTCGACCCTTCCGCCTCTTCATTAATGAGCCTTGCCGCACCTGTCGCCAGCTTGAAGAAACCTTCCCGGTGATTTGTCGACCTATAGGAGAGAATATATGTAGCTTCAATAATCCTACGCTCACGTTTTGATAAACCTTTTTGAACTATACTCACCCCATCCCATTTGGGTAAATGCCCGCATTCATCTATATGCACCACTAACGAGTTTGAAGTTCTATGTGCCCGGACGTCCCTCTTATGCTCACTAAGTCTAGTTTTAATGTCCCTACCAGTCTCTCCGTAATAACTCTTGTCGCACCCTTCACACGGAATCTGATAGATTATGCCCCTATCCGTTTGGGCCCTAAACTTTTTGTGCGAAACCAATTTCTTGATCTTGGTCCCAGCATGATCGGCAACTAGCAAACCCGTTTTCCTGAGGGCCACATTTATGTTCTGCGCAGCCTTGCAGTAATGCGCTGAAAGGTACCTTACCCCATCCAATGTGCCTGTCAAAGCCTCATTATCCGCGGTCCCATTTGTCGTGCTACTCATTTTGCCTCTTTCCGATATCCCGACCACTTTATACCTCAACTTTATTAAGAGACACTCCGGATATTTTAGTTTCATAAAAGCATTCTTAATGTAGTTATACTCATCAGTTAAAAACTGTTGGCTACAAATCCGGATGGCCCTGAGGTAGAATCCTATCACTACTCCAGTCTTCGTTCTATCGCTGTGTCCCGATAAATAATGGATAAAGTCATCCTTATTAGTGGGTTTCCTGTAAACGGAAAACTCAGTTGCACTCCCAACCCTATGTATAAGTGTGTCCAGAAAAGGAATCCTGTTGTTAACTTCTTCCTCTACAGTAAACTGTATGCTACCGTTTATCTCATTCAACCGCTCTAATTTCTCATTGACGTCAGTATTTTCAGGAATTATGGCCAGAACATCGTCTACATATCTCAACCACAAGGAGTCACCCTCCCCGAATACCCTCATCAATTTCTCTGTTTCAAGGACCTCCATGAATAGGCATGCCATGACAGCGCTAAGTGGAGATCCCATCGCCAGTCCCCTGTATTGTCGAAATTCTTCCCCTTCAAAGAAGTTAACAACAGGATTCCTTTTCTGGACACACTTATACATAGGGTTGGGAGTGCAACTGAGTTTTCTGTTTACAGGAAACCCACTAATAAGGATGACTTCATCCATTATTTATCGGGACACAGCGATAGAACGAAGACTGGGGTAGTGATAGGATTCTACCTCAGGGCCATCCGGATTTGTAGCCAACAGTTTTTAACTGATGAGTATAACTACATTAAGAATGCTTTTATGAAACTAAAATATCCGGAGTGTCTCTTAATAAAGTTGAGGTATAAAGCGGTCGGGATATCGGAAAGAGGCAAAATGAGTAGCACGACAAATGGGACCGCGGATAATGAGGCTTTGACAGGCACATTGGATGGGGTCAGGTACCTTTCAGCGCCTTACTGCAAGGCTGCGCAGAACATAAATGTGGCCCTCAGGAAAACAGGTTTGCTAGTTGCCGATCATGCTGAGACCAAGATCAAGGAATTGGTTTCGCACAAAAAGTTTAGGGCCCAAACGGATAGGGGCATAATCTATCAGATTCCGTGTGAAGGGTGCGACAAGAGTTATTACGGAGAGACTGGTAGGGACATTAAAACTAGACTTAGTGAGCATAAGAGGGACGTCCGGGCACATAGAACTTCAAACTCGTTAGTGGTGCATATAGATGAATGTGGGCATTTACCCAAATGGGATGGGGTGAGTATAGTTCAAAAAGGTTTATCAAAACGTGAGCGTAGGATTATTGAAGCTACATATATTCTCTCCTATAGGTCGACAAATCACCGGGACGGTTTCTTCAAGCTGGCGACAGGTGCGGCAAGGCTCATTAATGAAGAGGCGGAAGGGTCGAGACGAGGGGGAAACGGCCGGGGGAGAGCAAGTGACCGCGACCCAGACTAACTTTACGAATGGTCGAGCGGCGATCTTCCAACTCTCTTGTCAGTTCCATTCTGAGGAAGTCAAGAGGCGAAACGTCAATAAAGAGCTCTGTGTAGTGTCTGGACTTTTCTTTCTCCCCATCCATTCTCACATATATGTATATATATATATATATATGAAAATTTTGTTGAAGACCATTCTGTATTTCGCCTTAATTAATTTCCTTTGACAACTTTCTCTTCTTATAACTATCTTTTTTATTCCATCTTGTAGATGGTGGATCACTTGTCCTGTAGTCATCTCTCTTTTAAAGGAATGTGTTTGGTAAAAAAACTACTAAAATTGCTGATCTTTCGATCTATTTGATCCTCTTCAGAGCGTTTTGATATGTTCTTGCCTCCTTTACTGATGTAATGAGTGGAGTGAGGATCTGAGAATGAAAGAAAACGATTTTTAAGGGGTATTTATTCCGCTTAGAGGAAACGGGTCAGTCCGGTGAGTGGAATTTTAAAATAATTTTAATGTGAGATTTCAGCTTGTCGCTTGACTGTTGATGGCCAGCCTATCTTCGTTTATTAATATGTCTTCTAAGATGTCTAGCCTAGTTTTATTAACCTTTTCTTTTAATGACTGTGTTATCAACTAGCATATCTCTTGTTAGTTTAACGTTATGAGCACTCTCCATATGATTTTTAGGCCCTTTGCTTTGCAGATGCATAGTTAAACCTCTCGAAAGTGTATTAGTTGTCATGCCAATATACTCGTATTTTGAGTTGTTATAAAGCTTAGTCTTTATCGGGGCAGATGAACTCGTAAACTATGTTGGTTGACTTGGGATTCGAGGAGGTTAGGCAGCTGTTGTTTTTCATCAGGAGATTGCTGGCTTTTGTTGTTTTATAATAAATGACCAGTTGAATTTTATCTATTTGATTTTTAACCATGATGTTACGGTTAATAATCTCCTTGATGTTTTTTTTACCTATTTTATAGGCTGTGGACATCTGGTTTCTGTAATACACTTTGATGTTGTTGACTTCTGCCTGATTACTTTCAGTTTTATCCTTACCTTTGCAATAATTATTTAAATATGATTAGAGTTGTTTGTCAATCATGCTGTTCGAGAAACCCTTGTTTACGAGTGTTTGTTTTACTCGTGCTACTCATATCTCTTGGTGGAAATGTTCTTATGTAGAGCAGCATATATGTGCTCGGCGGATGTATGAGCCGATTACGCTTATTTTATACCTTTCTGGCCATTCACTCTCCGCATTGAGGCATCTTCCTATGTCCGTACTTTTTCTATGTAGAGGGTCTTTCAATAAGGTCGCTCCATTTTTAAATGTAAATAAAACTAAGTTGTGTGTGATATATGCACTCAATTTATTTTAGATTTGAAAGTAAATTTATGGCATTAGATATGGAATATAACCTCGTTCAAATGTCCACCGTAGCTTCGCTTGGTGCAACATATTCGGGAGGCCCAATTTTCGATGACTTTGTCGCATAAATCTGGCTGAATTTGCTGCATAGTGTTCGTTATGTTGACTTTGAGAACACCAACTGTTTGCGGATTATTCGCATAGAGCTGCGATTTAAGGTAGCCCCAAAGAAAGTAGTCTAATGGCGTTAAATCGCATATCTCGGTAACCAGTTGACATCGCCGCCGCGCGAGATGACCTTGCCCTGAAATCGCTGGTGCAAAATGTCTATCGTTGCGTGCGCAGTGTGGCACGTAGCGCCGTCCTGTTGGAACCACGTGTCGTCATTATCCATTTCAGGCATATAATCCAGTTGAAGCCACAAGAAGTTGCTTATCATCGATCTGTAGGTCTCGCCGTTGACGGTTATGACAATCCCATCTTCGTTCTCAAAAATACGGACCGATGATTCCGTTAGACGAAAATCCGCACCAAACAGTGACTTTGTTGGGATGCAATTGGTGCTGGTGTATCTCATGTGGATTGTTTTCGTCCCGAATCCGACAATTTTGCTTGTTCACAAATCCATTCATCCAAAAATGGGCCCCGTCGCTGAAGATTTTTGGGGGGCAATTTGGAGCAACTTCCAACTGCTCTAGAGCCCAATCAGCGAACACACCTCGTTGTCCATGGTGGTTTACTTTAAGTTCCTGGGTAAGTTGGATTTTGTACGGGTGCAGACCCAAGTCCCTACACATAATTCGCCAAACTGAAGTCCCAGAAAGGCCAAGTTCTTGTGAACGACGAGAAATTGACTGACTCGGATTTTCAGCAGACCTTGCGTTTCGACCCTTTTGCCTCGAATTTGGTCACCAAGCGTCGAACAGTGGACTCGGCAGGACGATTATGGCGAGGATGGAAATCACGTAATGCGCGGAACGTTTGTCGAACGGAGCACTGACTTTGATAATAACATTTGATGATTTGCACACGCTGTTCAAAGCTATAACCTTCCATCGTGACTTGCCAAGTACTACTGAACAGTTCATAGGGAGGTTGCCAGATGTCGCTTCAACAAAATGGCCACTATCGCCTGACAAAGCTCGAGCGTCCTTGTTGAAAGACCCTATACTTTAGTGATGTAGTTAACATTGATGTTTTGAACCTCAACGTCCAAGAAAGGGAGTTTATTGCTCATGCTCAATTCCTAAGTGAATTTTAACACAGAGTTCTCCTCAAATTGCTACATGATGTTTATCAGATGTTCTTCGTTTTGGACGTTGATGTAGATGTCGTCTACGTATCGGCAATATGTGTGTGGCTTATTTTCCATGATGTCCAATAATCTCTCTTCAAGTTGACCCATATAATAGTTGGCGAAAGTCGGCTCTAAGGGTGACTCCATAGCTACTCCATCCGCTTGCGTGTATAGATTACCGTCCGGTATCCTGAACGGAGCATCTGATGTGCATGAACGTAACATGCTCCTTAAGATGTTTGGGTCAAGATTTTGAGGAGACATTGTAGAATGGTGGTACACGTTTTTTATAATGATGTCGATGGTCTGAGCGGACGTGCCTTGTTTTATAGAAGTTTGGTGCGATCAGGAGAGAGAGAAAGAGAGAGAGAGAGAGCGCGATATCGACACAGACTCGAGGGGAAGATACGGAATTGAAAAACAGAGTTATTGGTGTTAGAGTTCAAGGGCCAATAAATACTGGTTGAAGAGGAGATGAATTAAACAAAGAGGGTTCAGATGTTCGCTGGCTTGGACATCTGACTGCGGCAAGAACGATTTCATGAGCGTGCACAACTTTTGTGTACATGGATCACTACATATATATATATATATATATATATATATATATATATATATATATATGGTTGTGTGAACGTTTATATGTAGCGCTAGAGATTGTTATAGTGTCTAGGGGTTACTTATTAATTTGGGTTTTTTTTACCCTATCGCCCGTTGTATACTGGTTAATAATCTCGATCCTACTGCACATACATCGAACCTACCTGGTGTGTGTGTGTGTGTGGAAATCGGGGCTGACGAGACCAATACACCGAAGGAAACTAAGGCCGTTTACTAAATTCCCTGCCTCAATCACTGTTGGTGATCATCTTGGGTCTCCCTTTTTTACCGGCGAATCGCAAGACGTCATGGCGTGCTCGTTACTAGAGACGAGTCCGTCACTCTCTACCGACACCAGAAAGGGGCAAAGTGTGTTCTAGCTTTTATCATTATCCTCGCCATTTCTTTTATTCTTTATATTCGCCGCTCTTTGTTCCCATTTTTTTGCGGGGGGGGGGGACTATTCTATGCCTTGACTGGTAGGCGCTAGTGATCAGTTTTTATACGTACCAGCAACTCTTGCCTGTCTCGATTTCTCCACTTCGTTGGTCACTATTTATTGTGGAACAGGTGCGGGTTCAGGAGAGTTGCGTGCTTGCCCTCAGTCCCTATCACCCCTAGTAGTGTTTTCAGGTTTTATACCTACCATGCATTTTCCTTTTCCCTAACTTCACCAGTTTTCCTAACATCTTCCATTTTGGAGATTCCCTCGTTAGTTAGTTTCGTTTTGTTAATATATACAACTGGTTTTAAACCCCACCCACCCCAGCCTTTCCGTTGTCCCCATTTATTTGTCCACCAGCGTCTCTGGAATTTGGTGTGGTTCATTGAGGGTGTGAGGGAAGAATTCCCCCCCCCTCGTCTTATAGTTTCTCCTTAATTTCTCTCTCTATATATTGTTCTTATTTCCATTAATACCCCCTCCCCCCTTCGTCCTTATTTTTCTTGAAGTGTTGATAGAGCACCGTTGTTGGTCTGGTGTATGTATCTTTTAGTCTAAATTTGGTTCAGCGTAAATTTCAGTTAATTGCAGTAAATCTCCAGGTCTCGCTCGCTCTGCAGCAACACCCACAGAAGATCGAGTGCGTTAGATAGATTCAATGAATCTCAGTACACTGCCTTCTATCCGGAAAAGATGGTATCTTCTCATTTTGCCAATGCCTTTGGCCTATCGCATATTATATTCCTGTAAGATACATTCATTACATTCATACAAAATACCAGCCCGAGAATTAAGGTCTTGTTATAAAAATAAACGCGCTGAATTCTACCATACTTTTCTTGAATAGGATTAAGCAGTGCCACAGTTTGTGAACAAACTGTTAATGAGGATGAAATCCATTTTCATGTCAACCATCAAGACAACCGTTATTGTGCAAGTGAACAGCCACGAAAAATTCAAGAACGCCTCCTTCATTCTCCTAAGATAACGGTTCGGTGCATTGCGTCATCATCATTTAAGATCCTGAGACCTGTGTTCTATGAAGACGACATCTGAGTTACGCTTACTGTCACTACAGACAGCTAGATATATTTAATAGTCACCCTTCGTTCCGCTTGAAAACTAACAAGAACTTTAGTACCAACAAGATGGTGCAACACACCGCTAGGGATAGTATGTGACTTTTGCAAGATATGTTCAATGGAAATCTCATTTCATGATTTAGTCACATAAAACTGTCGGTGTGGTGCCCGGACCTTGTGGCTCCCGATTTCCTTTTGTGGGTCTACCTCAAAAGGGACATGTGCAAAGAGAGGCCTACCTAGAACGGAGGAGGGAGCTAGAGACAAGAACTCGGTAGGCTGTGGCTCCGATACCTTGTAGTACTTTTAGGCCATAGTTTATGTCTTCTAGCAAGGAAAATTTCAAAGAATTAGGATTATTTTCGCATATAGAATCTGTTCGTGATCCCACAAAATAAAATTCTATAATTCATTAATTTCCCTTTTTTATCATTTACCATAATCCTATCGTTTTAGTCAATTACTTTCTCCTTTATCCTCCTTTATCCCCCTTTACCCCCCTTTACCCCTCGCCTTATCCCCCCCTTTTCCCAATCCCAATATCCAATGTATTTATTCTTTATCGAACACAATTTTGATGGAATTTAAGTTAATTGTATTAGTTATACGATTTTCTCTTTCTCCGCATTTATCTTCGATAATTGCTAAATCAGACAATATCGAGTAAATGAAAACAAATATTATTAGATTTATCTTATTAGACTGAAATATAAATTCAGATTAATGGAGGAATTTTGAAAAGGCTTCACAAGACATGAAAATATATAATTCTTAAATTGGAAATCGATTGAAATGTCTTAGCAACAACGGATATATATATATATATATATATATATATATATATATATATATATATATATATATATATATATATATATATATATATATATATATATATATATATATATAACATTCACCTACATTTCTTCTACAAAGCTTGAGTCTTATATTCAGTAAGAAGGACAAAACAAAGAAGGCGGGTCCCATCTTTAATTCCAACGTTTCGGGTTATTACAAAATCCAAATTCAGGAACTAAAAACAAATTCTAAATGAGTAATCTAAGCCTAAAAACATAAATAACAGCACAAGTTCAAAGTTAAAAACCACAGATCAGAGAAAATCACAAAAACGACGTTAAAAGTATAAAATGAACGTTACGTTAATGTACAAACAAAATAGTGAGGTAAAGAACAGGAAAACATTCCTAAAAATAAACGCGCTGAATTCTACCATACTTTTCTTGAAACGTTGGAATTAAAGATGGGACCCGCCTTCTTCGTTTTGTCCTTCTTACTGAATATATATATATATATATATATATATATATATATATATATATATATATATATATATATATATATATATATATATATATATATATATATATATGTATATATACATACACACTCCCCCTACGGGGGAGCTTGCGCATCGATACAAAGATTAAAATTAAAGCAACTATGGTTAAATTTTTATAAATTTTCTGAACTTCGCGAATTATAATAATTTTAAAAAGGAACTCTAAACTAAATTTCAGTTCTTTCAAAATATGACGTTGCTAAAATATAGTTATAGAAGAAGATATGTAAAAATAAATTTTCTGAACTTCACCATTCGTAATTCTTTGGGTTTTAAAAAATTCACAAAATTTCGATACTTATATTTATTTCGGAACTTCACCATTTTGTTTTTTGATATTATAAAAGAATTATTAGAAATAACTTTGATTAAAAAAACCTGTCATAACCAATCTAAGATGAAATTATTATTCAAATACTCAAAAAAATCCCCTTCTCAAATTATAGAGTTAGTGATTATTATATATATATATATATATATATATATATATATATATATATATATATATATATATATATATATATATATATATATATATATATTAAATTAGAAGATATCACATTTCGCGTGATATACAGTGCCCCGCAAAAGTTTACAACTCACTATGAAAAACAGACGTTTATGTATTTGTAAGCACGATAGATAAATGAAACTGTTATTACTGGCAGGATATGTCTGTTTTTTTACGGTGTGTTGTAAACTTTTGTGGGGCACTGTATATCAGTGTGTAAATAATAGTAAACCACAATATTTGAATCAAATAATTCATGCCATTTTCTGCTTCCGACGCTTTGATGGGCATTATATTAAGATTTTCTATAAATTTTACACCTCTTCCACAATCGTTGTTGAATTTGGCTTCGTCAGGTTGGGTCTCAAATTCTCTAGGCTTGAGCCTCGTAGCAAACTTCCCTGGTACAGAGGGGAACAAGAGACGAGTCTATGCGCATCAGGGCAGGTAAGAGGACGTAGAGAAGTTGTCCTCAACCTTTTACAATGGAACAAGCAATTTGAAAGTCCAAGTTCAAAGATAGGCCTACCTTTTAATGATTTTATTATATATAGGCCTACTTTTAAGGATCGTATTAAATATAAGCCTACTCTTTAATGATTGTATTAAATATAGACATACTTTTTAAGCATTGTATTAGAGGTAGGTCTTTTTTTAAAGGATTTTAAATATAGGCCTACCTTGTAATGATTGTATTAAATATAGGCCTACTTTTTATGATTGTATTAACGCAGGTCTATTGTGTAGCACGACTGGATGACTAAGAGAGCCTCATGGCCAATGCATCTTGCGGGTCTGTCCCGCAAGAATCATTACCCAATGCGGGACAGTGTAAACGCTCCCCATTGTCAAAGCAGGGCTGCAAAGATGTCCATGAATTTGAGTAATCACAAGATTTTATAGATTTGGCAACATTTTACAACGTCGCATCATTCGTCAAACAAAAAATAGCCCCCAGTCATTCCCCATCTCTCCTAATTGTGTAACGCGACAGGTGTCAAAGTTTCAATTCATTTTTTGAGTTACCCCCTTTTTAAAATGGCTTCTAAAAGAAAGTGTTGCTTTAATGAAGATATTGAGAAAGAATATCCATTTATTAAAAAGGCAAATGGTGAAAACATGGTAAGATGTGACACTGGTTTTTTTCTAGATTCTCAATTGCAAGTGGCGGGAAGAATGATATTAAACGCCATTTGAACTTGGATAAATATAAAGGAGCAAATGTTCTGCGTGATCAAGCATATCTTTGAAATCATTTAAAAAAAAATAATATCTTGAATAAAGAGGATAAAAGCACAGCAGTAGCAGAAGGAACATGGGTTTATCATTTAGTTAAACATAACCAATCTTTTAAGTCCACAGATTACACTTCGAAACTGATCAGAAAATGCTTCAATAAAAGGTCTGCTGACAAAAATCGCGTGCTTTCACTTATTCTGATTGTGAGGGAAATGGAAGCCAAGAAGAATATCCCCTTCATTTGTTTAATGAATTCCTTCCCTCTCTCTCTCTCTCTTCTAATTATAACTCCACGTGGAGTAATCACTGAACTCAAAGAAAAAAAAGAAAAAGGAATTTGAATATCCGTCAGCTGCCTCACATGTGCAGTTAATTAAGTTGGGCGTGCTAAAAGCTTTTACCTCGCCGAGCATGCGCTAATCTCCGTAGTCGGGAAGCTGCTAGCCTAAAGTTTCCCGCCCACATCGTAAAAGCCATTAAGACTTGGGTCAGGCGACAAACGCTAATCCCTCTAGCCGCCAGAAGTGGTCAGCCAGTCGTCTGAGTCTGCCAACGAGGAGAAACCCCCCAAATGTCCGTCATATAAATACCCTGGGTTTTCGAATATCGGCAGATTGAGTTTGAAAACCCGTCGCCTTCGGTTCAGATCGTGTGTCTGTTTCCGCAAGTCCCTGGTATTCGCTTATACCATCGAGTTTGGATCTCACCAGGCAGACCCATCTCTTTTGTGAATCCTTACTTTGTTCCGAGCAAGCCTGGAATCGTTTTCGTCCCCGAAGGGATTGGCTGGATTCCTCTCCTCTCATCTGGACCCCCTTCCTCAAAGATTTCCAGTTTCTTGTGTGAGATTTCGCGCTGTGCCGCGTCAGAGTCTTGATTTTTGGAGGTTGCACTTCTCTGGAGCAGAGGGGCCATCGTCTGTCTTCAAGGAGGATCGTGAACTCGTCTTCTGGTCCTCCCCCCCTCCCCCATCCCTCCTTCATCCTCGTTACCATCAGGATATTCGGCCGAGAGTCACGTCCATTGTCCGTCTCTATTTTCCCGCGCCAACTCGCTAAAGTATTCCCCTTCCTCGAGGTAACCCCATTAATGTAAAACGACCCTTGCTTGTATCTCACGTTAATCGACCCACTCTCCGACATATAAATATTCCCTCTGTATAACTGATTTATAGTATCCCATTTAAAAGTTGATTAACGAGTAATTAACTTTACCCGATTGCCAATTAATCTATAGTTGTCAGAATTGTCCTTATTTACATTACCTATATTTTCCGTATATATATATATATATATATATATATATATATATATATATATATATGTTAACTAGTGACTTAATAAAATTATATTTTTGTTTTCACTCTTTAATTATACCCTTGAACTGCAACTTGGTAAACTCATTAAACGCTATCGGCCACTGTAGTAAATCGCACTCTTATACCACGTAATGAATGGATTACTCTTACGAAGTGAACGTACTTGTACGTAGCGAAGGGCATGTCCGTACATTAGATGATATATGTATATATAACTGTATATATACATATTCTCGTGGCTTTTATCCCCTTCCTCCCAACCAATATATATATATATATATATATATATATATATATATATATTGTCTAGGGAGGTGACCTATTCCTTGACACTGATTCATGACCCTACGACCTTCAAAACTTTCAATAATTCCCTCCCAACTTTGGTAGGACTTTGGCAATTATATAATTCGAAAGAGAATGTAAAACAAGATAAGGGTTTCGAATTTCGTTCTAATCGGCCGAATAGTTATGATGTTATTGTTAAATAATTCCCCAGCTAACCTTGCGAGGACTTTGGAAATTATATTATTCGAAAGGGAATGTAAAACAAGATAAGGGTTTCGAATTTCGTTCTAATCGGCCGAATAGTTATGATGTTATTGTTAAATAATTCCCCAGCTAACCTTGCGAGGACTTTGGAAATTATACCATTCGAAAGAGAATGTAAAACAAGATAAGGGTTTCGAATTTCGTTCTAATCGGCCGAATAGTTATGATGTTATTGTTAAATAATTCCCAAGCAAACCTTGCGAGGACTTTGGAAATTATATTATTCGAAAGGGAATGTTAAACAACAAAAAGGTTTCAAATTTTGTTAGAATCGACCGAATATTTACAATGTTAATACCCCCCCCCCCCAAAAAAAAAGCAAATCAGGGACCGACCGACCGACAAATAAAAACGGCAGCAACTTTATCTGAGGTTTTTCAGCCTGATTTCCTAAAGTCATTTGACGATGATCTCTCACTTGCTAACTGTGTAATAATTTTTAGTGATTGTTCCAACCATGGGAATGTAAAAGTGTGCATTTTATCGGCTAGGTATTTTTTTTCCCCACTAATGGAGTTAAGGTAAAAGTATTACAAGTTGAAAGTTTATTCGGTAGAAATCGGAAATATTATATTCAATTTAATCCAGAAAACTTTAGATTCTCGTAGTTTGCTGAATAAATTACGGGCACTCTGTGCGGACAATACACATCTGAACTTTGGGGGTCATCAAGAGGGGGAAAAAATAATGGTTTTTTTCAGACTCCAGCAAAGCTTAGATAGAAAGTTAATTGCCGTCAATTGTCCCGCCAATATTCTAAATAACGCTTTGAAACGTTCATGTGATTGCTTGCCTATTGATTTATAAGTACTGGTTGTAAACATCTATTCATTCTTTTACATATATACAATCATCCTCAAAGTGGAATCGCAAAAGGCTTCTTTACCCGAAATTGCCAATATCCTTAAGGATTTAAATCTGAAATTAACAGAAAGAAAACAGGAGTCATTTTTGCCCTTAACTGTGGATAAAATGCTGAAGGATTTAAAGAGACAAGGAAAGGATATACAAAGCTGTAAAACAACTACATACTTTGTTATTCTATAGTCAATGTGTAGATTATTTGAACGAGTTGACTGTGCATTTTGAAGAGATGCAACATTTCAACTGGCTACTTCTTCACAAATTAGTTCATTGGACGGCAATTAAAGAGACGCTTGAATTTATTTTTGACAAAAGACCTAATCATCATCATCATCCCCTATCATCACTAATTATAATTTAGGAAGGGGATTTTTTTTGAGTATTTGAATAATAGTTTCATCTTAGTTTGGTTATGACTTGTTTTTTTATCAAAGTTATTTATAATAATTCTTTTATAATATCAAAAAACAAAATGGTGAAGTTCAGAAATAAATATAAGTATTGAAATTTTATGAATTTTTTAAAACCCAAAGAATTACAAATGGTGAAGTTCAGAAAATTTATTTTTATATATCTTCTATAACTATATTTTAGCAACGTGATATTTTGAAAGGGGGAAAATTTTTTTCGAGTTCCTTTTTAAAATTATTATAATTGGCGAAGTTCAGAAAATTTATAAAAATTTAACCATGGCTGCTTTTTTTTAGATTTTAAATTTTAATCTTAGTAGCGAAGCCATTGCCTGGTTTACTTATAAATGATAATGATCTCTTTGATGAAGTAACTTATGTAAAGAATTTTGTGACAATAGAAAAAAACTAAAGAATGGAATGACTGTGAAATTGAGGTTGACAGTAGATGAGTTGAGATATTTGAATATTTCAAAACTAAGAACATTCCATTAAAAATATATTTCTCAGATAGTAGAATTCATTTTGAGTACCAGGATCCAATGCACCAAGAGGAAGGGTATTTTCAATGATGAAAAATTAGTGGACAGAACAAAAAATCAACTTTAAATATCAACACTTTGAAAGTTGCGCGATTGACTACGTGCAATTATGAAATGAATTGTTTACAACTCTGATTACCTAAGCTCAAAAATAAGCTTTCTTGAATAAAAATCAAATTATTTCATATAATTATCCGCTCAAGTGGGGTCGCAGGTTGGGGGGCCCTTACTATAGAGGGCAATATAAATTGTTCAGTGAGAAAGTTTGATAATTGGGGCATCTAACGCCCCAAGTAATCTCCTCATTGGGCTACTCGAGCTTTCTACCTTAACTTCCACCAACTTCACCAATTTATTTGAAAATCTCCTCCCATAAACTGGTGAAGACGTACTCGTTGTTTTTGCTTCTAAGTTCTAGTAAATAATGATGATAATGTGGAATCCAACGAGGTGGGTGGGTGGTGCCCGTGAGGTGTGGAAACGCGAAAGAAGCTTACGGGAATAATGGAAAGGAATAATTAAAATAATTGGATAACATGGGCTAGGGATATGATCATCATCATCCCCTTGTACGTTTGGGACAGACAAAGAGCACATTTCTCAAGAGTACTAAATTCAGACAAATAGCACAGTACTTAGGTGTACTCACTTCGAACAAATAACAGTACTCATGAGTACTTAGTTCGGACAAAGGCACAGTACTCAAGAGTATTCAGTTCCGATAAATAACGCAGTATTGAAGAATAGCTCAAACAAAGGCACATTATTTAAGAGTACTTAGTTCGGAAAAAGAGCAAAGTACTCAAATGTACTCAGTTCAGACAAAGAGTACAATACTCAAAGGTTCTTAGTTCGGACAAAGAGAACAATACTGAAAAAGTACTCAGTTTGGAAAAAGAGCATATTATTGAAGAGTAATCTGTTCGAAAAAAAGCACTACTGAGTACTAAGTTCGGAGAAAGAGCAGAGTAACCAATAGTACTCAGTTCAGGCAAATAACACAGTACTCAGTTTGGACAAAGAGAACAGAACTTAGTTCGGACAAAGTACACAGTACTCAATTCAGAAAAGCAAAGTACTAAAGTGCACTCAGTTCGAGCAAAGAGCACACAGCATTCAAGACTATTCAGTTCGGACAAAGTGCAGTATTCAAAAATTGTTTAGTTCGGACAAAGAGTGCAATAGTTAAATGTACTCAGTTCGAACAAAGGGAACATTACTCAAGAGTACTCCGTACAAGCTCATAGTACTCAAGACTACTAGGTTTGAAAAAGAGTTTAGTACTCAATAGTACTCAGTCGGACAAAGTGCACAGTACTCAATTCGGACAAAGAGTACTAAGTTTGGACAAAGACACAATAATAAAGAGTACTAAATTCGCACAGAGCAAAATACTCAAGAGTACTAAGTTCGGACAAAGAATACTCCGTAATCAATTCGGATAAAGAGCACAGTATTAGAGTATTCAATTCTTACAGAGTTAGTACTCAAGAGTACTCATTTTGGACAAAGAGACAGTACTCAATAATACGAACGACAACTTTCCCGCTGCGTTTCAGAAGGGATTGTAGTGCGCGTACCAGTAATGTGGATCTCGGCACTCTCATATGAAGCCCCATAAGAGAGGAAGATTCAGGAGAATTGCCAACCCGTGGTCTCTTGTCGCGCAATGTAGTTATTTTGTCTATCTTCCCAACATTGCCATTACCCCTATTGTCACCGGTTTTGTCTTTTTTTTTTTAAATAATAGACGCCCATGTAGGCGTAAAACAATGATGAACGATTGACAGAAGAAAGTGACTTTCGACACAGTCGAACTTCATCGACCCTTATCGATTTTCGAGTACCCCGTGTTCGTTTCCAACGTCGGGGGCATAAAAAGATCAAGTGCGAGAGTTCGATGCAACTCTCGCTCCTGTGGCAGGTATTTTCGCAAGATGCGGCCCTGAATGATAACCCCATTGGATATTTGTCTCCACGCCTCTGCTACCAAAGCATCTAAAGTACTACTCGTATGTTCGTTGGTTTTCCTGAAGCAGTGCCGGTGTGTATTGATGGCTCCAAGGCTAAAGGAGGAGTTGGCTTCCATGCTACCTGCCCCTGCTTTGAAGCCGGCGGGGCTCTTTCTGGCATCGTGTCTCAAGGAAGGTATCATTTTTTTCCCTCTTCTCTCTACCGCCTCCAGAATGACGATGACCTGCCTGTGATTTGGGGACCATGCCTGAATACAAAATTCTAAGTGTGGTCTAACATACGAGTTATATCGCTTGAGAATATCTTCCTTAGTTTTATAACTAGCATGTCTATTAATAAAGCCTAATACCTTATTTGCCTTATTTCTAGCAAATATCGAACATATCACGGGAGCAGGCATGAAAGCCCGTCTTCCACTCCTGCTCCCATGGTTATTGTTTTATCTCTGTACATAGTTTTTTATTGAAAAATTTATTGTATATACATAGTGATTATATAACCATAATAAAACCTTTTTGTCTATATTAAATAGGTATGTAAATTATTGTACTATTATTTTTTAAAAATCGCTTCTTAGTAGCTGTAATATCTGATATGAGCCACAAGTGGGTTCAACGATATTAATCTGATTTTTTTGCAATTTGGCGGAATTCGGGTCTTCTTTCGGGTTTTTTTAAAAATCACTTTGAATTGTAATTTGTTTTTATTTCCTCTTCATTACCTACCTCTTGGTCGTTAATCTAAACCAAGAATAATAATGGGGCAAAAATAGATCGCTGAGGTACACCACTAATAACACCCATCCATTACTATTTCTCAGCATTTATTACTACTCGCTACTTTCTATTGTCCAACCACTCGCCACCCAATATAAAACATTGCTCGATACACTCTCAATTTATGTACTGATCTCCTATGAGTGAGACCTTATCAAAAGCCTTACTAAAACCTAAGTAAACAAACAGTTATGATATAATAAAACAAGGTCTGGTGACCAAAGTCGCGTGCTCTCACTTATGGTGATTTATGACCTTAGGATTTTCAAAACTTTCAATAATTCCCAGACTAACCTTGGGAGGACCTTGGCAATTATATCATTTAAAACGGAATGTAAAATAACCCACGGATTTCAAATTTCGTTCGAATCGGCAGAATAGTTATGATGTTATTGCAAAATAATTCCCCGGCTAAACTTGAGAGGACTTTGGCAATTATATCATTCGAAAGAGAATGTAAAACAACATTTAGGTTTCAAATTTATTAATAATCAGCCAAATAGTTATAATGTTATTGTCCCCCCAAAAAAAAATAAAATAAAACGCGGACCGACATAGTGAGATAGAGTCGCACGCCACTAAAAATTCCATCAGATTTGTCCTGCATGATTTACTTGACTTGAATCCATGCCGACTATCACTCAATAAGCTACCACTTTCTAAAAAGTCTGCTATTACTTTTTTAACTACCTTTTCAAGTAATTTACCACACTATTAAAGTTAGACTTACTGGCCTATAGTTATTAGGATCATCCTTCTTACCCTTTTTAGAGAATGGAATTACTCTTTTCCAGTCATTTACTATTCTTCTAGTTCATTGGTGATTCTAAAAGGAATATTAAAAGGCCGGATAGCTTTGTTAAAGATTAATCCATTTATGTGCCCTAATACTTTTCCTATTAACATTAAATACTCTTTAAAACATTTTTTCGTTTCATAAGCCCTATCCTATTTTGATTGCCCCCTATTATTTATTTTCTAATAACCTAAAACCTTTTTCTTAATCTTTATTTATTATTGGGATTCTCCTTCGAGATGTTCTGACGTTAAAGCAAAGCATTTCAAGAGTACGAATTCAATATCCCTCATGGGGGCAAGAAACTTGGTAAACGAGGTGTAATTGGCAAACTGAAGTCTTTCCTTGCTAGGCCTTCTTCTGCACGTGCTCCACCCTTTTTCGTTTCCCGTACGCGTGAGTGACTGTGGGGACTGGGACCGTAATTTATCGGTTCTGATTACCTGTATCACATGTCCAATACTGAATTTATTGTACAATAACAAAACTATATTTTTTTGCCTCGGGAACTGTCTGCAAAACGTATCGTATATCCGTTTGTTTCATTTAAGTGAAAGGTACGAGCGCCCTTAAGGGATAATTCAAAAAATCTTCAGATTTTTACGTGCTCCGAATTTGGATCACGAATCTCTTTCTTTCATCCATTTTTTCTTCATATTTGTATCGTGAGTCCCATTCTCTTTAGCGACTTATGCCCAAGTGGGCAGTCGCCAGATAGCCCCTTGAAAAAAAAAATCCCATTCTCGTTAAGAACTTTAAGACGAGCGTGTTCTTGCTAGAATAAATTCTAGAAATAGTTGTTTACGTAACCAATAGTATTATTTGGCAGTTGTTTTAAGAAAGACTATAGCGTTTGTTATCCCCCTCAACAGTTTCTTGTTCTTTATACTTCTTCGCTTTTTTTTCTCTTTGCTTGTTCGTTATTCCCCTGTAGTTCTCAGTGAAAATGCCCTAGTTGGTTCACCCATTTCCTATTCTCATTCAAATGGTTGGTTTCGTAACTAATAGTTTTATTTGGTAGTTGTTTTAAGAATGACTATGTGATTGTTTTCCTTCTTACCTCGTTGATGCTAATGTGATGTATTTTGTCATGTCCAGTTCTTCTTCTCCTTCAATTAATGTAAGTAAGCAAAGTCGTTCACCGTCAGCACCTGTTCCGTGAGCTCATATGAGCAACTGATAACAAAGGCCCGAATGCTTAAATTACAAACCTTATATATATAAAAAAATAATAATAAAATAAAATAAAATGCAAAACGAAAGCGTTTGCCAGGCAACCTGGCAAAATTCACTATATCATTATCATGTTCACCAAATCATCGCCATATATCACCCGACACTCATAACTATCTCATAAATACACATACCACACACAATATCTCTACCTTTCTATCTCTCTCCTACACCTTCACCTCTTATATGATTCCAATCCCACCTGTTCAAAATAACCCGGTTATTTTTAGCCCTCTCTTCTGCCATGGAAGGCCTTGTTCGCATCCAGACCAAAGAGCTAAAATCAAGGTGATCCTTCAAGATTGTATGAATTGATCGTACTAAAATATTTATTTTCCGTCCTTTGATTTCCATTGTTTATCGACTATCTTCTTCCAAATTACTCTCACATGATCAATGTTTCCTTCCAGATCCTCTCTTACACTGAGAAGCATTTTTCCATTCGTAAGGTGTCGTTTTATTGGGGTAGCAAGCCTAATATTAGGCTGTAACGTGATTAGCCTCTCTCCTTCCTTCAGAACACTTGTGTTTCTCCCCCCTCTTTCTTCACTTTTCATGCAACCTCTCCCACAACTTTCTCTGGTCAGCCTCTAATTTCACAGGGTAGATGCTGACCTTATTCTCAGCCAACTATCCCGGATCGGGGCTGAGGGGGGGAGGGGACAATGTTCCCAATGATGATAACTTACAAAAAACAAAATCTCTCCCCATTTCCCCTTTAAGAACGACGGAGCCGCCCTCAGGCAGCTCCTAGAAAAAATGGAGGCCTTTCCCCTGTGGTTTCCCAGGGAAGCCTCCATAATTCTTCAACCGGAGAGGAGGCTTACTCCTGTCCAGTGACTTGGGGTGCAGGGGGCTCCCCCTCACCCCCTTAATTGTAGTCACCATGTGACTCCAGCTCAAATCTGGCGGTCCCGCCTTTGCTTTCACAGGGGACTGCCAGGAAAGCCAGCAAGCAGCACATAACCGGCCGCTTCCCGTTGAAGCAGCTCGGTAGGGCAAACCCCCTTAGGGGGGAGTGGGAAGAATGGACCCATCGGCAGCTTCCCTCTAAAGATTTGCTGGCCGGAATATTGAATCTAGCGGGGGTGAAGGCCTATGCCCCCCAAAAGAACATGGATGAGACTGACATGACCTGTAATGTCATGGGGTGAGATGGCCAAATGAAGGCCCCCCTGAGATAGACATGCTCCCTGATGCAGCCCAGCCTCAGAAGGTTGCACCTCCCATGGGGGCAGATTCGAGTTCGGGCTGCTAAGACAGCACAGGGAGGGGAGGGATCTCCTCCTCCGGCCGGTGCCCCCACGACTGCTGGGACCTTTACCATCTGAGCGAAGGAGATTGCAGAGGCCGGCCCATCTGGCCTGGCGACTCCTGCTGGGGGAGGTGAGAAGCGGGGTCCATTCCCCGCCCTCCCCTCCTAAAAAGAAAAGATCTAATAAAAAAGAGACTCGAGGTTTTTCGCCCCCACAGGGACGCAGGTATGGATGAGGCCGTCATCATCCTTGAAAGCGACAAAGTCAGGATCGGCATGTCCGGTCCCGGTGCTCGCGTGGGCAGGGAAGCCTAAAATAAGGCCAAAAGTGCGCAGAGCGGAGACTCAATTACGTGGCGTTTTCGAGCCCGCTGGCTTCAAACGCTTGCACGTAGTTCGCTCCACTGATAGGAGCATGTTGGCCAAGGGCGACATGATCCAATAAAGGAGAGCTTCAGCTAGTATAATTGGAAGAGAGCCGGAGGTGACCCGTTTCTCGGACGGGAGCCTTCTGGCGAATGCGGCGAATCCCTCCGAGGCGGCCAAGATAAGTGCTCTTCAGATACTTCATGGCACCCCAGTGAGTGTGACGCCGCACTCTACCATGAACTTTGTGAAAGGAGTAGTTTATGCGAGGGAACTCGTTGACTACTCCATTGAGGACATCACCTTAGAGCTGGCCAACCATGGGAAGGACAAGGTCGAACGTGTGATGAGAAAACAGGAAGGGGCCTCGAGACTCACCCCTACACTCTTCGTCACGTTCGACTGTGACAAGCTCCCTGACTCGGTGCGTGCTGGTTGGTATAGCTACGCGTAAAGGCATTCATGCCACTGCCACGGCGGTGCTATTACTGTCACCGCTTTGGCCATACGAATTGCTCATGCAAACGTGCTAAGTCGCCGTCACCCGAAGTCTGTATAAATTGCTCCAAGGCCGCACAAGATCAGTCCAAATCGTGGTTGGCCAAGTGTGTCAATTGCGGAGAGCCGCACCCCGCTTCTTCGAGGCAATGTGGTACATATCTCCTTGAGAAAGAAATCCTGGCCGCTCAGGCCCAGGATCGTCTCTCATTCTGCGAGGCTAAGGACTTGTACCTGGTGAGCCCCGCTCTGCCTGGGACGTCTTACGCCGCAATGCTAAGAAAGACACTCTCTGCTCCTGGCCCATTCGGAGCCCTTCTGGGGGTTCTACTCAACCCGGGCGCTCCCCTGGTAAAGCTGGCGGCAGAAAGGGTTCACACCCAGCCCCTGCTAAAATCAGTGTTTCCCTTCCTTTCCCCAACGTGACCGTTTCACGTAAGGCGAAACGGCCTTATGGGAGGCAACACCCCTGAAGTTGGTCGCCAGGCCATCTTCCGGGGTTCCTAAAGCTGCGCCCCAAAGGAGGACAGCAACAAAGGAGCTTCGGCTCCTTCTCCCACGCCTAGTGGTGGGCTCGGTGGCTCGGATACGATGGATTCTCGAAAATAGGGCCCCTCGCCTCCGAGGCGGAGGGAGGAAAAGACTCGCATGGTGAGCCCAACCTCCCACAATAAATCCTCGAAGGCGACAGTGCCTTCAGCTCATTGTCCGGCCAACAGCGCCCAGGGTTCTGCCTCCGGGAAGCGCATGGCCATTTCCGTGAGGGTCTTGTCTTCGAAGAGGTTCCCCACGTCTCCTCCGAGTTAGACCTAAAGGGCTGATTCCTTTAATGCAATCGCCTGCGAACTCCGGGCCAACTGGGAGGAGCTGCAGAGGTTCGTCTCGTCCCGTTCCGTGTTAGCTATTTTTCTGCAGGAGACCATGCTATGTGCGTGCCCCCTGCCCATCCTCCCGCGGTATAAGGATTTTGCGACCTCACCACCATGGGATGGGGGTCGGGCTGGGGGATGCGCGGTTTACACCCGGCATGATATTTCCGTTCCTTTCAGGCAGTGGCTGTGCAGCTTCACCTGGAAGGAGGTATACTGTTATTTCTGCGTACATTTCACCGTCAGCTGACTTCGACGCGGGGGACTTCCGCCGCGTCGTGGCACGGTTGACGAGGCCCTTTCTCTTGCTTGGAGATCTCAACGGCAGACATACTCTCTGGGAAGACTACTCAATAAATCCCAGGGGACAAGTCCTTGCCGATCTGAACGTAGAGCTTGAGATACAAAGCCTGATTTTGATTGGGGGTGGTCGATGACCTCCATGATAGAGATCACTTTCCCATTCAAATATCATTTTCTGGGCGGCTGTCGCCTGAGAGCCCATCTCGGTGGTTTCTTGTCGCGGTGGCCTGCATTTCAGGAAATGGGTTAATTCTCTATCTCAATCGAGGAGTTTAGGTCGGTAGATGAGGCCTTTGAGTTCTTCGCCGGCAACCTTATCGCCGCGGGTCTGACTACTATTCCCACACCGTCTGGCCGTTTTGCACGCCGACTACTCCCGTGGTGGTCGGCCGAGTTTAAGACGTCCCTCAAACAAAAGCCTTATGCTTACATCCGCTGTAAGCGTCGCCCGAACGATTTCACTGTCTGTGACTTTCGTCGGGCTAGAGCTAGATTATGGTATATTTCGAAGCTGGCCCGTCGCTCTTCTTGGCAGGAACGTGTCTTCACTTAACGGGAAGAACCCTCTAGCAGAGGTGTGGAAGCGATTCAAAAGGATTCTGGGCAAGTTCTCGTAGGACCTCCCCCCCTACTCGTTTTCCAGGAGAATGGGACCGCAATCTCGGACCCCGCGTCCGTGGCGGAATCCTTGGCGACCGCATTCTCTAGCCGGGATGCTGCTCCTCTAGCATTCAATGCACGTCGTGATGTCGCGGAAGGCCGCCGGCTGGACTTTACCTCCAGAGGCGGAGAACCCTTCAAAGACAGGTTTACTGTGAGTGAGTTGCGCCCCGCTCTTGCTTCGGGCGCGGACACCGCCCATGGTCCGGACGATGTCCCGTACGCCATGCTTTGGCACCTAGGTGAGCGAGACATGGCCTTTCTGTTAGATTTGTTCAACAGGATCTGGATAGAGGGTAACCTCCCAGACTCCTGGCGAATCGCTACTGTGCTAGCTTTTGGCAAACCGGGGAGAGATCATTCTATCCCGGCCGGTTTCCGCCCGATCTCTCTAACCTCTTGCGTGTGCAAGTTGATGGAGAAATTGGTAACTGTTAGATTAGCCTTTTTTTCTGGACAGCGGAGGCTATTTGTGCTCTGCACAGTGCGGCTTCCGCAAATTCCATTCCACGTCGTATGCTCTGCTTCGACTGGAAAATGCATGTCTGTGAGGCCTTCCTTCGTAGACAGCACTTCGCCACGGTGTTTTTCGATCTGGAGAAAGCTTATGATACCGCATGGCGATACGGTGTCATGGAGACTCTCCACACGATGGGAGCGAGAGACGCCTCCCGGTCTTTATATCTGAATTTTTGCGAGATCGCCGATTCTGAGTACGGTTGGGGAGGGAGCCCTCTCCGGCCTAATGGAGCAGGAAAAGGGTGTCCCGCAGGCATGTGTCCTCAGCGTTACACTCTTTGCCTTGAGCATCAACGGTATTACCTCGGTGCTGCCAGATGATGTTCTTACTACGCTCTACGTGGACGACCTTTCGATCTCTTTTGGCGCGGGTCAGATGCCAACTCTGAAGCGTCGACTCCAACAGGCATTGAACCACGTCTCTAGCTATGCCGAAGCGCACAGGTTTCGGTTTTCTTTAGCCAAGACTAAGGTGGTGCACTTCTGCCGCCATCCCCGGTTCCATCCTCACCCAAATTTGTTTCTTAATGTGGTGCGCCTGGAAGTGGTTGAATCGCACCGTTTCCTTGGTCTTGTATATGACTGGCGCCTCACTTGGGAGGCTCATATTCAGAGCCTTAGGGTCTCTTGTACCCGCGCCATGGATATTCTTCGTTCCATGACGTTCAGCGCTTGGAGTGCTGATAGGGCTACTGCCTTACTTTTTTTATCGATCCTTTGTCCGTTCGAAGCTCGACTACGGATGTTAGTTTTATGCATCCGCAGCTGAACGTCTATTGCGGAAGGTGAACTCGATCCACCACACCAGCCTTCGCTTGGCGACCGGTGCCTTCCGCACTTACCCTATTGAGAGCCTGCTTGTCGATGCTCGAGAGTTGCTATTATCTATGCTCCGTTCACAGTGCATTACTCGCCTGTACACACGAGCGCAGCGTCTTCCTTTGTCCTTAACGGCTCTCACAACATCCGCAGCTGATCTCGACGGTGCCTCTGCCGCCGAGAGACGCAAGTCATACCCTAAGCCCTTTAGGTTTAGGGCTAGGAAACTTCTTCGAGAGCTAGATATAGCTTTCGGGCCGGTAGCGCCCCTGGTTCTGCCCAGAACGCCACCTTGAAGGGTACCACCGTTGGCTATTGGTCGCCACGCCTCTGCTCCCAAAGCTTCTACAGTGCCTGGAGTATTGTTTCGGCCTTTTTGGAGCACATCTTGTGTCACGCTGGACCCGTGCCAGTGTATACGGATGGCTCCACGCCTGAAGAGGGGGGTCGGCTTCCACGCTGTATCCCCTCTGTTTGAAGTCAGCGGGGCTCTACCGGGCGCATGCGTCTGTCTTCACGGCTGAGTTGGTGGCAATACCCCACTCGGTACGGGAGATTACGCGACGTGCCCGGTTCGGAGACCGGGTTGTGATCTATAGCGGCTCACAAAGCGCCCTGAGTGCTCTCGGGGCATTGGCATCTCCGCACCCTCTGGTTCGCGATATCCGTGATGCCACGGTTTTAGTGAGCCGGGCAGATGTCGAGATTATCTTCTGCTGGGTTCCTGGACATGTAGGAATTGCGGGGAATGAGCGTGCCGACAAGGGCGCCAAAGAGTCCGCGAGGACCGGACCAGCGTTTCGCTCTTCCTTACATATACTTCATGGCAGGAATACGGGCAGCTCCAGGGGAACTTAAAGTTGCGTACCTATCCCCCATTGCCGCGACGGCTTCAGGTCGCTTTCTCTCTTCTCCGAATCGGGCACACTCGTTTGACGCATCGCCATTTAATGGAGCGCTCGCCTGTGCCCTAATGTGACGACTGCGTCACCCCCGAGACTATTCGGCACATTCTTGTCGAATGTCCCAGTCTGGGTGATCTTCGCGCACGTTACTTGTCCCGGTACCGGGATGGGTGGGGTCGCTACCGCCTGTTCCTTGTACCTGGGATGACTGCGTGCACATTGACTGATGGACTCATAGACTTTTGGGGGGAGGGTGGCCTTCTCCCTTTTATTTAACTAGTTTTTTTTGTTTTCGTTTTCTTTGTAGGTCGCACGTTCCTTCGCCGGTGGGGACGAGCTTGCTTCCTCCTTGTTACGATTTTCCCTTATTCTTGTTGTTATTGTTTTTAATTCTTATTTTAACGTAGCCTAGTGCTAGGCTGTCGTGAGTGCGGCGACTTGTGCCCAAGTGGTTAGTCGCCAGATAGGCTCTTAAAAAAAATAAAAATGTAACGTGATTACGGCAACCTTTACCCTAGTACCAATCCCCAGATGGCTCTTTAAAAGATTATGTTGTAGCAGTGACCATAAATCTTCGTTGCCCTATCACTATATCTCCCAACAAAGTTTAGCCAAATATTTCATTCTCTATCTAACCTCCATTCTTTGACAAGCCATCTTTTGCTTTGTGGGTGTATTTTTGGAAATAACTTAAATACTGTAATTTTCATTTATTACGCTTGGATTTATGCCGGACATTACTGGTTCATACACAAATAGATTACATTTTACAATGTACGTCATTTCTAATGTGAGATGGAGCCATTTTCCGCTAATATTTTGAACGCTTCTCGTACCAAGTTATTATATCCTAATTAAGAAGAATCTTTCAGAGTCTTATACGAGGTTATTTTATGTTCCTTTATGTGGTTTCTGGTGTGTACGTGTCTACATGCCTGTATGTGCGAGCGTTCACAAAGCCAGAAGTGACGTTATAAAAATTTTGCTATTCGTTCACCTTTAGTTGCGAAATTGACACGGCAGAAACTCCGTGTGTCATGGTTGATTTGACGAGCTGTTGTTATCTGGACACCGAGGCTGTTAGGTATGGGAGTAGAGCTTCGATAACACTGCTTCCTCTCCAGTTGCCTCATTTGCCTCGAGCCGTTTCCAATACGATATCAAACTGAGATGCGTTCCATTTTTTTTTTTGTTCTCCGTCGCTTGTCGTTGTATCGGTCCTAAAATTAGCTGAGGAGACAGGATAGACGCTTGCGGCATTCCGAATATAGACCACGATTCGATAAAGTCTCATTGAACGACAAAATAGACGAATTTTAACAAAGATTCTTCCTCGGTTCGGTATATCTAGCATGTTTTGGCATAACTTAGGACCCGTCTCTGATATGAACCCAAGTTTACCAACAGAAAGGAAATGGAAAGAAGTTTCAGAAAGTGATTAGATTCTCCTTCAAATTTGAAAGAGTAGGAAGAGCGGTAGTTTTTCCAAGAGAAACATTTTGTCTCGCACATCTTCTACCACAGTCACACAAAGCAAACTCACAAGTTCGCGCGCGCCTTATGTTGTCGTTCTCTCCTGAAAACAGCTACCGAAACGTTCGAACTTGCCACGCCATCAGAGAAGGAATCTCCCGATATCACATCAAAGGACTCATTTGAGAAGTTCTGAAACAAAAATCCTTAAAAGAGCGAAAGTTTGGCGCGCTTGGAGACGCTCTGTAGAGAAGGGCATTTAAATTCAAATCGGCTACCGGGTTTCTGCCAGCAAGAAATTGCTCTTCATATTTGGCCCTACTTACCCATGCCTTCACCCTGCCCTCCATGTTTGTTTGCTTTGCGTACACACATACATGCACACACTGCAAGGGGCTTTACTTCTCTCCAGTGTGAAGCGGACACTGTGAGAGCTGCCCGTTCTCCAATTAGACAACGTAATAAGGGTGTAAGATTAGCCAAGGGACAAGGAAAATACAATTCCAAGCGCTTTTGCCTTTAAATCAGTTTTTTTTTGCCATCCGGTAATCTCCACACAAAGTAATATATACAAACGGTTGAAGAGGTGGAAGCGTGTTGTGATCCAGGGAAATTGTGTAATCCAATGAAGGCATCCTCAGTAAGGAAGAGGGAGAGAACAAACGAAACAGATTAATCGAATTAATCAATAAATGACAAAACTGTTTTTTTTAAGCGAAAATCGACTTTGGTATCTTCACTCTCATATGCTTGGAAAAAGAGGGTGGGTAAGAAAGTGATGTGGTTAGGCGGAGTGAAAATGTGTGGAAGCTACATAAACCGACTGGACAAAAGAGGATACTAATTTGGACCTTCAAATCTGCACTCCATTTCGCAATTCAACCTAGATTGACCAACCATCAAAACTAGATTGGCCAACAATTCGGCCTCTTTAAAAACCCAAAGATTTCTTTGGAATTTCTCCTTCTTGCCATATTCAAATTTAAACAAAATCTAATTTTTTTTTATTATTATTAATTTACATAAAACGAAAACCAACGGAGTCATTTCCGACTGAAAAAAGTGAGGTTCTAAAGAAAGTGGTGAAGTTAAGGGATGTAAAAATGTGAGGATTATACATGACCAGAGGGACTACTACTTGCGCTAAGGATTGGGGCGCGCAATTCTCCTGAATTGGCTCACGTTTTCCGGAATGAAGTCATTAAATGATGTCCTACAAGGGCAAAGGGGGTCGTGTATAGCGTGTTTAGGCCAACATCTGAATGATTGCGTGCCCTCCCAGCCCCTTCGCCCCCTACAAAGATGTTATATATTTTTGGACACATTTTCACATCTCGCTCCACTTCACCGCTCTCCACATCTCTCCTTACAAATTTTCTGCGGGAAATTCCGTCGTTGGTTTTCGATCTAAAAAAAAAAACTGATTCTGAATTTGTCAATGTATCGAACCAATGCTCCTCCCTCCTCTTTCTCCCCCCTCCTCCTCCCTCCTCTTTCTTTCCCCTCCTTCCCTTTTCCTCCTCTCTCCTCCTTCCTCCTCTCTCCTCCTTCCTCCTCTCTCCCCCTTCCTCCTCCCCCTTCCTCCTCCCCCCTTCCTCCTCCCCTCCCCCCCTTCCTCCTCCTCCCCCTCTCCTCCTTCCCTTCCTTCTCCTTTTCCTCCCCTTCCTTCTCCTTTTCCTCCCCTGCCTTCTCCTTTTCCTCCCCTTCTCCTTTTCCTCCCCTTCCTTTTCTTTCTCCTGCTCTTCCTTCTCTTCCGCTTCTTTCTCCTCCTCCTCCCCCCCTCTCCTCCTCCCCCTTCTCCCGTTCCTTCTACTTCTCCTTCCCTTCCTTCTCCTTCCCTTCCTTCTCCTTCCCTTCCTTCTCCTTCCCTCCCTTCTCCTTCCCTTCCTTCTCCTTCCCTCCCTTCTCCTCATTCTTTCCCACAAAAGCTATTTCGACTCTCCTCCAATCTCTCTCGTGTACCTTCCGGCTCTCTCTACTTAGAATAAAAATTAGATGTTTGGTTGCCCTAAACATTATGCAGATTCCGTTTGACACTAAATAAAAAGTTTATTCCTTCCAACATTTCCACTTCTCTTCACCATGTTTGTAAGAGGCTTCATGATCGCGCATAATATTCGCATGATTAGGCCCGACAATTGTTACCATAATTCGGTAGACCAAATGGATGTTATTGTGTCCACGAGGTAATTATTGTTTGGCTGGTGACTTTATTTTATTTATATGCATAAAATGGAGGAAGATTTGTTAGGTCTTTTTGATGTTGGCACTGGAACTTCCTCAAGTCGAAAACTAACCGATATTGGAGGGGGCGGAGGGTCGTTTAACGACTCAAATTGCTTATATATTTTTTGTTTCCTTTAGCGAACATTATATTGTATCTCTTGATGAGATGTAGGTAGCTGAAATCCTTGTGATCCTGAATTCACAATTCAATTCCCTCGTGTTGGGGCTTGGGGAAGTTTTTGGAATACTTCCCCTCGCTCCCTCTCAGCGCTCTTTTTTCACGACTATTCCCTCAATCTATTGTCTACTCCTTCGATAGCTCGGTGGAGCTCTCTGGCCGATGGTGCTTGTGTCTCTGCACACGACGCCATCCTGAATGGTACCACCTTGAATATTTGTTGCCACACCTCTGCTCACAAATATTCTACAGCGCTAGGAATATTGTGTTCGACATCTTTGGAGGACACTTCGTGGCACGCTGGATCCGTGCCAGTGTATACGGATGGCTCTAAGTCCCAAGTGGGGCCCGGTTTCCACGCCGTATCTAGCCACTCTGATTGAAGTCAGCCTGGCGCTGCCTCCGTCTTCACGGCCGAGCTGGTTGCAATACACCTTTCGATACGGGAGTTAACGCCTCGTGCCCGGTTCGAAGAGCGGATTGTAATCTTTAGCGACTCACAAAGCGCCATGAGTGCTCTCGGGGCATTGGGATCACCTCACACCCTGATTCGTGGTATCCTTGAGGACACTGTTCGTCGAGCCGGGCGGATATCGAGGTTATCTCCTGCTGGGTTCCTGGGCAGGCAGGAATTGCTGGGAATGAACACGCCGTCATATGAGGGCGCCAAAGAGTCCGCGAGGACTGGGCGACCAGACCAGCGTTTCGCTCTTCCTCACACCGATTACATGGCAAGAATACGGGCTGCCCTCCAGGCAGCTTGGCAAAGAAGATGGGAAACGGTTAAGGGGAACTTAAAGTGTCGTGCCATTGCGCCGCGACTGTTCGCATGGACTTACCCCACAATGCCGCGACAACTTCAGGTTGCTTTCTCTTGTCTCCGAATTGGAGCGGTCGCCTGCGCCTTATTGTGACGACTGCGTTGTCCCCACGACTGTTCGGCACATTCTTGTTGAAAGTCCTAGTCTGGGTGATCTTCACTACCGCTTGTCCCTTGTACTCGGGACTGGTTCCTGTACACAGACTTGTGTACTATCTGACTCTTTGGAGGAGGGTGGCCGCCTCCATTTTATTTGACTCTCTTTATAGTAGGTCGCGTGATTCTTACCCTGACGCCGGAGCCTGCTTTCTTTTCCTTGTCATTGTTCTGTTTATTTTTGTTTGTTTATTTTTCTCTTTATTTTCTCTGCTTTTGTGAATTTTTAATATCGGCGATTTATGCCATTGAAGGCAGTCGCCAGATGGGCACTGTTTAAAAAAATAAATGATTTACCTCTATTATATATTTCATTTCAAAGTATTCTACAGCACAATCTAAATGATTCTACATAGTGTCCAAAATTTAATTAATTGAATAAAGGAAGTTTAATAAAACTTTTGTAGGGATCGTGTTGGTCAGTTGATGGGCTCCTGCTTGTCCACGCACTTTTTGAGCTTGCAAGTGAATGTGAGGGAAACTGACAGGTGGATTACATGTCTTACTGGCCCCAACCTCGGCATGTGCATCTGCGGCTATCTTCCACGCCTTTTCTCTTTCCCCCATTTTCATCACTTCTCCATTATTCTCTTTCAAACTCTCGCCGAAGTCTCGGGTATGACTGAGGCAACCTTGCTGCAGCTGACATTTGGAGGGTGGGGTACCTTCCCGGCCGCCACGCCCACAGTGGAGTTAGGCAGTTTTGGAAGAATTGCGTGCCCTAAAGGACTTGAGCAACCCATGTAATCTCTTTTCGACAAGACCCTGGTTATTTCCATACATTTTCACTTCCCCCATCTTTACCACTTTCTTTATGACCCTCTTCTCGCATATTTTCTTGCAGTGATGCCCTTGTTGGTTGGATAGGTAGCTTTAAGAAACTATTGACATGCGGGAGTATTGTGCATCATGGAGAATATCACTTGTGCCCCGATGAAAGTGCGCTAAATCATTTCGTAAAAGCCCCCATTTCGTCGCGACTGCTTTTAAATTGGATGACATTTTTTATTTAAGTTCAATGCCCTTTTTCACCCTTTGTTGGGTATATCCAGCCATGGATAAGCTAGAGGAAGATTTAAGAGGGGCCAAAGACAACCCCAGAAAGCGCACCCGTTTCTCATGGGGTCGGGAGGCGTAGTGCCCCTCCAAATTTCGGTTGTAGCAAAGGATTACCCCTGGTAGACCATCTTTGCTGCATCACTGGTGGCAGATCAAAACTCATGGTAGCCTCCCTCTATCTTCTCCGGATGAACCAGAAGTCCCAAACTTTGAGAAGAGTGCTTCATCCCCCCCCTCCCTAATTTTGTTTGTCTTCCATAATTTAGTCTTATTTTCTACAAAATATTAACCCGTATTTCCTGTTTTCATTGGTAATCAGCGACTCCTTCAATACTTTACTTGTCCAAATACCGTTCTCCCTAATTCCGTCCCACTGTAGGCGCAGATGCATTCCCTAACTACCTACCATTACTCCTTAACAAGTTCATTATTAGGGGGTCTGTACAATCCCGAAGCTGAGAATCCACAAGAGGAAACGACTCTGGTGCTTACTTGACACCCGTGGACGTCCTTAGGTCTTCCTAAGCTAACTTGTACCTGGGTTCTCGATCGTCGGGTCCATCCGATAAATAACTCCCACAGGTATATTAGTCCTAGCATTAATCTCTGTATACGAAATGACACTTTGTTGTAGACGCGATGGTGACCGCACGAGTTTCTTTTTGGGAGACCATCGTAAACAAAAGAAGAAAATGATGTCAGTTTCTGTTTCACTTCTACTCCGTTTCTTGCATTAATTTGAATGAGATGGATCTTTTGACTTCGCTTGAAATATTTTTGCTAATTGTTTATATGTTTGTAGGAGGGTAAAGTAGTTGGAATGGTTTCCAAGATCATTTTACCCCCAAAACTATATTTTGGCAAACCAGTCACAGGGTTTTCCACGCGGCTCGCACCCACCTACATGATCATTGATCATTCCCACGCGACCAAGGAAACTTCCTGCCGGGCTTCCGGCTCCCGCTGGGAACGGGACTGGAGAGTGGCGAGCCTCCCTCGATGCTTCGCCAGATAAGAGCGTTGCTATCTTTCTACTTTTATTTAGACCGAAAGCAACTCGCCTTGGGAACGCAATCCTTCTCCAAGTCACGGGAAACACTAGACACTCATTCATTTGGGATGGGAGAAATAAAAATTGGCTTGTGGAAAAGCAGTTCAAACCAGTCCATTTGAGTGAAGCCAGAACTAGCCCACTTCCTTCAAGAGACAAAAAGACTAGCCTACATCTGAGACTCCATCTGATATCCATGGTAACGGTCCTCTCTTAACACACTCCAATCATATCCTCGCCACATTTCGAAGCATACTTTCGCTTTTCCCCTAACTTCACCGAACTCAAAGGCTATTCACTCCATTCGTTCACAAACTTTAACCTTCGTTCCAAAGCATAATTATCAATTCACTTATAATTTCAGTATTACTCAGTGCCTAAAGTGAAGCAAATAAATCCACTGCAAATATTAGCTATTTAATCCTCAGTAGCAATTCCCATTTAAGTGAATAATTCCATATTTTACGTGTTAATATATTTTGCATATTTCGTTATTATCACAAATTAATTATTTGGTGTATTAAAGCACAAAATTCAACCCCTTTCCTTTCAACCTTCCGGAGTAAAGAGTATACATTAAACGTCCCCAAAATTCACTCTGGGCAGCCAATGCCCTCGTCGTATTTCAAGAAATAAACTAGCATAAAATAAGAGAACGATATTTTTCGGCACGTTTTGCTCAGTAGGTAAGAACTGTATAACCGCCAGTGTTGTCGTCAGAGAATTGTTTGCTTGAAGACTTCGGGGGACTCTTTCTACAATTTCAAGAGAGGTGAGAATATTTACGAGTATGATTTCGCGCTTTCTGAAGTTATACAATCAAAATATAAACTATAAATCTCCTGCGAAAGTCGGTCAACCCCGCATAACCATCGTCCCAGAAGACAAAGCTATATGCGCATCTCTATGAAAGATTCCTTCTAGACTGCAGCCCGAATTTCTCGCAAATTTTAGACAATAGTTGCAATGAAGTGAGCCGTTTCACAGTGTCCCATCTCCTCGCTGCATCTGGTTTAAGAGCTCGTTCCCTAGTAAGCAAACCAATCATCAGTAATAAGAACCAGAAGGCGAGATTCGAATATGCTGAAGCTCATGCTGTTTGGAAGGATAAAGATTGGGAGAAAATTAATTTCAGCGACGAAACAAAATTTAATTTAGTTGGATCTGATGGCAGACGCTTTGTTAGACGCGCTGCAGGTGACAGACTTAACTCTAAATCTGTTAAAAAGTCTGACAAGCATGGAAGAGGCAGAGTCATGGTATGGTGGATGTTTTCGTCTGAAGTAGTTGGTCCGTTAATGCGAATAATTGAAATGGTAAATGCGAATGTGTACTTAATCCTCGTACACCAACATGTTATACCTTTACTCTAAGCATCTCTGAACTAGACAGCTGTTTTTATGCATGACTACGCGCCATGCCATACTGCAAAGCAATTAAAATACTATTCCGAACAAGAAGATATCGAAGTAAGGAAGTGGCCTGCCTAGAGCCCGTACCTGAACCTGGAATATCTTTGGAGACAAAGTTCGAGACCAGCAGCTTTTAACTGTGACGGATTATAAACGGAAATTGAGCAAGAATCGAACAAAATAACACCAGAAATTTGCAAGAAACTGATGGGGCCCTATGGTGGTCGTTGCGCCGAAGTAATAGAAAACAAACGCTCCAACACCTCATTAAGTGTTTTAAGTTTTATCGTTGTCAAATCTTGCTTTGTTTTTAGTGTATTTGCTTATTAAGCAATTCCGTGAATCATCGTTCTCCTATTTTTCACCCGTCAATATTTTATTTTGTTAGTTTATTTAGTATAATTTCTTGAATATACGATTGTGTCTTATGAAATCTTCATAAAATACTCGTATGTTAAATGCATGCCTTTATGTACCATGAAAATTTCATTTAACCTACTTACCCTATATTTGGTAAATATTTTAATAAAGGAAGATCGTTCTCTTATTTTGCACGGTAGTATAATTAGTGTACTTAATAATTGGTGTCACTATTTTTTGCGAATTGTGCCTGTAGATGTTTATAAAGACTATCTGAATCGCAGAATCAGGAAATTAGGAAAATTATTCATTTTCGTTTAATTGTAGTGTGCCAAAATTGGTCTCCGCCCAAACTTTTTGCTACATTTGTATTAGGGGGGTACATGTTTTAACTTTAGCTTCAAAGGGCACTTATTGGTCAAGAAAAGTGTACCCTAAACATATTGGTCATTGCTCGAGTCGTGAGAGGTATAATTTCGTATCAGATTACCTATTTTGATGTACCTCATTGAACATGAATAAAATTTTTTGTTTACTGACTTCGTTCAGATATGAAAGAGTACTACTGTTTTGTCAATTTATCTTAGGTTTTGCAAATCTTCCGACTTTATTGCTGAATAAATGTGTACCCGAATCTGGAGTACCTTCTCCAATTCTGTACTTCTAGTTTTTGTATTTTTGCCTAAGCGGTCGGTATACGATATATTTCTGCTTACCAGAACTAATCTCTATCGAAGTATAGTGAATCAATGTTGCTCTAGTTCTTTGTTAATCGGTTTAGAAAGTGTGGCATGCATTTAATATGCTTTGTCATCTTTTTATGTTCCTTCAAACCTTGTCCGTACCGGTGTTAGGTATAATTTCTTATCAGATTACAAATTTGGATTACCCCATCGAAAATATTTGAAAACTGTTGTTAGCTGACATGGTTCACACACGAGAGAGTACTACCGGCTTAACAACACATCATTAAATGTTATTCATATTGATTCATGTAGTCTTTAGAAGGGGAAGTGAGTTTTATTAATTTTGAGGAAATTCATGAATTTAATTCCGTGTTTCTTTTTTGTTTGCAGGTATTTGTAAATTAGAGCTGAACGATGGCGCACTTGTGGTTTGTATTTTTTGTTTTATTTTAAAGGTTATGGATATAAATTTATATCGCTTATAGGTCGTAGTTTTTGTCTTTAATTCTGAACGATTTTTACCACCGATTTGAACCGAGGCATCATTAAGAAATTAGTGTAACGTGCGATCCGAACCCTTCCTGGAGTCGGTACTCCAGCGCCTTCAGCGGACTGTCGAGCCAACAGCGCCCAGAGTTCTGCATCCGGTAAGCGTATGGCCATTAGCGTGAGGGTCTTCTCTTCGAAGAGGTCCTCTACATCTCCTCCAAGATAGACTTGGATGGCATATTCCTTCCTTGGAATGACCACGGACTCCGGGCCAACTCAGAGGAGCTCTGGAGGCTCGTCTCCTCCCGTTTTCCCTTAGCTATCTTTTTCGGGAGGCCATGCTGGGCGCTCGCCCCCTACCTACCCTCTAAGAATGGGGGCCGGGCAGGAGGATGCGCCATTTACACCCGGCATGATGTCCCGGTCCTTCTCTGTGCTTTGAATACATCTTTTGCAGGCAGTTGCTGTGCAGCTGCACCTGGATAGGATGTATACTGTTATTTCTGAGTGCATTCCATCGTCAGCCGACTTCGACGCGCGTGGGACTTCCGCCGCGTCGTGGCACGGTTGCCGAGACCCTTTGTACTGCCTGGGGATTTGAATTGTAGATACCCTCTCTTGGCGGAGTACTCGATTAATCCCAAGCGTCAACTCCTTGCCCACCTCATCGACGAGCTGGAGATAGGTGTCCTAAATGTGAATTAGTTTATGCATCACTGCCTTATAACCGCTTCATTTTCCTGTCTTGATCTATCCCTGCACTCTCCGGATGCACAACCTGATTTTGGGTGTGAGATTGACGATGACCTCCATGGTATTGATCACTTTCCCACTCAAATATCATTTTCTGGGCCGCTGCCGCCTGAGAGCCCGCCCCGGTGGTGCTTGCCGCAGTGCTCCACATTTTGAGGAAATGACTGATTTCTCTGTCCCATTCGAGGAGTTTAGGTTGGCGGATGAGGCTGTCGAGTTATCTACGTAAACTTCATCTAGTATTTTCCCATTCCCTCCGCTTCCATGGTGGTCAGCCGACTGTGAGACGGCCCACAAACAGAAGCGTTATGCCTACATGCACTATAAGGACCACCAGAACGACTTAACTGTTTGCTAATTCGGTCCAGTTAGGGCTATTTTCTGGTATATTTCGAAGCATGCCTCTGCTCTTTCTGGTATGCATATTTATCTTCATTTAACGGGAAGACCCCTCTTATAGATTTATGGAACCGACTAATGTTCTTCCAGGACACCCCTCCCTTTCTCCAGGAAAATGCGACGGCGATCTCGAACCTACGCGTCCGTGGCAGGGTCCTTCGCGGTCCCTTTCTCCGCATTCTCTAGCCAGGATGCCTCTCTGCCAGTATTCAATGCGCGTCCTTCTGTCGCGTAACCTGGCAACTGGATTTTACCTCCAGAGGCGGAGAACCTTTCAAAGACAGTTTTTACATTGAGTGAGTTGCGTTCCTCTCTCGCTTCGTGCTCTTCCACCGTCCCTGGTCTGGACGATGTCCCGTATAGCAAGTTACCTTAGCCTTCCACCTCAATTGTTCTTCTCTCATGTGCTGATCCGCCGAGATCACAGCTGTAAACAATAATAATAATAAACTAGCCACCGAGTCGTCGCTTTGGTTGCGATTCCCTTGAAGTGTAATCAAGGGAGGGGGGGGGGGGGCGTCCCACAGAGGCAATCCTCGAGACGAATTCTCGTTGCGACCTTCGCCGCACTATCTTAATGCACCAGTTCCTCCTCCATTAAGATAGCGGGACGACAATCCGCTACACATCCATTTGCCGGCCATCCGCACATCCACAAATGACAGCCGCGAAAGATACTTTGGATTTTATACACTCGAGGACGTTTTACGTTTTTTTTTAAACAACGTTTAGCGTATGTACATATGCGTTCGATAGTGAATGCCGGTTCAAGTATTCCCGACTCCTTGTTTTTTTTTTGTAGGCCTATAACTCACACGGGTTAAATATTTCCGTTTGAATCCGTTTGTTTGTATTTTTTTACTATTTTCCTTTTCGGTTCCATGTAAGGTATGTTCTTCACACTAAAAAATAACTTCAGAAAACATGCACCAAATTCAGTTTCCGGCAAAATGTAGATTAAATTATCTCGCCATAAATTGGTCCGCGTAACCCCTACCCCTCAGTTCTTTCTCAGGCGCAGTGAAATAAAAGGCGGCAGTTTAAGTTGTCTGTTCTGTATTCTCTTCGCCCCCCATCCCCATGTGGGCACATTCGCTTTACTCAATCTAATGCATATTCCCCTCCACCCCCTCCTCTGTCTCCTTCCTTTGGGGAGGAGGGATGATTTTAAAGGCTGTAGCGGTTATATGCTGAGGTATTCTGATTATGTTAGATGATCTGGCAAACTGTAATTCGCCTCATCTGTATCTATAACACACTCGATCTGTTCCTGCAGCCACAATGTTAATTCGCTCATAAGCTCTGCATGCTTGAATGATCTTAGTTATGAGTCATAACTAACTGTCATTCGAGCATGCGGTAAACTGTCGGGCGTACGATGTGAAACGTTTACTACTTGTAAGTATATTATATGCTATCGTATGATATTATATGATAGGGGGAGTGCGCAACTCTCCTAAATTGACCTTCACCCCACAAATAATAATAATAATCAGCAAGTAAAGATATTTTTGTGTCACAATATATGAATTTCAAACAATATGCATCTGTATTTATTTGCGACACGACTTTTTATCGCAGGGCAACGCCGGGTATCTATGCCTAGTGTCTACTATTGCTTACTGCCTTTGACCAATTACTTACATATTGGACAAGAGAATCATTTGTTACCATCGTTGCTTATATATATTTCTTCTTTTTTTTTAGCATAACAAAGAGCTCCGTCTTTATTTCACATGTAGATCCCTATTTTTTATTTAATTTGAACGTGTGGGAATAGTAGTTGTAGTCCAAGAATAGGGATTGTATATTTTGTAATCAACGCTCATAGCGGATCTTTTCTGTTATTATGGCGCAATTTCGTCTCCTCAGCCATCTGGGTGAGGAAACGTGCGAATGTTTCATGTATGCAGTTCCTGATAGATATGCAGAAACATTATTATCTATAATTAATCCTTGCTAGAGATACGGTATAAACATTTGGCTCTTAACCACTCGCACAACTTTAAAGATCCAGAAACAGGTGCCTACACAAACCAAGAGTCGCTTTGGGCCAAGGCGAAAATGTGGAACCGCTCGTTCTCGCATCGACTCCTATATGTGCGAGTTTTTATGGAGGCAACGAAATAAAGGAAAAGACTTAGTTATTCAAATTTACAAAGACATTGTAAAGTTTTATTCATTAAATAATGCTTAGCTTTTTTTTTTTTACTTAGCTTTTATCTTCTTTTTTTTATTCCTCTTATTCGCCCCACAACACCCCAACTACTTAAAGCAGGAATTATCACATCCCTCAATTCCCGCACATGAGAAAGGCATTTCAGCGTCCTCAGCCAGCCGTTCAGCCAATCTGGCTGAGGAGACGAAATTGCGCCACAATAAACGAAAAGATCCCCCATAACAAACGCTTGACCACTTCCGATCATCTAGTGCTCTAAACTTCTCCCCAAAGCATAACCATGTAAGCATTAAATTTTTTAACCCAGACTGGGAAAAATATAGACCATCTCATTGTTTCAGTGTTATTGTATCACATGAAATGACCAAGACCATGCTATAATAGACCAAATCCGGTTTGAAAACAATAAAACGGCAATACTGAGTATACGTCAATGTATCGCCTTATTTGACCCCCCCCCCCTTCCTTAGGGGTTATTTTCTTTTTATCCCTCGTATAATCCTTTCTTTCTATCGAGTGGAAAAATGTCACTTGTTGGCGCAGTCTGTCTTGGCTTGATGAATCAATCTCCAGACCCAGATGCGCCTGCAAACTAAAGAAATCGCAATTCGTCGTTATAAAAAAAAAGGCTTATCCAAAAAGCCGCGTACAATTTTCCTCACCGTTTTAGCCAATAACATTGATCGTAATACAAAGGGGCGTTGGCCTAGTTGTTCGTTCGCGGTGATCATCAACTAATGAAGATTTATCGTTCTTTTGTTCATTTATTCTCTTCAATAATTCTTTGAATAGTGCGAAAGCTTTTTTCTTCAGAAAGTCCAACTTGACCAAGCCAATACCATTTCGTTTGATATTAGAATTTGGCGTTCTGAGATTCCGAGCCACCCAACCGTTATCCATCACTTGGCAGTTCTCCTTCAGATTAACCGACTATACTTGTTTGTATTTTTAAATTGTATTGTTTGTATTCGTAAATTGCCGGGGAAATTTGCGTTTATTCACGTTTTTTTATCTTAGGATTGGTGTATTGCCATACAAGCAAAACAGAAGGCGAATTTTGATCGAGACTGAAAATTGGGATCTCACAATTTATCTTTAAAATATTGTTTATTTACTCCTTCCTTGTCTGTATCCAGCGCCGTTCCTTATACTCCGTCTTTCTTTATTTGATAAAGCTATTAATTAAAAGTGACAACCAATGAGGGTATCTGAGTAAGTTTTTGTACAGAAAGTGGTGAAATAGAGGAAGTGAAAAATATGTGAAAGAGGTGTATGTATGTAGCTGCAGATCCTCGTGTGGTCTTTAGAACTGGTATGGAACATAGTCCTCCAGATGTCAGCCGCCTCACCTGGGAGGCTCATATTCGCAGCCTTAGGGTCTGTTGTACCCGCGCCATGGACATTCTCCGTTCCGTGACGTTCAGCGCTTGGGGCGCTGATAGGGCTACTGCCCTACTTTTTTATCGATCCTTTGTTCGTTCCAAGCTCGACTACGGATGCGAGTTTTATGCATCCGCAGCCGAGCGTTTATTGCGGAAGGTGGACTCGATGCACCACACCGGCCTTCGCCTTGCGACCGGTGCCTTCCGCACTTCCCCCATTGAGAGCCTGTTGGTCGATGCTGGGGAGATGCCACTCGCTCTGCGCCGCGTGCAGTGCATCACTCGCCTTTACGCGCGAGCCCGGCGCCTCCCTCAGTCGCCAACAGCTCTCACTGCATCCGCAGCTGATCTCGATGGTGCCTATGCCGCCGAGAGACGCCAGTCATACCCTAAGCCCTTTGGGTTTAGGGCCAGGAAACTCCTTCGAGAGCTAGATATAGCTCTCGGGCCGGTGGCGCCCCTGGTTCTGCCCAGGACGCCACCCTGGAGGGTACCACATTTGGCTATTTGTCGCCACGCCTCTGCTCCCAAAGCTTGTACTGCGCCGGGAGTATTGCGTTCGACCTTTTTGGAGCACACATCGTGTCACGCTGGTACCGTGCCAGTGTATACGGATGGCTCCAAGTCCCAAGAGGGGGTCGGCTTCCACGCCGTATCCCCTCTGTTTGAAGTCAGCGGGGCTCTACCAGGCGCTGCGTCTGTCTTCAGGGCCGAGCTGGTGGCAATACACCACTCGGTACGGGAGATTACGCGACGTGCCCGGTTCGGAGACCGGATTGTGATCTATAGCGACTCACAAAGCGCCCTGAGTGCTCTCGGGGCATTGGAATCTCCGCATCCCCTGGTTCGCGAAATCCGTGACGCCACGGTTTTGGCGAGCCGGGCAGATGTCGAGATTGTCTTCTGCTGGGTTCCTGGAATTGCGGGGAATGAGCGCGCCGATGAGGGCGCCAAAGAGTCCGCGAAGACTCTGCGACCGGACCAGCGTTTCGCTCTTCCTCACACCGACTACATGGCAGGATACGGGCAGCTCTTCGGACTGCTTGGCAAAGAAGATGGGAGACGGTCGAAGGGAACTTAAAGTTGCGTGCCATTGCGCCGCGACTGTTCCCATGGACCTATCCCCCAATGCCTCGGCGGCTTCAGGTTGCTTTCTGTCGTCTCCGAATCGGACACACTCGTGTGACGCATCGCTATCTGATGGAGCGCTCGCCTGCGCCCTATTGCAACGACTGCGTCGTCCCCCAGACTGTTCGGCACATTCTTGTCGAATGTCCCAGTCTGGGTGATCTTCGCGCACGATACCTGTCCCAGTACCGGGATGGGCGGGGTCGCTACCGCCTGTCCCTTGTGCTCGGGACAGATTCGTGCACATTGACTTGTGGACTTATTGACTTCTTGGGAGAGGCCGGCCTTCTCCCTATTATTTAAGCAAGGTTTGTTTGTTGTTGTTTTTTTTGTTTGTTTTTTTCCTTTAGTTGCACGCTCCTGCGCCGGAGGGACCTCTCCCCGACGCACCAGCTTGCTTCCTTTCCCCCTTTTGGGGTGTTTTTTTTTTGTTTTGTTTTTTTTCTCTTTAATTTATTTTAAAGTAGCCTAGAACTAGGCCAGTTTTAATACGGCGACTAATGCCCAAGTAGGCAGTCGCCAGATGAGCTCATAAAAAAATAAAAAATAAATAAAATCCAGATGTCAGCTACATTTAAAAATAAAGCGAAAACCAACGATGGTATCTCCGTAAAAGGTTTGTAAGCAGAGGCATCTAAAGGAAATGGTGAGGATGGAAGAAGTTAAAAAATGCCAAAGATTTAAAGGCGCAGCTCATCCTTGTGGCTTTGGGTCCGGGAAGGTATACGATCATCCAAATGTCAGCTGCACCATACATGCTACACCTGACGCCCTTACAAGTTATTAAGAAAAGAGTATTGAAAGTTACCTGTTCGCCTGTAGATTCAAATCATTGAAAGAAATGGCCTGTTTATAGAGCTTTGATAGTTAGGCCTATTGAGCAACATAGGCTCCGTCCTGAGATCAAACTCCGATTGATCCGACCTACCTAAATTATTATCTGTTTCAACCTATTTTATATGCCCGGTAATGCTTTTGAACTCGTTGATTGTTGCTATTAACCCCAAATCGATTAAGATTCCAAAGATGTGTTTTCTCCGTTATTCATTAATGCCTCAGTCTTCTTTGAGTCCTGAGAGAGTTGTACGGCGGTCGCACCCGTTTGTCCTTTGTACTCGTGACGGGTTCATGTACACAGACTTGCGGACTATATGACTTTTTGGAGGAGGCTGGCCTCCCCCACTTTATTTGAGTCTCTTTGTTGTAAGGTCGCCCGACGCCAGAGTGAGTTTCTTGTTGAGCGCTCGCCTGCGCCCTATTGCAACGACTGCGTCGTCCCCCAGACTGTTCGGCACATTCTTGTTGAATGTCCTAGTCTGGGTGATCTTCGCGCACGATGCCTCTTCCGGTACCGGCATGGGCGGGGTCGCTACCGCCTGTCTCTTTTACTCGGGACGAGTTCGTGCACATTGACTTGTGGGCTTGTTGACTTTTGGAGGGAGGCCGGGCTTCTCCCCTTTATTTAAGAAGGTTCTATTTTTTTGGTTTGTTATTGTTTTCTTTGTAGGTTTTACGCTCCTGCACTGGGGCGAGGGGGACCTCTTCCTGATGCCGGAGATTGCTTCCTAATTGTTAAGTTTTTCACATTTTTATAATTATGTTTTCATATTTTTATTTTAATGTAGCCTAGTTCTAGGCTGTTTCCTGTTTCCGGCGACTAATGCCCTAGTGGGCAGTTGCCAGATGGGCTCTATAAAAGAAAAAATCTTTCCTTTGCCTCCTTTTTTCTTGATATCCTACCTCTTGATTCGGATGGCTTCCTTGAGGATGGGGCACTTCATGGCAAAGGCCCTGTTGCTTCCTTCACAGTTGACGCACTTTCTTTTCCTTCCTTGCATTTTTCCAACCTTGCCCAGTTTTGGCGCAGTTTGAACATGCTACTTCAGTCGACGCGCAGTCCCTTGTGTGGTGCTTCTCGACTGCTTAGCATTTATAGCAGCAGTCGATCGGTATAAATTCCTTGGTTTCTATTTGCTCGGGTGATACCCTTAGGTAAAACCCAAGCAGCCCTTCATTCTTCGCTCTTCTTGCCATTTTTATGTTGGAAAAGATGATCTTCACTTTGCTCTAGCCCTTCCTGAACTTTTCTACTTTTGTGATGCTGGCCCATTCTTGCTTCGCGATAAGCTCTGCTTCTATTTCTTCACGTGTTTTCAGTAAAGAGTGGGTCCAGATGCCGTTATAGGACGACTGCCCGTTGGACTAGTATTACCTGGGGAACACTAGCTTCGAGCTCGATTCCTTGCAAGTAGATCTTCGCCTCGTTCGAAACCAGCCGCTCCACATCCTCCATGGTGTGGCAGATGGTCGCATACCCTTTAGGAGTATCAATGAGCCTGATGAGGAGGATATCGATGTTTCGATAGATTGTCTCAATCATGGCTGTCCTTGTAAGTTTTGTCCCCCCGCCCGGATTTTGCGGAGGGGAACTCGCTTGCAGTATTGGGGTCCGACCCTATGGGGAAATGGCCCTCCGGGTAGTGTGCTCCTCTTCCTGTGGGCACCCTCCTTCTGACGTATGGAAAGAAGTTCCCGTCACACGAGCAAATAAATGATTGTCTAGTCAGTGCGTCTTCAGAGGTTCTTAATTTAATCCGCATTTGCCACGACCAGACATGATGAAATCTCAGCTCTTTCGGTTTCGGACTTGGACTTAGAAAGTTGGTGAAAAATAAGAGAGTGTGAGAGAGAGAGAGAGAGAGAGTTATATAGTAAGAGAGTAAAGTGCTGAAATTTGGTTTAGTTAAAGAATAGAAATAGTGTGGAAGACAGAATAAAAGTTCTCTGCAGAAAGGGTAGCTGTGATTTTCTGGAAGTTTGGATTGTTTTTGATTTGTTTGTTTGTGTTTTGTCTTATATACTATAAAATTTATAGTTTATAATAATTAAATTAAACTGGTTAATTTAATTAGGTCAGATTTAGAGGCATTCAAGCCGGGGGGGAGGGGGGTATCCCGCTATAGGTTTTTGCAAACGTTTAAGTGAGTCACGATTTTATTTATTTTTAATTTACTCGTTCAAAATTTTAGTTGAATTAGAGGTGTGATTAATTACTAAAGAAACCTGAACACTACATTGGTCATTTGTTGTACTTTGTCACGTCTATTTTGGAGTCACGTCGCCGTCTGTCAGTGCCCTGCTGCTTTTAAATGGTCTTATTTGTGGAGATACCTCGATGTCTAAGTGTCTACGAGAGAACTCGGGGAGACAGGCGGGTGTCAATGGCTTGCCAGATCTTCTTTGCGCTCTCGTGGAGCGCCACGTTGATCGGAGATAATCCAACCGAGCCGTGGATCTCTCTCTGTCTTTTTGTTCTCTCCTTCGGGTGTTTGTGATTATAAGCACCGCTTTGTTCTGGATTCTTTGTAGTTTCGCAATGTGGGTCTCGGCGCTCACGTTCAGCGGCACGGGGGAGGGGGGGTACAAGAGCCTCGAGCGAATACAAGCATTGAATATCTTTAGTTTATTTGAGGGATTTAAGGCATTTTGTTTTCAAAAAATAAGAATCTAGCCTTGCATTTTTTAGTTAGCTGATTGGTCTGTATCTTACGGTTATGTTCAAAATATTTCCTATATAGATTACCTTTAATATTTTGTTGACCCTTCTGCCCCGAAGATGACCTATCACTAGGTCAAAAGACGTCTAGTCAAATAAAGTTATGCCTCCTCTGAGTAATTTTCCTCGCCTAGAGACATTAATTGAAATTATAGTTAAAGCTATAAAGAAGCTGAGATTTAAATTAAGCAATGCAGCCCTCGTTGTCCACTTTAATGAACCCTGCATAAAAAATGGCCTACTTCCATAAATATATATATGCTTAAAAACAATTGTTTTTTAATGTAGACTTTTTTGTTAGGCTATTGCAATCGCATTATATTGTATTATAGATTATTTTTAAGGTAATTTCTTCGAAATGGGGGCTTCGGCCCCCATACCCTCCGCATCCCGCGCATTTTTTAAATAAACTCGTTATATACCTAATTCGAAAACTTAACCAGATTAGAATTCAAAAGGAGATTGCTAGTTTTTCTGCCATGTTCCTTGACTTCAGACAGACATATAAGCTCCCAAGATGGCGGCCAATATATATATATGTATATATAACAAAAATATTGTTTACAAATATTTTCTGCATAGTTTGGAAATGCTTTAAAAATAAACCATTGGTTCTACTGAGCTTAAAAATGGTTTGGTTATTAAATGTGAAATTGTTTGCTTACTTTTGAAATTGTTTGTAGATGTGAAGTTGTTTGCGGTTGCTATAGCAACGAGTATCCACAATCACACCACATTAGAGACATCTGGGGACGCTCCTCACCCACGCACAGCATGTGAATATCTGCGATTGACCCATCTCACGATTCTAAAATGAACTCTAACAATTGGGTATTTTAACCTCATACCATCACTAGGTATATGGCAGTTCACCTTACTTTTGACAGATGTAGCGTGTCCCCACGGGTGTGTGTATGAAGGGAGGGGGAAGCAGAGATCCCGTGTAAAGCTGCGGCAAACTCGTAAAAATGCTGTCGGATAAACAGCCTATCACGCGTCGTCGGGGTTAGGCCGTTATAAAATGTCGTCAGAGAAACGCCATCACGCGTCGTCGGGATTAGGCCGTTGAAAAATGCTGTCAGAGAAACAAGTCATTTTACGCATCGTCGGGGTTAGGCCGTTGCAAAATGACGCCAGAGGAACCGGCCGTAAATTCGGAATGATGAGGAAATGCAGGTAAAGAATTTTTCGGTCAAGCCGCCTTAAGTAAGATCTTTTTGTTGAAGGACGACAACCATAGCTTACCAGGAGTAAGAAAAATGACGACGGAAGGTAGCACACAACGCTAAATACTACCGATTAATCAATTACTAAAATCGGTAATCGCTTTTATCGGCATTTTTGCCAATTAATCGGTTTTCCTAATGGAACATTCATGTTTATGTCCACTACCCCCTTAGAGGTAGAGGAAATCTAGTCGTCTGGGTCGGAGTGAATTTTCAATTTTTGTTTTTTCCCATATTTTTGGCGGTGCTCTAGTATGCATTATAAATTGCGAACTTGTCAATAGTTTGTGATTTTAATACACTTAGAACCACCTTAGAAACGTGGCTGACTTTGCTGTAAAAATCAGGTTAATATAGCTTTGCTATAACCAAAAGGAGGTAGCGAAATTGCGCGATTCATACTCAGAATTCGGCCGTAGAATCGCGCCACCAGTTTTTTCCGTAACGATGTTACACTCAGATAGTCCGCTACGTACTTACAAATTTAAGTCTTGTGTTTTTTTTAGCAGACATAATGGCGAAATTTGATTACGCGTAGCCCGCTAGAAATTACCGTTTATTAAGATTTTATACCAAATTCAATTTAAATAATCGGCTGATAAATTTCGCCCGATTAATCTAGGATCAGCAATATACTTATCGGTACATTCCTAGTTCTGAGCCACTTTAAAACTATACATACCGCTGTAAAAGGCAAGAAATGTGAACCATTTAATTCCCCATTTAAACTCATTAAATTCCTCTTCTAATTCAATTAATTAATTCCAATTACAGCTCCATTTTTCTCATTACCTCATTTTTCACTTCATTTATTCCCATTTATTTATTTTGTATATCTTATTCCCTTATCACCATCGTTTATTGTTTACTGCCCATTTTCCTTTTTCACCCCAATGATATCAAGTCGTGCTGTGGGACTAACTTGTTTTCTTTCCAATTCTGTGCTGCATACGAAATTGTTTTATGTTTTCTGATGTCTGTAAGAACGTATTTCGTTTTGTATTGTATGTACGAGCTTGTTTTCTGCTGTATACTAACTTGTTTTGTGCTGTGTACGGACATATTTCATTTTTTTTTGTTTTGAGCTGTGTATGAACTTCTTTTTTATTTTGGGCTGTGATTACAAACTTGTTTTGTGATGTGTACGAACATATTTGTGTTGTATGAACTTGTTTTTCTTTGAGTTGTGTATGAAGCTTTTTTTTGTGTTGTATGTAGGAACTTGTATTATTTTCTGATGCATTATAAGAACTTGTTTAGTGCAGCGACTCCAAACTTATTTCATGTTTTGTGCCTGGTGTACGAACTTGTTTTCTGCTCTGTACGAATTTGTTTCGTGTTTTGCGCTGTTGGATATGTATGAAATATTTGTGCTGTAATCACGAACTTGTTCGTCTTGTGCTCTGTACGAAATACTTGTTTTGTATAATGAACTTGTTTCGTTCTGTGCTTTGTACGAAATATTTGTGCTGTATACACGAACTTGTTCGTCTTATGCTGTGTACGAAATATTTGTGCAGTATGCACGAACTTGTTCGTTCTGTGCTGTGTACGAAATAATGGTGTTGTCTGCACGAACTTGTTCGTTTTGTGCTGTGTACAAATTATTTGTGTTGTATGCACGAACTTGTTCGTTCTGTGCTGTGTACGCAATATTTGTGATATATGCACTAACTTGTTCGTTACTCGTTAGTGCTATGTACGAAATATTTGTGGTGTATGCACGAACTTGTACGTTATGTGTTGTGTACGAAATATTTGTGGTGTATGTATGAACCTGTTCGTTCTGTGTTGTTTTCGAACTTTTTCTCGGAGTCTTGGAAATGGGGATTCTCGAAATGCTATCGTTTAGGCGTCGGCGAGGTTTCGAATGGATACCCCTTGTTGTTTTTCATTCTTCAAGGGAGTTTCGGGTGAAGGTGGGCGATCATGCTGTATCTGGCATATGGGGGATTGTGGGCCCTCTCTGCCCAAACGCCCCCGATGTCAGGTTCGATAGGGTCGCATCCCCTTTGGGTCCCGAGCGCCTCAAGAGATGCCTTCATCGCTTTTTGCTTATTGTAAATAATAATATTGATCTTTATTGTTATTCTTTTATTCTGTCTGCCCCCCTCCCCCCCACCTTCCATCCTATTCTCCCATGGATTGAACTTACACCCCATTGGATTATATAGTTTAAATTCGGAAAATTCTCGCGCTCGCCTTCTAAGTGGAGTCTACGCGAATCCTGTGTATCAGGGCCAGAATTACCGGGGGGGGGGGGATTTGGGCTGTTCCTGAATAGTCCTCACAAACTAAAGAGTACTTCCACCCCCAATATGATGTTTCAAGACTGTCTCGCCCAGTTCCGTTCCTCGCCGCAAGTAGTCTCTTTTGATCACTCGGGCTCTCTACTTCATCATACTTTAGCCTTTCCTAACTTCACCACTCTTCTCTTTCTGTCGGAAATAACAGTGTTGATTTTGGTTCACTGCTCTAAAAAATAACGTATACCCCACTCCCCTGGTGTTTTGTAGAATATGTTTAGCAGGTGTGCATAAGTACTGCGTGTATGTGTGCTAGAAAGGAGACGAGCAAAGTGACGTATATAGAAGCACACTAGCCCAGATATTCACACACTGACAGATGTACTCAGAGGCCCATACACCCACAGTCAGAAACACACACTCATACACACACGCTTAAATACTTTTGTTTACCTTTGACTCATTTGCCTGGAATGTCTTAATTTCCTTAATTATCGTTAAATCGATACTGAGGGGGTGGGGGTGGAGGGGGCATCTGATTTCCGATCGAAGTCGGACGAATGGAAACCTCCGGCTCAAACCCCATCATGGCTGGCTACGGGGCGACTCCCGATCAATCCATTCGAAGAGGCCCAATTGAATGGGTTTGGGGACAACGGCAAAGGAGGACGCCGTAGATTTACGTTCGTTGAATGGATGAAAAAATGCGGTTAAAAGGAGGGGGAAGAGTAAGCGAATTAGCGTTGACGGCATCTCTTTATTTATTCATTTTATTTTTTCTCTTCTTTTTTTCTTTTAATTTCTCCAGTGAGTTTCATTGGAGGTGTTTTTCGCGATAAGGGGATTGACGGGATCGAACCCCTGTTTTATAGTGCATTCTTTTACGTTTTCTTTATTCCTCCTTCGTGCCTTTCAATTTTTTTTTGTGCTTTCTCCTTTGGAAGGGACCCCTACAGTGTAGGGGCTTACCTTTTAGTTTCGGGTTCTTTGCTTCTTCATACGAACTAATTTTCATGTAGAATTGCCACTCCTCTGACGGAGGCATCCAGAGTTGACAAAATGGACTGCTGTACAAAACCTCGACCAAGTAATACAAATAATTTCATTTATTATTCCTGTAAGCAACGGTCATGTGTGGGGCAGGGGTAGGATTTAAAGCCAGGTGACCAATGTGGCGTAACGATGCCCCGTGCATCAAACCTACCCCGCTTTAGCGTCAGTACCATAGCAGTGGCACTATTCGTCGGCTGAATTTCAGATAGGCATTTTTTTAAAGTAAAAATTAATGAGGATATTTGCCTCAGAAAGTTTGTAAAGAGAGATTTGTAAAGAAAGTGAAGGTGGGTGGAAGAGATATATATAGACGACCTGGACTCGAGGGCTTTGGGGCCAGGGAGGTACGTAATCCTCGCGTCATTTAAAGAGATTAATCCTCCCCGTGATACGGGGCGGTCGGGCAACTCAAAGTTGAGGTTGGAGTCGTGTCTGGTGTTGCAATTTGGGTCATTTATAATGACTGCAATATTTCTTTTTGTGTGGTTGGAGTGGTGTTGTCTGGTATTGCAATTCGTGTCATCTACATATAGTGACTGCAATCTTTGTTTTTTTGTGTGTCCAAAAACTGTCATTTTGAGAGGGTCAGATGCGATTTAGATTAGTTTGCTCGTGTACGCTTTACAGGAGCATCGATTTTGTTCTCCGTTCTCACTATTCTATCTATTCTCTCACCCACTCCCTCTCCCCTCTATCTATTCTCTCACCCACTCTCTTCCCTCTCCTCTCTCATACACAAACAATAGCCTGGTAGAAGGGGCACGTGATTGAGCTCCTTCAATAACCATTGTTCCAGTATCAACACTGGCTGCGCTTATTGAATAAGACCCTTAAAATATATCTTTAATTTGGTCAATTTACCGATTTGCGACTCGTAGATTTGTGCGTTTGATAGATTTAATCTAGTTTGATTCTAATTTAAATTTTCTAAGATTTCGCAAATATGTGCCTTGAAGTTTTTTTTTCCATTCGGCAAAGTTTTTAGTTTTTTCTCAATTTTTGAACCGTTTGTTAATATTTTTCTTTTTGATAAAGTTATGGAAATTTTCGTTTTATTGAAAAAGAACTTTATTTGTTAATTTCAATTTGAGATCAAAATAAATTTGCGCATACGTGTATATATGCATACAAAGACACTCGTGTACACTCAGTCTTGGTGCAGTGGGTAATTTGTTGCCCAACTGAATTCCGCGCATGCGTGTTGTCTGGCGTTATTTCTCTTTTCCTCTCATAGTTGACTCAGTTGTGCATCATCTGTGAAGTAGGTAATACCATGGCTAAATTCAATCCCCCAAAAAATTTAAAAAGACAAGCTGTGCTGCTTGGAATTCAGGCGCCGGGAATTCCAATGGGAAGAGCTCCGAGTGCTTAGGTGTCAATATGAGGACGGTGCAAAGGATCATGACAGATTTGGATGAGTCAGACGGTGATTACGAGGGTATGGCGCTTCTGAAACCTCACTCTAAGCTTGGTGGTATTGAAAGAACCCCCTGATTTGTACCAGAGATCCAGGCCATCATTGACAACGGCCCGAACAAGTCGATGAGGTCCATAGCCAGGGGCAAGGGAGTATCAGTCTCTCACTAGGCAGTTAGTGCATGAGGACATCCGCTGATACTCATACTTCAAAATCGGAACAGGGCCAGCTTCTGTCGCGGAAGATGGGGGACAAGAGGAAGGAACGTGCTGCTAAGCTTGTGAACAAACTGGGCACAACTTTCAAAACAACCGCTGGCTTGCTGCGTCTCCCGAAGGTGTACCGAGAGTCATTAAGACCAAGTTCTTGATCCACATAAGGGTCTTTGGTGTAGTCAGTAGCAAGGGCGACGTTATGCCCCCATTTATCTTTCTGTGTGGCCTCAGACTCAATAAGGAGACTACATCAAGTGGTTAGAGGAGTTGGTGTTGCCCTGGATTCAGAAGGTGGCGGCTGCTGGAATGCCGTACCTGTCCACACAATCGACAGGACCCAGTCTTGACTGTTTGATCACATCACTCCGAAAATCTCGCTTGTCTTCTCACTCTGGACTATTATTATGTGTGTGGCGTGGTTAAGAGTGACCAACAAGTGCCCGTGCACCGCCGAGGTGTAGCTTAGGTCCAAGTCTTTTATATATTGAAGTTCGGCGACAAATGACCCACCTCACCTAGTATTGCTGGTATTTCTTTTTTTTTATTTTTTATATCAGTTTTTTTATTGACTTGTGTAAATTTCTCTATAGGGTGTGCCAAAAGTCACCATGCAAAGAAAAAATATATAAGAGGCCAATAATTTCTGCATGCAAAAATTAATTGGTCAAGGATTTTTGAAAATTACAGGCCATCCATTCATTGTGACCAATGGGCATAAAAAGTTAGAAAAGTGCGACTTTTAATAAGTGAGAGAGTCGAGGGCGAGGGAAATTTAGGGACTAGAGACGAGAACAGGAGAAAAATTCCTGTTGAATCTCTGTCTGTCTGGTCTCTCTTATCTCTCACATCTCTCTCTTTTCTCTCTTCTCCCACATATCTCTCTCTCTCTTCTTTCTCTTTAGTCTCATGGACGCACTTTTATATTGATAGCTTTGAAGCACCTTCCTGCAATTGCTGCCATAACAACTTGTAGTTTGAGAACTTGGATAAACTACTAAAAAGGTTGTTGTTTGTTTTAAACTATTAGCTATCAACTTAGGTGTCATTAGTTTAGGGACTTGTATACCCCCCCACATTCCTCCTCCTCTTCTCTCCCGTATTCTCTTCTTTAGACTGCTCGGGCTATATAACTTCCACACATTTTCATTTTCCCTAACTCCAACAGTTTATTTTCTGAACTTCTCGCACACTTTATGATGCAGATACACATGTTGGTTTCAGCTTTTGATTTCCGAAGCATCCTTAAGAAATTTCGTGTCCTTCCAGTTCTAAGTCCTGTATGGGGATCCCCCTCCATTGTGGAGGTTAGGCAGGTTCTGTGGAGTTCCCCGTTCTCCCGGTCCAATGCGCCCCAAGTACATAGTTTCCTTTTATATTACTCTGGTTATGTACACTCACATTTTCACTTCCCTAGCTTTACCATTTATTTTCGAACACTCCCACTCTTTCTGGCCTTTTTTTTAAATCGAAAACCAACGAGAGCATCTCCCGTAAAGGTGGTTATTTCGAAATGGGGGCTTCGCCCCCATACCACCTTTAATAGTGGGGGTTTCCCCCCGATATTTCTAATCAGCTAGTAGTATACATAATTCGAAAAAGCCAATCATTAGGTTCGAAATCAAATGCGATTGCCAGATGTCGTTAGGCGTTCTAATCTTCATTGTTTTTATGACGTGCTGCTTGACTTCAGACATATAAGCCCCGCCACCGAATGCTATTTAAATCAAACATATTTTCTTCAATATTGAGTAATAGAAAATCTCCATATAATATTTTAATTCAGAAAAAAATCCCTTCAGAATGATATATAATAACAATATGATGCGATTTCAATTAACAACGTGGCTTTGTACTAAATATTAACCCCTTCAGGTGTCAGTTACAGCATGTTTGTTAATGCGACACCTTCGGAGTCTGGCGAACATCCCTCGTTGGTTAGCTTGAGAAATGAGCGGTAGGTTCCTGCCTCGATGCTCCCATGTCGCTCTCTCTCCGGAGAGGCTTCCGCGGTCGTACTCCAGAGCCTGTGTGCGCTCGCTTGTGCGTGCCTGTTCGAACACGTTCTCCTGCAGCATTAAAGTGTCCTATAGCTCAGTGGTTTTCAACCTTTTTATGATAGTGGCACCCTAATTGCTCTCTAGAATCAGCCGCGGCTCCCCAATATAAAGTAATAATTACGTGGAAAGCACTTCAAAATTAACCACGATTGACATTTAGCATAATTTAATCGAAATAATAATAAAAAAAAGAATAAATTTTACCCTTAAGAGTTTAATGGGAATTTGAGTTCGATGCGTATCATATAATTCTTTAATATTGGGACGTGTAGAGTTGACATTTCTTCCTTCACTGTCTTCAATCTTTCTCTTTTCTTTGTTTTTATTTTACCCAATGCAGAGGTGGGAGTGTTAAAATACTTTCAAGTGTCGTTAGATTTTTTTTTAGAAATGTTTGAAATACATATTTTTAAGGGTCAATTTAGGCATTTTAAAAATGATTTCTTGGTCGCTGCGGCGGCCCCCGTAGTTGGCTCTCGCGGCACACCGGTTGAAAACCACTGCTATTGCTGTTCGTGTCAGCCTCGATCTGTTGTATTGATTCCTTCTTGTTCTTTCTTCGTCTTTTCCTACTGCCTTTGAATGTAACTGGGAGAGGTGCGCGCCCTTCAGTTCCGAGTGCAAGGCTCATATTTTGTTTGCTTGCCTATGTACCTTCCGCCATTTTTTTATTCTTTGCCTTTATTTCGGTGCATACGTTGATTCTACCCACGTGGCGAGTGACTTATATACTCAGGTTGAACCGAGTCTTTTTTCGGTTTATATTTGGCCAAGCGAATTAAGACACCCATTCTGGGATGAAAGCGGGGTCGTGTGATCCAAACCCCATCACCTCTCGAGGTTTCTTTCTTTTTCGATCGGTCTTTTTCATAACATAACATAATTCAACAGATGCCAAAAGACACAAGGGCCAACATAGGGCATCCGATTCAACGCATACCCCATAAAGTGCATCTACAATGAAAACTAAATCATGTAATTTGCCCCAATAAAATTTCTAAAAACCATGAAAACCTACCATTCCCCATATACTCATCTAACCTGCGCTTGCAAACATTTAAATTTGGACTGCTTATTTTCTCCTGTGGTAAGTTTTTACACATTTCCGCTTTAGATCTTAAAAAATCCTGTTTTTGATCCGGTATTTCATTCAGGATCCGGATTAAATACACTCGAACTCTAGGCCACCAAACAATTAACAGATTAATCAAGTTTATTCTTATTTTTTTAACTTTCCGTGCAATACTGGCCTGCGTTTCAAAACTTTTTCCAACGGTCATAACGCCATTTGATGGAACGCTCGCCTGTGCCTTATTGCGACGACTGTGTGGCACCCAGACTGTTCGGCACATTCTTGTTGAATGTCCTAGTCTGGGTGATCTTCGCTCACGTTACCTGTCAAGGTACCGGAACCGGAACCAGAACGAGTGGAGTCGCTACCGCTTGTCTCTTGTACTCGTGACGGGTTCCTAGCTGGTATCGCTGCCACGTCAAACATTCGGATGTGCTACCATTTCTACCGCTTCAGCTACACAAATCGTACTTGCACATGTGCAAATCCATGTCAACCGGAAATACGTATGTGCAAACTAATCAAGGCCTTACATTGCGAATTGCAGCCAGCAAGAGACTGCTTCCTCGATGTGATGTGACTCGTATCTTTTCGAGAAAGAAGACTTGGCCGATGAGGCTGTGGAGGGAATCTCTTTTCGAGAAGACAAGTAATTGGTTCTGTCACGACCTGAGTGACCTTGGACACGTCTCTCAGGTTAAGAAAATTGTTTTGCTCCTGGCCCTTTCACGCCTACTAGAACGGTAGCTACCGCGCCGATTCGAAACTTTTTTGCGGGTTCTACCTCCCCCGGTCACCTTGCTAGAGCTTGTGGCAATACGGGCTCGCACCCCACCTCGGCTAAATCCAGCCCCCCGCCCCCCCCAACGTTCCACGCGCCTTCACCTAGTCGTTACATTTACACATTGCAAATCTCTGCAAGGGGACTCATAAGGCCATCCTGGGGACTTAAGAAGTTTACCCCCCGAAAGCAGGGCAGCAACAATTGAACTTTGGCTCCCTATTCCTTTTGTGGGGTTGGACAAGGCGCTCTGGAAAGTCGGGAATCCTACAAAAAACGATTGACCTCCAAACTCATAACCGCCTTGCCCGCCAAGGTTTCGAGGCAGGAGGAGAGAAAGGCTCGTACGGTAAACCAATCCTCCTCCAGTTAGCCCGCGACGGTAGCAGCTACGGCCATTCCCGTGATCGTGTTCTCTTCACCAAGGAGGAGAAAGGGCCGAGGCAACCACTCCTCGACTCAGTGAAGGTCTCCTCATCGATATCAACGGAAAGGCGAATATACACTAGGTGTATCTGCAACTGGAACGGAGGTATTTAAAGCCAAGAAGAGAACGGAAACATCATGTCGGCTGTAAATTTCGCATGCACTTGCCCAGGAGCCACTCGCTCAAAATGGTCTAAAAAAAGCTTAATGGAAAGGGAGGAAACTACCCTCTGCAGATCCTTCCACTTAGCCCGGAACCCACGCCAATTTCATTGAAGAAAGTGCCTTCCACGTTTAGGTGGAAGGGGGTGCGAGGGCATTCCGCACGTTCCCCATTCAGAGCCTACTTGTCGATGCCGAGAGATGCCACTCGCTCTGCGCCGTACACAGTGCATTATGTATCTGTACACGCGAGCCTTGCGCTCCCTCAGTCGCGAACACCTCTCACTGCATCCGCGGCTGACATTGACGGTGCCTATGCCGCCGAGAGACGCCAGTCATACCCTAAGCCTTTGGGGTTTAGGGCTAGGAAACTCCTTCGAGAAGTCGGTGTAGCTCTCGGGCCGGTGGCGCCTTCCTCACCCCGACTACATGGCAGGAATCAAGGCAGAGCCCTCCGAGTTGCCTTATAAATAAGATGGGAGACGGTCGAGGGGAACTTAGAGTTGCGTGCCATTGCGCCATGACTGTTCCCATGGACCTATCGAATTGGGCACACTCGCTTACACACTTTCTTACACTATACTGCAACGATTACCTTGTCCCTCGGCCTATTGGGCACATTCTTGTTGAATGTACCAGTCTAGGTCATCTTTGCGCACGTTACCTTTCCCGCTATCAGAATGAGTGGAGTCGCTACCGCTTGTTCCGTGCACACACACCTCTGGACTATCTGACTTTTGGGAGGAGGTTGTCCTTCATTTTATTTGACTCTTTGGTGTTTGTCCTATGTTCCTGCGCCGGGGGCAGGCGGAACTTGCTTCCTTCTTGTTTTTGTTTTCCTGTTGTTGTTTTTTGTTTTTTTACTGGTTTTATTTTATTATAGAGATTGAATAGGGCGACTTTCCAAAATTCGCAACAGTAAGATCTCTTGTACACCCCCCATAAACATTCTTCTCTCCGTTACGTTTAGACATGAGGTGCTCATGGGGGAGGGGGGCTATTGCTTTGCTTTTTTACCCTTTCTTTATTCACTCGAAGCTTAACTAATGATGGGAATTGTACGCAGCCTAACGTGAATTATGATATGAAGATTCGATCCTCCACAGTGGTTTCCGTTTGGCGACCAATACCTTCCGAACATCCCCTCTAAGAGCATGTTTGTAGATGCTGCTCTCTTTACGCCGTACAAAGTGCATTATGGCCTTGGACGCGCGACCCTAGCATCTCCATCAGTTGCTAACTGCTATCATTTCATCCACTGCCGATCTCCACGGTACTTATGCGGCTGCGAGACGCCAATCATACCTTAAACCCTCCCGGTTTAGTGCAAGGCAACTCTTTCGACAGCTCTATGTAACTCTGCCTGGTGTCGCCTCTAGTTCTACCCAGAACCCACCATAGAGGGTACCACATCTGAACGTTTGTCGCCACGCCTCTACTTCAAAAGCTTCTACTGCGTTCAGACTTCTACCAGCACGCCTTCTCTCATGCTGGAGGCTTGCCAGTGTACACGTATGGTTCTAAATCCCAATAAGGGTCGGCTTTTACGTCTTCCCCTTCCTGGATGCCGTCGGCATTCTTCCGTACGCTGCGTCAGTCTCCATAGGCTAGTCTGTTGCAATACACCGCTCGATACGGGAGATTACTCGTCTTGCTCAGTTCGGAAATTCATTGGAATCTCCACTCTCCCTCGTTCGCAGTTTTACATCAGTAAAAATTAAAAAGTGTAAAATTAAAAAGAAAGTTAGGATCTGTTTGGCAATCCTCTCAATTATTCCGTTCTAGATTTTAGGGAAACGCAATACGGCGAAGCTTAAAGTAAATTTATTAATTATTAAAAAGTACAAATAAAAGGGAATATTTAAAAATAATAATAATAAAACAAAAAAAGAGGTTATTGAGCAAAGAGGAAATTTGGGGCTAAGGAATATGAACAAAATATATGTGAATATATAAGATATATGAATAGATATATGAATCACGATAGTTTAGGGAACTGCCTCTATGAAGGTTTAACGCTCTACATATATATGTCCCCGCGTCTCTTGCCCCAAGGCATTACAAGAGACGCTTCTGGTGACCTTGGAATACTCAGATCCTTTTGGCTAATAGGCATCACGTGATGTGACGTCTAGAGCGAGGGAACAACTTATCTTCCTTAATTTGACTTTTTGTCATTACATTAGGACTAGGTTTATATGATTTATGAGTAAGACATTAATTACACTGGTCTACCAACAATTTCTTTTGCTCTGAGGCAAGGATGTGAATAGGTGTTTTTTACTAATTTTGTTGTGGTGAATTCAAATTTCTGAACAGTTTTGCTCTATCATCTCTAGTTTTTTTGCTTTCACATACCCCATTTTTATTATACTGCATATAAATTCAAAATATAATGTGCTTATTTCATCTGTTACAAAGGTATATTAGAAAAAAAACAGCATAGATACAGAACATTAATGGAACTAAATTACTTGGATAATAAAATACACACAAATCATAGTACAGCAGACAGTTAGAAGTGTTTTTTTGGACGATCTTGTGTACTTTGCCTCCGGGATATCACGCAAGAGCATCCAGGAGAAGTCCCCCATCATGCTGGGGTTCGCCTTGCCTTTGTAGTTGCTCTCCATCTTAGAAATGTCTTGGTGGAACCTATCTCCATGCTCATCACTCACTGCCCTGAGGTTAGAAGGGAAGAAGTTGAGGTGGGAGTGTAGAAAGTGAATTTTGAGTGACATTCGGCATCCCCTATCCTCATAAGACTGTAACAACTTCTCGATGCACTCTTGGTAATCTAGTATCCTTGTGATACCAAGGAAGCCATGGCAGACTGACTTAAGTGCTTCCCATGCTCTCAGTTCCTTTAAGGTAAGAAGCTCCTCAAATTCATTATCCTTCATCGCCTTTCGGATCTGAGGTCCGACGAAGATGCCCTCCTTCAGCTTAGCAGAACTCAGAGCTGTGAATAGAGTACACAAATGTTGGAAGGCAGCGCCATTTTTGTCCATGGCCTTCACGAAATTCTTCATTAGCCCAAGCTTGATATGAAGAGGAGGAAGAAGCATCTTATTCATGTCCACCAGAGGATGTTCTTGGACACTGTGTCCACCAGGCACGAAAGTGCTGCTAGAACCTCAGTCCTTCTGCTTATAGTGCTCGGCCACAGCCCGACTGTCCCAGAGACATAGAAAGCACCATTACTTTGTAAAACCCGCTTGCATACCCATAAGGAGCCCAATGACCTTGAGGTCCCCGCAGAGACTCCACAAGTACTGGTTGTACTTGACAGCTTCCAAAAGGAGCTCCATATTGTCATACGACTCCTTCAGATAGACTGAGGGGGTAATGGGAATGCTGGGGTATTTATTCTCATTGTGCAGGAGCACAGCCTTGAGAGTTCGCTTTGAAGAGTATGAAAAGACGCGAATCTGAAGGATTGTGTGGGAAACCAAGGAAAGTGAACAAGCCAGAGACATTTTTGCAGTAGTACAACCTGTTTTCCATGCCAAAGAATGAAGTGAATTCCTTGTTCCGTGTCCTTAAACTGGTGATCCTTACATCTGCCTTGACTAGGTGTCACTGCTTAAGCCGGGATGCCAGGAGCTCTGCCTGCTGTTAGATAGATACAAAATACAAATCAAGGGCAAGGTCATTCAGGTCTTCCTGCGTGACCCAGTGGGACTCATTGGCAGAATATTATTCTGAAGGCATTTCTTCATCTGATGAAGGAAGAAGATCTTTATTTGCTGGGAGTATAAGGACAGGAAGATCATCTGAGTGGGGAACTGGTCTCATAGCTGAGGGAAGGTTGGGATATTTTATCTTTTTTTCTAGAAGAAGCATTGAAACCAGTTATGTCAGCCAAAAATAACAATCATCTGCATGGCTTTTTGGCTCTCTACAGACCATCGGGACAGCAATGTTGAAGGCTGTTTTCTTGCCATTAAACCATGCGGTTAGTCCATTGTAACAGGGCTTACAACAGATGTGTGGGGCCCAGGGTTTGTCCCTGATCTCCAATTTTACAGTCAAAATAATGAAAGTAAGCAGTTCTCAGGAGGGAAGTAATTGTTCGGCGATATGCAACTGTCATGAAATCCCCACACTCATAACAGAATGAATTTGTCTTGTTGATGCATCCTCGGTGTTTTGAAGTGCCTGAAGCCATTGTAGATATATTTATCAACTCACAAAAATCTGGAAAACTAAATAAACATTAATCATATATATGGTTACATAATACATATGGTTGCAAAATCATAATATAGACGTGTGTCCAACATTGTCGAGCAGCCCTAACCTCACAATCTAAGAATAGGACATATAATTTTTTTAACCTTTTCACTACCAGAATATTTTTTATTCCAAATAATGTTATAAAAGTTTTTATAACATTAAAGTTTAGTTAGAGGGGGTTGAAATTTGGGGGCATATAGTTAGTGCAAGATATATATTTTCTAATATACCTGAGAACTAATTAAACAATTAGTTCTCAAAAAATTAATAAAACTTATGCTAACCTTTCAGCACATATACACTTCATTGGTTATCAAAAACAACTGAGGAGTAATAGAGAGTTACCAGATAGATATTCAATAATATGCTAATACATTAGAACTACCATTGGGATAAAAATATACACTAATTTAAGCTGAATTCTGCCCACAGGTATTTTTTAAAAACTTCTGGGTTGTATTGTCCCATTGGTAACGTAAGGGTTTTTTAGAACACAATTCCTAAAATTTCTAATACATGTATACTTCCAAAACTAGAGGTGATGAGTAAAAACTGGTTTCATATCTAAAATCAGCATCCCAAAATTAGGCTAGAACGACTATTTTTGTGCTTGTCTTAATTTATCTGTAAACCTATGTTATTATTGGCTACTATTATAATTTAAGAGTAGTTACATATTTACATACTATCTTTTGTAGAAGTGTTCATTGGCGAGAGGGGGTCAAAATTGTCAAGCAATTGGTTCCTGGACATGGAGGGATTGCAGGAAATAAGAACATAAGAAAAGAAGGAGACTGCAAAAGACCATTCATGGCCTACACTTGGCAGCTCCTGTGAGGGCGCCAAAATGTCTGGAAGGACTAGGCGACCGGACCATCGTTTCGCTCTTCCCCAATGATTACATTTCCAGACGTAGGTCATCTTCTCTCACAGCCGCAAAGGAAAGAAGATCGAGACTGCCGACGGAAATCATGTTGTGTTCTATTCCGCCGACTTTTCCCACGGATCTAACTCCAATGCTTCAACGGTTTAGGGCCTTTTTTCTGTTTCTTCCAAATCGGACACAGCGCCATCTGATATAACGCTGCCCTGCATCATACTGCGACGACTGCCTTGTCCCCGAGGCTGTCCGGCACATTCTTCTTAGATACCGCAGTCTGGGGAATATTAAAGGCTATTCAAATTTGAATGAACAAAACGAATTTTTTCAGCAGATATAACGGTTAAATTATGTGAAAAATATTTGTAGAAGTTATATGTAATTAGCATGGAAGCCTTTATTTTCGATGATGCTTTGACATCTACCACAGGACCGAACCACTTGTTGACACTTGCACAGTTGTCTTGCTACATTGAATTATTTTCGGATTCCTCACTTGAGACCTCTCTCCCTGTATCTTCCAATCATTTACAATGGCGTCCAGGTCCTGACTCTGTGCAGGCCATTCTTCAGTCCATTTACTTTGATCTGTTCGTCGTTCAGGAAGGTTTTCACCTGAATGGCCGTGTGGCAGGAAACGTTATCCAACATGAAAATTGGGTTCACAGATGTGGCAAAGCACGCCAATCGCAGCAATTCAATTAAAAACAGAAAGCTCCCAAAATAAAACGTTTGAACACGATTAAATTCACACGTTAAGAAATAAATCATTTCTCGATTAAAGCAAAGTTCAAAATATCTCAAAATTTGGCTCACATTCTTGTTGAATGTCCCAGTCTGGGCGATCTTCGCGTACGTTACCTATCCCGAGTGGGGTCGCTACCGTTTGTCCCTTGTACTCGGGACGGATTCGTGCACACAGACTTGTGGACTATACGACTTTTTGGAGGAGGCTGGCCTCCTCCACTTTATTTGACTCTTTTTTTAGGTCGCATGTTCCTGCGCCGGGGATAGACGGGCCTATCCCCGACGCCGGAGCGCACTTCCTTCCTTGTCTTTTTTCTTTTCTTTTGTTATTTTATTTTAGCCTTTGTTCTTTTTATTGTTATTTCTTATTTACATATTGTTATTTGTTTTTTAATATAGCCTAGTAGTAGTCTGTGTTGAGTACGGCGACTTATGCACAAGTAAGCAGTCGCCAGATGGGCTACCACAAGGAAAAAAAAAATCTAAAATTTGGAAGAGATTAAAATCTAATTTCGGGTATACTTTTTATTGAACATATTGACTAGACCCCCCACACGAACGAATTCCTGGGGACGGTGACCCATGCTTTGAGCATTATTCTAATTTTTATGTTGGTTTTCCCCCGTTGATGTCCTTAATCACAGAGACGGGTGATAATAAATCAACCATTTGCGGCACCAATATGGCGCATAATTGGTCTTCCACGTCGCATCAAGTGTCTATTTAGTTTAAATAACGCGAACGCAAATATGCCATAAAATATGTATTTATTCTCGAATCCGTCGATACTGTTTGCATATATATTGTCGTTGCCATCGTTTTGAATGTCTTTTTCGCAGCATTTATTTCTTAGGCTCGGGAGCCCAGATGGAATTTTCCGTTCAGGCGCCCTCTTCCCCTCCCTCTTTCTCTTTCTCTACTCGTTCCTCTTCTTGCTCTTCCCTTTTCTTCCCTTTTCTTCCCCTTTCCTTTTCTTCCCCCTTCCTTTTCTTCCCCCTCCCTTTTCTTCCCCTCCCTTTTCTTCCCCTCCCTTTCTCCCCCTTCTCTTTTCTTCCCCCTCCCTATTCTTTCCCCTCCCTTTTCTTCCCCCTCCCTTTTCTCCCCCCTCCCTTTTCTCCCCCCTCCCTTTTCTCCCCCTTCTCTTTTCTTCCCCTTCTCTTTTCTACCCCTTCTCTTTTCTTTCCCTTCTCTTTTCTTCCCCTTCTCTTTTCTTCCTCGACTTGCTCTTTTCTTTCCTAGCTCCCCTTCTTGTTCTTCCTTTTATCTCCCCTCGCCTTATTGTTTTTACGTCCCCTCATGTATCCCCTTCTCGTTCTTTACTGCCCGATTTCCCCTCTAATATGGGCCCTCGGTCAATGATAGTTTCCTTTGTCGCATCATTAAATCCAGTCACTTATTTCCTTCTTTCATCATTATTTATCTACTCCCTTTTCGTTCTTTTTCCTCTCCTTTCCCTTATTATCAGTTCTTTTATGGTGTTTTTGAATCTCCCATCTTCTTTGTATCGCCATAATTAAATGAAGCAATTAAGGGAATTGTTGCAGTGCCTCTCGCCAGATGCTCTCTCAAACTAGTCGTTTCCTTCAACTCTTTTCCCCTTCAGATGCGTGGGTGTGTGGGGGTAACAGTTCCTCCACTTACATACATTCATATCCCTGTATGACTTCTTATGTACTGTCCTGGCAAATAGTTTTGAGACTATATTTTTTTCCTATAAGAAAATTAATAAAACTAATCAAATGTGTCATTTTGTTTTAGCATCTTTGTCTCCTAATTTGAAGGTAAAATATACAGACGTTTATGTAGAGGTCAAACCCATTTTTTTTAATAAATACCTTCAATTGATGCGCGCAATCAATATTGACAATGATGTCCCTCGTTCTTTACGACTGCTTCAATTTGCTTCAGCATGATGGAGAACAAATTTGTTATTAATATTGACTGATATTGCTCCATTTTTATTCAATAAGCAATCGCAACTGCTTCCAATTGGATTGCTTCTCTTTATCACCCGCCAGTTTGATTATCGCTCACAAATTCTCTTGTGTTCAGATCGGGCGAATTCCTGGGCCAAGGTCCCAAATGTTCGATACTATTTTCAGCTAAGAAGTTTGTTAATGCTTTTGCTTTGTAATATAATGCGCCATCTTGCATCAAAATACAGTTATCATCCCAAAATTTGCCCGAACTGTTGCGAAAAAGCTATTGATGAAGCACGTTTTGGTACCATTTTGAGTTTATGGCAGTGTTCTTGGGCAAAATTGTTAGTGCTACAGTTACTTTAGATGAGAAGCATCCCCAGATATGGAGAGTGTCCGGATGATTCATCGTTGGCACGACACAGGACTCGTGAAAGCGCTCCCCTTTTCTCCTAACGTGGTATCTTCCAGAAGCTCCAAAAAGCGCTTCAAGGACACCTAGAAGCTGATCAAATAGGATTCAGACATTCTGTGGTTCTTCTCCGACGAGAAGAATTTCTACAGAGAATAAAAGATAAACTCCCAGAACAACAGGTGGCTGTCTTTCACACACAAGGATATGCCTGAGAGTCATGCAGAGGAAATTTCCAGCGACAATCAGGGTCTTCCGTGTCGTCAGCAGTGAAGGTGACATCATGCACAAGCCCACTTACCTAAGGGTCTCAACCTAAGCACCGACGGCTACATCCGTGTTCTGAACGAGGTGGCGAAACCCTGGATCTATCGGGTAGCATTAGGGAGGGCTTACATGTAACAACAAGCCTGGGCCTTGCCACACCAGCTGGAAGACCCAAGTCTGACTGTCGGAGAATTTCTTGATCACATAGAGCCTGACAGTTGGCCTCCAACTCGCCTGACTACAAGCCCTTCGACCTATTTGTGTGGGGCGAGAGACAAACAAATCCAGCTGCAACACGATGATGGACGAGCTGGGGGCAGGATTACTAAGGTCTTCATGGGCCTAAAACAGGAGATAGTGATGAAGGCCTGTGGCTGGTGGCGAGGGTGCCTAGAGACTTTCATCGAGTGGAATTGACAGAATATGTCATGACAAAGTCTTCCAAATTTCACGAATATACCTCAAAACATATAAACATTGTTTTTTTTTCTGAGAGGGTAATCATGCTAACGAATACCGTCCGCAACTTGTATGGAGTGCTACATCAAGTGCTTGGAGGAGTTTGTGTTGTCTTGGGTCCAGGATGTGGCCGCTGGAAGGCCGTACATGTAGCAGCAGGACTCTGCACCATGACCCAGAAGCAGGAGAACCCACTATTGTCTGTCAGACAATTATCTTTGATAATATTATCCCAACATATTGCCTCCTAACTCCCTAGAGTCCCGTCGCCCCCGGACTATTACGTGTCGGGCATGGTTGAGAGAGAAATAAAAAAAGTCCCCGTGCACCACCAATGTGGAGCTTAGGTCCAGGATCACCACAGTTTTCAAACAGGAGAACATTAGATAAGTCCTGCAGCAGGTGCTGATACTGCTTAGATGCTGTGGTTGAGCCGATGGCAATTTTATTAAATAAAGTGAAAAGTAAAATTCTTTTTAAGTCTTTAACATTTAATTTGGGTAAATAGATCTGTTATAAATTAACTCTGTGGTATTTTCTTTTATATTGAAGTTAGTCAACCAATTACCCATCTCAGCCACTATACCCAAAACATCCTATCTCAGCTAGTATACCCAAAACATCCCATCTCAGCCAGTATACACAAACATCCCATCTCAGCCAGTATACCCAAAACATTCCATGTCAGCTAGTATACCCAAAACATCCCATCTCAGCCAGTATACCCAAAACAACCCATGTCAGCCAGTATACACAAACATCCCATGTCAGCCAGTATACCCAAAACATCCCATCTCAGCCAGTATACCCAAAACATCCCATGTCAGCCAGTATACCCAAAACATCCCATGTCAGCCAGTATACACAAAACATCCCATCTCAGCCAGTATACCCAAAACATCCCATCTAAGCCAGTATACCCAAAACAACCCATGTCAGCTAGTATACCCAAAACAACCCATGTCAGCCAGTATACACAAACATCCCATGTCAGCCAGTATACCCAAAACATCCCATCTCAGCCAGTATACCCAAACTTGCCATCTCAGCAAGTATACACAAACATCCCATCTCAGCCAGTATACCCAAAATATCCCATGTCAGCCAGTATACCCAAAACATCCCATCTCAGCCACTATACTTAAAACATCCCATCTCAGCCAGTATACCCCAAACATCCCATGTCAGCCAGTATACCCAAAACATCCCATGTCACCCAGTATACCCAAAACATCCCATCTCAGCCACTATACCCAAAACATCCCATCTCAGCAAGTATACACAAACATCCCATCTCAGCCAGTATACCCAAAATATCCCATGTCAGCCAGTATACCCAAAACATCCCATCTCAGCCACTATACTTAAAACATCCCATCTCACCCAGTATACCCAAAACATCCCATCTCAGCCACTATACCCAAAACATCCCATGTCAGCCAGTATACCCAAAACATCCCATGTCAGCCAGTATACCTAAAACATCTCATCTCAGCCACTATACCCGAAACATCCCATCTCAGCCAGTTTCCCAAAACATCCTATCTCAGCCAGTATACTCAAAACATCCCATGTCAGCCAGTATACCCAAAACATCACATCTCAGCCAGTATACCCAAAACATCCTATCTCAGCTAGTATACACAAAACATCCAATCTCAGCCAGTATACCCAAACTTGCCATCTCAGCAAGTATACACAAACATCCCATCTCAGCCAGTATATCCAAAATATCCCATGTCAGCCAGTATACCTTTAACATCCCATCTCAGCCACTATACTTAAAACATCCCATATCAGCCAGTATACCCCAAACATCCCATGTCAGCCAGTATACCCAAACATTATATCTCAGCCAGTATACCCAAAACATCCCATCTCAGCCAGTATACCCAAAACATCCCATCTCAGCACTATACCCAAAACATCCCGTCTCAGCCAGTATACCCAAAACATCATATCTCATGCAGTATACCCAAAACATCCCATCTCAGCTAGTATACCCAAAACATCCCATCTCAGCCACTATACCCAAAACATCCTATCTCAGCCAGTATACTAAAAACATCCTATCTCAGCCAGTATACCCAAAACATCCCATCTCAGCCACTATACCTAAAACATCCCATGTCAGCCAGTATACCCAAAACATCCCATGTCACCCAGTATACCCAAAACATCCCATCTCAGCCACTATACCCAAAACATCCCATCTCAGCAAGTATACACAAACATCCCATCTCAGCCAGTATACCCAAAATATCCCATCTCAGCCAGTATACCCAAAACATCCCATCTCAGCCACTATACTTTAAACATCCCATCTCACCCAGTATACCCAAAACATCCCATCTCAGCCACTATACCCAAAACATCCCATGTCAGCCAGTATACCCAAAACATCCCATCTCAGCCAGTATACCCGAAACATCCCATCTCAGCCACTATACCCGAAACATCCCATCTCAGCCAGTTTCCCAAAACATCCCATCTCAGCCAGTATACTCAAAACATCCTATCTCAGCCAGTATACCCAAAACATCCCATCTCAGCCAGTATACCCAAAACATCCTATCTCAGCTAGTATACACAAAACATCCCATGTCAGCCAGTATACCCAAAACATCCCATCTCAGCCAGTATACCCAAAACATCCCATCTCAGCCAGTATACTCAAAACATCCCATCTCAGCCAGTATACTCAAAACATCCCATCTCAGCCAGTATACTCAAAACATCCCATCTCAGCCAGTATACCCAAAACATCGCACTTGTTCAAAGCCAATACCACGGCCTCTACTATCCCACTACACTGATGATCACCACCAAACACCATCACCTTTCTCTTTCATTCATTTATTCCAATGGTTTTCACCCCGGGTGCCACAGGAGCGACCAAGAAATCATTTTTAAATGGCCTAAATTGCGCCCCTAAAATATTTAGGCCTTTCAAACATTTATAAAAATAATCCAACGACACTTGAAAGTATTTTGAAACACCCACCTCTGCATTGGGTAAAATAAAAACAAGAGAAAGAGTGAAGACAGTGAAGGAAGAAATGAAAGTTGTCTTCTCAACTTTACGTCCCATTATAATTAAAGAATTATGTGATAATTATCGAGCTGAAATTTCCCATTAAACTTTTAACGGTAAAATTTATTTATTTTCAAACTTTTATGTCTTATTTCGATTAAATTAGGCTAAGTGTCCTTCGTGGTTAATTTTGAAGTGCCTTCCACGTAATTATGTATTTCAACGTTAATTACTTTATATTTGGGTGCCACAGCTTCCTCTAGATAGTAGGTGCCACTATCATAAAAAGGTTGAAAACCACTTATTTACTCCACCGACCAACATAATAGCACTCATTCCTCGCCATTTCGCATCAATCTCACACTCCTGTCCCCCATTCTCTCTCCCATTTTTCTCATTTCTCCTTCCATAAATATATTAGACATCCATGGCGCTATCGCAATCCTTTGCCTCTTACCCCGAAGGATCCTAAACCGCCCGAATCCGAACGCGTGCCTTACTTCTCCAGATCCGTGATCACAGTTTAGCCCTTTCTTTTTCCGCCATCTCCCTCGGTACAAACACTTGATCCACACCCGCTGCCATTTCTAAAGCTACTTTGCTCGGTCCCTTCTCAGTTATTTTTCGTACAAGTTCAATCATAATTTATTACATGCACCTTGGGTACAACCCTTATCCACTCTCCTGTTATTCTTACGTTCGCCTTTCTCTCCTTTCCCTTCTTTTCCCCTCAGGCCTCCCCCCAACGCCGGAGCGTGTTTCCTTCTTCTTGCTCCTTTGCTTATTTCGTTTTTTTTTTTTTGCTAGCTTCTTTGCTTTTTTGTGTGTGTATGTTTGTGTTTTTTGCATTTTGTTTAGTAATCTAGCCTGGTATTAAATTGTTGCGTGATTACGGCGACCTATGCCCTAGTAGGCAGTCGCCAGATGGGCTCCTTAACCCCTCTCCCCAAAACCTCCTTTCCCCTTATATAATAGTACTTACACGTCATTCTTAGAGGCCTCAGGCATTGATCCACTTTTATAAATCTTGCAACACAACCACCACCAGACCCATTCCACAACACAGTCATGATCTACGTTTTAGCATCACCCCATATATCATCCAGCTACCTTCGTAGATAAAAGGGAAATTGTATGCATACAAATAAATGCGTATGTTTATACTTGTTAGCCGTATGTCATTTTGAATTTAAATCTATACGAGTATGCATGCAAATATGTGATACGATTCATTCCATATTGCCTGCTCAGGGTGTATATGTGAAAAATGTGTGCATGAATGATTAATTGGATATGGTCGTGTCGGTATATGGAAGATGTCTGGATTTGCGATGGGTGTTAAATGGCTCTTCCCTTTCTCTCCACTGGATTTGGAATGAGATTGAAGCTAAGCCGGATTGTATTCCAGGTTGTCCAGTCGCAATCCATTGCAATCCAGGCCAATAATCTATGAGAAATCCTCACGATAGGAGAGGCTCGAAAAGGCCAACCCCCTTAGGGGAGAACGGGATACCAGGGCCCGTCGCCTCCCCCATACGGTCATGCAGACATGCATATAGACCTTGCAGGAAGCCGGTGTGTCTACCGCATCTCTTCCCCGATTGATCTCGGTTCGCCGCCCATAGACGACACGCCAGAAAGTACCTTGAATGGGATTGTGATTTGGGGAGAGGGTGGAAGGTGATAGCCACATAGCCAAATGAAGCCTCAAACCTGAGATGGGCATAATCCCAAAGGTGACCCAGCACCAGATGACATGATCTTCCATCTTGAGGGTGAACCTGGGCTCGGTACGAAACACCGAACCTGAATCCGCCCGTGTGAAGCTTTCCAGGGGGCTTGGGATTAAGAGGACTCAAAAGGAGAGAAGGGACCTCCTCCCCCGACTAGTGCTCCTTTAACAGACAACACCTCCATTTCGGAGAAGGATCTTGCTGATGTAGGTCCGTCCGGCCTAGGGGCGTCTTCCCGGGGTTGAAATTCGAAAACTACGCTGAGCGGAGCCTCGATTACGTTGGGCCCCCTCATTGAGAGAATACCTGTTGTATCCAAACCCGCTGGTTTCAAACGCTTTCTGGTTATTCCCTCCACACATGGCAGCATGTTGGCCAAAGGCAACATGATCCATCAGAGGAAAGCATTAGCTAGCTTGATTGGTAGAGAGCCGAAGGTGACCCGTTTCTCGGACGGGAAACTTCTGGCTAAGGCGTAGAACCCTTCCGAGGCCGCCATTATGAGTGCCATTCGGACACTTAATAGCTCTCCGGTGAGTGTGGCGCCACACACTACTATGAAACGCGTTCCATTGTAGGACCTTTATTTCTTATGCTACATGTCACCCGTTCCACTCTAGGTCCTTTATTCCTCATGATAAATGCCCCATCGTTCCAATGTAGGACCTTTATTCCTTATGATAAATGTCACCTGGGTTTTTTTCTTCTCCATGTATTTCCTCCTTCCCCCCTATAGTTCCTGAGGGTATTCCTTTCATATTTCTCTTAGTTGTCCTCCAATTTGTCATCCTTTTTATGTTGTGTCCAAGTGACATTCCCATAGGTTAGAACTGACAAGATACTCTCTGCCTTTTAAGCGCACTATAACTCGAAATATTTTGCCCTTGTAGCGCTGTGCAGTTCGAAATATGATACTTTTTACCTTTTAGCGAGTTACAACTCGAAATGAATCTAAATTGCCATTTAACCCCTGATAGAAAAAAAGGCCGGTCAAATCCTCTGTTAAAGTTTCCAAAATGGGTACATTACTGGCCTGTAACACCTCCCTTCACCATAACACGCTATTTTGATATCTGGAGGGGGTAGTTTTGTTTCAATAGATACCTAATATGATTTTGTATTCAAGAATTCAGGTGAAAAGGTTAAATTCACTTATTTGTGTGGATGACTTACTAACACTAGTATATGGAATGAAAGTAGGGTTTAGGTGATTTTATTAGAGGCAAATAGGTTTCTTTGGTCTTTGTGGTGATCTCTATTCCAACGAGGAGGAGAAAGTTTGTCTAACAAAGCTAAGAAAAAAGTGTTATTGAGGTAGCTGTGTGTGGACAGACTAAAATATTTGTATTTATAACGAAAAGCTAAGGGATACATGTTTAATGCACTCCAGAATAGGACAAATCATTCCTAAATTTTTTTGTTAATTTCATTTACAAGGGAAATATCTTTTAATGGAAATTTTACACGGTGCGTAAAAGGGTGAGTACTTTTGTGTTCCCTGGACTTTTTAATGCTTTTCTTTTCATTTCTAAAATCCATTCCAGCGCTAAAAATGGAATTCAGTTTATTGCAGCGTTCCCGCCCTTCTCATTTCATTTTATCTGGAATTATTCTCTCTGTGCACTGTCCAACCTCCCATTTATTCCATCTTTTGTAATGCTTCCCTTTTCCATGCGTCACAAAGCCAAGTTAATTACTAAAATACCCTTATTTGTAAATGTGAAGAAAGAAATACATTTTAAACAATCAAAATATATTATTAATACATACTTTGTGGACTTTCATTTAGGGTCTTTTAAAACTGCTAGTCGCTTAGGCAAAGGATTAATAAATAACTTGTGATTAAAACTTATGGTATCTCCTAACATGGTTGGCATAGTCCATTCAGCAATTCTGGCAGTGTTCCTGCATTTTGATATTTTTCTTTAAAGTCTTGTCTCGTGTTTCCCACCCGTTTTCTATTGGGTTTATGTCAGGAAACTGACTCGCCAAGGAAGTCGTTTGGTACCTCTTTGGTCGTCCCATTCTTTTGTCTCTTGAGGAATTATGGCAAAGAAACTCCATCTTCAATGAATAAACAAGTTGCTTTTTCAAGCTAACCATTTGGAAGCACTTGTAGAAGTCTTGATTTGATATTGCCAACACAATCTCACCTTCCATCTATCCAAATTTTTTCCCACATAACACAAAAACCGTCATTATTTCAAACTCCTGAGGCATCTTCATACCCCATACCTGTCCGATCTCTGAAAATTTAGCACCTCTTGAATCAGAAGAAGAAATTTTACTGTGCCAAAAATCTTCTTAGTTTTTTGTTTATTTCTTTAGTTTTATTTCTTGTATCTTTGTTATTTGGTATTGCATGTGTTTTTGTTTGTTTTTTAATCTAGCCTAGTATTAGACTAGCGTGATTACGGCGACTTTTGCCCTAGCAGGCAGTCGCCAGATGGGCTCTAAAAAAATACTGTGCTAAAATTCCAAAGGTTTGTCGATGAGTTCTTGAGCCTCCTCAATTCCTCTTCTTAATATTTGCCATGGTTGAAAGGGGTTTACTCTTGGCTGCACCTGCATAATATTAAAGAGAGTGCAGGTAATTTACAGCTGTTCTTGGGTTGATTTGGAATATTTCTGCGACTTGAGAAGCTTTTTAGCACGGTATTCCGGTGCGAGTGCCTGTATGGGCATTCGTTGTGTAGACTGTTAGATACTGTATCAAGGAGGATCTGCAGGTCCTCACGGCCCGAGTGAAAATATGGAAGGCCCCGTTCATTTTGTTGAATTAAAATCTTTGAAGGGCTCTGGGGAAGCGGTGCGCTTTCCTCTCGTCACTCTAAGCACCCAATTTTATCTACGATTTTCCCTCTGTTTTGTCTAGTCATAAGGACCTGACCAGTTACCTCATGCCGCGTTGGAAGAGAGGCTTTGGAACATCTATAAACAACGCTCGCAGGTCGCGAGAGATCAGGGCTTGAGGGTTCCTTAGCGTTAAAATGCGATTAATGGGAAGATCTGTTTTAACCCTGTTATCCTATAGCCTCCGTGTAATGGCTGACCATCTCCCTGCGGTCGTTCTCGGAGGTATAAGGCTGTGTTGTTTGTTGCGGGCGGTCTTTACTGCCTTGTCTGACAGGCCAACTAAAAGTCTCAAGTCCCATCTCTGGACCTGCCACAACAGATCTTCATCTTGGTCATCCTGTCGAGGATTAGTACGACATAGTAAGAAAATCCACCCAATCGCACTGCCTCTCTGGCAGCTCAGTTTGGAGCTGCGGCCTTTGGGGATCGACCTTCCACAGGGCAACTTCTGGCGGTCAATCGAGATGGGAGAGGTGGTTTTCTTTTGTTTTCTTTTTCATTGGCCACAAGCTAAGGGATTTTCATGTACGTTGGCCTGCGTCCATATTAGCAAATCTTCGCCCGACCTTGGTGTTGGGGTGGGTGAAAGTTTCATAAGTGAGTGGAGGCTGGATGATGGTGCCTTTCGTCCAGAGGCTGCACGGCGTCTTCTAGCCTGCCTGCTTCAAGAGTCTCTTAATCGTTGGTTGTACCGAAGGAGCATGTTGCCAAAAGAAACATGCTCCATCAGCGCCAACTGTTAGCTATGGCTCTAGGTAGAGAACCGAAGGTCGCCCGTTTCTCCGAAAAAGCCCTTTTGGTTAATGCGTCGGAACCTGCCCATGTGGCGAGCATGAGTGTTCTTTGGACACTCGATGCTCGCCCGTGCGGGTGACAACGCAGTTTACCATGAATTTTGTGAAAGTGGTGGCTTATTCGAATTGTGAAACCGCACCCTGCTACTTCGAAGCAATATAGTGCGAATCTTTTCGAGAAGGCCGTTCAGACCATGGACCGACTCTGTTTCAGAGACCAAGAACTTTGTCCTTTTGCGCCCTGTGCAACCTGCGACTTCCTACGCCTCTCAAATTAACAAGGCACCCTCTGCCCCTGGTCCCTCCAAGCCTATTGGCACTGTCGCTTTCTGCGGCCATTCTGAACCCTTCTGGCCCTTCTTTCTTACCTGAGCGTTTCCCTGGTAGAGCTGCAGCTCCTAGCGTTCAAGCCCGTCCTCGGCGAAAACCATGGATCATCCCCCCACGCGTAACCGTTTCTCGTAAGGAGAAATGTGTTCCCTCCGAGCTTCCTGGCAAAGGAGATAGGAGACGGCCAACGGCAGCTTAAAGTTGCGTGCCGTTGCAAGGCGACTCCCAATGCCCGGGCGGTTTCATTTCGCTTTCGGTCTCATTTTCGAATTGGGCACACTAGCAGGACGCCCCGCCATTTAATTTACCGCTCCCCTCGTATACTTTAGTTTGTAGTTAGGGAAATTCTTTATGAGTGTCCCAGCTGGGGAATCTTCGCGAACGTTACCTGTCCCGGGACGGTTGTGGTCACTACTGCTTTTCCCTTGTACTTCGAAAGGGGTTGGTGCACACAAAATTGTTGACTTTTTGGATGCAATTTCAAAAAGAAGAGGAATAGAGGAGATCGAAGTTCACAAAGAAAGAGAAAGAATGCGAATTTGCGAACCTTTCAGAACAGGAATTTAACCTTAAATTATGCGCCTCTTGTCAGGTTGAGTAGGAAGACTTAAAATGTGTTAATTGTTTGTACTTTAAAAAGCTAAGTTAACTTGCTAAGTTTGGTTGAATCCAACCCAAAATTGCAAAAGGGGGACTATATTGTTTTCTTTCTTTGTTTTGTTTTATTTTTAAATTAAATTCCTTCAGAATATTTATATATATATATATATAGATGTATAACTGAATCACGAAAATAAGGAACGTGAGGAATTTATGAATAACGTTACAGCCACGAGGAAAATGAAACAACGGAGAACTGCGAGGCCTTTCGACTAATGGTCCTTTACTAAGCAGACTTAGTAAAGGACCCTATATATATATATATATATATATATATAATATATATATATATATATATATATATATATATATATATATATATATATATATATATATATATATATTATATATATATATATCCAGAGGAATGTGTCACTTATTTCGAACACTGTCAGAAAAAGAACTGATCTCAGTAGGAGGAATATAATGATGGTAATGCGACGATCAATGATTTGCATAAACAGGAGAGAATATTATGTATACATACATTTATGTAAAGTATGTTCGCAAAAGGAATGCGCAAGCCTGCAAGGGCTTTTGTATCGCCCCTCTCTCACTTTCCACCTACATATTCCATCCATGTGCGCAGTTCCTAAAAAAAATATTGACATTCGATAGGAATTTTAGATGATTCCGAGCGTTATCGTCTCCCTTGAAAAGATGTTTGTTAATAAAGACCTCTTGAAGGAAAGAAGAAAGTGCTAGGAATCCCTTTGCGTTCTCACGTCAGGCCTTCAGAGGCCTGACGTCAAAGACTCGGCGAGCCTCTTCATAAGCCTACGAAGATCAGGCACAAGGAAAAATCGGAGCCAATCTCAATGATGAGAGGTCTTTGTCTGTATGCTGCTGTATGTGCGAGTGTTTTGATGTCCCGATGTGCTGGTGTATTCGCGCGTGTTTTGGAGTCCAGATGCGCATTTATGCGACTATGTGTGAATTAATGAGATGGAGCGAGGAAAAGGTGGGATGTTTATGTGATGTTTGCCTTTCCTTGGAGAATTGTGGTATTTATCCTTAGGTAAATGAGAAATGTCAATCAACTTTAATGTTTATCATTCCTCTCTCTCTCTCACACACACATACACACGCACGCACACACACACACACACACACACACACACACACACTCACTCAATCTCTTTCTCAATAAGTGCAAATTAGAGAATCCCTGTCACTGATTGGGTTGACTCGAACACTGATGGGTCCTAGGAAAGTGTTGGTGCGCTTTCTTCTCGCCCATCTCAACACTAAACCTTTTTATTATTATTGGTATTATTAGCATTACTATTGTTATCATTATTATTATTTTGTATGATTTTTATATATTTTATTATTAGTTATGTATTATGAATAGTATTAATTATTATTTAATAATAGGGGTTATTGATTAGTAGTATTAATAGTTATTATTTAATATTATTTATTATAAGTATTATTTATTATTAGCACTACGGCTATCCACTCAACCTTTTCTCCCCGCACTTTGCACCAGGAGGAGTGTTTCCACCTGTACAGAGTTCGGTCCGGTAGCCCTGGTGCCTCAGTGGACTGCATATCATCCTGATATCACCAAGGACCGGAGCGTGATAATAATAGGTGATCACTCGCAATACTCGTTACTTGATCCACCTCTCTCTCATCTTTATTACGTACCCTCCTACCCTCTTCCAAACGTGCTCTTCTCTCCAGAGATGTTCTGGCTGTCCGGCGCACTTTCCTCTTATGAGCTTTAGTCGAGTGGCAGTGATACCATGAGGTCCCTACCTGCTGCGAGGGCCTAAATCCCGCTGGCTAGGGCAAGTATTAGGTACGGGGTGTGCTGGGCCATTGACTCTTCTCACCTTATTTCAGTACACCTTTTTTCTTTACACCGGCACCATCCTTTATAGTTAAAGTTCCAGGCCAATTTCGCCTGAATGGCGGGCTGTTTGGCAAATGCCTTCAACGCTGGACCGGGACCGATTATGTGTAAATGATCACATTCTGGAATTTCTGATCCTGTGGAGACTTTTCTCTTAACCTCCCCTCTCATAGGGAGGTCATAGTATCTACTTTCCACGAGGTCCCTTTTTTCTTTCTTGCTGTGACTAAGGCGAAAACAGAAAGTAATATTGGGCGACCGCAGGCGCATGGAGATCCGCCTCCAAGCGCGGCCTCGTCCTCTCTAGGTATCGGGGGAAATGATGGAAAATCGAGGCACTCCTTCGACCGCTGGATGGGCTCGCCTCTCACCATCGCCATGCGGCAAAGGAGCTTCCCCTTTGCCATCTATGGAACCGCTCTTGGGCAGCTCCAAAGCTGGTTGCCCCCCTGTACTTTCTCAGGGGCCCCTCCAACTACCTTCTACCGGAAAGTAGCCTTACTCCTCTACTAGCCCTCTGCGGAGTCGCCTATCATCTTTTGACGAATTGCATTACCTACTATTTTATCACAGGGCACTACTAAGAGAGTAGACAGACGGCCCCAAACGACCTGTCCAGTGAGAGTGACTCGATAGGGCCGACCCCCTTAGGGGGCAAGGAAAAGCGGGACACGTCGGGCCATATCCCCGCAGTCCTGCAATCGTGCATTTTGACATTGCGGGGAGTCGGCGTGACTACCTTACCTTCTTCCCCCGATGGATGTCTGTTTGCCGGCCAGAAACTTAACTGCGACGGAATATAGCTCGAATGAGATCCGTAATATCTAAGGGGGGGGGGCACACAGAGGCCTCCACCCCTGAGATGGAGTCGGTCTGGAGGCGAATCAGCACCAGACGGCAGGATCTTCCATGAGGTCGAGCTTGGGTTCGTTGCTAAACACGGAACCTGAGTCCGTTCCCTTGCGAGCTTCTCCTCAGATGGCTCGGGCCTCCAATGACTTACAAGGAGAGGAGGGACCTCCTCTTCCAGTTGGTAATCCCCTGACAGCTAAGACCTCCATCTCGGAAAAGGATATTGCTGAGGCCGGTCTATCCAGCCTATGGTCTCGTCCAGCCGTGGATAAAATTGGCTTCATCCCCCACCATCTTCTCCTAAAAAAGAAAAGGAGGCAAGAAGAAGATCTAGTGGACTAAAGGTTCCTCTCACTCCGCGGGAACTCCGGAGGGGACGTGTCCGCTGCCACTTGGTTAAGCGACTAAGAGAAGATCGGCACGTCCAACCCCGAAACGACCTTGGGTGGAGGGGTCCCAGACCAAGGCCAAAGTCGCCACTGTACTGAGCGGAGCCACGATACGCCTGGGCCCCTCATTGAGAGACTATCTCACGTTTATGAGCCCGCTTGCTTCAAACGATTTCTAATTATTCGCTCCACTGATGACATTACGTTAGCCAAGGGCAATGTGATCGATCAGAGGAGAGCATTAGCTAGCCTGCTTGGTAAAGAGCCGAATGCGTTTGATCCTTCCGAAGTGGTCATGAATAGTGCCCTTCGAACACTTAATGGCACGCCAGTGAGTGTTACGCCGCACTTTACCATTAACTCCGTGGAAAAAGTGATTTACGTGGGGAACTCGTGGACTACTACATAGATGACATCACCTTAGAGCTGACCACCATGGAGCGGTCAAAGTCGAACGCGTAATGAGATGAAAAAACAGGCAGGGGCCTTTAGACCCACCCCTGCACTCTTCATCACGTTCGACCGTGACAGACTCACTAAGTCGGTGCGTGCCAGATGGTATCGCTACCGTGCGAATTCATTCGTGCCACTGTTGAGTAAGTGCTATTACAGCAATCGCTTCGACCAAACAAATCGCTCCTGTAGACGTGCAAAGTCGGGTATACCCGAATTCTGTGTAAGTTGCTCCAAGGCCGCTTCTTCGAAGCAATGTTGTGTAACTCCTGGAGAACTAAATCATGGCCGTTAAGGCTGCGAGTCTTCTGTCATTTCGAGAGGCTAAGAACTTGGTACTGGCCTTCCCGGCGCTGCCTGTGACGTCTTATGCTTCAGTTTTTAAAAGGCACCCTCTGCTCCTGGCCCTTCCAGGCATACGAGCACGGTCGTTTCTGCGGGTTATGCTTAGCCTGGGCCCGCCCCTGCTAGAGTTGGCGTCACAAAGGGCTCAAACCCTGCATCGGTTAAAACCAGAGCTCTCCCCCTCTCCCAGCGTGACCGTTTCCCTTGAAGCGAAACTGCCGCGCGCCTCCAACGAGTCGTTAGACTCACAAGAGGCAATACCCTGAAGGTGGTCGTGAGGCCGTCTTCTGGGGTTACTAAAGCTATCTCACCGAAAGAAGGACAACACTAAGGAGCTTCAGCTCCTACGCCCCAACCCAGGGCTGGGCTGGGTGGCTCGGATATAGTCGATCTCGTAAGAGGGACCCCCCCCACCTTCGAAGATGCCCTGCCCGCCAAAGATTTCGAGGTGGAGGGAGGAAAAGTCTCGCATGGCGAGCCCAACTTCCCCGGATAAGTACTCGAAGGCAACAGCGCACAGAGTTCTGCCTCCGGGAAGCGTACGGCCATTCCCGTGAGCTAGGTCTGGAGGGCATATTCCTTCATTGGAATTGCTTTGGACTCGGGCTAATTTGGAGGCGCTGCTGACGCTCGTCTCCTCCCATTCCCCATTAGCTATCTTTTTGAAGGAGACCATGCTAAGCGCTTTCCTCCTGCCCAGCCTCCCTGGGTGTAAGGCTTTCACGACCCCTCCATATCGTGGCACGGTTTCCGAGGTCCTTTCTACTGCTCGGGTATTTGACCTGTAGACTACTCGGTCAATCCCAAGGGTCAGGTCCTTTCCGACCTGATTGATGACCTGGAGATAGGTGTCCTAAATGTTGATGTTTTAACGCTTCATTGCCCGAGAGCCTCTTTTGGGTTTTGGGGTTACCTGATTTTGGGGGGAAGTGGTCGATGGCCTCCATGGTAGCGATCACTTTCCCATTCAATTATCATTTTCTTGTCTGCTACCGCCTGAGAGCCCGCCCCGGTGATGCTTGGCGCGGGCGTGGTGGTCCGCATTTCAGGTAATTTAGGTCGGTGGATGAAGCTGTTGAGTTCTTCTACGGTAACCTTATCGCTGTGAGGCTGGCTTATATTCCCACAACGGCAGGCCGACCGCTCCGTGGTCGTCATCCTAGTGTGAGACGGCCCTCAAACAGAAGCGTTATGCCTACACACTCTTTGTTATAGGTCGCATGTTCCTGCGCCTAGGGGAGGCGCCCTCCCCCTCCTTCGACGCCGTAACGGGCTTCCTTCTTGTATTTTTCTTTGTTTTTCGTTTTTTTTTATTTTTGTGAATTTTAGAATAGCCTAGTAGTAGGCTATAATTTTAATTACGGTGACCTATGCCATTGAAGGCATTATCCAGATAAGCGAATTTGTTTTAAAACTTCGACTTCAATACCTGCACTTTGCCCTCAACAACCGAAGTTTACTCTCCCTGCACCAATACCGCAGAACGACCTGCACTAATCTCTCATAAACTCTCCGCGTTTCGCCCTCGCTTCTATTGTTTTAATTTCGAGTAAAAGAATACAAAATCTTCCCCTCCCTTCTTTTCCTGTTTCCCTTTCTCCCTTTTCCTTGCTTACGTTATTGTCCTTATATTATGTCCCTGTGCCCATATTTATGCACTCGATTTGAGTTGGCTTCATTCATTTATATGACCAACGTGACCAACATAGTCGGAACACTATACACGGTATTTTAGTTATTTTCCCCATTATTGTGTTTATTTTTTCCTACACCTAGTTTCCTCCAATAATGGCAAGTTTCTTATTCTTATTTGTTTTTGATTAATTAATTTCTTTGTAATGCTTCCGTCTTCGTTCATTTCAAGCCATCATCGTCGATTCGCCCGGAAATGCTAGCCTAGCCATTGCCTTGACTTACTTCTTCGCTCTAGTCGAAGCCTATTTCAAGAGTAAGCGACTTAGGATCTTATGGAGAATGTAAATAGCTGCCATATTGCTACAATGCAGAAGTTTCCAATACGCTGACACGCTTTATCTACAAATTGGGTGAGAATCGCATTCATTAAGGTGCTTAATTCAATCTGGTTCAGTCCTTCCATAGCAAATTGTAGAGATTTAATTTCTCGTAGGTTTAAGCGGCAAAAATTATGGCATCAAGAATTGGCCATAATAGGAAATTATTCAAATTTAGGAGGTGATTTGGAGACGATTATTTGCGCAATCAAGTCGAGAAGTAGACGGGATAAAGCAGCGACTGGATTTTTCTGACAACAGGTGAATTGCCCTAGTTATATGTTTATACATTTAAGGGGCTATCTAGAATTAGTATAATAACACGCCCTTTGTATACACCAGTTATTACGCATTACTTCTTAGTCCAATCATTCAGTGTCTTCACCTTTTGACTTGGCATGGAATAGTGCATCTCTAGTCTAGTAGTCGTCTGAAAGTCTTGATGGCGTCTATGTGAAATCCCTGACCGGTACTAGTCATTTACTGGTCTATCTTGATGAGGTTTCCCACCGCTTGTAATTGTCCGCCTTATTGAGAGGTCTTGTTTCTACTAACTTGAAGGGTTCGCACGTTTCCGTCTCTCGGGAGGGGGGGGGGCGCTGTATCCCCTCTGAGGGGCGCGGCGATTTGCCATCCTGGCCGCCGTGCTGAAGGGGACTCAGCACCCCGTCCGGCCCCAGCTTAGCCTCTCTTCCTTCCTTCAAAACACTTGTTTCCTCCATTTTCATACAACCTCTCCCACAACTTTCTTTGGTCAGCCTCTAATTTCACAGGGTAGATGCTGACCTTCTTCTCGGCCAACCGTCCTGGATCGGGGCTGAGGGGGGAGGGGCCAATGTTCCCTAACCCCTGAGCTCTGGTCTGGGGTGGTTGGTTTTTAACAACCTGCTTCATCCCCACCCATACCTTCCTCACATCCCTTTTCCTCTCTTCTTCATTCTATCAATTTTACGCCGTGCCTAAGGTGGAGCCGCCATGCCGATGGACTGCCAGGCCACCAGGCGGGAGGGGTGGTCCCAAATGGCGGTGCCTACCTGTGCCGGGCTTGTAAGCACCTCGCAGTGCGGGCTACTGCGAGAGGTGATGCGCGATTGCATCCCGTGTTAAAAAGAGGGTCACCATGCCCAATGATGAGTATAAAAAAACCCAACCCCCAACTCCCCCTATAACATCGACGGAGCCGCCCTTGGGCAGCTCCAGCAAAAAAATGGAGGTCCCTCCCCCTGTGCTTGCTCAGGGGACCCTCCATATATCTCTAACCGGAGAGGAGGCTTACTCCTCTCCTTCGCTTACGGGTGTAGGGGACTCCCCCTCACCCCCTTCTCTGGAGGTGCTTTCGAGCACCTCCCTTTTACCAGTGGCAGTCCCCTCTGTTCTTTCCAAGGGGACTGCCAAGAAAGCCAGCAGGCAGCCCTTAGCCAGCCGCTCCACATGAAAGCGGCTCGGTAGGGCAAACCCCCTTAGGGGGGAGAGGGAAGCCAGGCCCCTTCGGTCGCTTCCCTCAATAGACCTGCTGGCAAGAATATTAAACCTTGCCGGGGTCAAGGCCTGTGCCTCCCCACAAAAGACTCATGACGCTGCCAAGGGGACCTGCGATGTCCTGGGAGGGGATGGCCAACTGGAAGCCCCTCCTGTGATAGACATGGTCCTTGAGGAAAACCAGCCTCAGACGGTAGGGCCTTCCATAGGGGGGAATCCGGGCTCGGCGCCAAGCACCGAACCCCAATCCGCCCCTATGCAAGGTCCTCCTCAAACGGCTAGGGATTCTCAGGCAGTACAAGGAGGGGAGGGATCTCCTCCGGATGATGCCCCTGCGACCACTAGGACCTTCTCCATTTCGGAGAAGGACCTGGCTGAGGCCGGTCCATCTGGCCTGGGGGCTTCTACCGGCGGGGATGAGAAGCGGGTTCATTCCCCGCCCTCCTCTCCAAAAAAGAAAAGGACCAAAAAGACGAAGAAGACTCGGGGCTCCTCTCCATCCGCGGGGGCTACGTGGACGGATGGGTCTGCTGCCACTTTGGCAAGCGACCAATCCAAGATCGGCACATCCGGCCCCTCTGCCTCCCCGGGTACGTAGCTCCTGACCATGACAAAGCAAAAGTGCACAGGGCGGAGCCTCGATGATATATGGGCCCCTCATTCAGAGGTTACCTGGCGTTTTCGAGCCCGCTGGCTTCAAACGCTTCCTCGTTATTCGCTCCACTGATGGCAGCATGTTGTCAAAGGCCAACATGATCCATCAGAGGAGAGGATTAGCTAGTGCAATTGGTAGAGAGCCGAAGGTAACCCGTTTCTCGGACGGGAGCCTTCTGGCGAATGCGGCAAATCCCGCCGAGGCGGCCAAGATAAGTGCTCTTCGGACACTTCATGGCACCCCGGTGAGTGTGACGCTGCACTCTACCATGAACTTTGTGAAAGGAGTAGTTTATGCGAGGGAACTCGTTGACTACTCCATTGAGGACATCACCCTAGAGCTGGCCGACCATGGGGCGGTCAAGGTCGAACGTGTGATGAGAAAACAAGGAGGGGCCTCGAGACCCACCCCTACACTCTTCGTCACATTCGACTGTGACAAGCTCCCTGAGTCGGTGCGTGCCGGTTGGTACCGCTACCGCGTGAAGGCATTCGTGCCACTGCCGCGGCGGTGCTATTACTGTCACCGCTTCGGCTATACGAATTGCTCATGTAGACGTTCAAAGTCGGGGTCACCCGAAGTATGTGTAAATTGCTCCCAGGTCGCACACGATAAGTCCAAATCGTGTGTGGCCAAGTGTGTTAATTACGGAGAGCCGCACCCTGCTTCTTCGAAGCAATGTGGTGCATATCTCCTTGAGAAAGAAATCCTGGCCGTTCAGGCCCAGGATCGACTCTCATTTCGTGAGGCTAAGGACTTAGTCCTGGCGCGCACAGCTCTGCCTGGAACGTCATATGCCTCAATAGTTAGAAAAGCACCCTCTGCTCCTGGCCCATCCAGGCCAACGAGCACGGTTGTTTCCGCGGCCATTTGGAGCCCTTCTGCGGGCTCTACCCAACCTGGGGCCTTCCCTGGTAAAGCTGGCGGAAAAAAGGGGTTCATACCCAGCCCCGGCTAAAACCAGGGCTCCCCCCTCTTCCCCAAGCGTGACCGTTTCCCGTAAGGCGAAACGGCTACGCGCCTTCCCCGAGTCGTTAGACTCACAGGAGGCAACACCCCAGAGGTCCTAAAGCTGTTCCCCGAAAGGAGGACAGCAACAAAGGAGCTTGGGCCCCTTTTTCTACGGCCCCGAAGTTGAGCGAGTTGCTCGGAGACGGTGGTTCTTCGAAAAGAGGGCCCCCCGCCTCCGAAGCCGCAACGCCCGCCTAAGTCTTCGAAGGCGACAGCGCCTTCAGCACTTTGTCCGGCCAACAGCGCCCAGTGTTCTGCCTTCGGGAAGCGTACGGCCATTCCCGTGAGGGTCTTCAGTTCGAGGAGGGCCCCCGCGTCTCCTCCGAGCTAGGCCTGGAGGGCATATTCCTTCAATGGAATTACCGTGGACTCCGGGCCAACTGGGAGGAGCTGCGGATGCTCGTCTCATCTCGTTCCCCGTTAGCTATCGTTTTACAGGAGACCATGCTAGGCGCGTGCCCCCTGACCGCCCTTCCGGATTATAAGGGTCTTGCGACCCCAGCACCGCGGGATGGCCGGGCTGGGGGATGCGCGCTTTACACCCGGCATGATGTTTCTGTTCTTCCTTTCTCTTTAGATACCTCCTTTCAGGCAGTGGCTGTGCAGCTGCACCTGGATAGGAGGTATACTCTGATTTCTGCGTACATTCCACCGTCAGCTGACTTCGACGCGGGGGACTTTCGCCGCGTCGTGGCACGGTTGCCGAGGCCCTATCTCTTGCTTGGAGATCTGAACGGCAGGCATTCTCTTTGCGGAGATTACTCCATAAATCCCAGGGGACAAGTCCTTGCCGATCTGATCGAAGAGCTTGAGATGGGTGTCCTAAACGTGGATGAGTTTACGCATCACTGTCCGAGAACCGCTTCATTTTCTTGCCTTGACCTATTTTTGTGCTCTTCGGATGCACAGCCTGATTTTGATTGGGGGTTGGTCGATGACCTCCATGGTAGTGATCACTTTCCCATTCAAATATCATTTTCAGGGCAACTGCTGCCTGAGAGACCACCTCGGTGGTGCTTGGCGCGGGCGCGGTGGCCTGCATTTCAGGAAATGACTGAATTCTCTATCTCAGTCGAGGAGTTTAGGTCGGTAGATGAGGCCGTTGAGTTCTTCTCCGGCAACCTCATCGCCGTGGGCCTGACTACTATTCCTAGGACGTCTGGCCGTTTTGCACGCCGACCACTCCCATGGTGGTCGGCCGAGTGTGAGACGGCCCTCAACAGAAGCGTTATGCCTACATGCGCTATAAGCGCCGCAGGAACGATTTCCCTGTCGCTGAATTTCGTCGGGCTAGGGATAGGTTCCGGTATATTTCGAAGCACGCCCGCCGCTCTTCTTGGCGGGCATACGTGTTTTCACTTAACGGGAAGACCCCTTTAGCTGAGGTGTGGATACGAGTCAAAAGGATTCGGGGCAAGTTCTCGCAGGACCCCCCTCCCGTTCTCCAGGAGAATGGGACCGCAATCTCGGACCCCGCGTCCTTGGCGGAATCCTTAGCGGCAGCTTTTTCCGCATTCTCTAGCCGTGATGCTGCTCCGCCAGCATTCAATGCACGTCGTGATGTCGCGGAAGGCCGCTGGCTGGACTTTACCTCCAGAGGCGGAGAACCCTTCAACCACAGGTTTTTTTATGTGAGTGAGTTGCGTTCCGCTCTCGCATCGTGCGTTGACACCGCCTATGGTCCGGACGATGTCCCCAACGCCATGCTTCGAGACCTGGGTGAGCGAGGCATGGCCTTTCTGTTAGATTTGTTTAACAGGATCTGGTTGGAAGGTCTTCTCCCAGACTCCTGGCGAATCGCTACTGTGCTCGCCTTTTGCAAGCCGGGAAGAGATCACTCTTCTCCGACCGGTTTTCGCCCAATCTCTCTAACCTCTTGCGTGTGCAAGTTGATGGAGAAATTTGTAAATGTTAGATTAGCCTATTTCCTGGACAGCGGAGGCCATCTGTCTTCTTCACAGTGCGGCTTCCGTAAGTTCCACTCCCCGTCGGATGCTCTGCTCCGACTGGAAAATGCCGTCTGCGAGGCTTTTCTTCGTAGACAGCACTACGCCACGGTGTTTTTTGATCTGGAGAAGGCGTATGATACCGCATGGCGATACGGTATCATGGAGACTCTTCACACCCTTGGGGCGACGGGACGCCTCCCAATGTTTATATCTGAATTTTTGCGAGATCGTCGATTCCGCGTACGGGTGGGGGGGAGCCTTCTCCGGCATAAAGGAGCAGGAAGAGGGTGTCCCGCAGGGAAGTGTCCTCAGTGTCACACTCTTTGCCCTGAGCATCAACGGCATCACCTCGGTGCTGCCGGAAGATGTTCTCGCTACGCTCTACGTGGACGACCTTTCGATCTCTTTTGGCGCGGCCCAGATGCCAACTCTGGAGCGTCGACTCCAACAGGCATTGAACCGCGTCTCTCGCTATGCCGAAGCGCACAGGTTTCGGTTTTCTTTGGCCAAGACTAAGGTCGTGCACTTCTGCCGCCATCCACGGCTTCACCCCGACCCAGATTTGTTTCTTAATGGGGTGCGCCTGGACGTGGTTGAGTCGCACCGTTTCCTTGGTCTTGTATTCGACCGACGCCTCACCTGGGAAGCTCATATTCGCAGCCTTAGGGTGTCTTGTATCCGCGCCATGGACATTCTCCGTTCCGTGACGTTCAGCGCTTGGGGCGCTGATAGGGCTACTGCCTTACTTTTTTATCGATCCTTTGTTCGCTCGAAGCTCGACTACGGATGCGAGTTTTATGCATCCGCAGCCGAGCGTTTATTGCGGAAGGTGGATTCGATCCACCACACCGGCCTTCGCCTTGCGACCGGTGCCTTCCGCACTTCCCCCATTGAGAGCCTGTTGGTCGATGCTGGGGGGATGCCACTCGTTCTGTTCCGCGTGCAGTGCATCAATCGCCTGTAGGCGCGAGCCCGACGCCTTCCTCAGTCGCCAACAGCTCTCACTGCATTCGCAGCTGATCTCGATGGTGCCTATGTCGCCGAGAGACGCCAGTCATACCCTAAGCCCTTTGGGTTTAGGGCCAGGAAACTCCTTCGAGAGGTAGATATAGCTCTCGGGCCGGTGGCGCCCCTGGTTCTGCCCAGGACGCCACCCTGGAGGGTACCACATTTGGCTATTTGTCGCCACGCCTCTGCTCCCAAAGCTTGTACTGCGCCGGGAGTATTGCGTTTGATCTTTTTGGAGCACACATCGTGTCACGCTGGTACCGTGCCAGTGTATACGGATGGCTCCAAGTCCCAAGAGGGGGTCGGCTTCCACGCCGTTTTCCCTCTGTTTGAAGTCGGCGGGGCTTTACCAGGCGCTGCGTCTGTCTTCACGGCCGAGCTGGTGGCAATACACCACTCTGTACGGGAGATTACGCGACGTGCCTGGTTCGGAGACCGGATTTTGATCTATAGCGACTCACAAAGCGCCCTGAGTGCTCTCGGGGCATTGGAATCTCCGCATCCCCTGGTTTGCGAAATCCGTGACGCCACGGTTTTGGCGAGCCGGGCAGATGTCGAGATTATCTTCTGCTGGGTTCCTGGACATGTAGGAATTGCGGGGAATGAGCGCGCCGATGAGGGCGCCAAAGAGTCCACGAGGACTCTGCGACCGGACCAACGTTTCGCTCTTCCTCACACTGACTACATGGCAGGAATACGGGCAGCTCTTCGGACTGCTTGGCAAAGAAGATCGGAGACGGTCGAGGGGAACTTAAAGTTGCGTGCCATTGCGCCGCGACTGTTCCCATGGACCTATCCCCCAATGCCGTGGCGACTTCAGGTTGCTTTCTGTCGTCTCCGAATCGGGCACACTCGTGTGACGCATCGCTATTTGATGGATCGCTCGCCTTCGCCCTATTGCAACGACCGCGTCGTCCCCCAGACGTTTCGGCACATTTTTGTTGAATGTCCCAGTCTGGATAATCTTCGCGCCCGACACCTGTCCCGGTACCGGGATGGGCGGGGTCGCTACCGCCTGTCCCTTGTACTCGGGACGAGTGCGTGCACTTTGACTGGTGGACTTGTTGACTTTTTGGGGGAGGCCGGCCTTCTCCCTTTCATTTAACCAGGTTTAATTGTTGTGTTGTTGTTGTTTTTGTTATTGTTTTTGTTATTGCTTTCTTATTGTTATTGTTATTTCTTTTTATTGTTGTTTCCTGTTCAATTTTTTAAAGTAGCCTAGAACTAGGCTGTTTGTTTACGGCGACTTATGCCTAAGTCGGCAGTCGCCAGATAGCCCTTTAAAAAAAAAAGTATCCCCTCTGTTTGGAGTTAGCGGGGCTCTACCAGGCGCTGAGTCTGACTTCACGGCCGAGCTGATTGCAATACACCGCTCAGTGTGGGAGATAATGCGACGTGCCTGGTTCAGACAAAGGATTGTGATTTATAGCGACTCACTGAGTGTTCGGGGCATTGGAATCTCTCCGCATCCACTGGTTCGCGATATCCATGACGCTACGGTTTGGGCGTGCCGGGCCGATGTCGTCGAGATTATAATCTGCTGGGTTCCTGGACATGTATGAATTGCGGGGAATGATGGTGCCAAAGAGTCCGCAGGAATACGGGCTGCTTGGTAAAGAAGATGGGAGACGGTTAAGGGGAACCTAAAGTTTCGTGCCATTGCGCCGCGGCTGTTCCCATGTACCTACCCCATAATGCCGCGACGGCTTCAGGTTGCTTTCTGTCGTCTCCGAATTAGACACGCTCGCGGGACGCACGGCCATTTGATGGAATGCTCGCCTGCGCTTTATTGCGACGACTGATTTGTCCCCCAGGCTGTTCGGCATATTCTTGTTGAATTGTTAGGTGCTTAACCAAGGAAAGTAACTAAAGCATAGTTCGTTGAACGGAAAGCCCGCCTCTGACTTCCATACTTAGAAAGCACATTTGTATATAATTCAATAGACATAGATCGATAGTTAATAAATAGACGGATACGAATGAAACTTTTTGCAGTTCATAAAGGTTACATTTTGTTTTCAAAGCTCAGCTGTGCTTATCTTGGGATCTCATGTATAACCCCACTTTGTAATTGATTTGTTGACCATAGACGATGCAACACCGAATTTTCGCCGTCTATCGCGCCATAACCCAAATAATGCTAAGAACTCAGATGTTCTCCAAATCCTACTCTCTCGGGTTTAATAAAATTTTTAATTAGCCTTTCCACCTTTCTCGAGGGTATTACTACAAGAATCATGTAAACAAAATTAACGAAACAGTGCGAGAAAATGCTTAGGAATCTGTTATACTATAACAAAAAATAATCCTTTTGTATTCACGGTGTCAACTACTTCTAAGATCTGTTGTAAGCCCACCCACTGGTCGAAAAAACTTAGCAAATAAACAGGCAGAGTTGAATAGTAACTTGCCCTTCTTATGTTAACATTGGTCGACCCACTTAAAAAAACTTGTGAAAACTCCTCCCACGCAATATAGGATTGGAAGACTTCCATTAAACTAGCCCATAGCTCCTCCTTACAAATATCCTATTGGTAAACCCCTTTGGAGGTGATCCCCTTACTTCCCCATATAAAAACTCTTGTAAGCTTTAGATTAAGGCATTCTGAACATATCCTGTATTTTGAATAAAGCTAAAGCCACACAGCTCCTTTCGCTCTCTGCCACTGTGTCGTACCGGGTTTCGAAGACGGGCAAGCAAATTACGTTGAATTGCTGTGAATCACTGACGATCACCGCCCTATTTCACGATCGAACCCCTTGCAAGAATCATCATTTAGCGTCAGATTGCGCCGACTGCTTTGTTTTTTTGTTAAGTTTTAGCCTTTGTCCTTTTTATCGTTATTTGTTATTTACATATTGTTGTTTGTTTCTGCTATTTATTTTTTTAATATAGCCTGTTAGTAGGCTGTGTCGAGTACGCCGACTTATGCCCAAGGAGGCAGTCGCCAGATGTGCTCCTAAAAAAAAAAATATCCTTCTACCTGGCACGCAATGCACTGCCTCGACGTTCTCGATTCTGAAAAACAGAAAAGGACACCTTCCTTTATCTTATCTTGCCTTATTAGGAGAATTCCATAGAAAGGTACTTGAAAGCCCTTCCTGTTTTAGGCTTGGCCTTCACAAACTTCTAAATCAGCGCATATTGCACTGTGTACTGTGCAGCTCGAGTTGTATTTTCCTGGCATCAAGTAGGCACTCAATGGGGAACATGCAAAAGGCAACTATAGCGAAACGGACACCAGTGTGGTGGATCGAGTCCATCTTCCGCAATACACGCTTGTATGTGGATGCGTAAAACTCCCAGCCTTTGCCAAGTATGGCAGTAGCCCTATCAGCATACCAAGTGCTGAACGTCAAAATACGAAGAATGTGCAAAAGATCCTAAATATGCGAATATGAGCCTCCCAGATGAGGCATCGGTCGAAAACAAGACGAAAGAATCGTTGCGACTCCTCCACTTCCAGGCGAGCCCCATTTAGGAACAAGTCCGGGTCGGGCTGGAGCCATAGATGGCAGCAGAAATGCACCACTTTAGTCTTGCCAAAGTCTTGGCCAAAGAAAATTGAAACCGAAACCTACCTGTGCGCTTCTGCATAACGAGAGATTCGGTTCAATGCCTGCCAGAGTCGACACTCCAAAGTTATCTGGGCTGCAGCAAAATAAATCGAAAGGTCATGTATGTAATATGTAGTGAGTACATCGGGGGGAGGCACGTCGGAGCGTGCTTCCTTCTTGCTTTTTTACATCATATTTTGTTTTTTTGCCTTTGTGTTGGATTTTTGTTTATTCTAATTTTTGTATTCTGCTCTTTTGCATATTTGTTTCTTTCAATCCAACCCATAATTAGGCTGTAAGGTGATTACAGTGACTTTTGACCTATTAGGCAGTCGCCAGATGGAGATTTTAAAAAAATCTCACTGTCCATACACGATAAGGACTTATCATGTACGTCCTTCAAGCATTTTACACAGACCGGGTAAACCCGACTTTGAACTTCTACATGAGGGATTCGTAGACCGAAGCGGTGTCAGTAGTAGTATCTCGGCAGCAGTGGCACAAATGCATTCACACGGTAGCGATAACAACCGGCACGCACCGTATCAGGGAGCTTGTTGCGATCGAACCTAACGCAGAGTGTACGGCTGGGTATGGATGTCCTTCCTTGTTTTATCATCACCCGGTGAACTTTGATCTCTCCCTGCTCAGCCAGCTCTACGCTGATGTCTTCTAAGCAGTAATCTATGAGTTCCAGGCGAGCCATTGATTATCCGAAGGGCACTAATCATGGCCGCCTCGGAAGGATCCGACGCATTCGCCAGAAAGGTCGCGTCCGAGAAAGGGGTTTGGTTCTCCACCAGTCAAACTATCTAATGCTCTCCTCTGATTGTGTATGTGGCTTTTTGCCAATATGTTACCATCTGAGGAGCGAATAACTAAAAAAGTGTTTGAACTCAGTGGGCTCAAAAACGCCAGGTAATCGAAGCTCCGCTCACAGCTCTTGCGACTTTGATCTTTGTCTGGGCCTCCTCGCCCGATGGCACCTCTTGGACGGACATGCTGATCTTGGACTTGTCGCTTGCCGAAACGGCAGCGGACCCGTCCCTCCCCGGAGACCCCGTAGAGAGAGAGGAACCTCTAGTCATCGATTCCTTCTTATTGCCTTCCTTCTTTGGAGAGCAAAGCGAAGAATTTACCCACTTTACCAGGTTCAATTACGAAAGACTTTGGCATCGCCCTTTTCTCCAGCGCCTCAAGTATTCTTCTCGTTCTTACTTCCCTTAAATTAACTCTTTTACAATTTAAAAAAACAAAACAAACAAACTTTGGGTAGTGTTTCTTTTATAGCAAAGGACAAATCACTGAGGCTAAGAAAATGGTTACATTCGTACCTTGAAACCTTGTTATATGAGTGTTCATATTCCAGTGTCCATGGTAGTTTTAATTTAATCTCCTTCCCCTGCTCTGTAAGTGCTCTGTTAAGTCTCTCGCCAGCTTCCTCTCTTTTCAATTCCCCCTTCAGTAAATTCTTTCCATCCGCCCCCAAAACTCAGGCACGTCAAATGAATCCTTTGCTTTCCCTCTTTTACAGCGATAACTAAAGTCCATTTTTACTTCGTAAAAAAACAAACAATGTTCAACTTACATTTTTTTATGTCTCTTTCAAACTTTGAAAATGGTTTATGTTGAGGAGGGGGGGGGGGGGGCATTGCCCTTTTCAGAGGGGTTTTTTTTTCTCTTCCTTGATAGGAACCTATTTGTTTCGCTTGTCCAATGGTTGAACATTCTGAGGCCGAAATTTGCTTCAGTTTGAAAACTCAAATTATGGCCGGTTTTTTTCTCGTGGAAGCAAAACTCTACATTTGGGGGATTTTTTTTTTTAGTGAAAATCCCCGCAAAATCAAAACGCTGAATATAGAAAACTTCGTATCTCTGTCTTTTCCGGGGATCAATAAGTTAGAATTTATAAATAGTTGTTAAAATAGAAATAGGAAATTCGCCTGAGGGAGAAATCGTTAAGTATTTTAAAAGATTGACGGTTCCACTTTCCCCTAGCGGGGGTCCAGGCCCATCATTTCTTTTTAAAGTGGATATTATTTAAGGTATGGGTAAAAATATTTAGAGAATAGATGGCAGTCAAAATGCTCGAACCCCCCCCGGAATGCCCCGGAGGACGTGGAGTGGAGGGGAGGGGGGAGAGATTCAGATTTATAGCGCAATAGCAACGAGGCTCCACCACGCAGAAAGTAAGGAGAGATCTGTAAAGAAATTAGTGAAGGGATAAGCGAAAATAGTGGAAGATATATAGCCGCGGGTCCTCCTGCTGGAAAGGCACGCACCGTTTTTCCAGGTTTCATTTGTAGCAGGGGTATTATACCCCCACTACCCCATCCACCACTTTACGGGGTCTCAGAGGAGGGGATGCGCTTCGTCTCTCGAAGCGGGCGCGCTTCCTTCTTGTTGCTTATCTTGTTTATTTGTTGATTTTTTTCTTTCTTAGCTTTTGTTTGTTGTTTATTTATTTTTTAGGGGGGGTATATTTTTACTTGTTTGTTTGTTTGTTTTTAATCTAGACTAGTATTAGGGTGTGGCGTGATTACGGCAACTTTTGCCCTAGTAGTCAGACGCCAGATAGGGTCCTGAAATTTAAAATAAAAAGAGGGTTTGTCTCCTCCGTGACCAGTTAATTTATTCATGATATCTCGAGTTTCCGATTCGCATCGACGTCAGTTAGGTTAGGTTAAACCTGCGAAAATATTTCGAACGAAAATGAAGCTCCCGGAGGGCCAGTGTAACTATGAGAAATTTGTGCGTTCGGGCGAGGGATCCATAGGGAAGAGAATGGACCGCATCAATCTAGACCAGGGGTGGGCAACCTCTTTGAGAGTGCGTGCCAAAATCGGCCAAATATCTAGCACAAAAATTTTTCACGTGCCAACCAAATTTTTTTGAGAACATATTATTTGATATCTCTTAAGCATTTGAAGAACTTTTTTAAATAATAAAGAATCACGCAAGAACAGTAAAGACACAGTATTGTAAGTCATTATGTAAATTATGTTAAACTGACTGAATGAAAAAGATTATAACAGGCTTTACGAAAAGGTTCTTTGTGTGGATTTTTTCATTAGCCTCTAAGTATAACTGTAACTGCCATACCTATTTAAACAATTTAACGACTATTATTAACATCAGCACAAAAAATTAACATTGATATTTTTTTCGATTAATCATTATTTTTTCTCAGTTATACCTTTGTATTACTAAATCACAGTAAAAGGTTACTAACAGATAATCTTTTGCTTATTTTAAATCCTTTATAATTGATGTATAAAAAAAGAAAATATATTTATTTACCTTCAAAACTACATTCAAACAACCATTTTCCAAAGAAAACATCAGATAAAACTAGAGTCAGAAGACTTGTTGACTCTTTCTATATATTATTTTTCAGCGGGATTTCTGCTGCTGTATCACTGATGACAGATTTTATATCGGGTTTATATTTAGTAACCTTGAGAGATATGCATGCACTACTAGTTTCATCCATCAGGTTACTCCTCTTACGAAACTCAACAAAGTTCATCCCTGAGAACAAAGATTCATAAGCATATGTAGAGGAAAACATGGATAGTAATGCTGTTGCAAGGTTCTTTAAACATAATTTTCTGGAATAGTATTCTAAATCCTTAATACTTCGTTTTCCGCATTTCTCTTTGTTACTCCCGTCTCTAATCGCTCCTTTTTCACTATTTTCTAAGTCAACTTTAAGATCAATAATTTTTTTGTTTCCAAATTGAGCTACTTTGAACTTCAATCAAGTGCATTTCAAATCATCCATGTCTATCCAATGAAAACATTTGCAAGTTTAGTTCATCCAGTTTGATACTGTCTGGAAACTTAATGAATTTTGCCGTCTCTTCCAGTTCTCTAAACCTAGCAAATCTTGCAAAAAACTGCCCAACACGCCTCAATAATTTTTACAAACAGCTTTTGAAGACATTAGCGGTCTGTTACTCGTATGTCATCTTTCGGGAGATCATCGATGTACCTCTTTGTGTTTGGAAAGTATCTGAATTTCTCATCATTCTACATCCTTCTTAAAAACCTCTTTAAAAAAAACGGTAACCTGTGCTTTCGCCTGCCAGAATTAAGTCATCGGCGTGCCACATTTGACACGCGTGCCAAGGGTTGCCCGCCCCTGCTCTAGACCAAGGAATTGACAACTTCCTTGGTTTATTAATATAAAATGGACCAATTGAGTGCAAAAAGCAGATACTCCCTTATCTGGAGGCTGTGGCGATGGAGGACTAAAACCCAGGATTCTAAGTCCCCGATTTCGTGTTCAAGTAGTGAGGAGGAAAGTTGTGTTTGTTCCTTCATTCTCTGTGACCCTATGTACAAACGTTTGGAGGCAGTCAATACCCCCCAGGTCTTCCTAACCGTTCTTATTTTCTCGATATTTATGTTTGGCCCCTCCCTCATTCTTTCATTTCTTTCCACCGTGCTCTCGTTGGTCAGAAGAAGTTTTGTTATATATCTCTTTGTCATTCTCGATTCTTTATTCACACTTTCGTTTTTACAAGTCATTCGCACCCCACCCCTCCCTTATTTCCTACCATGGATAACTTTTGACCTAGTTTATGGAGAGGGGATCAGTTTCATTTGTCATCACAAAGGACGCGTTTCGATTTTGTGGGTCTTTGTGGGCCCCATGTTTCCAATCGTGACCATTTGAAATGAGAATTGAATCTGATTCTTAATGTCCTTTGAATTGAAGCTTTTAAAGTGACTTAAAAACTCGTGGGTATTTAGATGCGGCCTCGCACGCACATGGCACGCAAACTCACACAAACATCACAAGATCATGCACACATCACACGCAAGCTGGCATACACACTACGCATAGATCGTGCACAGATTACACGTTCGTACAAGCTCATACACTCACCATACGCAAGCTCACCAAACAACACTCACAAACGCGCGCACTTATCACAGTCAAGCTTGTCAGACATCCCACCCAAGCTCAGGCAGGCACGTCCTGGCACTAATTGAGTGCCAGAGCCCCTGCCTTTTTAATTTCAAGGTTTTGGTCCACATAAATCCGTTAGGAAATCAGATACGAGTTAAATATTTTTAAGTAAGATGAGTGACATGTCTCTTTTCTTAGTTTGTATTTTCTCTTGCGTTATTTTTTTATATAAATACCCGACCCCCACCTCCGAACTCTTGTACTTAGTCGAAATTATCTTAATACCTTTTCATAAATATCTTTTTAAAAAAATTAGATTTCTGTTAGGCACATTACCCGTTCAAAGATTTAGTTTTTAAATGTGCGGGAATTTAAAATTTAAATTAACAAGAAAAAAAGGCTTAATTTTTTTTACTGGAACTTTATAGCAGAAATGTGAAAAATAAAGCGTCCTTTGTCCCTAATAATAAAACGTGAAAAAAGTAGGACGGGTAAAACTGGGCATTATCCATTACACTATAATTTATGAAGGCAATTTTCTTAGCAGTTTGCATTTTTCGTTTGGGGTGTTACAAATTTATAGATATACAGGGTGGTTCGAAAGTCTTATCACCCTCTGTGAATATTGTTTTAATTTTAAATTTCAGATGACCGAAAGTCTTGTCACCCCCTGTTAATAGTGTTTTATTTTTTTTACTTCGGATGGCTGACACGAGCTCCCACAGTGTGGAAGAGAGGCTGATTGCAAGTATATGGGCACATGATCGTGTGTATTCTTGCAGGAGCATGGAGGATGTGCGACAGGACTTCACTGCCAGATTCGCCGGCAGACGAGCCCCTCCTCCAAAGAGGACGATACTGCGTTGGGAACCTAACCTGTTTCTGACAGGACCAATTAAGGACAAACCAAGGAAACTTCAACGCGAAGGGACACATGTACAGAGGGGCTGGAATCTGTGCTACGATCACCTTCGAAGTCACTGCGAAAACGGTCTTCCGAGCTACAAATTCCAAAAACCACAATGTTAACACCCATGACAATGGATCTTCATTTGAAATCATTTCGGCCAACATTCGTCAACAAACTAAGCGATAACGACATGGACAAAAAACCTGTGGAATGTGGACGGTTACTTGTTGTGTTTCCGACAATCCTACAACGTGGAAAGGTGCTTTTTCTCCGATGACTGTGCAATTTACCGGAGTGGCCGGTCTAAGAATATTTATTTCTGAGCAAAGAAAAATCAGCACTCTTACCTTGCCATGTTAAGGAGTAGTTTGTTCTACAGCTACAGGGGTTGAATGTGGATTTAAATGATTGTTAGTTTCAAAAAGATGTCGCCCCTCCCCACTATGCCATCAATGTCAGGGAATACCTGAATGAAGTTTCTCGTATAGATGGATCCTCACAGAAGCTCTCACCTCACGTCTTGTGACAACGCGCTATGGGGTATTATCAAGGAGAGAGTTTCACAAGAGCGGTATCAGAATACCCAACAGTTGAAGGGCGCTGTTCGGACAGCCCTTGCAACAGTCACCAAAGCACAGTTTCATAAAATATCACACAGGACATGGTGTCACATCATTTTGTGTCAGGAAAATGATGCTGTTCATACAGACCTTTTCGATGTGTGACAGAGTCAATGAAAGTGAAGAAGAGAGCTTTCTACCCTTTTGAACTCAACTGGCAACCAGATCGTTGCCTGCGGAATACACTATAACCAGTAAATGTGTTTGATATTATTATATTGTTCCTCATTAAAAGTGGACACACTAAAACCAGTTCCTCTATTGTTCATATTACTTTTCGGTAGGGGTGACAGGACTTTCGAACCACCCTGTAAATATAGTCATGGGCAAAGGTCTTGAGACTTATATCCTCCATAAGATTATATTTTAATTTGGGGAATTTTTTAAACAAAAATAATTATAAATGGTCCGTCTTGATATCTCTTTCTTTGTTGTTGCTGCCCGAAACTCAGCAGCTACATAAGAAGTTTTTAGTCGCGAGCGACTCTACATCTCACTATGTCAGTCGGTCAGTTCTGCCCCCGTTTGCTTTTTTTTGTTGTTTTTGTAATAATATTGTAACTATTCGGCCGATTCTAACGAAATTTGAAACACTTATGTTATTTTACATTCTCCTTCGAATGCTATAATTGTCAAAGTCCTCCCAAGGTTAACCCGAGAATTATTTTGTTTTAGCAATAACATCATAACTTTTCGGCCGATACTCTGCTAGACTATACTAGGCTATAATATGCTAGGCAAGCCTAGACTAGGCTATACTATGCTAAGATATAATGTACAAGGGTAAGATATACTATGATAATTTAGGCTATAATATGCTATGCTAGGATAGCATATAGTATGTTAGGCTTGACAATAATAAACTATGCTTGACTAGGGTATAATAGTATAGTATAGGCTATACATGTCTAGGATAGTTAATTCTAGGCTAGGCAGGGCATGAAAGGCTATACTAGGCTACACTATGGTATGCTAGGTTAGGCTATGATATACTAAGCTATGCTACACTAGGCTAGTCTTCGTTATACTAGACTAGGATAAGCGAGGCTTTGCTAGGGTAGGCTAGGTTATGTTATGCATGCTATTCAAGCTTAGGCTAGGCAATACTATGATATACTATACTAACTAGGGTAGGGTAAGTTAGGCTATGATATACTATACTAGAATATGCTAACTAGGGTAAGATAGGCTATACTAGACCAGGAGAAGCTAAGCTAGGCTAGACTAAGTTTTAATATACATTGTAGGCTTCGCTAAGCTAGGCTAGGTTATACTATGCTAGGAAGGCTAGGATATACTTTTATAAGCTATGCAGGATACACTGTGATAGGCTGGGATACATTCTGATAGACTCAGTTATATTATACTAAGCTAGGTTATTCTAATATATACTATGCTAGGCTATATATGCAAGACAATACTAGGCTAGGGTATACTATGGTATTCTAGGCTATGATACACTAGGCTGGGCTATATATACAATGGTATATATAGCTATAGGCTAGATTATAGTGTACCATGCTAAGCTAGCATAGGCTAGGGTAGGCTATGCTAGCCTATGCTAGACTATGGTTGGGTGTGTTATGCCAAGATATACTATGCTAGAATAGGATATGATATACTATGCTAAGCTAGTCTATACTATGCTAAGCTAGGCTATACTATGCTAGACTAGGTTATGTTATGCTTATACTATACTATGCTAAGCTAGATTAGGGTGAGATAGGCTATACTATACTATTCTAGGCTTTGCAAGGCTAAGCTATACGAGGATAGGCTAGGCAATACTCTGTTAAATTATACTAGGTTAGGCTATGCTATACTTTACTATTCTAGGCTATGTTAGGCTAGGCTTTACTATGGTTTGTAGGATAAGATAGGACATACTATACATTCTCTGCCAGATAGGCTAGATTAGTCCACGCTAAGTCATACTATGCCAGGCTAAGCTATAGTATTTAAGGCTAGCCTATACTATGCTAGCTACGCTAGAGTATGGTATGGTAAGTTCTACTATTATATGGAATCATAGGCTAGACTTGGTTATACTAAAATAGGCTAGGTTAGACTAGGATGCTAGGACATAATCTACTGTTATATTATGCTAGGCTAGGCAGGATTTACTATGTTAGACAATCTAGGCTAGTCTATACTATGCTAGGTGAGGTAATACTATAGTAGGCTATCCTACGGTAAGCTAGGTTTTGACAGGTTCCTATTCGAGACTATACTTAGCTATGCTATAAAATGTTATACTATTCTAGACGATCCATACCCCGCCAGCTTCCCCGCTCGCGTTCCCATTATATTTCGTCCATTTCCCAATATGTTTCTCCTAACTCTTATTAAATGTCCTTTTACTACTTCAGTTTTACCTAATGTTTTATTGTGTTTGGTTACTGGATGCCGATTTCGAGCCGTACTATGAGTTGCTATATCCCACACTACCCCCCACCCCCCTGCTCGCTACGCTACGTTCGCCATTTGGAACAAGTATTAAAAGGACATTTAATGAGGCAGTTAAATGAAACATTGGAAAATGGATGAAATATTATGGGAATGCGAGCGGGGAAAGGGGCGGGGTATGGATCTTCAGTTTTACCGACATTTTTAGCTAGGTTATATTAATTTCTTCTTATTAGTTTTCGTCAAATTCATTTTAGTTCTTATTATACGTTTCACCAAAGTCTGTATATTTCTTCCGGGTTTTAAAGTCCTGACGTAACCTCGAGCCTTCAAAGAAAATGGAACCGTAAGAAAAAAAACGGGGCTGGAAAAGGGCAAGCTATAAAATTATTCTATCTAACGATTCCTCCAAAAGCTCACGTCGGTCGGTCAGTCCCCGCTTTGCTTTTTATTGTTCTTGTAATAACATCATAAGTATTCGGCCGATACTCTGCTAGACTTAGGCTATAATATGCTATACTCTGCTAGGTAAGCCTAGGCTATAATAGGCTATAATGTACAAAGGTAAGAAATACTATGCTAATTTAAGCTATAAAATGCTATGCTAAGATAGCATATAGTATGTCAGGCTAGACAATACTAAGCTATTTTTATCCTACTCTTATTCTTCTTCTTTTCCTCATGCATTTCTTTCTATTCAACCCATCCCCAAATTCCCGTACTTAAAATATATTGTTTGGGACAAAAAGAGCGGTTTGTCCACTCCTCAGTTGGCTCTACTCGTTTTGAGGTCCCGTAGCAATTTTTCTCCTGATAAAGATTAAAATTTAAAATCTATTTTCGAAATAACTTCGATAGAAAATTCGAATATACACAAAAATAAATAAAAAAAGCAGCCATGGTTAAATTTTTATAAATTTTCTGAACTTCAATTGTAATTCTTTTTGTTTAAAAAAAAAATCGATAATCATATTTATTTATTCTGAACTTCATCTTTTTGTTTAAAAAAAAATTCGATAATCATATTTATTTATTCTGAACTTCATCTTTTTGTTAAAAAAAAAAATCCATAATCATATTTATTTATTCTAAACTTCATCTTTTTGTTTAAACAAAATTCGATAATCATATTTATTTATTCTGAACTTCATCTTTTTGTTTAAAAAAAAATTCGATAATCATATTTATTTATTCTGAACTTCATCATTTTGTTTGCTCAAACTGTAACGAAGTTGAATAAAAAAAAAATATACCAGGGTCCTAAGAGAAAACAACGTCTGCTGACCAAAAAAGTCGCGTGCTGTCACTTAACTGATTTATGACCTTACGACCTTCAAAACTTTCAATAATTCCCGGACTAAACTTGGGAGGACCTTGGCAATTCTATCATTCGAAAGAATGTAAAACAACATAAGGGTTTCAAATTTCGTTAGAATCTTCGAATAGCTAGGCTGTTATTACCAAAACAAAAGAATTACCGGGCTAACCTTGGGAGGACCTTTGCAACTATATTATTCGAAAGAGAATGTAAAACAACATAAGATTTTCAAATTTCGTTAGAATCGGCCGAATAGATAATGAAATTCATTTCATTAGTTGATTACAACAACATTTCGGGTGTTAAATTTACCCATTTTCCGGTACTGGGAATATACAAATTCGTGAATAGACTAACATTTAAAGTTAAAATTCAAACATTCAGATTATGGAATTAATGAAGAATTTTTCCCGTTAATATAGAGAGTAATGTACAAGTCACATGTTATTGCGTTAAAATTTATGTTGGGGAATTTAATTAGTAAAATTTGGCTATATAAATTTGAGGAAACATTAGATGCACATTCAGAAAACATTAACCTCGTCCAATCAGCTGTGAAAGGAAGACTGGTGGGAAAGTGCCAGGAGCGTAAGAAGAAAGAGAAGATTAGCGGATTAGTCTATATTTTATAGCAAAAGCAATGGATGGAATGAGGAATCGAAATTTAGAGAAGGAAGCAAAGTATTTTATATACATTGATTCTTAATTCGTAATGATACAGAATCGCGGATGGTTTTTAACATTTTAAAACGTTCTAAGGTGACATCGGTTTTACATTGGATAGAATGAAGCCGAACACGCGGGAACTCTTTCTTAGAAAGAACTTTCCCAATTCTGTGGCTTATGGGAACAGAACCTTGCCTTCAGCGAAAGCACCGTACTGCCAATATATTTCCAAGAGATTAAATCTGTCCTTATAATTGAAATGTGGTTTATTTTATAAAATTATCTTAAAATTGGTATGGAAAAAGAACATCCTTGATAAAGTTTAATTTCTTTTGAAACGTTTTGATTTAAAAAAACAACTTCTTGAAAGATTACGTTACAGATCATCTTTACAAACAGTTGGTAATTTCCTTATGAAGTCCAGTGTAGGATGAAGGAATGGAATTCATAAAGAAGTTGAAGTTCTGTGTGTAAACTTTAAAGGAAACGGTTCTTCTGTGTCTGGGGGAGAAAACTACGGCAGCAGAGTATCGGTCTGCGTCGAAAGGGCATATGCCTTTCCACGAGGACCGACACCCAAGGAAGGGGTCCCCTTCTCAAGGTAGTGTGAATGTGAAAACATCACTTCTGCAGGTTCCGGGACGGAAGAGTAGTATGTGCGAAAAGAGGAAGGGGGAAGAGACAGCGGTGTTATGATTGGCTATGCGCGTGATGTATGTGACCGTAACTGCCTGACTCGACCCACCGCATAGCCCTCTTTATCCTCTTTAGGTAGCTTTAACCCCCTTGAAAAATTAATGGGATGGGGGGTCTCTTACCCTTTCCACTCTTTAGTGGGGATAGAAACCTTTAAGGCGACCCCTATTCAGGGTATCTTCAGTAGGGTTTTGTAAAGGAGTGTGTAAAGCGGTGAAGTTGGGTTAAGTGAAAATGTAAGGTAGATTGTCTGAGTAGGTAGAAGAAGAGACTACTCGGGGCTCCTTGAATCCTACGTTTTCTAAGTGTAGACGTTTTGACGCCTTCTAAGAACGGGGCCGAATTCGGGAGAATTGTGCACCTTGCCCATTGTAAGGAAGTAGGGTGTGAGTACCTTTCATACGTCCTTGCTTCCTCCCCTCCTTTGCTAGTCTTCCTCGAATCTTTTTTCCCAAAGCTTCTGGTAGAGATCCCCCCCCCCACCCCTAAGGTTAACCAGTGATTTGTCCTTTTCTCAATGAAGGCTTAACCCTGGGGTGTGTACATGAAATCACTACATAACGGCCCCCGCAAAGTTGGACCTCATTCATGACTCCCATCCGCTGACTAACCGCATACCATGTGGTTTAACTTCGCTCATCCCCGAGTCGGTGTTTCCACTCCGCTGATCCGGCTAATAAATTTGAGTAATGTGCCCGAAGAAACCTTTTCCCAGCGATTAAAGGTTCCATTGCACATTTCGGAGTTCTAAAGTCGACACAGAATGACCGGTTTGGTGTTTGCGTGTTTTCATTCACCTCATTAAATTGTCTCCATGCTATTTAGACGCCGAGATTGACCCACAATACACACGTGTTTCAGGGAAGAAAAACCTTTCCTCATCTGAATGATTCCGTGACTTTTGTTATTCGTTGTCTAGGAGGTTCGAACCCTCCTCTATTCACTCCTAGGCTTAGATTTCTTTCCCCCAGAAGCCTCTTGTTTGAGAGGAATTGAGAGTCGGCCCCTCGCGTGCTGTAGGCTTGTTATTAATAAGATTTCGTGGGGAAGTTTTTATTTAAATGGGGTTAGAAAATTGGTGATGGGAGCTGGAGGCATTTCTGCCTCGTCTTGACGTTAGGTGTTGGCGTGCAGGGTTCGATCGGATGTGTGTGTGGGGTGGCGGGGGAACTTTGCGTGACCGCTATCATTTTCGGCGTTGTTCAATTAAAATATGGTTTATAAATCGAGGACGGCAAATGGTTAAGGAAGGTGTAAACGAATTGTAGGCTAGTCGCATATGAAATTTGGGGCCATTAACAAAGGCTATAACAGTTTGATTTGAGTGCGCCAATATTTTCATGAAAGGGTTTCTTATCCTTGTGGCTGAGGTTTAGTGGGAATTGATGTGCGCTTTCCCCACTTTAGAGGGGAAATGACTACACTTAAAGGGGGGGGTGTAACTGATTTCAAAGCTGTTTTTATCGTATCTGGTTTTCTAGTCTTTATTGTGGCAAGGATTCAGGTGTAGGAGAGTTGCGTGACCTAACGATTCTACATCTGGATTTTATAATGTGTCTAATAAATCGCATACACTCAAGTGCTCACATGTCGATTTCAATGTAGATATGCGTGAAGAGGCGATCGACTCACGAATGCTGGAGACAACGGGGAAAAAATGTCTCCACATACCCCAAAATCGAATTCGCCTTTTCATTTTGCTTGCAAGTAGGTGGGAGGGGGGGGGGGCGGTCCTAGTATCTAGAATTCTATATATTTTTTAAAGTACTAATAGAAACAATTTTCTTGCTGGATATAGTGTAAAAATCTTTTAAAAACCGGATACATTTCTGTAGACATGGCTAGGAAGAACCTTAACAAAACGAATTTATGAACATAAAGGTGATTTGAGACGAGGCAGTACCACATCCAGTATTTTTAATCATATTCGCAATTCAACCACCAAATTGACCATTCAAAGGCACAAATCATATATAATTGTAAAGATTTCCGAAAAAGAAAAATATTAGAATCTACATTAATAGGAGAATTTCCCAATTTTATTTTGTCAGATGGGCAATTGAAATGCAGCCCCCATTTTCGTAACCTCATCGTAAACAGCTTAGTCAACGATCTTGACTCGCACCCTCTGATTAATGACCCCTTTTCCCCCGTTTTGTGTTTCTTTTTGTTTTTTCTGATATGTACGCTATTTATAGACTTTTGTAACAATCGCATTCTCAGTATACGACTGATGAGGGTATGATAAACTACATACTGAAACTAGTCTCGTAACTTAAACTTTTGGCTCCTATACAGTGGTTTCACTATCATATACCATAACTCGCCATTGAGTTCTTTTACTTACTCGTGTGTATATATATATATATATATATATATATATATATATATATATATATATATATATATATATATATTTATTTATTTATATATATATATATAGTGCAAGAAATAATAAACTACAATATTTGAATCGGATATACTTACAAACCGAAGTAATTTCGGCTTTGGCCATTATCAACTGTATCATGAAAGGTATGATTTGTGACTCCAGCATCTAAAGGCGAAAAATCAGACTAAACAAAATGAAAACAATGGAAATATAATGAAAGATATGAATATGTTTATGGTTGTGGAAGCAACTTTTAATCCTGGGGATTGACCAGTATTAAAAGGCCTTCTGCATCGGCAGTTCCATAAAAAAATACAAAAAATCCTCAGTAGTAGTTAGTTGTCCGTCGATTTCGGCGATGACGTCACTTGATGCCCTTAAAAAGAATAAGTTGGGCATAGAGATAAACTTGCACAAAAGATGTTGAGAGTGGGAAGTAGGTGTGCATTCCTCAGCCCACTGTCTTAGCACTCCATAGTCGTGCTGGTTGCATGGTGGTCCAAGACGACCAGCCATTGTGGAGTGTTGCAGGAGACTGCCGAGTCGTCGGTCTAATAACGCTCGCTTAGTGCGGCTCGCCACAGCAAATTTTGCATTAGGGGTTGACTCACGTAGTCTTTGTGCAGTCAAGTACATCCACAAGACAATGGGTCAGCTGCTTGGCAAAGAAGATGGGAGACGGTTGAGGGGAACTTAAAATTTCATGCCATTGCGACGCGAAACGGGCCTCTCCCCGACGCCGTAGCGCGTTTCCTTCTTGCTGTTTTTTTGCTTTTAATTTGCTTTTGTTTTTTTAGCTCGTATCTTGCCTTTGTTTCTTTTTCATCTTTGTTATTTGTTATTTAATCTAGCCTACTAGTAGGCTTTAGCGTGAGTACGTCGGATTTTTCCCTAGTAGGCAATCGCCAGATGGGCTCTTAAAATTACCCCCCCGTCCTCCCGAAAATAAGGTTAATTTCTTTAACCAATCCGGTAGCCTCGTCCACGAGATTGAATAGGGTCTGGTGGTGCAATTAACTTGCTGAATAACTACTACGTAAAAATAGTATAGTATGATAGTAGTATTAGTATTGTTATGTGTATAGTAGTTAAAGTAAAATGAAATGAACTTTGCAGATTCCATAACGTTTTTAATGAGCCTCAATAGTCCAGCGATCAGGGTTTGGGGGATACTTCATAAATGGAAACTCCCTAGGTTGACATGGTGTGTGTGTGTGTGTGTGTGTGGGTGTGTAAGTTTAAGAATGGACTAGGTGCCTGGAAAGTGGGTGGAGGGCAGAAGAGGCTTCGACATGAAAAGACTCCATTTTTGAAAGCTGCAAAAACGACGCTCTTTTATGCGCCTTGTATTCAATGGTGTACACCCCCTCCCCCCGACCATTCTCTTTAATTTATTGCACAATATCTCGCTGGTATTACAAGCTTCGCATACCAAACTGCAATAAGGGATGCACAAAAAGTCTTCTCTTCCTTTATAAAAGGATATTTAAATAATGGTATCGCGTTCCATATTTTGTCTATTTCAGCCCACCGTTCTGATCGCTCTGCCTCCTTTATGTAACATCCCCGTCTGTCGGTGCCTCCAGCGCAGCTAATTCCTGCCGCCATTGCTTATGCGTCTTTAACTAGAAAAATGAATTTGGAACAGAAAGATGATTTAACTCTTCAGCACTTTCAATTCGTTCTGTACGCTAAATTAAGTTCGAAAGATGGGGGTGGGGGGGTAGCCGTCTGGCGAGATGATAAAAAACATGTGCAGGCAGAAGAGACGCCCGTTTGGACTAGTGGATTAATGTTTTTTCCGCGCAAAGTCGTTACAACATCGCTTTCGTGCACTTTGCCGTTTAGGTTTGTCGTGGTACAACCACTCTATACCATACACTACTCCTATATTATGTGTGTTCGCAGGGATTAACGACCGACTAGGAGGTCACACTTGACCCGTTGGGTTTCAAATCCTTAATTATCAAACAGAGTGCATAATTGGTTGGCGAGATTTACTTGAATAGGCCGAGAATATCGTTCAAGGTTAGTTAAAGATGAAACAACAAAAATATAATTTTATTTACACAGATCAAAATAAGAATAATAATAATAGGCAAAAGGGAATTATTTAAATTGAAAGAGTCTCTTGATAATTATTATGAGAAGGGATTCTTAAATGGAATTAATTGATTAATGTAACTAGGCTCTGATCAAAAGGGGGAACTTGCAATACTAATAAGTAATAATGGAGGGGGTTTCAGTCTTACGGGTCGATGACTTCGAGGAAGGTCCTTCTTGCGATGACGCAAGTGGGGAACTATCCGATGAGGCAAGTGGGGAACGATCCGAATGAGGCAGGTGGGGCACGATCCGAACCAACCTCCCGATGAAGATAACCAATACTTCAAAGAGACGTTCGACGCGGGATGTGGGAATTATCGTAATTGCACTGAAAGGGGAATCTTCTTTTCCTCAAAGATAATTGATGAAGTTTTCTTGGGTTCGATTAAACGAAGGGAGACGTTGCACAAATTCAAAGGCTTGCCCTTTACAGAAGCTACAAATTGACTTGGGTAGAATCACGGTTGAAGAAGTCTTGCTGTCTGACGAACGCTCACGGGACGAGACGATAAGGACGACCTTGAGGTGCCGGCTGGACTCTTCGAACTACAGAATAACCCGAGTATTTGTATGCCTGATTCTGGAGGGGAAGGGGGAGATTGGAGAAAGGAGTTACAAGCTCCAGATATCTTAATCCGGAGGCGGAGTCGATTCATCATTTAGCAGCAAGGGGCGAGACAGAGCGGCTCTTTCACACCTCGTCACCGGGGGAGGGGGGGGGGGGGGGCTTGGGACGAGTTGGCAGGATTGGGAAGTATTTTCCCAACGTGCTCAGGAGTCGAAAATTCGAGAATGTTCGAACAGGAAATGACGTCGTCCATGGCGCGATACCATAGCACGTGGTCTCCGATAAATTGGGGGGGGGGGGGGGAAGGCTCAGAGGTTGATCCTTTACAAAGTTTTTTCGGCGTGTTCTAACTCCTCACTCACGCTGTTTCCGCCCCATAAAACGAGTTTGGGATCTTTCGATCAAGATTACCCCGCAGTGGGTAACCCTGTGTAGCCTAGTACACTAGGTAGCTGGTGGAACTGCATATCTTCCCTGCCTGAGTACAAATTAGGGTTGACTTGAACTCTGATGGGGCCTGGGAAAGTTGTTGGTGTGCTTCACCCTCGCTCCCCCAGCGCTAATTTATCTTTATTTTATATATTTTTTCTACTATTCCCCTCACCCTTTTATCTACCAAGAGGAACTTTTCGCAACTAGAGAGAGTTTAGTTCGCTAGACATGGTGTCTGGGTGGTCTACAAGCCATCTTGGGGTCACCAAGTGCCAGGGTATGATGGTAATGATAGGTAATTACCCACCTTACTCGTTAGTGGACCCGCCTCTCTCTACTTCTCTTCCAAACTTGCTCTTCTATCCACAGAGGTTCTGGTTGCTCGGCACAATTCCATCCTCTTATGGTTCCTTAGTCGAGTGCCCCCGTAAGGAGCGCAACAATTTGTCTTCCTGGCCGCCGTGCTGACGGTCCAGCCCCAGCTTATCCTCTTCTCCTTCTTTCTGACAGCCCCTGTTTTTTACCGTACTTCCTCACTTTCCCCACAACTTTCTCTGGTCAGCCTCTAATTTCATAGGGTAGATGCCGACAAGCTTCCTCTCACCCAACTATCCCTGATGAGGCTGAGAGGGGTGGGGACAACGTTCCCTCACCCCTGAACTCCGGTTTGGGGTAGTGGGTTTTTAACAACCTGCTTCATCCCCACCACACATTCCTCACTTTCCCTTACTTTGTCCTTTCGAACTCTATCCATTTTACGCCGTGCTCAAGGTGGAGCCGCTATGCCAATGGGCTGCCAGGCCACTAGGCAGGAGGAGTGGCCCCAAATGGTGACAGCTGGCTCTGCCTTCCCGTACTCATCCCTCGCAGAGTGGGCTACTGCGAGGGGTGATTAGCGTTTGCATCCCGTACTTAAAACAGGGCCCTCATGCTAATGTTGAAATTAAAAATATATATTCCCTTACCTTCCCCTCGGGCATCGTCAGAGCCGCCCTCAGGCAGCTCCACTGATAAAATGGAGTTCCCCCCCCCCCTGTGCTTTCGCAGGGGACCCTCCAAAACTCTTAACCGAAGAGGAGGCTTACTCCTCTCCTTTGCTTGACGGTGTAGTGGACTCCCCCTCACCCCCTTCTCTGGAGGTGCCATCGGGTGTCTCCCTCTTTCCAGCGGCACTTCCCCATTTACTTTCTAAGGGGACTGCCAAGAAAAGCAGGCGGCCCATAATTTACCTCCCTCGGTGGGAGCGGCACGATAGGGCCAACCCTCTTAGGGAAAGGAGGGAATACAGTCCCCGTGGCCTCTTCCCTATAAAGACTTGCAAGCTCGCATATTGAGCATAGAGGGGTCACCATACGTGCCCCCCCCCTCTCTTCCCCGACAAAAGACACTCTGAACAATGGGACCTGTGATGTCTTGGGGGCTCCCCCCTGAGATGGACATGGTCAATGAGGCAACCCAGCTCCAGACGGTAGCACCTTCCATGGGGACGAACCTGGGCTCAGTGCCAAGCACCGAACCCAAGTCCACCCCTGTGCAAGGTCCTCCTCAGACGGCTCTAGTCTCCAAGGGTGTACAAGGAGACGAGGAATCTCTTCTTCCGGCTGGTGCTCCTGCCGGCGAAGGCGAGAAGCGGGCTCGGGGCTCCTCTCCTTCCACGGGGTCCGCTGCCCTTTCAGTAGCTGTGCATCTGGATAGGAGATATACTGTTATTTCCTCGTATCTTCCACCGTCAGCTGACTTCGACGCGTGGGACTTCCCTCGCTCCGTGGCACGGTTGCCGAGGCCCTATCTCTTGCTCGGAGATCTGAACGGTAGACACCCCCTCTTTGGAGAATACTCGATTAAACCCAGGGGAGATAAGTGTCCTAAATGTGGATGAGTTTACGCATAACTGCCCGAGAACCGCTTCATTTTCCTGCCTCAATCTATCTTTGCGTTCTCCGGATACACAGTCTGATTTTGGGTGGAGGTGGTCGATGACCTCCATGGTGGTGATCACTTTCCTATTCAAATGACATTTTCTGAGTAACTGCCGCCTGAGATCCCGCCCCAGTGGTGCTTGGCGCGGGCACAGTTGTCCGCATTTCAGGAAATGACTGATTTCTCTGTCTCAGTCGAGAAGTTTAGGTCGGTTGATGAGGCCGTTGAGTTCTTCTCCGGCAACCTCATCGACGTGGGCCTGACTCCTATTCCTTGAACACTTTGGCCGTTTTGCACGCCGACCACTTGCATGGTGGTTAGCCGAGTTTGAGAAGGCCCTAAAACAGAGGCGTTATGCCTCTTGCGCTATAAGCGCCGCCCGAACGATTTCACTGTCGGTGAATTTCGTTGGGTTAGAGCTAGGTTCCGGTATATTTCAAAGCACGCCCGCCGCTCTTCTTGGCGGGCATACGTGTCTTCACTTAACGGGAATACCCCGCTGGCAGAGGTGTGTGGAGTCGAGTCAAAAGGAATCGGGGGCAAGTTCTCGCAGAAATCCCCTCCCGTTCTCCTAGAGAATGGGACCGCAATCTTGGACCCCGCGTCCGTGGTGCGACCGCTTTCTCCGCATTCCCTAGCTGGGATGTTGCTCCGCCAGCATTCAATTCGCGTTGTGATGTCGCGGAAGGCCGCCGACTGGACTTTACCTCCAGATGGCGGAGAACCCTTCGACGACAGGTTTACTCTGAGTGAGTTGCGCTTCCCTCTCGCTTCGTGCGCAAACACCACCCATGGTCCGGACGATGTCCCGTACGAGAGAGGCATGGCCTCTCTGGTAGATTTGATCACCAGGATCTGGGTAGAGGGTATCCTCCCAGATTTCTGGCGAATCGCTACTGTGCTCGCTTTTCGCAAACGGTAAAGAGATCACTCTACCCCGGCCGGTTTCCGCCCAATCTACCTAAACTCCTGCGTATAAAAGTTGATGGAGAAATTGATAAATGTTAGATTAGCCTTTTTTTTCTGGACAGCGGAGGCATCTGTCTTCTGCACAGTGCGGCTTCCGCCAGTTCCTCTCCACGTCGGATGCTCTGCTCCGACTCGAAATGGCCGTCTGCAAGGCCTTCCTTCGTAGACAGCACTACGCCACGGTGCTTTTCGATGTGGAGAAGGCCTATGATACCGCATGGCGAGGTTGACGCGTCCCAATCTTTATATCTGAATTTTTTCGAGATCGTCGATTCCAGTTACGGGTGAGGCGAGCCCTCTCCGGCCCAATGGAGCAGGAAGAGAGTGTCCCGCAGTGAAGTGTCATCATTGTCACACTTTTTACCCTGAGCATCAACGGCATTACCTCAGTCCTGGCTAAAGATGTTCTCAATACGCTCTACGTGAACGACCTTTCGATTTCTTTTGCCAACTCTGGAGCGTCGACTCCAGCAAACATTGATCCTCGTCTCTTGTTACGCTGAAGTGCATGGCTTCGGTTTTCCTTCGCCAAGACTAAGGGGGTGTGCACTTCTGCCGCCATCCAAGGCTCCACCCTGTTTCTAAATGGGGTGCGACTGGAAGTAGTGGACTCGCACCGTTTTCTTGGTCTGGTATTTGACCAATGCCTCACCCGGGAGGCTCATATTCGCAGCCTTAGGGTCTCTTGCACCCACGCCATGGATATTCTTTGCTCCGTGACGTTCAGCGTTTAGGGTGCTGATAGAGCTACTGCCTTACTTTTTTATCGATCCTTTGTTCGCTTGAAGCTGTGCCTAGGGGAGGTGGGCCTACCCCCGACGCCGCAGCATGCTTCCTTCTTGCCCTTTTCATTTTCTCGTTATTGTTTTTAGTCCTTGTTCTTTTTTACCGTTGTTATTTGTTAGTTACATATTGTTATTTTCTTCTTATTTGTTTTGTAATATAGCCTAGTAGTAGGTTGTGTTGTTGTCGGCGACTTATGCCCAAGTAGGCAGTAGCCAGGTGTTCTACTTAAAAAAACCCCCCATAAAACCCTGACTCGAGGGCAGAAAGCTCGCTGGGTAAAATTAGCATTAGGCGCGGGGTGGTTGCGTGCCTCCAGGCCAATTGCCCACGGAGGACATTTGCCCATGTGGCAATTACTCACGGATAATTGCTACGAGAAAAATTGGAAGGATAAATTGAGTTAATATTATTAAAAACATTTATTTTCAAGTTGAAAATTATAAATAGGATTGATTTTATTTAAAAACATAGATTATAATCAATTCCTCTTAAAAAAAGAAGCTAAAATCTCTTGTTATAATCCAGTTAAACCTTTTATACGATGAGAACAATCTTTGTACTTTCTTCGTGCCCATTCGTTTGGAATGCGGATGCACTCTGAGTAATATGAGCCTCTTGAAGTGATTGTTTTCTTTGGATTATTGAAATGAATTTCCCGATGTTCCGATAACAACATTCATTAAAACCCCAAAAGCTCCTATTCCAACCCTCGACAGAATTATTCTTTCTTGGAAGTTCATCGTTTGTTCTGGTGTACATGCCCCTAGAGCCATGTCAAACAAATGCTCTCGTCGCCTTCATGGCCGACAAGGTCGTCTAATATACGTGTCTTCAAAGTAATTGAATATTGGTTAAGTTTCCGGAGCCATTGTTTCAATAAATTTTTCCAAAGCTTCGTCAATTTCATTTGTTGGGACAAACCCCAATGCAGCGAGCATCCTCACGCATCCTTTGTCTGCTGCAGTCCAAAAACTTGTATCTTTCTATAAGTGTTGTGGCTAAAATGAAAAAGTACTTTTTTTAAAAAATATAGCATGCAAGCTATTGAGTATAGCTTTCCCAAAATCTACCATTATGCTGACTAGGGATAATTCTTCATTTGATATCTTTTAACTCTTCGATCTCCTTTGATGCGGCCCTGATGCTAACTCTAAAGTTTCGATTCCAACGGGCATTGAAGCGCATCTCTTTCTATGCCGAAGCGCACAGGTTTTGGTTTTCCTTGGCTAAGTAAGACTAAGTTGGTGCACCTTTGCCGTCTTCTACTGCTCCACCCCCGACCCGGATTTGTTCCTAGATGAGGTTCGCTTGGAAGTGGTTGATTCGCAATGTTTCCTTGTTCTTGTTTTCGCTCGACTCCTCACCTGGAAGTCTCATGTTCGGAGCCTTAGGGTCTCTTGTACATGCCCCATGGACATTCTTCGTTCCGTGACGTTCAACACTTGGGTCCTGCTGATAAGGCTACTACTTTACTTTCATACCGATCCTTTGTTTGTCCCGCTTTTCGGAATGGCCTTTACACATGGAACATTTTTAAAGCTCGTCGTTTGAATCAGTCTCTAAAATGTAGACTTCAATAAACTGTAAAATGAGAGGTTTGTCCTATTTTAGAAGTATCATGGCTTCCTGATATTTGTGTAACCTCATATTTCCCAACGAACCAACTCGTTTCTCCTTTGGCTACTCGGGCAATGCACTTTCCATAAATTTAACTTTTAACCTCACCACTTCCTACATTAATTACTTTCCCCAAGAGTACTAGGTACTAGTCCCAGGAGAGTTGCGCGATCTCTCGATCCCTAGTACCTTTGGTGATCTCTTATAAAAGTACTACGTCATAGCGTTATAGAAACACCGTTCCTCACGATGAACATGCTAAGCCACATCGGCTATGAGTAGCCATTGAATATAGGAGTCCGATTTTGTGTCAGGTCTCGTGTTGTAGCGATGGAGACTCACGTTAAACTCTGGGTCCCCACGGTGGCACGCGACTGCCAATACGTTAATAGCCCAAGGAAAGGAAAAGTGATATCACAACCCGGTAAAACTCTGAGGAATATATTTAGAAACGGTGAAAATAGAATAACCGCTATATGAAAGTGAATAAAGGAGTTGGATTCTAACCTGTGTCGTCAAGCGCTCCTTATCAGAACCACGACGCTCATCTATTGAGATATATATATATATATATATATATATATATATATATATATATATATATATATATATATATATATATATATATATTCACCTTATTTTCCTCATCGTATGTATTTTAAAATTGAGACATTCCCCTATTATTATGCTCGGCGTCGCTTTTGGTGTGAATGTTATTGCCGTGGTTCGCTTTTGTTATCTTTAAAAATGGGTCGTGTGTTTATTGGAAGCTAAATTGCGGTATCAATGGATGGGGAAGAGTTTTCTTCCCCCGGAAGAGAGCGTGAAGAGATAGAAAGGTGATAATGGAGGCGAATTTATGCGTGAACTGGAGATATAAAGATGACAGTAATGGAAAATAGAGATGATGATGGTCACCAATGGGGGAGTCGAGTCGGAAAGATGTGGTTATTATAAATTCTATAAATATGTTCGTATGAATCATCCAATCACTCGTAAGTACGAACTGAGACCCCATGATTGGGTAAAACTTCCATTGGGACCCCAAATCCCTCTTTTTTTTAATCGCACCCATCTGGAGATTAGTTGGTCGAAATCCCAATCAATGGACCTCGTTAAGGAACATGTGGGGGTTTCGGAGGCTCTCCCCCACCCGCCTACTTGGTCCTTAGTACTATAGGTGGTGTCCAGTATAATTAAATTGAAAACCAACGATGACATTTTTGATGAGAGATCTGTAAAAAGTGGTGAAATTAGGGGATCTGGAAATGTGAAGGAAAGCTATAGACGCAGATCCTCCGGCAAGCTTTGGAGCCAGGAGGGTACGTAAGCCACCAGAGGTCACTTCTAGCATGGTTTTCCCTGCTAGGGATATAAAGGATGCAGAATATAACAAGAATAAAGAATAACCACGGGTACAAAAGGAATTGGAAATACACAAGGAAAAACATGAAACTAGAATCATGGCTAAATGTTTTAAGACTATATATTTTTTTCATTAGTTTTTAAAATTTAAGTAATAGGAATAATAATTTTAATATTTAAATTATTGCAGGTTTATTCAAAAGTCAGCATTTCCTAAATAATAAGAAAAAACTGCATTCCTTCGCTGATTCTAAAACCGCGCTTTGGTCCTGTTCCTGCCAAGGGTATTGCATCAAACAGCACATCTTTAGGATCATTAATGACTTTAAAAAGACTGGTTACACTCCTGTGAAGAAGTCTTCTGGACGCCCAAGAGCTTCAAATGAAGGCCAAGATTGTGTTTTGGTAAGGTCTCAGCTCAAGGATCGGGTTGCCTCCAGTGCCAAGCTTGCTCACGATTGGAAAGAAGCAGGTGTGAACGCTTCAGCGTCACGGTGAGGCGGAGACCTTTTGACAATGGTCTCAAGTCGAGAAGGGCTGCAAATGATCCTCATCTCCTCAAGAAGGACATTATGGATAGGCTCCACTTTTGATGGAAATATAAAGAATGGGCTGATGAAGACTGGGGCAAATTGATATTCTCTGATGAAGTTCCCTTCCTCTTGTTTGGAGCTTCTGGAAGAACCCTCGTTATGGGAAAGGAGGAACGCTTCCACGACTCATGTGTCGTACCCACGGTGAAGTATCCCGGAAACTCTCCATGTCTGCGGCTGCCTCTCATATAAGGGAACTGGAGGACTAACAATTTTGCCCAAGAACCGTGCAATTGTGAATAGTTGAGTAAAAATGGAGCAATATCAGTCAAGATATCATCACAAATTTGGTCTCCATCATGCCAAAAAGAATTGAAGTGGTCCTGAAGAACAAGAGACGTCATTGTAAATATTGACTGCGCGCACCAATTGACTATATTTATTACAAAAATGAGCTTTGCTTCTTTTTTTATTGTATATTTCCCCCTCAAGTTATGATACAAACATGCTAAAACAAAATGCAACGTTTCATTAGTCATTTATTTTCTTCTCTGAAAAAATATAGTAGTCTCAAAACGACTGTACATGTCCCGAGTAGCTCAAATAAGAGATTGTTCCAAGGAGGCAGGCAGCTGGTTTTTCTGTTGACTCGCGAAGTGCTTCAGTCTAAGTGTAATTCGGGTCTTCAGCTTTATTAACCTTGTTAAACTTCTGGCTTTTGTCCCTCTCAACTAATGCAAATTACAAGCGCATATTCTTGCAAAGGATATTAACGACCCAGTTAAACGGCACCAACTTCGTATTCGTCCAGCGTGTGAGAATAGCGAGACGATTTACGACGTAGAGCTGCTCATATCGCCTTCGTCTGCTACCACTGGGGTATTTTGGCATCATCTTCATCTTAATTTACGATCCAATATGTTTCTCCTTTTATTGATTACACCGAATTTCTTTACCGATAAGTACCTCTCGCAGTATGCCATAAAGCTGACAGAAGAAGGCTCTTAGAGTTGGATCTAGTAATACTATTTTATCTTTTTGTGTTTTTTATTAAAGTTATATTGTAGTTTATTTGTTGAACAAAAAAGTAAAATTTGGGAGGAATTGCAATGGAAATCGTAGGGCAAGTTGTGCACGATAGTAAAAAACAGTAAATGAAGATCTTAACCTCCTGAGTGGAGATGTAGGGATGTCCCGTGTCAGGGTATACTTATTGAAGATTACTGTGTAGATGCATCACTAGTATTTTATTGATAGTTCCAGTCTGTTTTGTTTACGCCATTTTCTCGATTACAGTGGTTGGTTATTAAAGTTGCAACAGCTAAATTTTTGTCGGGATGTAGGGAATGGTGATGGGAGAGAACATGCCATATTTTCTTATCTTTTCTTTTTCGTTACTTGTTGTTATGTATCTACTTTATCCAGTTCGTTTGCCACACTCTTCCTATTTTGTGGAGTGCAGTTTTTCTTGTTTGTTTACGCTCTCCTTTTTTTTCATGTTGGTCCCCCCACAAGGGAGCGTCATGAGTAGCTCCAACAACCTTACTGTAGATTCTCGAGAATTTCCTCCACCTCTTCAGTTCTCACGTGCCCCAAGTAATCTCCTCTTTGGACTCATCGGGATATTACCTTCTTTACATTTTCACTTTGTCCATCGTTATCAGAATTTGCATTAACTTTACAGCTAGTGAAGTTGTAATTAGCACACATTTCATCTTATTCGATTTGAAGTGACCCTCGTGGTCTGAACGAGGATAGAGCTCGAGGAAAAAGAGGGACCAAACCTTGGCGCAAAGATCAGTTTGGTCCACGAGCGGATCTTTCTTTGGGCATTCTTTATACTAAAATTGAAACCGATCACGATGATGCATGCAACGGATTGTTACGGGGAATGAAACTCGGAATTAATCAATTCGATTCAGAGTAAAATGTAATAGAAGCAGCGGCTTCCAAAATGTTTTTTTGCGACCACAGAGACTTCCAAAAGGGTTCTTTGCGGCCAAAGTCGCTACTAAAAGGGTTATTTTGTGGCCACACTCGCTTCCCAAACGGTTATATGTGACCACAGAGGCTTCCAAAAGGGTTCTTGGCGTCCACAGACTTCCAAAAGGGTTCTTTGCGGTCACATAAGCTTCCACAAGGATTCTTTGTGGCCAGAGAGGCTCATAAAAGGGTTCTTTGCAGCCACAGAAGCTGCCAAAAGGGGTCTCTGTGGCCACATAAGCTTCCAAAAAGGCTCTTTATGGCCACAGAGGCTTCCAAAAGGGCTCTTTGCGACCATAGAGGCTTCCAAAAGGGTTCTTTACGGCCACAGAGGCTTTTAAAAGCGTTCTTTACTGCCATAGTGGCTTCTAAATGAGTTCTTTGCGGTCACAGAGGCTTTAAAAGTGGTTGTTTGCGGCCACAGTTGCTTCCAAAAGGGTTCTTTACGGCCACAGTCACTTCCAAACGGGTTCTTTACGGCCACAGAGGCTTCCAAAAGTGTTCTTTATGGCCACAGAGGCTTTCAGAAGGGGTCTTTGCGGCTACCTAGGCTTCCAAAAGGGTTCTTTTGTGGCCACAGAGGCTTTCAAAAGGTTTCTTGGCGTTTACATATGCTTCCATAAGGTTTCTTTACGGCCACAGAAGCTTCCAAAAGGCTCTTTGCGACCACAGTGGCTTCCAAAGGGGTTCTTTACGGCCACAAAGGCTTCCAAAAGGGTTTTTGATGACTACATAGGCTTCCAAAGGGATTCTTTACAGCCACAGAGGCTTCCAAAAAGGCTCTTTGTGGTCACAGTGCCTTCCAAATGGGTTCATTGGTGTCATATAGGCTTTCATAAGGCTTTTATCGGCCATAGATGCTTCCAAAAGGGTTCTTTTGGGCCATAAAGTCTTCCAAAAGAGTTCTTTGTGGTCACAGAGGCTTCCAAAAGGGTTATTTGTGGCCAGTCAAAGTGAAAGCAGAGATATCAGCATAGGTGATGGCGACAGTTTTGGAGTGGAGGGTGAACGCAGTAGTCTTAATTTACTTTCTTGGAGAATAAAGATGGATCATTGAAGCTTATTATGAAAAGATATTGGAAAGATGTTCAAAGCTGCATTGACGAACACAAGGAAAGTTTCGCCAGCATGACAATGGTCAAGCGTATTCTTTGAGGGTAACGTTTCCAATCATACCCCATTTCCTTTCAGTTGTGATCTTGTCCTTCAATTCTTTTTGTTCCTTCCAAACTTAATTAAAAACTTGAAAGGAAACAAGATTTCAGTCGATAAATGAAACAAAAAATGAAGTTAGGATCTGGAGCTATCGAAGTGCGCAGAATCATTCAGGATCAGATTAAGAAAAGTCTTCGCAAGTGTATTGCTGACATGGAAGAAAAATATGGGTATGTGTGTGAATTTGGGCAGTATATGTTCATCATGGCAGGTTTTAATGAAACACTCTCACGCCCATATTTAGTCAAATTTCTACCCCTGCGTTTGAATTGAGTAAATTCTTAAACAAATTATTAACCCCGCCCCCCTCAAATTCCCGACCGACTTGATTGATATGATTCGATCCACACCCCCTAAAAAAACACTAGGCTCCATGGACGTAGAATCACTGTTCTCGAATGCACCAGGCGCCGAAACGTTATACATAATATTAAAGGCGTCTTTGCGCCGAGACTGTTCCCATGGACCTTACCCCAATGCCACGACGGCCTCAGTTCGCTTTTTGAGGGCTTTGAATTGTGCCCACGCGCCGGATGCAGCGCTACCCTGCCCCTTATTGCGACGACTGCGTTCCTCCCCGCCCTGAGTGTCCGTCACATTCTTGTTAAATGCCCCAGTCTGGGTAATCTTCGCGCACGTTGTTACCTGCCCTCATATCTTTACCTGCGAGGTCGTTACCGCTTGCCCCTCATACTTGGGACGAGTTTGTGTACACAGATTATCTGACTTTTTGGAGGAGGCTGACCTGTCTATTTTATTCGAGTCTTTGGTGTTGGTCGCATGATCCTAGGACGGGTAGATGCGAGTTTGCCGCCGTCGCCGGAGCAGGCTTCCCTTTTCTTGCTTTTTGGCTTCTTAATTTGTTTTGTTTTTTCGGGGGTTTTTCATCTATCCTAGGATTAAGCTATGGATGATTACTGCGACTTATGCCCTAGTAAGCAGTCGCCAGATTAGCGTTGAAAAAACAACGGAGTTGGGGAGAGCAAAGAATGTTATAGTCGGGAGTGTATTTTGCCAAGTTTCTGGTTGATCTCTTTTGTTGTGGTTTCTTTCTTTATTCATTTGTATGTTGCTGTTTTTTGTCTCCAGTTTTACTGGGATTTTATTTTTGGTTTAGATCTCCATGGTATGTTTATTTTCCCTATGTACCTTTTCAAGTGTGGTTCATTCTGACTCTTTGTTTTATTTTTGCTTTGTTATATGATTCTGGTTATTTCCGGCATTCATGTCTTTGTCTTTTTTATTTGTTTGTTTTTTTCGCTTTATTTTTTATTTTGTTTTACTTTTTATATTATGATTGGTTTTTCCGATGGGCGTAGGTGTTGATTGGATCCTTTTTATCTATCATTATATGTATTACTTTAAATTTGTCTGATTGTTTTAATCTTGCAACATTTTTCATAATTGTTTATATTCATTATCTCAATAGCCGTTGTTCTGGCTGATGCCATCGGCGTATTGTACGGGTATATTCATGGATACCGATGTTCTTGGGAGCGGTAGAGTCTGGGGCTTAAACAACCTCCCCTAGGGAAACGCCGTCTGGAGGTAGAACGGTGCTCATTCGTGTTCCTCGTTGGAAATGTAGGCTCTTTTATTACTAATATAGTCTGATAATATCTTTTCCATCTTGATGCCAAGGTCTAGTTGTAATATCTTATATTTTATTCATTCAACCCATACCTGGTCGAAAGCTTTCTCGACATCGCGGAGGACTACGTCCAGACACCCGTGTTCCGCCTTGGCTTTAGCTATTCTTTCCATTAAAATAGCCAATGCCATTGCGGAATCTCTTTTTTTTCGACCCCATGTGGTTTATCTTATATTTTACGTGTTCTTCTGAAAATTCTGCCAGTCTTCCATTTAGTATTTTCTCGAAATTTTTCCCAGAAAGTTTAGCAGCGATATTGGCCGGTAGCTTGAGATTTGTGTATGTGGTTTTCCTTGTTTGATAATTATAAAGACCATCTCTGCTATTTTAAATTTATCTCGTAAGCTTCCGATATTCAAATATGCATTGTAGATGTTGGTAATAGTTTTATGTATGTTTCCCGAGGCTTTTCCATAATTGTGATGGTTACTCCTGTTTTTTCCCGTTATTTTCTGGTTAAAAGAGCTAATGGCACTTTATACCTCTTGTTCGGTTATTATTGCGCCTATGCATTCGTTCTCATCTTTGGATATGTCCACTTTTGTCGCCGGTGTAATCCTCTGTTCGTTTGTACATATGTACCCCTATACTCTTCTGTATACCTGTCGAATCCTTCGTTATCCTTATCCTCTATAGTGTATATTTTTCCCAATTGTTCCTTAATTAAACTTTTCTGCTGTTGGCTCATAACCTTGCCTCTCTTTATCGGTGATTATATTGGTAGCACTTTTATTGGCTATTACCTTGAAATAACTAGATTTTCCTTAGCCTCCGAATTCGGACTGCGTGCTCTGCACTCTTAAATAGTGACCCGGGAGCGATTTAAATAATGTATGATAATGGACGACTATCTTATTCGAGTCGAGTGAAAAATAAAGGTAGGATATAGCTTCGTAAAATCCTTGATCCTCACGGGAATTTCGGCGCGAGTTTAATGCATCCATGCGTGTATACTTAGGCCCTCACAGACACACGTTGAAAGGTGTATACATATCCGTACAGCTGGACTATGTCAACGATTAATGTATGTGGACCATTATTAAGGAATGGGGACTTTGTATACATACGCCCTTGGCCAAAAGTATAAATCACCCCTCATAACTTTTTATATATTTAACATTTAATCACACTTTTTAGAATGATTATATTTTTCAGAAATATGTGAATTTTTCTATGGTTGAATATTTTGTCAATATGTTTAAATTACTTAATACATATTTTACTAAATGGTTGGTAATTAATAAAATGGTGTTTTCTAATATCAGAATTTAACGAATATTTCTTGTTTTAGCTTAAATTTATAACTATTGTGTATTCAATTTCATTTTAAAGAGGTAATATGACTAAAACTAAATAACTTACAGGAGTACATAAAGCACAAATCCAACTTCCCCATAGCTAATGATTATCAAAAGTAGAAATTACTTAAATAAATAAAACCAAGATATATTGTCTAATCCACTATAAAACGATATCGAGAGACCAAGAGCTTTGTATCAACGAAGAGAAGTGGCAGAAAACGTCTTAAAACACCTAGAGAAAATAGATCTATCATTCAGGCTTCACTACAGAATCGCAGGAAAACATCTTCTAAACTTACCAGACTGTAGCTTCAAGTTAAAAAAATGTCACCCAGAACAATTAGAAGAGATATATTATCAAAGGTTAAAAGCATGCAAGGTGACAAAGAAGCCATGGATATCCGTGGTTAACAGAAAAAAAACCCGTTTTCACTTGGGGGCCAAGATCATAAAAATTGGACACATGTGGTCAAATGAAAGTAATTATCAGCTATGTAAGAAAGACTATTTATTATATTGTTGCTTTACATGTAATTTATGTAATTACATTTAATATCGATCTTGAAAGAAAAATATTTACAAATGTAACTTTTTTGTAACAATTTTGCAGATTTTCAACACTTCTGGGCTACTTTTGTGTGACGAAGAGGCATTTCCCCCTGCTTGTGTGGTACCAACTGTAAATCATTGGAGGTATCATGTATTAGGCCGCATGTCTTCATCAGGGCCAAAGAAGAATGAACTCCACAACTTATACCACTATGTCACAAGGCTTAGAACCATATATCCAGATATTGGATTCCACAACGCAAAGAAATGAAGTTATATTTCAGCAGGAGAAGGCTCAATACCATGCATCCAACCACACCAATAATTGGTTTGTAGAAATAGAGATCACCCCAATCGAGTGGCCACGACAGAGGCCAGGATGATTCCATAGGGTGCTGTATACCTTTGGCCAAGGGTGTATATTGAGAACGTGTTTGAGCTTATCGCGGGGCTGGACTACAAAAGGAAGCTGCAATGAACGTAAGAGAAGGGGATGAGAGGGAAAATTGAGAAAAAAATGAAAGAGATGAGTGGGGAAGTGATAAAAGATCATCAGTGCTCACTTAAGATAAAGCGTTCTTTATTAATTTGATAAGAATATCCCAAACAGTTTAGTTAACGGTAATTTTTATATACTGAAAAATTCGAAAAAAAAACCCGACTGCATCTGCATTTATAATTTGGGGGATTTGTAAAGAAAATACCTAACCGATTCTAGGAAATGGGGCAGAATTAATCAAAATAGAAAGAGTAGGAAGATAATTAGAATGGAACTAAATAGAAATGATTACGGTAAAGGATAGAACGCTATGGATTGGGACGGACAAGGATGAATTAGATATAAAAGGTGGACCTTCATTCTTCCTGTTCGTCCAGGTCGTGGAATATTAAATGGACAAAGGCAATAAACTTGAAATACAAAATGGTTGGATAAAACCATGGTTATTTTTCCTACCAGTTAAATATAGTAATATTTAACTGGGTTTTACCACTGATGGGCTTATTTTTTAGACCTTTGCCACTCATTAGGAAGCTACGGTTAAATAGGGGGCACCGCATAATCCGGCCGAATTGTAACTAAACACACCCGATGTGTTTTAACTTCGCCCTACTTTGATGCGGTGTTTTCACTCTCCGCAGCGTATCATATGTAAATACATATAATATTTTACACTGGTGCCAAGAGTCATGGTAAAGCGGTATGTAAAGGTGAACCTCTCACTGTATCCTGACGTCATGGAAGTTCCCAGACCTGATATCTCTTGGGTCAGTGTGAACACGATCTAGGCTGCTTGTGACAAGACGACGTAAATTATCGGAGCTCGAACGGGGCATAATAGTGGGCTCCAAACAGATGGGACATTCCATTTCTGAAGCTCTGCAGACATTCAACATCCATCGATATAGGGGATGATTTGTGTACAGAGTAAACATCATGGAAGGCATTTTCGCCTCGTGGAAAGCGCAGTGACCGACCAAGAATGCTTACGGACCGTGACCAGTGGCATCAGGCTAGAAATCTCCATGGTAACAGACAAGCAACACTCGCTCAAATCGTATCCACATTCAATGCAGGAGGTACCAGACGCATATCCATCAGGTTAGTGCAGCGTTCTTTACCTTACATGGCATTTGGAAGCAGAAGATCCACAAGAATGTCCCTGTTGACACCTCGAAACCGGACACAGCGTCGCAGCTGTGCACGTTACGTCGCTATTCAGACCCTGAAGGACTGGTAATATGTGGTGTAGTTCGATGAGTCGCGGTTACAGTAGTAATAGAATGATGGTAGGGTTCGGTTATGACGCAGACCCCATGAGGCCATGGAACCTTTGTTGTCAAGGCACCGTGCAGGCTGGTAGTAGTTCCATACTGGCGTGGAGTGGGTTTGCTGGTCCGCTAGAATACGTTATTGACCTGTGACCGCTACGTATCACTGCATGGTGACCATTATTTGCCGCCATTCATGACCCCAACAATGCTGGGATATTCCAGCAGGGTGATGTACCTTGTCATCAGCCTCAAATTGCCCAGAATGGGTTCAGGAGCCTTTTGGAAAGTTCCGACAAATGATGTCGCCACCGCATTTATTCGACAAGAACCCTGTCGAGCATTTATAGGACGTGCTCTATTCGAACCCAGGATCTGGAACATCCAAATATCAGGGAACTTTGAGCAGCTATCGAGGCAGCAGTTGTCAACATCTATCCGTAGCTCATCAGTCCACTTGTGGAATCGATGCCACGTCGAGTTGCTGCGGCCGAGCTTACACGATATTAGCTACTTATCCCACGCCTCTGAGTTCACTTAGATTAAGGAGTCCCTCCGCGGGAGAGTTTAGTTTTAGCTACGATTCAAACCTATTTTTATTTGACAGTCGCACATAAAAGCTGTCAAAGTAAAAATAACATTTTTTTACAATTTTTTTTGGGGGGGCATATTGGGTTAATTTCATCCTTAGGACCTAGAGTAGCGATTTACAAGTGCTTTTCTTTTTTGTTCGTCGAATTTAACTCAAATAATTACAATTTAATTACTACAAAATTGCAAAAGTAATTTTGGATTAACGGACTTTCTCGGGTGGGAGCCAAGTATAAAAAAAAAATTGGGCTACGCAAGGGGTTGCACCCTACCAGGTGGATGCGTCGAGTCTGAGTCATGCGTGCAGACAACCCCAGTTACGGACGTGACCAGACACATGCGATCCCAATATCTCTGTCTCTTTCCCTTCCCATTCATTCGCACAAAATACAATTGTGCCGCTCTGCTTTCACCTTTTAATTTCCAAAACATAAATTTCTTTCCAATTTTATTCCATTTTTCAGTTTCTAAAACCTAAATTTCGTTTTAAATTCTCATTTCATTTAACCAAAATTTCATTGTCTAAATCTCATTTCACATTTTCAATTAGTTAATTTCCATAGCTTAAATTTTGTGGTATATGGTTACTATAGCAATGTAGCCAGTTCAAAATGGTATCCCACAGTTTAACTGATATTTTTGACATATAGGGTGCCTCAACGAGTGGGTGCCCCTCCGCCCTTTCGTGTATTACCAAGGCAAAAGTGAAGGTCAAAGAGGGTGTCGAATTAGTTAATTTAGGAATCCTTAAATTTGTCTATTGAATAGCGAGTGGCGACTGGTATCGAATAGACTCTATTCGATACCAGTCGCCACTCGCTTCGCATAGGTGTGGAGCGTCCCTCAGGCATGCCTGAAGGAGTTTGAAGATATCTAACCATTGCTATAGCAACCGTATGTCTTACTTCTTTTGTTTTACTTACATACTTCTCCCCTTTCGCAGGTAAATTGGATTGTTCTCTGCACTTGTCTCGGAAGGGAATCTCCATCTGCGGGGTGGTGAGTGAAGTCGACTGGGACTCTACTTGGGCCCTGAATAAATTTTACTATAATTAATCTAATTCAAACTTGTTTTCGGCTTTATTATAATTATTAGATTATATCTTCGATAAAGGACCTCACTTTATATCTCCAATAATTATTGGAGATATTAAGTGGCGTCCATTATTTGATATATAAAGTGACGTCCTTTATTGGAGATATAAAGTAGCGTCCTTCATAGACGTCACTTTATATCTCCAACAATGGACGTTACCTTATATCTCCAATAATAGGCGTCACTATATTTCTAATAATGAACGTCTGTGATCGCCCTAAAAAAATGAACAGTGGATTTAATCGAAAAAGTTTACTTTCTCGATCGGATTTCGAGAGAAAGTGGGTTGATGATGTATATTTTACTATCTATTAATTTTAACTTCAAGCGGAAAACTTTTCCTTGTAATTATAGAGAATGTTTAATGAAGTTTAATGAACATTGTTCTTGTTTTACACATAACTTGGAAACACATTCATGAAAGCCGAAGTTTTACTTGATGTGTTTTTGATACGGGCCGTTTCTAGGGTTTTTAAAGTCCTTACTTTCAACAGAGTTCGTAGTTTCCAATAGTTTTAGCTACTCCCCCTTCCCTCCCACACACACCTTATTTTTAGTTGAATTTTGTTTTTGCGGGCGGGGGAAGAGGACAGCCCCTGGTTCGCGATATCCGTGACGCCACGGTTTTGGCGAGCCGGGCAGATGTCGAGATTATCTTCTGCTGGGTTCTGGACATGTAGGAATTGCGGGGAATGAGGGCGCTGATGAGGGCACCAAAGAGTCAGCGAGGACCTGGCGACTAGACCAGCATTTCGCGTTTCCTCACACCGATTACATGGCAAGAATACGGGTTGCCCTCCAGGCAGCTTGGCAAAGAAGATGGGAGACGGTTAAGGGGAACTTAAACTGTCGTGCCATTGCGCCGCGACTGTTCCCTTGGACCTACCCCTCAATTTCCTTTCTTTCGTCTCTGAATTGGATACACTTGTGGGACACACCGCCATTTGATGGTGCGCTTGCCTGTGCCTTACTGCGACGACTGCGTTGTCCCCCAGACTGTTCGGCACATTCCTGTTGAATGTCCCAGTCTGGGTGATCTTCGCGCACGTTACCGGGGTCGCTACCGCTCTTCCCTTGTACTCGAGACTGGTTCGTGTACACAGACTTGTGGACTATACGACTTTTCAGAGGAGGCTGCCCTCCCCCACTTCATTTGACTGGTGATTTTTGTAGCTCGCTTGTTCCTGCGCCTGGGGGAGGGGGTCCTACCCCCTCTACCAGGGCGCGGTTCCTCCCTCTCGCCCTTTTTCTTCCTTTCTTTTTTCAATGTTTTTGTTGGTTTCTCTTTCTTTTTATCTTTGTTATTTATTATTTAAATATTTTATTTGCTTTTTAATCTAGCCTACTAGTGGGCTTTATTGTGATTGCGGCGACTTGTGCCCTGGTAGGCAGTCGCCATCGGTTCTCAAAAAGAAGTGATAGTTAAAATAGATAAACTTTATTCGATGAAAAAATATATCGTTTTGTATCGTTGCACTCAAAAATCACCATTTGAATACTAATTCAGTTTATTAATGGCCTGGATTAATTGAATTTTAGAACTTGAGTAATTAAAATGAATATCACCATTTGAATACTAATTGAGTTTATTAATGGCCTGGATTAATTGAATTTTAGAACTTGAGTAATTAAAATGAATATCACCATTTGAATACTAATTGAGTTTATCAATGGCCTGGATTAATTGAATTTTAGAACATAAGTATTTAAAATGAATATCACCATTTGAATACTAATTGAGTTTATTAATGGCCTGGATTAATTGAATTTTAGAACTTGAGTAATTAAAATGAATATCACCATTTGAATACTAATTGAGTTTATTAATGGCCTGGATTAATTGAATTTTAGAACCTAAGTAATTAAAATGAATATCACCATTTGAATACTAATTGAGTTTATTAATGGCCTGGATGAATTGAATTTTAGAACTTGAGTAATTAAAATGAATATCACCATTTGAATACTAATTGAGTTTATTAATGGCCTGGATTAATTGAATTTTAGAACCTAAGTAATTAAAATGAATATCACCATTTGAATACTAATTGAGTTTATTAATGGCCTGGATGAATTGAATTTTAGAACTTGAGTAATTAAAATGAATATCACCATTTGAATACTAATTGAGTTTATTAATGACCTGGATGAATTGAATTTTAGAACTTGAGTAATTAAAATGAATATCACCATTTGAATACTAATTGAGTTTATTAATGGCCTGGATTAATTGAATTTTAGAACTTGAGTATTTAAAATGAATATCACCATTTGAATACTAATTGAGTTTATTAATGGCCTGGATTAATTGAATTTTAGAACTTGAGTAATTAAAATGAATATCACCATTTGAATACTAATTGAGTTTATTAATGGCCTGGATTAATTAAATTTTAGAACTTGAGTAATTAAAATGAATATCAATATTTGAATACTAATTGAATTTATTAATGACCTGGATTAATTGAATTTTAGAACTTGAGTAATTAAAATGAATATCACCTGGAATGCCACTTTCCAAAAGTTTAAATAAACAAACCAGAAAATGCATTAGAACTGCTCATTATTATATCATCATCATCATCACTAACTCTATAAATTAAGAACGGGATTTTGGGGAGTATTTGAATAATAATTTCATCTTAGTTTGGTTATGACTTAAGTATATTTTAAATTCTTCTCAAGGTAATTTCTATGAATTTCTTTAGAGTTTAAAAAAACAAAATAGTTTAGTTCCGAAAAAATAAATATGATCATCCAAAGCTTTATAATGTTTTAAAAGAAAATGAATTACAATTGGTGAAGTTCACAAAATTTATTAAAATTTAAGTAAACCTGCTTTTTTATTTTATCTATAACTATATTTTAGCAACGTGATTTTTTGAAATGGGAGAAAATAGTTTAGAGTTCCTTTTGTAAAATTATTATAATTGGCGAAGTTCAGAAAATTTATAAAAATTTAACCATGGCTGATTTTTTTTAGATTTAAAATTTTAATCATATTAGCCAAGCTCAAGCTCCCCCTTAGTTTGCAGTGGCGAAGCCATTACCTGGTTAGTTTTAGAAATTAAGTCAATTCATATATGCAAGAAACAAGTTTTAATAATAAGGTTATTAAAAACTTTGTGTATAGCACTTGATTTCCCTTTTGCCGTCATGTCTAAAATAGCAACCCTTTTTTCTTACACTCTTCTTTTTGTAAAAGAATTACACTCTAGAAGTGATTTTTCCCCCAGTATTTTCCTGTGAATTGCTGAAGTTTAAATTTCTAATCCTAAGAACTGGATTTAAGAAAAAATATATCGGCTCATTCTCGTGATCCCGGGAAGCAGGAAAGTTTTCCGAGGGAGGAAGTGCGGGAAAACTTGAAGCATTTGAAAAGTCTCAATTCACATAGACTGAGCGGCTGGTTACGCCAGCGCGTCCGTCAAATTGTCCTCTTTGCATATCCCACCTTTTTTGTGCGTAAAGGAATGAAGTTCGCGCTTAATTCTCGTCTGCAACCAAGACTTTTTTTGCAATTTGCGTTTGTAAAATTGCCTTGACCGTCCCGTAGAGGAAAACCACGACTTTTTTTTTGCAATTTGCATTTGTAAAATTGCCTTGACCGACCCGTAGAGGGAAACCACAACGATGAAACTGATCATATTGAGGGGGTTCTCCACCCATCTAAAGGAAAAAAGAAATTGGCGAGGATAAATGGACATTGAGACTGGAAAGGAAATATCCGTAAAAAAAAGTGGTGATAGGCGAGGTTATCTCTCGCTGGCCAACATAAAAAAATAGGTGCGTGGCTGTTTTGAGTGAGTGTTAGTTAGATAAACTAAGGAAAGAAGTGTAGAGTTGTATGGGTTTGCGGACGGTGCGCACTCAATCCTCCAGATGTAAGCCGCAGCATGGTTATCCATGCTAAACATGACACTCCCTTGCGGGTTAGTGGCCAGGAGTTCATTTCACGTCTTAGAAGCACAGTATGATAAGGTTAGGTCATCACCACCAACCGTTTTCTGAGTCCTTTTCCTTGCTTCCCCGCCTCTTGAATAAGTTAAATATTTCTGTCTTATTAAAGTGTCAATCTACCATTTGCAAAATGCTGAATCATAATAATAACAATAGTATAGGGGGGGGCGTATTCTGTCGATTGTTCAGTTTGGGCAAACCGGTAAATCATTAAGTGTACGCTTGAGGCAACATAAATACAGTATTAGGAGGGGGGAAAAGCGCAGTAGTGCTTTCTTTGTCCATTTATCGGAAAACAGTCACTCTATCAATTGGAATTGGGCTAAATTTATTTACAAATCTGATGACTTTATTCATATAAATATTGTTGAATGCTCATTCATTAATTCCTCGCCTAATTTTAATATATCCTCCGGCCTCTTTAAACTGGACCATGTTATTAAAAGGCTTATTTATAACGAAATTGTCCATTTTATATCTTAGCCCATTGATTTATTAATTTAGTTATGTTTCTCTCGTTTATTTTTATGTATTCACAATTATGTGTGTATGTATTTATTTTATCTATTCGGTTTTATACTTCATATCAGTCTTTGATAATATTTCTCTATTTTGTGCCCTTTCGTTGTACATGGACGGGACATTACTATAATGTCTCATATATATATATATATATATATATATATATATATATATATATATATATATATATATATATATATATATATATATATATATATATATATATATATATATATATATATATATATATATACACCAGCCTTGTAAAATGTTTCGTGATTCCTTGATAATGAACTGAGGGTCTTCGGAAGTACTTGGAATCCGCCTTTCATTTTCCTGTGGGATTTTATGCATATATATATATATATATATATATATATATATATATATATATATATATATATATATATATATATATATATATTTATATATATATATATATCAGAACAGAACAACAAAACCAAAACCACTGTGGAGGAGCGTAGTATTTATTATCGCGAGACCAGTTTCGGCATGGAGTTTGCCATGACAAAATCCATGCCGCAACTGGTCTCGAGATAATAAATACTACGCTCCTCCACAGTGGTTTCATTAATATATATATATATATATATATATATATATATATATATATATATATGATGTCCCTAAAGTCTGGATACATAGAAAAATGTATATTTTCTGCCCAGGAATGGTTTTATCGAAGAATTCTATTTTCGTTGTTTTAAGGAAGCCGGTCTGATCCTATTAATTATGCAAGACAACATTACTTCAATATTGGCTGAGTGGACTTTTTAAGTACTTTATTGCTGAGAGAGTGTCACAGCGTTTATTCCATTATTAAGGAAGAGCCGTCTCAAACACGTAAGTAAGGATTTAGTGAAACGCCCAGGAATTATCCCAGAACAAACATATATTTTAAAATTTAATAATTAACTACAAAAAAAAACAGTAAACACATTTATATTTACCTACTAAGCTAAGTGAGGCTAAACATGTTGTCAACTGGGCCTATTACAATATCTATTCATGACAAAAATAAACAAATAGGCTCCACGGAAACACACCAATTGCCGATTAGTTATTTTATCGCGATCCTTTTAGATTTTAGCGTTATACATCAAATTAAATTACTCTTCTACTAGTAAATATGACGGGGCTCACGCACAATTGTTTCTACTTCCGTTGAATCGTGTAACGTAATAACTCATACTAACGCAATACGAATATAAATGTTCTTTCTAACTTACATGACAGAAGGGATCAGGGGTTGCCAGATGTCACTGGGGGGCTTTTCTCGTGCTTCGGAGAGTTGGAGTGGCCGATGATAGATTTTCTTCGAGATAGGATGGAGGTAAGGGGGATGGGGCGATGTTAACTTCTTCTTGCAACCCTGCCTCCTGTTACTTTTAAAAGACGGAGAGAGTTGTAGTGCTCTCTAGCTCAAAGAGTACTCTTCTGGATACTCTTGAAGCCTATTTGTATCCTAGTCTTTAACGCCGGGTACCCAACTAGTTTTGGGGTATACGAGGGGATTTCTACCGTACTTAACAAATGGAACCTCGTTGGGGCTTGGTTCTTCTCCTCTCACTCTTACGGAGCTTGCGCTGTGAGAGTCACTTAAGTGTGAGCGGGTTTTCTTTTCTCCAGTCAGACTTCTTCTAAGTCTGTAAAGGATTCTTCAGTATGGCACCGATGCAAAACTTAACGTTCTATATTAATTCGCCACTGGGGGTGTAGGATCGATCTTCTCGAACTGATCCTTTATCGTCTCTCCACGAATAATCTTGACTGGCTGAAGGATCGATCTTCTCGAACTGATCATCTATCATTCTCACCGAATAATCATCTCTTCTCTTTCCTCCAGGAGCTTATTTATAGGCGGACGACCGTCCCATCTAAGGGGAAAGAGGCGAGGCCGCAGAGGGGAGAGCGAGGAGTGAAGAGGTTGGCACCGAGGTGCCCAAGTTGGCTTGTTAATTGGAGATACCACCAACCGTCACCATCCTTGGCGTGCCTTTTGAATGGCACCGCTTTTTGGTGATATAACCACTGGCCTACGGATCTCGTAGGTAATTGGATCTTTTGAGCGCCATTTAAGGGACTTTGGTGGTTACCTTAACACAGATGGTCGCTCCAACTACCTATGCGGCGGGGAGATCAAACAGGGTAGGCAGTTATACTGTTATTCGCCAGCTAACATTACCACGACTCTCCTCATGTTGCTCGATTCTCTTGCTTTCTCCGCGAGGGGGTATTGGCTTTACTGTATACGTCCGCCTGGCCCTCCGGGAGGCTTTATGTTGTCATTCCTCTACATTTTCAATAAAAAATTGAACTACATTTTATTTAATTGTAATATTCATAACTAACATCTTCAATGTGACTTCCAGCATTTTGTATGCAAAGTTCGATGCGCTTTGCTGCGAGATTCACCCGTTGCAGTAACTCCAAATTTCCGTCAATTTGAGCGCTGTTTCCGTATGTGTCTTATCTTTAATTCCCATTGAGTCCGACTCAGAAGAAGAAGTCAAGGAGGGTGGGGTGGTAAGTAAGGTCCAGTAAACGAGACCATTGTAATTTTCCTGTGTCCAGAATGTAGGGACACCCTGTATATATATATATATATATATATATATATATATATATATATATATATATATATATATATATATATACATAGAGAGAGAGAGAGAGAGAGATTTTGCAGTTTGTGATTTCGTTTCTTTGACCGACATTTTGTTTGTAGATTTAACTGGCTGCTTGTTTGTTTTCCTCCCATTTTGTTTGGGCGTCCTGTTTGCGTATTTGGTCCTACATACCTTTGTTGGCTATCTGCCCGCTTTTCCTGATCATTATATGCCCCTGTATTTTATGAGCTCTCTATGGTTGCTCGTGTGGGTGTTTTCATAGATTAAAGGCATTAACAGGTGTTGGGGTAGCTTTTCCTTTGATCATGGTGGTGGCGGGGGGGGGGGATCGTTAGACTAGAAAAACAAGAATCTAAGCGCGTCTGGATACGTCTAGTAAGCTCGGTGTCATTGTCATGATGGTCACTCTCTTGTAGTCGTGATGTCCACTCTTTCGGCGTGGATACCACAGCGGTTGGTTTCCTCGAAGAGACCAACTAAATAGGTTTTAGAGGCCTCTAGAAGAGCCATCACTGCGCAACAGTGAAAACGAAGATGAATCAATTTCACGAACCGAACGCTAGAAAGGCAACTTGAGAGTTCCTTTTTAAAATTATTATAATTGGCGAAGTTCAGAAAATTGATAAAAATTTAACCATGGCTGCTTTTTTTTTAGATTTTAGATTTTAATCTTAGTAGCGAAGCCATTGCCTGGTTTTATTTATTATTTAAGTGTTCCCAGCAACAAGAATATTTTAGATCTTAACGTGGCAATAATGGCTTTGCAAACGTTCACCGGGATCAAAATAATCCCTCCCTTTTTCTAGCCCAACTATGGAGATGCCACATTTTATGCATAAGCGATCTTAGGGAGGGTGTAAATAGCAGTATCAATTTTTGCTCATGTCACAAAATTGACAACAGTAGTAAATGAAGTGGAGCTAACTTTAAAGTGCAGAGTGACTAAGTTATTAGCTTGGGCACAAAAGCGGCAGATGAATTTGAACCTTAAAAAATGTAAAGTTATTAACATGGGAAGAGATAATAGCGAATTTAGCTATGAAATAGATGGGCATTAACTGAATAGAGTATAGGATGAGGATTTGGTCACTGAGGTTTTCTAAGCAGTGTATTGAGTCAAAAAATAGGGCAAATAGCGTTGAGCTTCATTAAGAGAAATGTTAGTTGCAAAAATAAGGGGATTATCCATAAACTAACTCATGTCAGGCCATATTTTGCGTACTTTATATAGGCATGGTCCCCACACTTTAGCTTTGATATCAACCTGCTAGAGTCAGTGCAAAATAGGGCAACAAAGATGATAACCTTCCCTGAAGCACCTTGAATATGTAGATAGGTTGAGGGCGCTAAGTATTTTCTCATTCGAAAAGTGTGAGAGGGGATATGATTGTGCTTTTTAAAATTGGTTCTGGGGTAGAAAAGTCGGATTTTAACAAGTTATTTGACAATAGCACTAGGGATCACCACTTGAAAATTAAAAAAACAAAACAGAAGTGTAGGCTGGATGTGAGAAAGTTTTTTTTTCACCAACAGAGTGGTAGATTATTGGAATGGTTTACCACAGAAGACAGTAAACAGTCCAAATTTCAATGTTTTCAAGCACAGGTTTGATGAGTATACGGGTAGGGTAGGTTATCATGGTTCTTAAGTTGTATTCGAGCAAATTACATATTCTAATATCAATTTGTGTATACATTGTAATATGTATATTGCAGGATTTAGTTTTTTGACATGCTATTAAGTTGAGGAATAAGTTCTTGCGTTTTTTTTAGTGTTGTGTTGATTTAAGTTTGTTGACGTGATTTGTGCACATATTAAGAAACAATAATAAATAATGAGAGCAAAATTTGCAAAGGCTAGGCTACGTCTCTTAACAGCGTAGACTATTAGGCTTTTGCTTAGGCTACGTCTTGAAGTTGAGTAATAAGTCATTGCGGTTTATTTAAAAGTTGTGTTAATTTAATTTTTGTTCTGTACCCTCAAAATGGAATGTCAAGTTGAAAGAAAGGCGCATTTTCGACACTTGTTATTCGTTTTAAATCGAGACGAGAACAATGCAAACGCAGCCAAAGCTCGTTGCGATACTTGTGCTGTGTACGGAGAAAATGCTTTATCAGAAAGGACAGCTCAATGGTGGTTTTCACGTTTCAAAACCGGTCATTCTAATCTTAATGACGAAGAACGTTCCGGTCGCCCCATTAAGTTGAATGAAGATCGATTAAACGACCTTCTTCATGAAAATCCTCGTCAATCGACTAGAGAATTAATTGGCTGTACAATTGGCGTGTGATCAGAAAACTGTAGTGAATCACCTTCATTCGATGGGGAAAGTTAAAAAAAACTCGGTGCATGGGTTCCGCACGCTTTGAGCGAAAACAACAAACTTCAACGCTCCACGATTGCCGCAGAGTTGCTTGCTCGTCACAAGGCTCCTCGTGGATATAAGGACAGATTTCTTCACCGCATCATCACTGGCGACGAAAAGTGGTGTGTTTATGTCAACATGAACCATCGAAAACAATGGCTTAGCCCCAATAAAAAACCACTTCCGCGATTAAAGCAAGGACTTCATCCACGAAAGACGATGCTGTGCGTGTGTGGTGGGATTGTAGAGGCATCATTCTTGATGAGCTCCTTTCGAACAACGAGATTGTCAATGCAGAACTCGCCGTTCAACAAATGTATCGACTCGCCGAAGCTATTCGTGAAAAGTGACCTCATCAACGTTATGGAGTCCTTCTGCAACACGACAATGATCGTTTTGACATTGCCAATATGACAAAAGACGCCATCCAAACGCTTAATTGGGAAATCCTGCCGCATCCTCTATATTTGCCAGACTTAGCTTTATCGCATTTCCATCTGTTCCGATCTATCTTCAACAATTTGCGTGGCGTTTCGTTCATTATTGATGTGGAATTAAGAACCTGGTTAGACGAATTCTTCGGTTAAAAATCCAAAGATTTTTATTGCAGAGGCATCGAAAAACTAGTTGAACGTTGGGAAGAAGTCGTAAATAACAACGGAGAATACATTATTGATTAAATTGCATATTGTTATCAATTAAAAATGAAGTTTTTCTAAAATTGTTAATGGTAATGAATACATTTGATAAAACCGCAAAAACTTATTCCTCAACCCAATATGATGGTGATGCCTTTTTAAGTAAACAGTTTGGCCACAATCAGTAAAGAACCTACTATGTCAGACATATCATTCATGTGATTATGAAGCTATAATTGCATGGCAAAGAAGTTTTCATAATATAAAATAAATGTAAAACTTTTTTATATGCAATCACATTACTTATAGCAGATGTAAAGTATTTGCCAAAGAAGCACGCTGCTCAGTTAATGGTTCAATGGAGCAAGTTTGATCATTTAAATTTTTCTAATGCAATCCTTAGATTTGATGCTAATAAACAATAACGACGTGCTATGTTTTCAACGAACGCTTGCCTTAGTTTGTGTTGCCTCGGATGACCTCTGACTGGCCGTTGTCGCTTTAGTCATCCGTTGAATTATCCGGTCAATTGCAAGATCCCGTTCAGAATAAAACCTCGAACATTAGCAACTGCTCTGTTATTAATTACGCTAATCTTTATATTTTATATATTAATTATCAATAGAATAGAATCTCTGACTCGCAATATTGGTAACTGCGACTTTTACATAAAATAAGTGCAAAAGCTATTAATATATAGGTGTTTAACGAGTCGGAATCAGTGTTTACTATATTTTCGGACGCCATATTTGTTTACAAATTGCCTCGGAAAGAGTTAAATTAGTTCTTTTGGGGGGGGTTGTTTGGGGAGCCAACAGTGGTTCCGAGGCTAAAATAAAATAGTAAAATGTAAAGTCAATTCCCTTACTAGCAGGAATAGAGGTTATGTGTGAGATTTGTGGAATGTTGACGAATGTTGTATGCTCGGTAATGAGTGAGAATGCATATCTTAGCCTAGAAACTAGGCTCAGGAGCGTGATTGAGAGACTGAATGAGAGAGCGGCTAGTCACATTAGCTATAGTTTAGATGCGAGTGAACATAATGGAGGGCAGAGTGATGGATAGTGAGTGGAAGGTGACGATGATTGAGGGTATGAATTTTAAATTAGCTAGGGATTCAAGGGTAGAAGGTTATGGAAGTTTATGCAAGTGGCCTAGCCTTAGGTTGCTTTGGAAGAATAAGTGAAAGATGCGAATTGGGGGAGAAATGATGATAGAATAGGTCCGAGTGCTTGCAGGATGGGGGCGGGGGGACTCTGTAGACTGCTACACCATATCTCCAGAGGAACAGCACGTCTTCACGGACGAGTGAAAATAGGAAAGGCCCTGGTGCCTTGAAACTCTTTGGGCATCTTATAAACAAAGCCTTCTAACGCACGCACGGGGTTGTTTTAATATCCTTGAGAGAAATATTTGTCATTAATAATAATTTAAATAATAACTTTTTGTTTGAATGTATGAATTGTAGTAATAAGATGAAAAATTAATTAGACAATGTACTTTATTAGTAAATTTATAGAAATTGGTTATAAAGACGAGATAATATTGTGGTTCCATACGAAACCAATTGGTTTGCGCCATGTCGTTCTACTAGGGGTAACATTCTTTCTCAGTAATCACATTTGGCCCATAACTTATTTCCTACTTGAATAAAATGTTAAAAGTTTATTAGTATGGATTCATTATGTATATTAATTATTATCATCATCATAATCATCATCACTAACCTTATAATTTAAGAAGGGAATTTATTTGAGTATTTGAATAATTTCATCTTAGTTTGGTTATGACTTGTTTTTTTATCCAAGTTATTTCTAATAATTATTTTATAATATCAAAAAACAAAATGGTGAAGTTCAGAAATAATTATAAGTATCGAAATTTTGTGAATTTTTTAAAACCCAAAGAATTTCAAATGGTGAAGTTCAGAAAATTTATTTTTATATATCTTCTTCTATAAACCTATATTTTAGCACCCTGATATTTTGAAAGGGGGAAAATTTAGTTTAGGGTTCCTTTTTAAAGTTATTATAATTGGCGAAGTTCAGAAAATTTAGAAAAATTTAACCATGGCTGCGTTTTTTTAGATTTTAAATTTTAATCCTAGTAGCGAAGCCCAAGCTCCCCCGTGGGGGGAGTGGCGAAGCCATTGCCTGGTATATGTATATAAATATATGCGGTTGATGTATCGCATAATCAGACAACTGTTTTTTTTGTAATAACATCATAACTATTCGGCCAATTCTAACGAAATTGTAAAACCCTTATGTTGTTTTACATCCTCTTTCGAATGATAGAATTGCCAAAGTCTTTCCAAGGTTAGCCCGGGAATTATTTTGTTTTTGGCAATAACATCTTAACTATTCGCCCATTTTAATTTAGGCTATGAAATGCTATGCTAGAATAGCATATATTATGTTAGACTAGACAATACTAAGCTATGCTACTTAAAAGTTTTGGTAAACATGAAGATCGACGGCGCGAATGATGGGACGCAAAATATTTCGTCCGTGTTCCAATATGTTTCACCTTTGTGGAGTAAATTCAACGAGACTGCTCGTGGGAGGTTTATCACTGCGGGGAGACCACCCTACGATGGTCCTGAGTTTCAATCAATTGGAGGGAGGAGGGACACAGCCCCCCAGTATATAATCATAATTCTTTATAGAATAATGTTCTAACGCGCATGAATATGCATGCGCGGGTGAACGAAACATACACGCCAAAAAAAATACACTTTTTCGGGCGCACCGCCGATCTTCATGTTTACCAAAGTTTTGACTTATTTTTGTCATCTTGGGAAATTAACAGACTATTATTCTATTAATAACCAGGCAATAGCTTCGCCACTGCGCTTCGCTACTAAGATTAAACATTAAAATCTAAAAAAAAGCAGCCATGGTTAAATTTTTAGAAATTTTCTGAACTTCGCCAATTATAATAATTTTAAAAAGGAACTCTAAACTAAATTTCCCCCCTTTCAAAAAATCACGTTGCTAAAATATAGTTATAGAAGAAGATATATAAAAATAAATTTTCTGAGCTTCACCATTTGTAATCCTTTGAGTTTTAAAAATTCACAAAATTTCGATACTAACGGCCGTATGCTAAAACAAATGTGAAATGCACATTTGAGCGAAAAAACTTATTTTTTTTAGGTATTTTACATTTTAGTATTTTGCATATAATAAATTTATAAATAATTGTGAAGCTACACTAAATCTGATAAAAGTGCATTTCACATTTTTCTTAGCATACGGCCGTTATATTTATTTCTGAACTTTGATTAAAAAACATAAGTCATAACCAAACTAAGATGAAATTATTATTCAAATACTCAAAAAAATCCCCTTCTTAAATTATAGTTAGTGATGATGATGATTATATCTATTTTCCTTTTTTTCTTAATTCACCTTTGAAAACATATTCATCAGTCTGCTGAAGATTACGTGGCCTTCAGTACTACCATCCTACTAGTGGGGATTTGACCTACAATTGCTTTTAAAATTAGGACAAGACTAGCGACATTCACACATTTGAACACCTAAATTGAAAATAGCAGAGTTGTTGCCATCTCAATTCCAAACTCTGGTTGACCTTGTGAAGTGAGGATGTGAGAAACTACCCAGTAGCCAATCTTGCAAAGGATATTTACCCTAAAGTACTTGAAAAGTGGGAACGAGGGAATAGTTCTTTTCTAGCCCCCGTCGTAAATTTAAGAGTCACAATCTTAAACAGATCCAAAAGAACGGGGAGCAGGCCAAAAATATATCCCTTGGTAAAGGAGAGCTACAGGCCTAAGACATATTAATTACAAAACTAGACAACCTGTTAATATCCTCAGGCGCAAAATTGTGTATTTGGCTTCCCTGGTTGCAAAAACTAAGCTCAAAATAATTTAAATCCCATATGGAGATTAAGATCTCTGTGAAGGAACTTGCTCTCATTAAAGGTCATAGAGAAATGATTACTACTTTTGGACCACATCAGGTTTGCTTTCGAGATTAACTTGAGTAAAATAGACAAGTCAATAAGTAAAAGCGGCAAGAAGGTGAAGAAAGAAGAGTTGCTTACTATAAGTAGGCCATTGTTTCAATGCCATCAAGTGAAATAATTTTTTCTCCTGAAGAAAATGGAATAGATATAGCTGACGCTCAAGATGGAAAGGATTGAATTTATAAGGTGACATTGAAAATACCAACCACATTTTCAAATTCCAATAAAAAGCAACCTAGGATTTTTTTTGGAGGCAATAGCATCATAACTATTTGGCCGATTCTAGCGAAATTTAAAACCCTCATGTTGTTTTACATTCTCTTTTGAATGATATAATTGACAAAGTCTTCCTAAGGTTAGCCCGGGATTATTGAAAGTTTTGACGTTAGGTCATAAATCAGAATAAGTAAAGGCACACGACTTTTTGATCAGCAGACCTTGTTTCCTTATAAATCTGTATAGAACTTATGAACATTTTAGCGCCTAATTCTTTGATTCATTCACGCACACAATTTTATTTATTTTGAAGGCAGCATTGATCCCACGGTAAACGACCAAGCCAAGATCGGCACGTCCGGCCCCGTTGCTCCCACGGGTGGAGAGTCCCATGCGAAGACGAGAACTGCGCAGAGCGAAGCCTCGATTACGTCGGGGCCACTCATTCAGAGGCTACCTGGCGTTGTCGAGCCCGCTGGCTTCAAAGTCCTCCTTGTTATTCTTTCGACTGATGGCCGCATGTTTTCTAAGGGCAACATGATCCATGGTAGAGAGCCGAAGATGATCCTTTTATCTGACGGAAGCCTTTTGGCGAATGCGTCGAATCCCTCCGAGGCGGCCATGGTTAGTGCCCTTCGGACACTTGATGGCATGGATGTGAGTGTGACGCCGCACTCTACCATGAACTTCGTAAAAGGAGTAGTTTATGCAAGGGAACTCGTTGACTACTCTATAGATGACATCACGTTAGAGCTGGCCGACCATGGTGCGGTCAAGGTCGAACGTGTGATGAGAAAACAGGGAGGGGCCTTGAGACCCACCCTACACTATTCGTCACGTTCGACTGTGACAAGCTCCCTGAGTCGGTGCGTGCCGGTTGGTATCGCTACCGCGTGAAGGCATTGGTGCCAGTACCGCGGAGGTGCTATTAATATCACCGTTTTGACCATACTAATAACTATCGCTCCTGTAGACTCGCAAATCTGGGGTTACCCGAAGTTTGTGTAAGTAGCTCAAAGACCGCACACGATAAGTCCAAATCCTGTGTGGTCAAGTGTGTCAATTGCGGAGAGCCGACCGGCTTCTTCGAAGCAATGTGGTGAGTACCTCCTTGAGAAGGAAATCCTTCCCGTTCAGACCCAGGATTGGCTCTCATTTGGCGAGGCTAAGGACTTGGTCCTGGCGCGCTCGGCGCTGCCTGGGACGTTCTATGACTCAATGTTAAGAACGACACACTCTGCTCCTGGTCCCTCCAGGCCTACGAGCACGGTCGTTTCCGCGCCCATTCGGAACCATTCTGCTGGTTCTGCCCACCCCGTTCGCTCCACTGTTAAAAATGGCGGCAAAAAGGGTTCACACTCAAACCCGGCTAAAACCAGGGCTCCCCTCCCTTTACCTAGCGTGACCATTTCACGTAAGGCGAAACGACCGCGCGCCTCCACCGAGTCGTTAGAGTTACAGAAGGCAACACCCCTGAAGTTGGTCGCCAGGCCATCTTTCGGGGTTTCTAAAGCCTCCCCCCGAAAGGAGGAAAGCACTAAAGGAGCTTCGGCTCCTTCGCCCACACCTAGTGGTAGGCTGGGTGGCTAGGAGAACGTGAATCCTCCAAAAGAGTGACCCCCGCATCCGAACCCTCCCTGTTCGCCTAAGGTTTCGAGGCGGAAGGAGGAAAAGACTCGCATGGAGAGCCCAACCTCCTCCGATAAGTCATCGAAGGTGACAGCGCTCAGAGTTCTGCCTCTGGGAAGCGTACAACCATTCCCGTGAGGGTCTTTTCTCCGAAGCGGGTCCCTGCATCTCATCCGAGCTAGGCCTGGAGGGAATACTCCTTCAATAGAATTGCCGCTGACTCCGGGCCAACTGGGAGGAGCTGCGGAGGCTCGTCTTGTCCCCCGTTATCTATCTTTTTGCCGGAGACCATACTGGGCGCGTGCCCCCTGCCCACCCTCCCAGGGTATAAGAGTTTTGCGACCCTACCACCAGGGGATTGGTGCCATCGGGAGGATGCGTGATTTACACCCGGTATGATGTCTCCGTTCTTTTCTTCGCTTTAGATACCTCTTTTCAGGCAGTAGCTGTGCAGCTGCACCTGGATCGGAGTTATATTGTTATTTCCGCGTACATTCCAACGTCAGCCGAAGCCCTTTATCTTGGTTCGAAATCTGAACGGTTCTCCCCCCCCCCCTCCTTGATTAATCTCGGTGGTCAAGTCCTTGCCGACCTGATCGATGAGCTGGAGATGGGTGTCCTAAACGTGGACTAGTTTACGCATCACTGCCCGAAAACCGCTTCATTTTCCTGTCTCGATCTATCTTTGTGCTCTCCGGATGTACAACCTGATTTGGGGTGGGAGGTGATCGATGACCCCGATGGGTGGTCCACATTTCAGGAAATACCTGATTTCTCAGTTTCAGTTGAGTTTAGGTTGGTAGAATAGGCTGTTGAGTTAATTTTCTGCAACTTCATCGCCGTGAGCTTAACTACTATTCCTAGAACGTCTGGCCGTTTTGCACGTCGACCGCTCCCGTTGAGGTCCGTCTAGTGTGAGACGGCGCTCAAACAGAAGCGTTATGCCCACATGCGTAATAAGCCCGCCCGGACGACTTCACTGTAGGTGAATTTCTTCGAGCTAGGGCTAGGTTCCGGTATATTTCGAAGCACGCTCGCCGCTCTTCTTGGCAGCTATAATTGTCTTCAGTTAACGGGAAAGTCCTTCTAGCAGAGGTTTGCAAGCGAGTCAAAAGGATTCGGGGCAAATTCTCGCAGCCCCTCCTCCCCCTCCCGTTCTCCAGGAGAATGGGACTTCGCGTCGGTGGCGGTATCCTTCATGACCGCTTTTTCCGCATTCTTTATCCGGGATGCTGTTCCGCCAGCATTCAATGCGCGTTGTGATGTTCCGGAACGCCGCCGACTGTACTTTAACTCCAGAGGCGGTGAACCCTTCAACGACAGGCTTACTCTCAGTGAGTTGCATTCCGCTCTCGCTTCGTGCGCGAACACCAACCTTGGTCGAGACGATGTCCCGTATGCCATGCTTTGTTACCTGGCTCAGCAAAGTATGGCATTTTTGTTAGATTTGTTCAACATGTTCTGGGTAGAAGGTATCCTCCCAGATTCCTGGTGAATCGCTACTGTGCTCGCTTTTCACAAACCGGGCATAGATCACTCTACCCCGGCCGGTTTCCGACCAATCCTTCTATCCTTCTACGTGTGCAATTTGATGGAAAATTTGGTAAATGTTAGATTAACCTTTTTTTCTGAACAGCGGTGGCCATCTGTTTTCTGCACAGTGCGGCTTCTGCAATTTCCACTCCACGTCGGATGGTCTGCGAGGCATTCCTTCGTAGACACCACTACGTCACGGTATTTTTTTGATCTGGAGAAGGCCTAAGATACCGCATTGCGATACGTTATCATGGGGACACTCCACACGATGGAGGTGAAGGGACGCCTCCCAATCTTTATATCTGAATTTTTGCGAGATGAGCTTCGACTCCAACAGGTATTGAACCGCGTCTCTCGCTATGTCGAAGCGGACAAGCTTCGGTTTTCCTTGGCCAAGACTAAGGTGGTGCACTTCTGCTGCCATCCGCGCCTCCACCCTGACCCAGATTTGTTTCTAAACGGGGTTCCCCTGGAAGTGGTAGACTAGCGCCGTTACCTTGGTCTTGTATTTGCCCGACGCCTCACCTAGGAGGCTAATATTCGCAACCTTAAGGGTTTCTTGTACCCGCGCCATAGACTTTCTTCGAACTGTGACGTTCAGCGCCTGGAGCGCTGATAGGGCTACTGCCTTACTTTTTCATCGATCCTTTTTTCATTCGAGGCTCTAGTACGTATGCATGTTTTATTCATCCACAGCTGAGCGTATATTTCGGAAGGTAGACTCGATCCATCACACCGGCCTTCACCTTGCCCCCGGTGCCTTCCGCACTTCCACCATTGAGAGCCTACTTCTCGATGCAGGGTAGATGCTACTCGCTCTGCACCGTGCACAGTGCATAATTCGCCTGTCCGCGCGAGCCTGGCACCTCTCTCAGTCGCCAACATCTCTCACTGCATTCGCAGCTGATCTCGACGGTGCATAGGCCGCCAAGAGACGCCAGTCATACCCTAAGCCCCTTTGGTTTAAGGCTAGAAAATTTCTTTCAGAGCTAGGTATAGCTCACGGGTCGGTGGCGCCCCTGGTTCTGCCCAGGACGCCACCCTGGAGGGTACAACCTATGACTTTGTAACCACCTCTCTGCTCCCAAAGCTTGTACAGCGCCGGGAGTATTGCGTTCGGCCTTTTTGGAGCACACTGCGTGTCACCCTGGAACCGTGCCATGTATAAGGATGGCTCCAAGTCCAAACCGGGGCTGCGATTTTCACGCCTTATCCCCTCTGTTTGAAGTCAGCGGAGCTCTGCCAGGCGCAGCGTCTGTCTTCACTGCCGAGATGGTTTAATACACCGCTCGGTACGGAAGATAACGCGACGTGCCCGGTTCAGAGCCCGGATTGTGATTTATAGGGACTCACAAAGTGCCCTGAGTTTAGCTCTCGGGGCATTGGAATCTCCGAGCGCATCTTCTGGTTCGCGACATACGTGACGCCACGGTTTTGGCGAGCCGGGCGGTTTTCGAGATTATCTTCTCCTGGGTTCCTGAAATGTAGGAATAGCTGGGAATGAGGGCACTAAAGAGTCCGCGAGGAATTATCGACCAGATTAGCGTTTTGCTCTTCCTCACACCGATTACATGGCAAGAATACCTGTACCTCTCCGGGCTGCTTGTCAAAGAAGATGGGAGACGGTCGAGTGGAACCACCCTTGCGTGTCATTGCGCCCCGACTGTTCCCATGCACCTACCCCCAATTCCGCGAGGGTTTCGGGTTGCTTTCTGTCCTCTCCAAATTGGATACACTCGTGTGACGGACCGCCATTTGATGGAGCGCTCGCCTGCGCTCTACTGTGACGACTGCGTTGTCCCCCGGACTGTTCGGCACATTCTTGTTGAATGTCCCAGTCTGTGTGATCTCCGCGCACGTTACCTCGTGGTCTCTATTACTTGTCCCTCGTACCTGGGACGGGTTTTTACACACCGACTTGTGGACTTTACGACTTTTTTGTGTTTTTCTTTTCGTAGGTCGCATGTTCCTGCGCCGGTGGGGCGGGGTCCCCCCGACCCCGGAGCACGCTTCCTTTTTGCCTTTTGCTTTTTCTTGTTCTCGCTATTTTATTTAGCATTTGTCTTTTTTTATCGTTGTTATTTCTTATTTACATATTATTTGTTTTTTTAATATAGCCTACTAGTAGTCTGTGTTGAGTACGGCGTCTTATGGTCAAGTAGGCAGTCGCCAGATGGGCTACCACAAGGAAAAAACAAACCCCCAACTTACACTAATTGAGTCCTTAATAATCGCAATCTACTATTCAAAGGTTAATTAATAAATTTTATGAGCTTGAATTTTAAAACATAATTTTAAAAATGTTTAAAAACCCCAAAAATATTTGCTCACCGCTCCCTATGCAAACACGCTATTTGGGGAGATAAAAATAATCGTTAATTTGTTAGTGGGGAATATTTTCTTGCAAAATCATAAGAATTTATTTAGATTGTTTCTAATTAATAAATAATGTAGAAATAGTTAAGAAAAATAGTCCTCGAAGGCCTAATCCATAGGTTATAAGAAGCAGCTCCTCTTTCCATCATCCAGTTCGGTCCCGCCTCGGATTCTCATCCATAAATCTATCCAATCTTTTCTTAGAACTCCGCAGGTGATCGTGAGGGACAAAGGAGGATAATAATAGTAACAGCTTTCTGGTAGAGATATCCTAGTTACTTCTTAGTTTTAAGTTGTTTTTATTGTTATTATTATCTAAAGAGTGAAAAACAATATGAGAGTTTGTGTGGAGAGCTTCTTAAAGAAAGTGGTAAAATTAAGGGAAGTGAAAAATGCGTGGGAGGTACATTCTAGTAGTTTAAACAACATATTACTTGGGAGAATTCGGGAACGAGCGGGTGCGCAACTCTACTTGTCCTGCCATCTGAAGGCATACCCCCTTCCCCCCAGGGAAGGCGGAGGAATTGAAAAAAAAAGAAAATAAGAAAAAGATCAAAGGGAACATTTGGAAATGAAAAAGTAAAGGCGGATAGTCGTTGTGATGCGTCTCTCCTTTCTGACTTGTTTAGGCGGCGGACGGGAAATCATCAAGGCATAAACTACAAAAGAGCGACATCGTTAATTTATGGGAGTTAAGCGAACCGCAAGTTTAAGCCGACCGAGACAGATGAAGTACTCAAACGAACTTATTTGCCTCCAGATAACGAGGCAAATTCACTCTCTGAATCATAAAGCAAAGATGTGGTCGAGCTTTCAAAAGCTAATAAATGATCCATATAATATATATATATATATATATATATATATATATATATATATATATATATATATATATATATATATATATATATATATATATATTAAACCGCTGCGATTGAACGTATCTTATATGATACATGTCTAAAATGCAGGTAAATCATTATTAAATTCAGTATTATACCTTAGCTGATGTCCAAAAACTACAATTCATAATTTTCGGATATGTGAAAAAAGAATCGGATCTGAGAGAGTTGGTGCCTACTTCTTTACGAGATGCTGTTATTTATTATCAATGTTTTGTAAGATAACCATTATTAAATGATGCCCTTTTCTCATACTTCTCAGAGGGAGGAATTTCAGGTTAGCCCCCTCCCCCCCCCCAAAAAAAAATATATATATATTATCCTGGATCCGCCACTGACTGAGTTAAATCAAAATTTTAGGAATGGGGCTTAAATTTACAAGATTTAAATTATTTATAATTATAATATAATTAATTAAGGGCACTTTGATTAATGAATCTAATGTTTGTATAAAACTATTTTAAAAGAATTTTAAATGGAGAATTAAAGGACAATTATCCAAAGCTCACTGTACAAAATCACAAACCTCGCCAACGCACGGGTTAATCGAGGTTGGCCAGACAAACACCAAAGTGCACACCCATACCCAACCCGTACCCAACTTCGAGCATCGTGTAACCCGTGAGTTGTCGAGGTTTGTGTCTTAAAAACACAAAAGAGGCGTCTTCAAGTAGTGCAAAATAAATGCATGTACCTAATCACGGGTACACGCAGGCATGAAAGAAGACGGCAAGAAGACCCGCACAGAGAGGCGGGGATAATTCCCATTAACAAAGTCATAGAAGAACGGACCCGGAAAATGCAGGTTCTGGTTAATCGTGAACTTAGTGATGAAATCACCCAGATGATTAACCAGAACAGAAGAGCTGATTGTCGCCCCAGATTCCCCAGCTCCGCCAACCGAGTGGCTGGCGGAGACGAAGTACCGTTCTATGCATAAAATGAGGTGAAAAATACCTGTGAAGACAAAAATAAGAACAAAAGAACTCGAATTACTACAACAACCTACCGAACAAGACTACCCCTACCAAGATGAAGAAAAACCCCCCGATTACGACGAGAACATCAGAAGAAGAAAACATCAAAAGAAGAAACAAAAAATACTATTAAAACACACACACACAATAAAACAAAACAATAAGCACGCACTTAAACGTAGTTAAAACATATACAAAGTAAGCAATGCACAACATAAACCAAAAAAAACTAAAGCTGCTAAGACAAAGGGCTTGAACGCCATAATAATTATAATTTTTATAATTATTACAAAAAATATAATACAACAACAATGAATACACGCATCCAAGAAAATAATAAAAGTGATAATTCTGATCACCAGACCCTAGGCATCGCTTTGCACCTCTACCACACTTCTTTCTCTCTTCTCCACTTGTCTATTTTCTCTATCTCTCCACACACCCTATCGTCCTCCCCTCACATGCACCCCCACTTTGATTTAATAAGAATAAGTCGAGGTTTGTGATTTTGTACAGTGAGTTTTGGATAATTGTGCTTTAATTCCGTTGTAATTTCGTCAGACTCCTTTTTCGCAGGATCGATATAGATGTCTTCTTAAAACAACTTTATTATTGAACGACTGAAATGAAATTGATCGGAATGAATTAGAGTGAAGTATTCGTTTCTATATTCAAGCCAGTGGGATGAGATAGGCGGAGGAGCTTCATCTCGGCCTTCTGGCTGAGCTGAGGCCCCGATTGACATGGACGGAGCTTCACCTCCGCCTGCTGTTGAGACTGAGAATTTTAAAATCCTTCCTATTCCAAGAATTTAAAATTGTCACGATAAATTGCTTAGAGAGGGGGATAGAGAGAGTTGGGGCAAAATCCGGCCCTTGACGGAAGTGAACGATTAACTTGTTTCAAAAGGTTTGAGTAAAATAGAAAGGCTTAATGATAATTTTCCAAAAAAGTTCGGAAGAAAAGAGAGAATTCAGTGTCACGAAATGAAAACTCCCAGCAGTGTCAATGAAAGCGAGGAGCTGAAATCAGTCTTGTTTCAAAAAATTATCGCTTTTTTAAGAGCTTTCCGAATTTCTGACAATTGTTTTTTACAAAATAAATTATTCAACCTGCTTGCTTATACAATTAAAATAGCGACTAAATTTTATTGGTGACAGCTTATCTAAAGCTAGTTCAATATTCTATCGCCCTTAACGAAAAATCTTAGATGCAGGAGAGAATTGTTTATTCCTTTCATATTTCCCTTTCCTTAAAGGATTAAACGAGTGTATATCTTAATCTGACAACTTTAAACAGGATTGCGGATCCCAGACTTACAACTCTTCAATCCCTTTCAACCATCAGGAAATCTTCCGTTCCACCAAACCCCCAAGAACAAAACAAAGATGCAGGTGTCTATTTAAGACCGTGTAAATCCACTCCTTTATTCGACCTGGGGGAGACGGCGAAGTCATTAGATAAGCGCATCCATGAACACAGGGGGGATGTTCGCAGAGCAAGAATGCATCAAGTATTTTTAATCAAATTAATGAATGTCCCCAGTCTCGGTGATCTTCGCGCACGTTACCTGCCCCGGTACCGGGAAGAAAAGAGTCGCTACCGCTCAGTACCTACACAGGCTTGTGGACTAGCCGACTTTTTGCCAGCCTCCATTTCATTTGACTCTCTCTTGTAGGTCGCATATTCGTGCTCCGCGGGGAGGCGTGCCTCCCGCCGACGCTGGAGTGTGCTTCCTCATTATTATTATTATTTTTTTTTTTGGGGGGGGGGTCTTTTAGTTTGGTTTTGGTAATTATAAAGTAGCCTCGCACTAGACTAAAATATGAAATTACGGTGACCTACGCCCTTCAAGGCAGTTGCCATATGGGCGCGTTAAAAAAATAATCATGTTAAAAACGTCAATCGTAAAAGATTTATTTCTTGCCCAATAATTTACCATTGTAATGATTTTAATAAAGAAAAAATTGATTAAACCCTCATTAATTAAAAAAAAATCTAAATTTCATCCTTACAGAAGCGCAGTTCAAATGTAACACCAATGTCCTAAACCTACTCCTAAAAGATATTGTTAATGACGTCAAGCTAACGCCCACAGAAAGGGATGGTTAGGTAAAGGCACTAGTAAGAATTCCTTCTAGCAGATTAAGGAATTCTATTATTGCCCTTATCTAACCGCATTGACATGTTCATTTTCAAAAAATAGGCGTGAAGAGCGGCGAGAATAATTGCATTCTCGTTTTCGGTTAAAGTAAACGCCAACTCTTACCTAAGGCTTCTTGAGCTTTCTCATTTTAGAAAAATGGATGGTTGCCCAGTCGTATGGGTGGTCCCTGAAGAGGGTTGAAAAACTCTTAGGAGATTTTGCTAGCAGATAAAGGAATTATTACTATTACCCTTACCTAACCATATATATATATATATATATATATATATATATATATATATATATATATATATATATATATATATATATATATTAATTCCCGGTGTGAATACCAAACAGTACCCCTTGCCTGTTCGAATTTTATGGACGATTGAATTCCGCCATGGTATTGTTTCCTTCACAGACGATGCAAACCTAAGTATACTATTATATGAAGAAGAGATAACCGACGCCATACAACTCGCATATGCGAAATTCAGATTTGCCAACGGCGACAAATACCCATCGCACCCTGTAAGCCCTGTCGCGGGTCACGTAAGGCTCTATGTTGGTACCATAACTCAATACTGCCCCCTTCCTCCTGCACGCGTATCACCCCATGGTGTCTTCGGGCTTAGCGTCATTTGTCATTTTCATCTTTATGTGCATTTTATTATCCGGGCGGAGGATATCGTCCCTGATGCGAGGGACGGATTGCGACACTTACTTCTATATGTCATTCATTGCTTTTTATGGCATAGAAAAGAATTTACATTATTTGGTAGTTATTATTATTGAAATGTCTTCCTGAGAAAGTTTGCTCGTCTGTAAATTGGGTTTTAAAAATGTCTGAAATGTAAGTTTGCGCAAATTTGTCGGCTAGAATTTTTAATCTTATACAGAAAGACTATCAATTGTATCAATTTATATTTTGTAGTAGAGTAGGGCGTAGTGAATTTATTAAACGATAAAAAAACGCTGTAACTTCCGATCCACATTGTGGCTATAAACACTTTATGGTCGTAAACATTCCTTTCTTGACACAACCATCAGCCCTAAAATTTCTTTCTAAAGCTCGTAAAATGACTGAAACTTCATCACATCCAACTTTGTACCAGTTTCGAAGGAATATTCGCTCCCTCTCCTTTCGTAAGTTGTGAAATGTATCTTAGCCCAACCTTATACCACTAGGAATTATTATTTTGTTATATGTATTTCTATTCCCTTTCATTTATCTTTTGTTGATTCATCGTTGTATTTTTGTGTCTATTTTCAACGCTGGGGAATGTACCCTAGATTATGGACCCTGGTTCGTCTTCTTGAAATTGAGGATAGATTCCACAATAAATTGCGTATATGCCCTTAGTGGGGAAGGAGGGGGGGGGCGCTATGCCAAAAGCCCGGCCAAAGGGGAATCTTGATTTAACCGAGGACGCGCAGGTCATCAACAAATTGAGATGCATTTATGGAGGGGAAGCGGTATAAGGCCTTTCCTTGCAGTGGAAAAGATATATATCATTAGTCAAGGATAGTATCGTGACAGTGGGTTGTATGTACGGAGTGTCTTCGCGTTTGAATACGCAGTGGAGTGTTCAAACAGTTGATTTATCCCAAGGAACAAGATAGCCTGCGGCCATGAATGGGAATACGGGCCGGCAGCACGGTTTAGGGCAAAACCTTTGAAGGTGAATTAATTGGAAGTAGTTGTCTAGTGAGATTGAGAATGCCATCGAATCACATTAGTTCTGAGTTTGTGCTGGGGCAGGACTAGAGGTTTTATATGGTGCCCCAAAATACTTTAAAACCTTCGCAGGGCGCCCGTCCATCAGCTAGGAAAAGGTCTGACAGAAGAGGTGGGTTTTTAGAGCCCGCTTGAAAGTGTCAGGCGAGGAAGAGGAGGGTATGCCAGCAAACAGACGTTTCCACAGCTTAGGGGCAAATACAGAGAAGGCACAATCACCCATTCAGCAGATACAAGTGCGAGGAACCGAAAGCAGGAGGGCATTTGCTGAGCGAAGGGATCGTTGTTGTCTGGACTCAGCCAGTGCGGTGTGGGATCCAGTGAGAAGGGAGTTACAGTGATCGAGGTTGGCGGTAACAAAGTCATGGATAGCTATCTCGAGATTGTTTCGGTAGAATTGGGACCGGATACGAGTGAGGTTACGAAGAAAGCAGAGAGACGATTTGCTGATATTAGCAACATGCGATTTGAAATCGAGTTGACTGTCAAGGAAGAACCCAGATTTCTAACGTCATAAAACGCGATCGGGGAGCCACTTAGATTGAGAGAGAGACTTTCATTTATACGGCGAACAACATCTGCTGAGATGCCCATCAAAAGAACCATGTGGATAAAAGATTGGTGGCAGTCACGACGAACGAGTTTGTGAAGGAGAGAAATATTTGCATGTGATTAGTATATAAATGAAATGATAGACCTAAGTGACGCAGAAGAATGCCTAAAGGAAAGAGGTAGATACGAAAGAGGAGCGAGCCAAGGACAGCGCCCTAAAGGAACAGCCTAGAACACAGCAGATGGCTAAAAGACCTCACCCCCAATTTGTACAGAATGAGTATGAGGTCACATAAGAACGAAACCAGTTTAGAGCAGTTCCAAAAATACGCAGGAAGTTATGAAGCGGTGGAGAAGAACAGAGCGTCGGTGTCAAATTATGCCGAGAATCGAACACTACCTGAATTGAAGTCCTTGCGACGGAGAGGCGATTCAGAGCTATGACCTGCCTTGAAGCCGGACTAGAAGTTTTCTTAGATGTTGGAGGAAGACATGTGTTCAGTGATGCGGGCAGTTACTACCATCTCGAGAGCCTTGGGTAGTAACGGGGGTTGAGACATAGAACGATAATTTGAAGGCGTATTAGGGCCAAAATTTCGTTTCTTTAAGATTGGACGGACAGGAGCATGTTTAAACTCAGAAGTCACCTCACCTAACGACAAGGAAGTGTTAAAAGTACCCATGTGGTGTGGTTGAGAATCCGTTCATTAATAAATTACCCTATTTTTCTCGGGGACAAAAAACACCCCTGATATAAATGTGCCATCAGCAAACATGACATTAAATCAAAAAGTAACGTCTCCGTGAAAGCGTCGCTTCGCGAGGCTAAATTGAAAAATAGAAATTCCCAAGAAATTCCATTCGTAGAATTTCCGTTTTTACTCTTACGATTTTCCCACAAGCGAACCAGAAGTTCGTATATTTGAATTTGTGCACTTATATAAGAACCTTTCCGGAGAGTATTAAAATGCATCATTCCGGCCACAACTTGTAGACCACTCTTTTACAATTTAGAAGTGATCACCTTAATTGCAAAATCTGTCTACTTTTCATACCATTACATCAGTTTAGTTTTATTCTAGATATCATCCATCCTTATCATCACCTTTTCCAGTAAAGCTTTTTCTATTTATTTTGTTTGTGCCCCCTTTCATTGGAGCCCGCCTTTACTGTGGATCTGGTCCGCCAGGTCCTTTCTCTTTTTTTTTGTTACTCAGTCATTGGGCCTCTTCCAACTTTCACTTTCCTTAATTTCTCCACTCTTTACGTGTCTCTAGTGCTTTCTGGTAACTATACCTCAGCGGGTTGATTATTAGTTGATTATTGTTTGGTACATATTTGCTTGCCATCAAAGCAAACACTCAAATGACTTCGCCCCTCTTCCTATATTTCGGTTTTAGGGGGTCCGCAAACAAATCGCATCAAGTGCTTAAAAACTGAGGGAAATTCAATGTTAAGGCATAAAATATGCCTTAAGGAAACGTCGTTAAGTTGAACACATCTCCTCCAGTTCCCTAAAGACTGAACGTGGTTTAAGACAAACGGCTGAAGGCCTCTGAAAATTAGGCCATTTTCAGAGTACGTTAAAACTTGGGCAGATGTCATTAATGGAAGCTCACTTAACTACGTCTAATTAGATTTACCAAATATAAGTTGGTTTATTAGGAATAAGAGCTGGCTATTCCCAACTATCGTTTCTGTTCATTTACTATCAAGTGTATTCGTTTCTGGTCATTCCTTGATGTTTTTTTGTAAATAAAGAAGAAAGTGCACGGAATCTGCTTTCATTTCCGTTGTTGGATGTTTTGCACAGCCCACTGCTTCAAACACCCTGTTAGACGCTTCTCCTCCATTCCAAGGAAGGTCATGTTTCAGGCCGCCATTTCTAACGAGCCCCCTTAAAACTCTGTTTGAAATTACACTTATAATACCTGATCTCTCGCTGTCGCACAAAACGGAGAATTATCTAATAATTTCTGTGGGTGTCTATGCTAAACACTTGACAGGTAGATAAACATCAGTGGTATTTGGTACGATTAGATTTGGGATCACTAGAAATCGCGGTCTGAAACCTGATCTTCCCTACCGTATGGTCCAACGTATGGTCCTCCGGAAACTGTGTAGAAAATTAGAACGCAAGTTGGATCTTAAATTATAACGCCTCATATCTAACAATAGGTGGACTAAGAACACTCCCGTAAGGGGCATGACGATTTGCTTTCCTAGCCACCGTGCTGACGAGACTCAGCGCCCCCTCCGACCCCAGCTTAGCCTCTTCTCCTTTCTTTCTAACACCCTGTCTTCTTACCCTGCCTACTCACTTTCCATACAACTTCTCCCTCAACTTTCTCTGGTCGGGCTCTAATTTCACAGGGTAGACACTGACCAGCTTCCTCTCACCCAACCATCGAGGATTAGGGCTGAGGGGGGAGGGGAAAACGCCCACTCACCCTTGAACTCCGGTTTGGGGTGGTAGGTTTTAACAACCTGCTTCACCCCAACCCTCAACCTTCCTCACATACCCTTACTCTCTCCTTTCACTGTCTATCAATTTTACGCCCAGCCCAAGGTGAAGCTGCCATGCCGAAGTGCTGCCTGGCCACTGGGTTGCAGGTGTCATCTTAAATTGCGGCAGCTGGATTTTCCGGACCTGTATTCACCCCTCGCAGAGCGGGCTACTGCGTGGGATGATTTGCGTATGCATCCCGTGATATAAATAGGGTCACCATGCCCAATGACGAGTTTATTAAAAAAAAAAAAAACTCCTGCTTTACCTTCCTCTCTACCATCGACGGAGCCGCCTTCAGGCAGCCACTGAAAAAATGGAGGCCTTCCTCCCCCTGTGCTTTCTCAGGAGCCCTTACAAATTTCTTCTACCGGAGAGGAGGTTTACTCCTCTCCTAGACTTACAAACTTCTCTGGAAGCGCCCTTGGGTGCCTCCCTCTTTCCAGCAGCAGTCTCTCCTTTTCTTTCAACGGGGTACTGCCAAGAAAGCACGCAGGCGGCTCGATAGGGCCAACCCACTTAGGGTGACAAGGGATGGCAGGACCCGTCGGTCTGTGCCTCCCCAATGTCTTGCACTCGTGCGTTCTCAGTTTACAGGGGGTCACTGTACGTGCCCCCCCTCTCTTCCCCGACAGATGCCGGTTCGCCGGCTCAAGACGAGACAAAAAGTCTCTCTAATGCGATCCGTGATGTCTTGGGGAGGGGGGGGGGGTACATAGAGGCCCCCCTGAGATAAACATGATACCTGAGGTGACCCAGTCTCAGACCGTAAGATCTTCCATGGGGTTGTATCTGGGCTTGGTGCCAAGGACGGAACTCGTGCCTGCCCCTATGCAAGGTTCTCTTCAGACGGCTCGAGTCCCCGAGGTCTTACAAAGAGAGAAGTGATCTCCTTTCCCAGCTGGTGCCCCTGTGACAGCCAAGACCTTTTGCATTTCAGAGAAGCATCTTGCTGAGGTCGGTCTGTCTGGCCTAGGCGCTCCTTCCAGCGGAGGAGAAAAGCGGGTTCATTCCCCACCCTACTCTCCTAAAAAGAAAAAGAAAAACATCGTAAGACCCAAAAGACTAAGAGCTCCTCTCCCTCTGCCGGAATCATGGGGACGGACGGGTCTGCTGCCGTTTTGGTAAGCGACCAAGCCAAGATAGGCACGTCCGCCCTTGGTACTTCCCCGGGTTGAGAGCCCGTGATTAAGAGCAAAATTGCAAGTGCGCAGAGCGGAGCCTCGACTAGGTCGGAGCCGCTCATTTGGGGGTTACCTGGCGTTTTCGAGCCCGCTGGCTTCAAACGATTTCTAGTTATCTGCTCCCTGACCCGTTTCTCGGAAGGGAACCTTCTGGTAAATGTGTCGGATAACTACGAGTCGGCTAAGATTAGTGTCCTTCGGACACTTGATGGCAATCCGGTGAGTTTGACGCCGCACTCTACCATGAGGTTTTAGAAAGAAGTAGTTTATGTGAGGGAACTCGTGGACTATATATATTCCATCACATTAGAGCTGACTGACCAAGAAGCGGTCAAGGTCGAACATGTGATGAGAGAAAAGTGAGGAGCCCCGAGACACAACCTTAAACTGTTCTTCACGTTCGACTGTGACAGGGTCCCTGAGTCGGTGCGTGTCGGTTAGTATCGCTCCCGCGTGAAGGCACTCGTGCCACTGCCGCGCGGATGCTACTACTGCCACTGCTTCGGCCACATGAATCGCTCCTATAAACGTGCAAAGTCGGGGTTACCCGAAGTTTGTGTAAGTTGCACTGAAGCCGCACATTATAAGTGCAAATCGTGTGTAGCCAAGTGTGTCAATGCAGGAGCTGCATTCCGCTTCTTCGAAGCAATGTGGTGCGTATCTCTTTGAGAAGGAAATACTGGCCGTTTACGCCCGGGATCATCTCTCATCTCGCAAGGCTAAGGACTTGGTCCTGGTGAGCCCAACGCTGCCTGGGGCGTCTTATGCCTCACTGTTAAAAAGACACCCTCTGCTCCTGATCCCTCCAGGCCTACGAGCACGGTCGTTTCCGCGCCCATTCGTAACCATTCTGCGGGTTCTACCTACCCAGGACGCTCCCCAGGGACAGCTAGCTGCAATAAAAGGGCTCACACCCAGCCCCGGCTAAAACTAGGTCCCCCCCTTCCCCCAGCGTGACCGTTTCACGTAAGGCGAAATGACCACGCATCTCCACTGAGTCGTTGAACCATCTTCCAGGGTTCCTAAAGCTGCCCCCTAAAATGAGGACACCACAAAAGAGGCTGCGGCTCTTACGCCCATACCCAGTGGTAGGTTATGTGGCTCCAAGACAGTCTATCCTCCATAAGAGGGATTCTCGTTTCTGAAGCCGCCCCGCCTGCCTAATGTTTCGAGGCGGAGGGAGAAAAAGACTTGCATGGCGAGTCCAACCGTCACCGATAAGTCCTTGAAGGCGATAGCGCCTTCGGCGCCTTGTCCAGCCAACGTCGCCCGGAGTTCTGCCTCTGGGAAGCGCACGGCCATGAGGGTTTTTTCTTCGAAGACGGCCCCCTCATCTCCTCCGAACTAGCCCGGGCCAACTGGTGAAGCTGCGGAGACTCGTCTCCTCCCGTTTTCCCATAGCAGTCTTTTTGCAGGAGACGATGCCAGGCGCGTGCCCATTATCGACCCTCCCGGCGTACATTGGTTTTGCGACCCCACCACCACGGGAATGGGGCCTGGCAGGTTGATGCGTAATTTACACCCTGCAGGATGTCGGTGTTGTTCTCTTTGCTTTAGATACCTCCTTTGAAGCAGTAGCTGTGCAGCTGAACCTCAATAGGAGATATACTGTTATTTCTGCGTACATTCCACCGTCAGCCGACCTCCCGCGGGGGACTTTCGCCGCGCCGTGGCACGGTTGCCGAGGCCCTTTCTCTTGCTTGTAGATCTGAACGGTAGACACCCCCTCTGACTACTCGACCAATTACAGGGGCAAGTCCTTGTCGACCTGATCGACGAGCTGGAAATAAGTGTCCTAAATGTGGATGAGTTTAGGCATCACTGCCCGAGAGCCACTTCATTTTATTGTCTCGATCTATCTTTGTGCTCTCCAGATTGACAGCTTGATTTTTGGTGGGGTATAGTCGATGACCTCCATGATACTGATTACTTTCCATTCAAATATAATTTTCTGGGCCGCTGCCGCCTGAGAGCCCGCCCCGGTGGTGCTTGGCGCGGTGGTCCGCATTTCAGGAAATGACTGATTTCTCTGTCTCAGTCGAAGAGTTTAGGTTATTAGATGAGGTCGTTGAGTTATTCTCCGGCAACATCATAGCCGCGGGCCTAAATACTATTCCGAGAGCGTATGGCCGTTTTGCTTCTGACTGCTTCCGTGGTGGTGGGCCGTGTGAGACGGCCCTCAAACAGAAGCGTTATGCCTACTTACGCTATAAGAGCCGCCCGAACGACTTCACTCTCAGTGAATTTCGTCGAGCAAGGTTTCAGTATGTTTCAAAACACGCCCTCTTCTCTTTCGTGGGGGCATACGTGTTTTCACTTAACGGGAAGACCCCTCTAGCAGCATTTTGGAAGTAAGTCAAAAGGATTTGGGGCAAATTCTCGCAGGACCCCCTTATTCAAGAGAACCTCCTTGGTGAGTCCTTCGCGACCGCTTTCTCCGCATTCTCTATGTGGGATTCTGCTCCGCCAGCATTCAATGTGCGGCATGATGTCGGAAGGCCGCCAACTGGACTTTACCTCCAAAGGCGGAGAACCTTTCAGCGACAGGTTTACATTAAGTGAGTTACGTTCTGCTCTCGCCTCGTGCGCGGACACCGTCCCTGGTCCGGACGATGTCCCGTTCGCCATGCTTCGACGCCTGGGTAAGCAAGCCATACCTTTTCTGTTAGATTTGTTCAACAGGATCTGGGTGGGTCTCTAAGATTCTTGGCAAATCGCTAATGGACTCTGCCTTTCGCAAACCGGGGAAAGAAACCCTATCCCAGCCGGCTTACGCCCAATCTCTCTAACCTCCTCAGTCTGCAGTTGAATGAGAAATTGGTAAGTAATAGATTATCATTTTTGCTAGGCAGTGTAGGCCACCTGTGATCCACCCAGTGCGGTTTGCACAAGTTCCACTCCACGTCGGATACTCTGCTCCGACTGGAAAATGCCGTCTGCGAGGCCTTCCTTCGTAGACATCAGGCCTATGATAGCCGTATGATACCGCACTTCGCTACGGTACCATGGTGACTCTCCACAAGATGGGGGCGAGAGGACGCCTCCCAATATTTATATCTGAATTTTTGAAACATCGTCCATTCCGCGTATGGGTGGGGGGGGGGGCTCTCCGGCCCAATGGAGCAGGAAGAGGGTGTAGTCAGTCACACAATTTTTGCCCTGAGTATCAACGGCATCACTCTGGTGCTGCCGGCAGATGTTCTCGCTACGCTCTACGTGGACGAATATTCGATCTCTTTTGGTGCGGCCCTGATGCCAACTCTGGAGTGTTTACTCCGACAGGCATTGAACCGCGTCTCTCGCCATGCCGAAGCTCACAGGCTTCGGTTTTCTTTGGCTAAGACTAAGGTGGTGCAGATCTGCCGCCTTCACGTATCCATCTTGACCCAGACCTATTCTCAATAGGGTGCGCCTGGAAGTGATGGACTCGCACCGTTTCCTTGGTCTTGTATTTGACTGACGCCTCACCTGGGAGGCTCATATTCGCAGCCTTAGGGTCTCTTGTATCCGCGCCATGAATATTCTTTGTTCCGTCACGTTCAGAGCCTGGGGCGCTCATAGGACTACAGCCTTGCTTTTTTATCGATCATTTGTTCGTTCGAAGTTCACCACGAATGCAAGTTTTATGCATCCGCAGCCGAGTGTGTATTGCTGAAGGTGAACTCGATCCACCACACCAGCCTTCGCCTGTCGACCGGTGCCTTCCGCACTTCCCCCATTGAAGGCCTACTTCTCGATGCTGCGGAGATGCCACCCGCTCTGCGCTGTGCATAGTGCATTATTCGCCTGTATATCGGAGTCCGGTGCTTCCCGCAGTCTTCAACAGCTTTCACTACATTCGCAGCTGAATTCGACGGTGCCTATGTAGCCGAGAGAGGCCATTCATACTCTAAGCCCTTTGGGTTTAGGGCTAGGAAACTCCTTCAAGTGCTAGGTGTAGCTCTCGGGCCTGTACCTTATTGCAACGACTGCGTTGTCCCCCAGACCGTTCGGCACATTCTTGTTGAATGTCACAGTCTTGATGGTCTTCGCGCAAGCTGGGTCGTAACTGCTTGTCCCTTGTACTCGCGACGGGTTTATGTACACAGACTTGCGGACTGTATGACTCTTTGTTGGAGGCTTGCCTCCTCCTCTATATTGTACGTCGCGTGTTCCTGTCCTGCTCGGAGGCGGGTCTACCTCCGACGCCGAAGCGCGCTTCCTTCTTGTTGTTTTTTTGCTTATTTTGTTTTTTTTTATTTCTTGTGTTTTTAGCTTGTCTTATCCTTTATCCTTCTTTTATGTTATTTACATGTTGTTACTTGTTTTTTAATCTAGCTTAATATTCGGCTGTAGCCTGATTATGGCGACTTTTGCTCACATAGGCAGTCGCCAGATGGGCTCTTAAAAAAACCCCCCGAAAACAAACAACTTGCCCTCTCTACTGACCGCACCCAAAACCATGATGTGGACTAGGAACTTGGTTTTACTACCTCTCGGTACATCTTCAGGAGACATAATGAGTGAGCAGTTGTTTTGCGTGTTCGCTGCCTGATCCTGGCATAAATTCTTTTCGTCTGAGAAGATATTATAGTGAGACTCAAAGAGCCAATAATGATCTTCTCAGAGATATTTTAACTGGTACCTCTCAGCTGCATTCCTGGTAGTCTGCTCTTAAACAATTCCTGTTTGGGGTTGACTCTAGCCTCTCTCTTTTGTCGTGTGCTGACGGCTCTGTATGCTATGACTCTAAGATGAAAGCCGATCTACTTGCGTCAATTTTTAATAAAAAACAAAGCAGTGAGGTAGTGGACTTACCTTCATCTTGCTTTCCTCCTGTTAAACTGCTCTTGGCTTTTAAGTCATAAAAAGTTCTTTTCTATTTGAATGATCTTGATTCATTTGGCGGATGTGATCCTTTGGCTTTTTGCCCGTTTTTTCTAAAAAAAAATGTTCCATCATTGGCCCCAAAATTGGCTATTTATAGATTACTTATCCGTCGGAGTTCTTTTCCTGAATGCTGGTGTTCTGCAAATTCCACTCCGATCCCCCAAAGCTCTTCGCCACCAATTCATCCGTGGGAATATAGAACCATTTCCATTAGGCCGGTTCTGTCTAAAATATTTGAGCACTTGCTTGCCAAACACATGGTTCATTTTTTGAATAATAATAAATTGCTGCCGGAAAAACAGTTTGGTTTTCGGGTCTTAGTACTTCTGATGCTCTTCTGATGACCTTCAAAGTTCTCTTGATGCTGGTCATGAATCTCGTCTTGTATCGTGAATTTAGCTCAGCCTTTGATCGTATTAATTATAAGGCTCTTTTATTTAAAATTAGATCCCGTTGTATTGATGGTCATTTCCTCAGCATACTGGCCGAGTTTTTGACTAACAGGAAGCAGCGTGTGTTGATTGGTGGTAGTTTGAGCTCCTATAGCTTTGTTACGAGGGGCGGTCAATAAGTTTTGCAATTCGGATATAAGGAAACGAGATATGAGGAAAAGTGTTTTAGTATTTTTCAATATCACTACCCTCGACTTCAATACACTTGCGTCACTTGTCCCTGAGCCTTCGAATTCCCGACAACCAGAAATCTCCCGACTGCTGTTCAATCCACTCCTGGACGGCGAGCTGGACATCTTCATCGTCTCCAAACCGGCGTCCACGCAGTGCAGCCTTGAGCTGGCGGAATAAAAAGTAATCGCTAGGGGCCAGATCTGGACTGTAGGGGGGATGGTTGAGCTCCTCGAATCCGCACTCGCGCAGGGCAGCTTGTGTAACTCTGGCCTTGTGGACTTTGACGACGTTGAAGTCGATCATGGGGCGTCAGGTTTATAGGGACCCAACGGGCAGAGACCTTGGTCATGGCCAAATTGTCGTGGATGATGTTGATAACACTTATATGTGATATTCAAAGTTCTCGCTCGATTTCTTCGACCTTCAGCCGTCGATTTTGGAGGATGATCCTCTCCACACGGGCCACATTGTCCTCGTTGATCACATCTGACGGGCGTCCTGGACGGGGTTCATCTTCAAGGGACTCACGACCATGGCCCCGTAAGAGGCGCGGCGATTTGCCATCCTGGCCGCCGTGCTGACGGGATACAGCGCTCCGTCCGGCCCCAGCTTAGCCTCTCTTCCTTCCTTCAGATAGCCCGATTTCTCCCCTACCTCGTCGCTTTTCATACAACCTCTCCCACAACTTTCTCTGGTCAGCCTCTAATTTCACAGGGTAGATGCTGACCTTCTTCTCAAGCCAACCACCCCGGATCGGGGCTGGGGGGAGAGAGGACATTGTTCCCTAACCCCTGAGCTCCGGTTCGGGATGGTTTTTTTTTAACAACCTGCTTCATCCCCACCCATACCTTCCTCACATCCCCTTTCCTCTCCTCTTCACATTCTATCAATTTTACGCTGTGTCCAAGGTGGAGCCGCCATGCCGATGGACTGCCAGGCCACCAGGCCGGAGGGGTGGTCCCGAATGGCGGCGCCTGGCTCTGCCGGGCTTGTAAGCACCTCTCGCAGTGCGGGCAACTGCGAGAGGTGATGAGCTATGCCCATGTATGACAAAAAAAACACAAAAAACCCAACCCCCAACTTCCCCAAGAAAATCAACGGAGCCGCCCTCGGGCAGCTCCACCGAGAAAATGGAGGTCCCCCCCCTTGTGCTTGCGCAAGGGACCCTCCATAATTCTTTAACCGGAGAGGAGGCTTACTCCTCTCCTACGCCTACGGGTGTAGGGGGCTCCCCATCACCCCCTTCTCTGGAGGTGCTTTCGGGCACCTCCATATCTCCCGCGGCAGTCCCTCTTTTGCTTTCTAAGGGGACTGCCAAGAAAGCCAGCACGCAGCCCATTGCCAACCGCCCCTCGTACAAGCGGCTCGGTAGGGCAAACCCCCTTAGGGGGGAGAGGGAAGCCAGGCCCCTTCGGTCGCTTCCCTCAAAAGAGCTGCTGGCAAGAATTTTAAACATTGCCGGGGTCAAGGCCTGTGCCTCCGCACACAAGACTGGCGACACTGCCAAGGGGACCTGCGATGTCCTGAGAGGGGATGGCCAACTGGAGGCCCCTCCTGTGATAGACATGGTCCTTGAGGAGACCCAGCCTCAGACGGTAGGGCCTTCCATGGGGGGGAATCCGTGCTCGGCGCCAAGCACCGAACCCGAATCCGCCCCTATGCAAGGTCCCCCTCAAACGGCCGAGGGCTCCGAGGCAGTAAAAGGAGGGGAGGGATCTCCTCCGACAGCTGCCCCTACGACTACCAGGACCTTCTCCATTTCGGAGAGGGACCTGGCTGAGGCCGGCCCATCTGGCATGGGGGCTTCTGCCGGCGGAGGTGAGAAGCGGGTTCATTCCCCGCCCTCCTCTCCTAAAAAGAAAAAAGACTAAAAAGACGAAGAAGACTCGGGGCTCCTCTCCATCCGCGGGGGCTGCGGGGAGGGATGGGTCTGCTACCACTTTGGTAGGCGACCAAGCCAAGATCGGCACATCCGGCCCCTCTACCCCCTCGTGTGCGGAGCCCCTGACTAAGACTAACACCAAGAATGCACAGGGCGGAGCCTCGATGACATCGGGGCCCCTGATTCAGAGGTTACCTGGCGTTTTCGAGCCCGCTGGCTTCAAACGCTTCCTCGTTATTCGCTCCACTGATGGCACCATGTTGTCTAAGGGCAACATGATCCATCAGAGGAGAGGATTAGCTAGTGCAATTGGTAGAGAGCCGAAGGTGACCCGTTTCTCGGACGGCAGCCTTCTGGCGAATGCGGCGAATCCCGCCGAGGCGGCCAAGATAAGTGCTCTTCGGACACTTCATGGCACCCCGGTGAGTGTGACGCCGCACTCTACCATGAACTTTGTGAAAGGAGTAGTTTATGCGAGGGAACTCGTTGACTACTCCATTGAGGACATCACCCTAGAGCTGGCCGACCATGGGGCGGTCAAGGTCGAACGTGTGATGAGAAAACAGGGAGGGGCTTCGAGACCCACCCCTACACTCTTCGTCACGTTCGACTGTGACAAGCTCCCTGAGTCGGTGCGTGCCGGTTGGTACCGCTACCGCGTGAAGGCATTCGTGCCACTGCCGCGGCGGTGCTATTACTGTCACCGCTTCGGCCATACGAATCGCTCATGTAGACGTGCAAAGTCGGGGTCACCCGAAGTCTGTGTAAATTGCTCCAAGGTCGCACACGATAAGTCCAAATCGTGTGTGGCCAAGTGTGTTAATTGCGGAGAGCCGCACCCTGCTTCTTCGAAGCAATGTGGTGCATATCTCCTGGAGAAAGAAATCCTGGCCGTTCAGGCCCAGGATCGACTCTCATTCCGCGAGGCTAAGGACTTGGTCCTGGCGCGCCCGGCTCTGCCTGGGACGTCATATGCCTCAATAGTTAGAAAAGCACCCTCTGCTCCTGGCCCATCCAGGCCAACGAGCATGGTTGTTTCCGCGCCCATTCGGAGCCCTTCTGCGGGCTCTACTACATCCGGGCAATCCCCTGGTAAAGCTGGTGGCAAAAAGGGTTCATACCCAGCCCCGGCTAAAACCAGGGCTCCCCCCTCTTCCCCCAGCGTGACCGTTTCTCGTAAGGCGAAACGGCCACGCGCCTCCACAGAGTCGTTAGACTCACAGGAGGCAACACCCTTAAAGATGGTCGCTAGGCCATCTTCCAGGGTTCCTAACGCTGTCCCCCGAAAGGAAGACAGCAACAAAGGAGCTTCGGCTCCTTCGCCAATAAGTCCTCGAAGGCGACAGCGCCTTCAGCGCTTTGTCCAGCCAACAGCGCCCGGGGTTCTGCCCCCGGGAAGCGTACGGCCATTCCCGTGAGGGTCTTCAGTTCGAGGAGGGCCCCCGCGTCTCCTCCGAGCTAGGCCTGGAGGGCATATTCCTTCAATGGAATTGCCGTGGACTCCGGGCCAACTGGGAGGAGCTGCGGAGGCTCGTCTCGTCCCGTTCCCCGTTAGCTATCTTTTTGCAGGAGACCATGAAGGCGCGTGCCCCCTGCCTGCCCTCCCGGGGTATAAGGGTCTTGCGACCCCACCACCGCGGGATGGCCGGGCTGGGGGATGCGCGGTTTACACCCGGCGTGATGTCTCCGTTCTTCCTTTCACTTTAGATACCTCCTTTCAGGCAGTGGCTGTGCAGCTGCACCTGAATAGGAGGTATACTATCATTTCTGCGTACATTCCACCGTCAGCTGACTTCGACGCGGGGGACTTCCGCCGCGTCGTGGCACGGTTGCCGAGGCCCTATCTCTTGCTTGGAGATCTGAACGGCAGGCATCCTCTCTGGGGAGATTACTCCATAAATCCCAGGGGACAAGTCCTTGCCGATCTGATCGAAAAGCTTGAGATGGGTGTCCTAAACGTGGATGAGTTTACGCATCACTGTCCGAGAACGCTTCATTTTCTTGCCTTGACCTATCTTTGTGCTCTTCGGATGCACAGCCTGATTTTGATTAGGGGGTGGTCGATGACCTCCATGGTAATGATCACTTTCCCATTCAAATATCATTTTCAGGGCAACTGCTGCCTGAGAGACCACCTCGGTGGTGCTTGGCGCGGGCGCGGTGGCCTGCATTTCAGGAAATGTTGAATTCTCTATCTCAGTCGAGGAGTTTAGGTCGGTAGATGAGGCCGTTGAGTTCTTCTCCGGCAACCTCATCGCCGTGGGCCTGAGTACTATTCCTAGGACGTCTGGCCGTTTTGCACGCCGACCACTCCCATGGTGGTCGGCCGAGTGTGAGACGGCCCTCAAACAGAAGCGTTATGCCTACATGCGCTATAAGCGCCGCCCGAACGATTTCACTGTCGCTGAATTTCGTCGGGCTAGGGCTAGGTTCCGGTATATTTCGTAGCACGCCCGCCGCTCTTCTTGGCGGGCATACGTGTCTTCACTTAACGGGAAGACTCCTTTAGCTGAGGTGTGGAAGCGAGTCAAAAGGATTCGGGGCAAGTTCTCGCAGGACCCCCCTCCCGTTCTCCAGGAGAATGGGACCGCAATCTCGGACCCCGCGTCCGTGGCGGAATCCTTAGCGACCGCTTTTTCCGCATTCTCTAGCCGGGATGCTGCTCCGCCAGCATTCAATGCACGTCGTGATGTCGCGGAAGGCCGCCGGATGGACTTTACCTCCAGAGGCGGAGAACCCTTCAACGACAAGTTTACTGTGAGTGAGTTGCGCTCCGTCCTCGCTTCGTGCGCGGACACCGCCCATGGTCCGGACGATGTCCCGTACGCCATGCTTCGACACCTGGGTGAGCGAGGCATGGCCTTTCTGTTAGATTTGTTCAACAGGATCTGGGTGGAAGGTCTTCTCCCAGACTCCTGGCGAATCGCTACTGTGCTCGCCTTTCGCAAATCGGGGAGAGATCACTCTACTCCGACCGGTTTCCGCCCAATCTCTCTAACCTCTTGCGTGTGCAAGTTGATGGAGAAATTGGTAAATGTTAGATTAGCCTTTTTCCTGGACAGCGGAGGCCATCTGTCTTCCGTACAGTGCGGCTTCCGCAAGTTCCACTACACGTCGGACGCTCTGCTCCGACTGGAAAATGCCGTCTGCGAGGCTTTCCTTCGTAGACAGCACTACGCCACGGTCTTTTTCGATCTGGAGAAGGCCTATGATACCGCATGGCGATACGGTATCATGGAGACTCCGCACGTTTGGGGCGAGGGGACGCCTCCCAATGTTTATATCTGAATTTTTGCGAGATCGTCGATTCCGCGTACGGGTGGGGGGTGCTCTCTCCGGCCCAAAGGAGCAGGAAGAGGGTGTCCCGCAGGGAAGTGTCCTCAGTGTCACACTCTTTGCCCTCAGCATCAATGGCGTCACCTCGGTGCTGCCGGAAGATGTTCTCGCTACGCTCTACGTGGACGACCTTTCGATCTCTTTTGGCGCGGCCCAGATGCCAACTCTGGAGCGTCGACTCCAACAGGCATTGAACCGCGTCTCTCGCTATGCTGAAGCGCACAGGTTTCGGTTTTCTTTGGCCAAGACTAAGGTGGTGCACTTCTGCCGCCATCCACGGCTTCACCCCGACCCAGATTTGTTTCTAAATGGGTTCACCTGGAAGTGGTGGACTCTAACCGTTTCCTTGGTCTTATATTTTTACCGACGCCTCACCTGGAAAGCTCATATTTGCAGCCTTAGCTTCTCTTTTACCCGCGCCATGGATATTCTTCGCCCCGTAACGTCCAGTGCCTGGGGCGCTGATAGGGCTACTGCCCTACTTTTTTATCGATCCTTTGTTCGTTCGAAGCTCGACTACGGATGCGAGTTTTATGCATCCGCAGCCGAGCGTTTATTGCGCAAGGTGGATTCGATCCACCACACCGGCCTTCGCCTTGCGACCGGTGCCTTCCGCACTTCCCCCATTGAGAGCCTGTTGGTCGATGCTGGGGAGATGCCACTCGCTCTGCGCCGCGTGCAGTGCATCACTCGCCTTTACGCGCGAGCCCGGCGCCTCCCTCAGTCGCCAACAGCTCTCACTGCATCCGCAGCTGATCTCGATGGTGCCTATGCCGCCGAGAGACGCCAGTCATACCCTAGGCCCTTTGGGTTTAGGGCCAGGAAACTCCTTCGAGAGCTAGATATAGCTCTCGGGCCGGTGGCGCCCCTGGTTCTGCCCAGGACGCCACCCTGGAGGGTACCACATTTGGCTATTTGTCCCCACGCCTCTGCTCCCAAAGCTTGTACTGCGCCGGGAGTATTGCGTTCGACCTTTTTGGAGCACACATCGTGTCACGCTGGAACCGTGCCAGTGTATACGGATGGCTCCAAGTCCCAAGAGGGGGTCGGCTTCCACGCCGTATCCCCTCTGTTTGAAGTCAGTGGGGCTCTACCAGGTGCTGCGTCTGTCTTCACGGCCGAGCTGGTGGCAATGCACCACTCGGTACGGGAGATTACGCGACGTGCCCGGTTCGGAGACCGGATTGTGATCTATAGCGACTCACAAAGCGCCCTGAGTGCTCTTGGGGCATTGGAATCTCCGCATCCCCTGGTTCGCGATATCCGTGACGCCACGGTTTTGGCGAGCCGGGCAGATGTCGAGATTATCTTCTGCTGGGTTCCTGGACATGTAGGAATTGCGGGGAATGAGCGCGCCGCTGATGGGCGCCACAGAGTCCGCGAGGACTCTGCCACCGGACCAGCGTTTCGCTCTTCCTCACACCGACTACATGGCAGGAATACGGGCAGCTCTTCGGACTGCTTGGCAAAGAAGATGGGAGACGGTCGAAGGGAACTTAAAGTTGCGTGCCATTGCGCTGTGACTGTTCCCATGGACCTATCCCCCAATGCCGCGGTGGCTTCAGGTTTCTTTCTGTCGTCTCCGAATCGGACACACTCGTGTGACGCATCGCTATTTGATGGAGCGCTCGCCTGTGCCCTATTGCAACGACTGCGTCGTCCCCTAGACTGTTCGGCACATTCTTGTCGAATGTCCCAGTCTGGGTGATCTTCGCGCACGATACCTGTCCCAGTACCGGGATTAGCGGGGTCGCTACCGCCTGTCCCATGTGCTCGGTTCAGATTCGTGCACATTGACTTGTGGACTTGTTGACTTCTTGGGGGAGGCCGGCCTTCTCCCTATTATTTAAGTAATGTTTTTTTTTTGGTTTTTTTTTGCATTTATTTTTTTTTGTTTGTTTTTTTTCCTTTAGTTGCACGCTCCTGCGCTGGGGGAACCTCTTCCCGACGCACCAGCTTGCTTCCTTTCCCCCCTTTTGGGTTTTTTTTTTTTTTTTTCTCTTTAATTTTATTTTAAAGTAGCCTAGAACTAGGCCAGTTTTAATACGGCGACTAATGCCCAAGTAGGCAGTCGCCAGATGAGCTCTTAAAAAAAAAAATAATCACGACCATGGCGGAACTCCCTATTCCAGCGAGCAATGGTTGCATAGTAAGGGGAGGTGTTGGTGTACACTGCAACCATGCGTTCATGGATCTCTTTTGCATTCTTGCCTTCCCTGGTCAAAAATTTGATCACTGCGCGGTGCTCAACCTTCTCTATTGTTGAAAATATTGTGACTGACGATCTGCGATCAGCTACTGCTTTGTAAATAGGCGAGGCAGGAGCGTGCGGCTGTAGGTCCTGACTTGTCATAACTTGTCCTAACACCACCACAAACAGCCATCCCCCTTCCTCTGTTTTGCCCTACCGATTCGCAAAACTTATTGATGGCCCCTCGTAAATCTGTTGTTTCCCAGGGTAGTGTCTTTGACCCGCTTCTCTTCATTATTTATACCTCAGATCTGTTTTCTGGGATTGAGTCGAATATGATTACTTATCCTGACGATATAACTGTATGCTGCAATTCCTTTTCCTCTGGTCAGATAAAGAGTATCTGAATTGCTTACTCAGGATATCAGGAGAATTTTATCCTGCTGTGATGTTTGCTGTTTGAAAGGTAATCCAAATAAATCCCATAGCCTTATTATTGGTCGATCAAGGACCTTACAACAACATCCCCCTGACATCATTGTCAACTGCGTCGCAGTCCCTAATTGCTCTTCACTGAAATTGCTTGGTGTTACATTTGATCCAAAGCTGACGTTTGAGCTGTACTTGCGCACTGTTGCGTTCTCAATTTCTCAAAAAGTTGGATTGTTGCCTAAGTGGCGCCAGACCTTCTCTACAGACAGAGTGGTTAGGAATTGTTTTTATTCCTTCCTCATGCCTCATTTTGAATATTGTCATTATGTCTTCCTTTCTGCATCGGAGACCAATTTGAAGCTTATTGACAGAGCTTTCAACCAGATTAGTTTTCTGTTTCCCGATTTACAATTGAACCTTAGGCATGGTCGATTCGTTGGATTTTTGACTCATTTCTTTAAAATTTGTTACTGATCCTGATCATCTACTTCAGTGTCTGATGCCAGCTCCCTCCCGGCGGGTTCGTGATACGCACTACTCGTTAAGGCAGAATGAACATGCTTTTTCGGTCGTTTTAATGCATACGACGCAGTTCTCTCGATCTCACTTACAGCCGTCGGTCTGTAAGAACACTGCCTAATGATGTCGTTCATTCGGATATTTATGATGTATTTAAAATGCGAGTGAATGCTTTTCTTCTCTCTTCATTTTTATGTTTTCTACTTTTATCGATGTTGCGCCGCTCGTGGGCATTTAATAATAATAATGCCAGGCTTTAAAAGATGCTTCCCTTTGTTCCTAAGCCTCGCAGCAGGTTCTTTCCGCCTCTCCTTCTTCTTCTTCAAAAGAAGATCTCCCTTTCTCATTGTGTATGAGTAGTAACGGATGTCCTCATGCACTAACTGCCTAATAAGAGAAACTGACACTCCCTTGACCCTGGCTATCGACTTCATTGACTTGCTGAGATCATTATCAATAATGACCTGGGTCTCCACAACAAATTTATGCTTCATTTCATATCAGAACGCTTAGAAGAGGGTTGCGAGCAGCCATACCCTCGTAATCACAGCCTGACTCATCCAATTCTTCCCTTATTCTCTGCACCGTCCTCAGAATGACACCCAAGCACTCGGAGATCTTCGCACTGGAGCTCCCGGAGTGAATCCCAAGCAACACATCTAGCCTTTTCTAAATTTCTTGAGGATTGAATTTAGTCAGCGTATTGCTTCTTTCATAGACGATGTATAACTGAGTCTCCTATGATAGGAATAAGAGAGAACCGACGCCAGATAACACACATACGCAGAATTCAGATTTACCAACGCCGACAAAATACCCCCCCGCTATATATATATATATATATATATATATATATATATATATATATATATATATATATATATAGAAGAAGGAGCAAATGCAAGTTCTGCGGGTGATAACAACCACTACAGGGCTTTCGCCATATTTATTATCTGCCTTTCAAAATAATTTTGAAGACAGAAAGAAAGGTGCATAAACCTTGCATTGCAGACTATATAACAATACAGTACAAGAAGAGAAATTGGACGCGAATGAGCAATGAGACAAGAAACAGGAGTTTTCTAGAGGTAAGAGAAAGGGACATTAGAAGAAGACTAGAATCAAAGAGAGCAGAGGGCGGCACAATGAAGGCAATCCTTTACCGAGGAGACAGAGATAACGCCAGGGGCAAAAAGTTTAAAATTCCTGGCCGGGACTCGAACCCGGGTTTGCTGATTGCCGGTCAGATGCTCTACCGCTAAGGTACCAGGCACAGTGACTCTACTTGTTATATAGTCTGCAATGCAAGGTTTCTGTACCTTTCTTTTTGTCTTCAAAATTGTTTTGAAAGGCAGAAAATAAATATGGCGAAAGCCCTGTGGTGGTTGTTATCACCCGCAGAACTTGCATTTGCTCCTTCTTCTTTGTATGTGACATGGGAGATGAACCTTTAAATTGTGAGCGGGTAAGAAGATGTGGTATAAAAATTCCTTGGAGGTTCCTAGCTTTGAGAGATACTGGGTTTGATGGGGTAACGCTTTGGGCGAAGTAGAGTCACTGTGCCTGGTAGCTTAGCGGTAGAGCATCTGGCTGGGTTCGAGTACCGGCCAGGAATTTCAAACTTTTTTCCCCTGGCGTTATCTCTGTCTCCTCGTTAAAGGATTGCCTTCATTGTGCCGCCCTCTGCTCTCTCTGATTCTAGTCTTCTTCTAATGTCCCTTTTTCTTACCTCTAGAAAACTCCTGTTTCTTGTCTTATTGCTCATTCGCGTCCAATTTCTCTTTCTTAAAAAAAAATATATATATATATATATATATATATATATATATATATATATATATATATATATATATATATATATATATATATATATATATATAATATGTTCCAGTTGGTCTAACCTCTATATATTTTTTTTCTATTCTATTCTTTACTTAACGCCCTTTACATTTTGGTTATTGCTAGTTTTTTTATCTCGACTAGTCTAACCTTAAATATAGTCTTTTGAGTTGTGTAGTTTCGACACATTATTTTTTAATTCCACTACTCTACTTACGAACCTCTCTAACTTTTTTTTAGTGGGGGTGGGTGGCGAAGAATCCTTTCTTGGTTGTTTTTTTTTAATCAAATGTACCAAGTTTAATAGGGGATCGGAAGGGAGGCAGGGGGGGGGAGGCTATTTTGGAAATTATAGTATTGATCTTTATAAGGCGGTGGAGCTGATTTAGCTGTTGAACACAGGCAAGGAGGCGTAGGAGACACGCCCACTACTTTGTGGGCGTTTTTGCCGCTCATTCTGTCGTTGGTGAGTGGGATATTAAGAGTAAGAAGAGAAAACTAAAGAGGGCAGCACCCAGAAATTTAATTAGTGGTTTGTAAGAAAAGCGGTGAAGTTAGGGGAATTTAAAATTTGTTTCGGTTGGTACAATTCGCCCGAACTTACCTAAATTCTAAAATTAAAGCAGATCTGTTTGCGATCGTCGAAGCCGGGAGGGCACGCAATTCTCTAGATGCCAACTGCTCCCACCCCTTCCGGGTGTTCATTCCGTCATGGGCACAATATTCATGGGGTCGCTTAAATAAAAGTAAGGGGAAAATTGCCATGGATCGATCGAATTGTGTATGATGAGCGGCATCACCGAACGAGCCAGCAAACCAACCCACATGACTGAGAACAAAGCCCTGGCAAACACGATTGTGTATTTTGGGAATGGAGCCTCCGGATGTATTTGGCAAACCCCTTCCTCTTCAGTGGGAGGGAGGGGGGGCTTCCTATTGTTAAGTAAACGTCGTTCCCCAAAGTGTGGTAATTTTTATTTCACCGTCAAATTCCCTCTTAGGGCTGGACACGACATCCCAATTGTGAAGTGGTAACTTGAAACTCAGCCTCACTGCACTGCAGTTACCACGCATCCCTCTCAAGAATCAATTAGAATTGGCAAAAGTACCCTTCCTCAGCAAGGGCAGGGTCGACGAGGAGATAAACCCACAGGTCAGGAAAGAAGAGAAATAACACGGAAAATATTGCCTTTCCGTCGTGTTTATGCGTGTTTGTGTAGATGAGCGGGCGTTATCTGTATGTGTATTTGTGTGGGGAGTTGTTAATGGAGCTACCTTTTTTATGACCTGAACTCATTGCTACTTCAAGGCCTCTTTCCCCTTCTTTTGTCACTTCGGACCGCCATATATTATACATTAAATTTCCCTCGTGTTTATTTTTTCAACTTATGATTTGGGAGTTATTTTGCCGCGTTTTTGTCCCGGTTTGTCCCGGTTTCCAACACGCAAACTTTACAGTTTTTTATACACAGTTAATAAATCATTCGATGTGAAGAAGATTTATGATATGCAGTTGCGTTAACTAATAGTTTCTGTGCATTTATTCGCGTTATACATGGCTAGAAGGTCTAGGTTTTTATGAGACTATACCCACGATAGGGGTTGCTATAACCCCTTGAACATCCCTCTAGCTTGAGATGGATAGGATGGGACATACCGGAGAAAATCCCAAATTTGATTTCAGATGAGTTTTATTTATCCCGCGGGAAAATGGAGTCCGGGGGGGGGGGCGGCTATTTGAGCTTTTGACTTTGTCCTTTCATCTTTACCTTTGTAACATTTTTTAAAATCTTTCCCATATCGTACTCTTTTCTGGCTTATATCCCGCAAGAGGGACTACCATTAGATACATTGGTTTTACGCTTACTTCAACGAGTGAAACCCGTAATCAGAGACCTCATTAACAAGAACAATGAATATCGGTTGACTTGACCAACTCTTCGTTGATCCCAAATAGGCTTCGAATTAAACGAAAGCAACACAAGAATATTTAAATCAAGAAGGCGTTTCCTCTAACAAGAAAGCCGCAGAGAGAAGCCTAAATAACTTCCCTTATACCATTTGCGCTCACCATACAAATTAAACACTATACATACCGTGTTTTAAAAATGTTCTGTTTCACTCGGGTTTTTTTAATCTTTCAAGAGGTTTACGTGCGTTATTGGAAAAGCTCCTTCAAACAAACTTAAAGTACTACTTTTCCAGCACAGGTTATAAAAACGTTTTTTTTTTCCATTGTGTTTCGAGAAGGAAGTGAAAAGAATCGAGATCTCTGCTTCCCTGCGCGCGGGCCTCAAGTCTGACAGCACCAAGCAGCGCAACGTCAGCCGCATGGCGGTCCATAAAGTCGCGGAGATGCTCAAGAACGGGTAAGACCTCATTCAGGCCAACCTCAAGTTGTCAACCGTTTGGCTGTGAGAAAGGCCTTTGAAAGTGCTCCGAAGCTCAACATGACTCTGCTCTCGCGAAGAAGAGGAATATCTCGGTGGCCACGGTGTTCAGGGCCGTCAAGGAGGAGGGCGGCAAGAGCTTGATGTACGTGGAAAGGCCTCTGCTTACCGACCGTATGCTAGAACAACGTCGAGAGCGCAGTCGTCGCCTTCTCAACGACTTAAGGAAACATGGCAATCAATTTCTCTTTTTTTATGAAAAACCTTCGCGTTCGATCCGGTCATCAACAAGCTGAACCACAACGTGATAAGCTTCGGCCAGTACGTCTCTGAGGTCCGATATGTATCCAAGACCCAAGCACCCGGCCTAGGTGATGATGCTCGGCGTAGTTGCTTTGAATGGCAAGAAGATACCTATGATGTGGTTCGCGGCCAGTTACAGACTCACCGCGGCCGATTACAGGGACGTCTTCGCCACAAAAGTCCTGCCCTGGGTGAGAAAGATCACGAAGAAAGCGAACTACGTCTTTCAAAAGGACGGTGCCCCGGCCCACTTGGCTAAAATCATGCAAGAGTGGTTGGGGTCGAACATGAACTTCTGGTCGAAGAAATTTTGGCTGTCATAGTCCCCCGACCTCAATCCCATCGACTACAGCGTGTGGGCACATGTCGAGGGCAAGGCCTCAAAAGCTAATACTTCCCCCCCTCATGTTTACGCATTACCACAAAAGCTGAACTCTTCCTTACGGACAATGGCTACCCGAATACGCCGCGTGGATTTGTTTTCACCCACACTAGGAAATACAAGGCGTCTTCAAAAAGTTCGTTGAAAAATGGAATAAAATTAAACCCCCTAAAAAAGAATAAATTTTATTTTTCAACATAAGCTCCATTGAGGTAAAAACACTTTTGCAAACAATAATACATTCCATTTAAACCATTTCTATACAACTGAAGACTCAGAGAATTAAACCTATTTAAAACAACTCTTTTTAACATCATGGACAGAAGAAAAACGAATGCCCTCCATGCTTTTTTTTTTAAAAGTTTGGGGAAAAAGTCGGATGGGGCTAGGTCAGGATTGTATTAGAAGGGGAGAATAACTCACCTCGAAATTCTCGCAAAGTTGGTTGTCAAATAAGCGGAATGAGCGATACCGTTATGGCGATAAAAAAGGACTCTTCTCTCAAGATTTCCTGCGCCTCCTCTATACACTAGTGAAGTTTTCTCAAAACACTATTGTAATAGCATTGCTGGATCTTCGCCCTTAGAGAAAGTCACCTGGATCTTAGTCCTTAGAGAAAGTCAACGAATATCACACCTTCGTTCAGACTTTGGTTTGATGGATCCTCTTCCCCTTTAGGTAACCATTGTTTAGACCTTTCTTTATCTTCCGCATCACATTGGCAAATCCAAATCTCATCTACGTTTACAGTTCTTTGCAAAAAATCCTCAGGATCTTCATCCCACTTGTTCAAAATTTGCATTGTAACTCTCTTCCCGAGTTGATCTTCGCACAACAATTTTGGCGCTCATCGAGCAGAAAGCTTACCGAGCTGATATCATTTTTACTGTTGATCGATGGTCCTCTTCTATTAGTGCCCGCACACGATTGATGTTTCCTTCCCTTGGTGATGTTGACGGTCTGGCACTGCGAAAGTCGTCTTCGAAGAGCAAAGCGAATTTATCGATTTAGAAACATTAGGCGTTCGGACGGCGGTCGGGGGAAGTGTGAGCATATAAACTTTTATTAATGCCTCAGTAATCTCACTCAACCAAGCATGACCGGAAATTTGATATTTGTCTTTGCTTCAACTTTGATGGAATCCATGGTATCACTAGTGAGGTCCGAATTTCTGTGTACGCGAATAATAGTTCACGGGTAGAAGTTTAAATCAATGTAATTAGAATTTTATGTGTGTATACCATTTTCTTGTAATATACTCGTACTTTTTCTACGAACTTTTTGAAGATAGCTCGTAGTTCGCCGTGCGTTGGTACGGACCAGACGTATTTAACTGGAATTTATAATTTTTATACCCTTTAGGGAGGCTGTGCGTAAGTATGGAATGCAGTAAGTCGGGTCGTCCGTAAATCGGGAACAACTTGTATAATTTTACATCATTCACTTTTTTTTAAACCATTCTTATTTAGGAAAGTTCATTTGAACCTTTCGATGAAACCATTTAAATTTATTGGGCCCACTCCTACCTTCCAAATATTGAGGTCGTTTATATTGAAATAAAAATGGATTTAAAAGGATTTTTGATCTTCCTTGGAAATTCCAGTAGAATATGTAATTTAATTTTCTTTTTTAATTCTTCTTTCAGTAATTAAATTATGAGGACAATGGTTATAATTATATGAAAGTTAATGGGAGTTAGAGAGATGTATAAAATTGGCTATTATTAAAACAAGTTTCTGATATAGTTTTTTAAATAAAAAACATTGGATTTAATATTAAGGATATTTTTTATATTTAAAAATGCAAAGAATTTGATTAATGAATTTTAGAACTTCTGAAAATGTATGAATGTTTAAAGAAGTTTTGAAAGTTAGATTGATACTCTTTACTGTCATTGTTACGTCGTAGCTACATGGAATTGGAATCGATATAGTACTACATGGTGGTCCGAAAGTATTCCCACCCCCTACCGAAAAGTAATAATAACAATAGAGGAACAATATAATAATATCAAGCACATGTCCTGGTTTTAGTGTATTCACTTTCATTCGAGGAAGACCGTTTTCGCAGTGACTTCGAAGGTGATCGTAGCACAGATGCCTCCACCTCTGCACATGGTGTCCCTTCGCGTTGAGGTTTTCTCGGTTTGTCCTTAATTGATCCTGTCAGAAACGGGTTGGGTTCCCAACGCAGTATCGTCCTCTTCGGAGGAGGGGCTTGTCTGCCGGCGAATCTTGCAGTGAAGTCCTGTCGCACATCCTCCATGCTCCTGCTAAAATACACACGATCATGTGCCCATATACTTGCAATCAGCCTCTCTTCCACACTGTAGGAGCTCGTGTCAGCCATCCGAAATAAAAATTTAGAGCAATATTCACAGGGGGTGACGAAGAATTTTGCACCACCCCGTACAACTCTTAAGTTTGTTTGTGTCTGTAATTTAATAATACATCAAAAAGGCGAACATTAACGCGAAATAGGAAGGAATAAAATACCCCTAAAAATATAAATAAAACTATTGTCGTTTAAATCGGGTTAAGGTTTAATAAGTTAGCCCCTCTGGGAAAGTTGGGAGGCATTTTTCGGAAAATTTCTCTCGCATGGGAGGACCCCGTGTAGACTGTTGCACCTGCTCCCGGAAAGAGCGTCAAGCCCTTTAAGCCCAACTCCTCCCGAATATCTCAAACGAGATTGAGATTACCTGAGTTTTCTAAACATTTCTTTTTTTCGCAACCTGCTTCTCACTCCCCTCCTCTCTCGGTAGCTAATTGTGAAGGCTAGTCGCCAACCAGCTTTCGTCCATTCATCCCTGGTCGGCGGCTAGAGAGAGGGGGGGCTGGTTTACCCCTGGCTCTTTGCTTTCCACCCTTTTCTACTGCACCTCATCTTTATTTTCCTTATCTATTCTTTTTATCCCCCGCAATATGATTTCATGTGACATTTGTAGAATTGCATGCCTCGCCGGCCCCAAAATTCTAAGCCTTCACTTCCTCAAAAGATCTCTCCTTACAAACACTACACAGTACGACCTCGTCGCCACTGCGGTTCAAATCCGCCCCATTGATTTCCCAGCCAGAATTTCTATGGGTTCCCGACAACTATCGTTTTCTCTCTAATACCAATAGCAATTGTTGTCCAAGACGCTGTCGATGGGAATGAAATAATCTTGTGGAGTGTAGTATATTGGAGATCGCTGGTGGACAAAGTTGAGATGCGTTCACTAAAGACAATATCTCAAAGCTTGGGAGAAGAACCTCACTGTTGCGGAAGAATGTTACTTAATTGTATTGGAAGGAGTCCAATATTTATATAAAGGCTGTGACCATTGTTAAGAAGTGGCAGAGGTGGCATCAGAAAATGTTGGTCAGTTCACGGTCGCGAAAGGATAGGTGTTGAAAAGAGTTGAATGGTCAAACTGCTGAAGTCAGCAAAAATCGCCTTGAGCCAAAGACGTCACTCGTGTCGGTCTGCATCATCAATTTGGCCGCTTTTGGTTATTTTTGTCAGCAAATATATCAGGAGAGGGAGGCGGGGGATGCGTTCAAAATTTGAGAGAATTTAGCTCATCCATTCTAATAGCTGGCAGGTAGCTATAATAATTGATTAATCCACTAAATTTGACAGTTGGAAGTCTGATATTAATTACAGCTATTAAAGTGTCAGGATTGGGGAAGCCCCCCTTACCTATTTGTGGAAGCACTTGGGAGAACCACTTTACCAATGATCAGTTCACGTTTCAATTCAGTTTATGCATCGGTTTATTAATACCATACCATACATAACAAGGACGTTCGTGTCACGGTTGTTCCCAAGTTGTTGCGGTTCTCATTTTATATGAGCAAAAACTAAGCAATAAATTAATTTAAGTATTGATCTAATTTCAATCAGTAACGTGTTTTTTTAATACAATTTAAGGCTTTAGTGTCCTTTTTATACGAAACGTCGTTGGATTTAACTTAATTGACCTGTTTCCAAGGTCGTTTCTTCTCGGGAAGTTCCTCTGAAGGAGAAATTAATGGGGACACCGATGGCATGTTCACGCAGTGCGCTGCATCCCACATCCCGAAGTGGACCTTTGTTGTCAAATGGGAACAGATTCACGAATTGTGTAGCCTTCAGAGACCTACCATCCAAGTTGTGTACTCGGGATATGTAGCTTCGATATGTTCCTTTATTTTAACATTTCTAGACGAATGTTTTCAAAAACCTAGGTGGATTGGATTCCGTGAATGGAGGCTGTCATCTATGCACGTTTGCACTGGGAGTATGAAGTATCTCTCAACCGACAAAGCAGACAACCCTTTAAAAGTTAATCCTGAAGGCTCTCTTGCACGCCATTCCTTGCTTTTTGCCCGAGGTTCAGACGTTCAGGCTGCTTTGTCTACCTTCCTTTAGCAGCTGACCAAGTTTGATATCGGACGATTCAATGTCCGCCTCCGTTATCTCATTCGTAGGTCACCAGCTTCTTTAAATTTCACTTGTAGCCGGATATGTATGCACTTGTCAACCTATGGTTGCCGGGTATGGCTCACTATATATTCCACATCATTTTTGACACTTAAAATACTCGTAAAACTATGTACTCCTGAATTTCGAAACCCGGCTGTGGCAGTAAGCTTCACGGTTCTTTTCATAATGCCCTAAAGATCGCTTTGTGAACCCCACAATACTCTGAAATGTTTATTATTATTATTCTAAGTACATGTTAATGCATTCATATTCTTGATATACATATCAGTTAATAACTGAAGATGGTATGGAAAACTTCATACCGAAACTAGTTCCGGTTCAATAAACTTTGTGCTCAAAAAGTGGTTTCATTGTACATATATTCACATATATTACTGTATATATCAACCTGTTATATACGGACTATTATACATGAAAATAATGGTGAATATCAAGCGGGGTTGACTATAAATATTTTTCTGATTTTTCGCTTTTTAGGGGAAGTTTTTAAATGAACAATGCGAAGCAGTCAACTGGAAGATTCTACGATTCTGATGCCATATACTTCAAACCATTCCAAAAATAATGTCAGGCTAGGGAAAGATCAGTATTTGGGTCAGGATAGAAATAAAACTTGAATTTAGTATATATTTTTTTCTTCAGAATAGACATTATGACAGTTTCTTACAAGAAAATCGATCCCATGTTTATGTAAAATGGTCAGCTGTGTGGCAAAAATGCGGTTGATAAACTAGTTTTGAGGTCAAATGATGGCCGCTTTCCCAAGATATTTTTGCCTTAGGAAAGATGGGGAATCTGAAAGTGCCGTGGCTGGACAGTTTTGAATGATGTTTATGTTTCCAGTCGAAACTCTCACGTTAAAGAAAATGGATCCCATTGGACTGGTGTATTATTGTGTTAGAACATGTGAATTTCTCATTTGTTTTTAATCCAGTTGTCGATGACAATACCTGTGGGGAGATGGTACGATTGTGAAATGTGTGCAAAAGGAAATTATAAAATTATATCACCTTTATCTCTACAGCTTTTAAGCAAAAATTACCAGAATTCTGGTATCAGGATTATCGTTTATTCTTCTGCAATAATTAACAAATATTTTGAATCTGTCTTCTCAACTGTAACCGCTTTCTCAAGGAAAGTGTATAGTATGTTCTCTCAATCTAAGCTCGGTGAGGTTAAAAAAAAATTAGGGCATATTAATTTCGAGGACCTAAAAGTTCCAAACCAGTGTGTTGTTGCAGCCTTCAAAGCAAACAGAATACTGTGTTACATAGCCAGGAATTTTGTATTAATATTGACCCCGTAAGGGGCGCGGCGATTTGCCATCCTGGCCGCCGTGCTGACGGGATTCAGCACCCCGTCCGACCCCAGCTTAGCCTCTTCTCCATCTTTCAGACAGCCTGTATTTTTCCCTTACTTCGTCGCTTTTCATACAACCTCTCCCACAACTTTCTCTGGTCGGCCTCTAATTTCACAGGGTAGATGCTGACCTTCTTCTCAGCCAACCTTCCCGGATCGGGGCGGAGGGGGAAGGGGACAATATTCCCTAACCCATGAACTCCGGTTCGGGATAGGGTTTTTTTAACAACCTGCTTCATCCCCACCCATACCTTCCTCACATCCCTTTTCCTTTCCTCTTCACTCCCTATGAATTTTACGCCGTGTCCAAGGTAGGACGCCATGCCGATGGACTGCCAGGCCACCAGGCGGGAGGGCTAGTCCTGAATGGCGGCACCTGGCTCTGCCAGGCCTATACGCACCACTTGCAGTGCGGGATACTGCGAGGGGTGATGAGCTATTGCATCCCGTTGTAAATTTAGGGTCAACATGCCCAATGATGAGAAAACTAAAAATCTCCCATTAATTTCCCCTTGTACATCGACGGAGCCGCCCTCGGGCAGCTCCAAAGAAAAAATGGAGAGGAGGCTTACTCGTCTCGTACGCCTACGGGTGTAGGGGACTCCCCCTTACCCCGTTCTCTGGGGGTGCTTTCGGGCACCTCCCTGTTTCCAGCGAAGGCCCTTCTTTTCTTTCCAAGGGGACAGCCAAGAAAGCCAGCAGGCAGCCCATAGCCGACCGCTCTCCATTGAAGCGGCTCGGTAGGGCAAAACCCCTTAGGAGGGAGAGGGAAGCCAGGCCCCTTCGGTCGATACCCTCAAAAGACCTACTGGCAAGAATATTGAACCTTGCCGGGGTCAAGGCCTGTGCCTTGACCCTCGTCAGACGGTAGGGCCTTCCATGGGGGTGAATCCGGGCTCGGCACCAAGCACCGAACCCGAATCCGCCCCTATGCAAGGTCCTCAAGCGGCTAGGGTTGACGAGGCAGTACAAGGAGGGGAGGGATCTCCTCCGACCGGTGCCCCTACGACTGCCAGGACCTTCTCCAATTCAGAGAAGGACCTGGCTGAGGCCGGTCCATCTGGCCTGGGGGCTCCTACCGGCGGAGGGAAGAAGTGGGTTCATTCCCCGCCCTCCTATCCTAAAAAGAATAAAAATAAGAAGACACGGGGCTCCTCTCCATCCGCGGGGGCTGCGGGGACGGATGAGTCTGCTGCCACTTTGGTAAGCGACCAAGCCAAGATCGGCACATCCGGCTCCTCTGCCCCCCCGGGTGTGGGGCCCCTGATTCAGAGGTTACCTGGCGTTTTCAAGCCCGCTGGCTTCAAACGCTTCCTCGTTATTCGCTCCACTGATGGCAGCATGTTGGCCAAGGGCAACATGATCCATCAGAGGAGAGCATTGGCTCTCCAATGTGGTGCATATCTCCTTAAGAAAGAAATCCTGGCCGTTCAGTCCCAGGATCGACTCTCATTGCGCGAGGCTAAGGACTTGGTCCTGTTGCGCCCGGCTCAGCCTGGGACGTCTTATGCCTCAATGGCTAGAAAGGCACCCTCTGCTCCTGGCCCATCCAGGCCAACGAGCACGGCTGTTTCCGCGCCCATTCGGAGCCCTTCTGCTGGTTCTAATCAACCCGGGCGCTCCCCTGGTAAAGCTGTCGCCACAAAGGGTTCACATCCAGCCCCGGCTAAAACCAGGGCTACCCCCCCTTCCCCCAGCGTGACCGTTTCCCGTAAGGCAAAACGGCCATGCGCCTCCACCGAGTGGTTAGACTCACAGGAGGCAACACCCGTGAAGTTGGTCGCCAGGCCATCTTCTGGGGTTTCTAAAGTTGTTCCAGGAAAGGAGGACAGCAAGAAAGGAGCTTCGGCTCCTTCGCCCACGCCTAGTGGTGGGCTGAGTGGTTCGGAGACGGTGGTTCCTCGACAAGAGGGCCCCTTGCGCCCGAAGCCGCAACGCCCGCCTAAGGTTTCGAGGCGGAGGGAGGAAAAGACTCGCATGGCCAGCCCAACATCCCTCAATAAGACCTCGAAAGCGACAGCGCCTTCAGCGCTTTGTTCGGCCAACAGCGCCCGGGGTTCTGCCTCCGGGAAGCGTACGGGCATTTCCGTGAGGGTCTTCTGTTCGAAGAGGGCCCCCGCGTCTCCTCCGAGCTAGGCCTGGAGGGCATATTCCTTCAATGGAATTGCCGTGGACTCTGGGCCAACTCGGAGATGCTGCGGAGGCTCGTCTTGTCCCGTTCCCCATTAGCTATTTTTCTGCAGGAGATCATGCTAGGCGCGTGCCCCCTGTCCACCCTCATGGGGTATAAGGATCTTGCGACCCCACCACCACGAGATGGCCGGACTGGGGGCTGCGTGGTTTACGCCCGGCATAATGTCTCCGTTCTTCCTTTCACTTTAGATACCTCCTTTCAGGCAGTGGCTGTGCAGCTTCACCTGGATAGGAGGTATACTGTCATTTCTGCGTACATTCCACCGTCAGCTGACTTCGATGGGTGGGACTTCCGCCGCGTCGTGGCACGGTTGCCGAGGCCCTTTCTCTTGCTTGGAGATCTGAACGGTAGGCATCCTCTCTGGGGAGATTACTCAATAAATCCCAGGAAACAGGTCCTTGCCGATCTGATCGAAGAGCTTGAGTTAGGTGTCATAAATGTGGATGAGTTTACGCATCACTGCCCGAGAACCGCTTCATTTTCTTGCCTTGATCTATCTTTGTGCTCTTCGGATGCACACTCTGGTTTCGATTGGTGGGGGTCGATGACCTCCATGGTAGTGTTCACTTTCCCATTCAAATATCATTTTCAGGACAACTGCCGTATGAGAGCCCACCTTGGTGGTTCTTGGCGCGGGCGCGGTGGCCTGCATTTCAGGAAATGACTGAATTCTCTATCTCAGTCGAGGAGTTTAGTTCGGTTGATAAGTCCGTTGAGTTCTCTGGCAACCTCATCGCCGCGGGCCTGACTACTATTCCCAGAACGTCTGGCCGTTTTGCACGCCGACCACTCGCGTGGTGGTCCTCCGAGTGTGAGACGGCCCTCAAACAGAAGCGTTATGCCTACATGCGCTATAAGCGCCGCCCGAACGATTTCACTGTCTGTGACTTTCGTCGGGCTAGGGCTAGGTTCCGGTATATTTCGAAGCACGCCCGCTGCTCTTCTTGGTGGGCATACTCGTTTTCACTTAATTTGACGACCCCTCTAGCAGAGATGTGGAAGCGAGTCAAAAGGATTTGGGGCAAGTTCTCACAGGACCCCCCTCCCGTTCTCCATGAGAATGGGACCGCAATCTCGGACCCCGCGTCCGTGGCGGAATCCTTCGCGACCATTTTCTCGCATTCTCTTGCTTCGTGCCTATGATACCGGTATGCTGCACCGCTAGCATTCAATGCATGTCGTGATGTCGCGGAAGGCAGCCGGCTGGACTTTCCCTCGAGAGACGGCGAACCCTTCAACGACAGGTTTACTGTGAGTGAGTTGCGCTCCGCTCTTGCTTCGTGCGTTGACACCGCCTATGTTCCGGACGATGTCCCGTACGCCATGTTTCAACACCTAGGTGAGCGAGGCATGGCCTTTCTGTTAGATTTGTTTAACAGGATCTGGGTGGAGGGTCTCCTCCCAGATTCCTGCCGAATCGCTACTGTGCTCGCCTTTCGCAAACCGGGGAGAGATCACTCTACTCCGGCCGGTTTCTGCCCAATCTCTCTAAGCTCCTGCGCTAAAAGTTGATGGAGAAATTGGTAAATGTTAGATTAGCCTTTTTCCTGGACAGCGGAGACTATCTGTCTTCTGCATAGTGCGACTTCCGCAAGTTCCACGCCACCTCGGATGCTTTGCTCCGACTGGAAAATGCGGTCTGCGAGGCCTTCCTTTGTAGACAGCACTACACCACTGTGTTTTTCGATGTGGAGAAGGCCTATGATAACGCATGGCAATACGGTATCATGGAGACTCTCCACACGATGGGAGCGAGGGAACGCCTCCTAATGTTTATATCTGAATTTTTGCGAGATCGTCGATTCCGCATAAGGTTTGGGGGGGAGGCCCTTTCCGGCCTAAAGGAGCAGGAAGAGGGTGTCCCGCAGGGAAGTGTCCTCTGTGTCGCACTCTTTGCCCTGAGCATCAACGGCATCACCTCGTTGCTGCTTGAAGATGTTCTCGCTACGCTCTACGTGGACGACCTTTCGATCTCTTTTGGCGCAGCCCAGATGCCAACTCTGGATCGTCGACTCCAACAGGCATTGAACCGCGTCTTTCGCTCTGCCGAAGCGCACAGGTTTCGATTTTCTTTGGCTAAGACTAAGGTGGTGCAGTTCTGCCGCCAACCACGGCTCTACCCCGACCCAGATTCTTAATAGGGTGCGCCTGGAAGTGGTTGAATCGCACCGTTTTCTTTGTCTTGTATTTGATCGACGCCTCATCTGGGAGGCTCATATCCGCAGCCTTAGGGTCTCTTGTACCCGCGCCATGGATATTATCCGTTCCGTGACGTTCAGCGCTGATAGGGCTACTGCCTTACTCTTTTATTGATCGTTTGTTCGTTCGAAGCTCGACTACGGATGCGAGTTTTATTTATGCATCCGCAGCTGAGCGTGTATAGCGGAAGGTGGACTCGATCCACCACACAGGCCTTCGTCTGGCTACCGGAGCCTTCCGCACTTCCACCATTGAGAGCCTACTTGTCGATGCTGGGGAGATGTCACTCGCTCTACGCCGTGCACAGTGCATTATTCGCCTGTACGCGGGAGCCCGGTGCCTCCCTCTTTCGCCAACAGCTCTCACTGCATCCGCAGCTGATCTCGATGTGCCTATACCGCCGAGAGACGCCCGTCACACCCTAAGCCCTTTGCGTTTTGGGCTAGGAAACCTCTTAGAAATCTAGATATAGTTCTTGGGGACGGTGGCACTCCTGGCTCTACCCGGGACGCCACCCTGGAGGGTACCACCGTTTGTTTTTTTCTCGCCCTTTCTCTTCTCCCAAAGTTTCTAAAGCGCCGGGAGTATTTCGTTTGACCTTTTTGGTGCACACCTTGTGTCACGCTGGAACCGTGCCAGTGTATACGGATGGTTCCATGTCCCAAGAGGGGCTCGGCTTCCACGCCCTATCCCCTCTGTTTGAAGTCAGTGGGGCTCTACCAGGCGCTGCGTCTGTCTTCACGGCCGAGCTGGTGGCAATACACCACTCGGTGCGGGAGATTACGCGACGTGCCCGGTTCGAAGACCGGATTTTGATCTATAGCGACTCACAAAGCGCCCTGAGTGCTCTCGGGGCATTGGAATCTCCGCATCCCCTGGTTCGCGATATCCGTGACGCCATCGTTTTGGCGAGCCGGGCGGATGTCGAGATTATCTTCTGCTGGGTTCCTGGACATGTAGGAATTGCGGGGAATGAGCGCGCCGACTAGGGCGCCAAAGAGTCCACTTGGACACGCGTTTCGCTCTTCCTCACACCGACTACATGGCAGGAATACGGGCAGCTCTTCCGACTGCTTGGCAAAGAATATGGGAGACGGTCGAAGGGAACTTAAAGTTGCGTGCCATTGCGCCGCGACTGTTCCCATGGACCTATCCCCCAATGCCGCGACGGCTTCAGGTCGCTTTCTGTCGTCTCCGAATCGGACACACTCGTGTGACGCATCGCTATTTGATGGAGCGCTCGCCTGCGCCCTATTGCGACGACTGCGTCGTCCCCCAGACTGTTCTGCACATTCTTGTCGAATGTCCCAGTCTGGGTGATCTTCGCGCACGTTTCCTGTCCCGATACCGGGATGGGCGGGGTCGCTACCGACTGTCCCTTGTACTCTTGACGAGTTCGTGCACATTGACCTGTGTACTTGTTGACTTTTGGGGGGCGGCCGGCCTTCTCCCTATTATTTGAGCAGGGTTTGTTTTTTTGTTTTGTTTTGTTCTTTGCATTTGTTGTTTTTTTCCCGTTAGGTTGCACGCTCCTCCGCCGGGGGAACCTCCCCCCAACGCACCAGCTTACTTCCTTTCCCCCTTTTTGGGGTGTTATTTTTTTCGTCTCTTTAATTTTATTTTAAAGTAGCCTAGAACTAGGCCAGTTTTAATACGGCGACTAATGCCCAAGTAGGCAGTCGTCAGATGAGCTCTTAAAAAGAAAAAAAAAATCTCCTCTGTTTGAAGTCAGCTGGGTTCTGCCAGGCGCTGCGTCTTTCTTCACGGCCGAGCTGGTGGTAATACACCACTCGGTACGGGAGATTACGTGACGTGCCCGGTTTGGAGACCGGATTGTGATCTATAGCGACTCACCCAGCACCCTGAATGGTCTCGGCGCATTGGAATCTCCACATTCCCTGGTTCGCGATATCTTTGACGCCACGGTTTTGGCAAGCCGGGCGGATGTCGAGATTATCTTCTGCTGGGTTCCTGGACATGTAAGAATTGCGGGGACCAAAGGGCACCAAAGAATCCGCGAGACTTGGGCGACCGGACCAACGTTTCGCTTTTCCTAACACCGATTACATGGCAGGAATATGGGCAACTCTCCAGGCTGCTTGGCTTAGAAGATGGGAGACGGTCGAAGGGAACTTAAAGTTTCCGCGGCGGCTTCCGAATTGGACACACTGACGGGACACACCGCCATTTGATGGAGTGCTCGACTAGGCCCTTATGTGAAGACGGCGTTGTCCCCCAGATTCTTCGGCACATTCTTGTTGTATGTCCCAGTCTGGGCGATCTTCGCGCACGTTACCTGTCCCGGTACCGGGATGGGCCGGGACGCCACCGCCTGTCCCTTGTACTCGGGACGGGTTCGTGCACATTGACTTGTGGACTTACTGACTTTTGGGTTGAGGCTGGTATTATTCCCTTTATTTAACTAGTTGTTGTTGTTTTTCTCTAATTTTTAATTTTTGTAGATCGCACGTTCCTGCGCCAGGGGACTTTCCTCCTACGCTGGAGCTTGCTTCTTGCCTTCATCTTTTTTTTTATTGTTGTTATTTTTTGTTGTTTTTTTGCATGTTATTTTAAAGTAGCCTAATACTAGGCAGTGGTGAATACGCTGACTTATGCCCAAGTAGGCAGTCGCCAGATGATCTCCTAACATTAAAACTAAAATAAATTATCTTAGAAATAAATCATATAAAGTCACTGGATAATCCTCGGTGACCTCTCAATTCATCAAATATGTTAAAAAATTAAATTGTTTTACCATTATAAAGTAAGAGTTGTTATTTTAATTAGATAATCGAGCGAACACTACAAATAACGGCTGCTCCAAATCTACTAACAAAAGATTTAACACTGCGACACAACAGAACTTTTTCTTTCATAAAATTACTCAGATATGGAATAATTTACTCCCGCACATCACTCAACATCTTTAGAAATAGAATTGATTAACATTGACATAAAATCACCATAATGGGTAACCTATTTAATTTATATGATTTTTATCTGCTTTACCGTCCACTCTGATCTTCTCTCTTCTATACTTTTCGTTTCTTGGACTGACCTCGAGGGGATTTTAGGGTCCTGTGCAGTCTGTAAGCCTGTAAAAAGATGGGGCCGGTAATCATCAACCCCAATAAAGTCCACTCATTTTTCTCTGCTGTCGTAAATCCACCCTAACCAATGACAGGATGCATAACTGAAAAAGTTATGGTAGCACCCATTTACAACTCTCTTTATTCGCCCCCTCCTCCCTAATTCGCCCCCCCCCCTCCTTAATTCGCACTGTTTGCTGTTATTTTTTCCCTACCCGAATCCCTGAACAGCCATTTACGGTGGTTCGAGTAAAAGTCTCAAAGCATAAAATCAAGTCATGTCACGTCTCCAGGTCGCAATCTCGTCATTTTTCATCCTAAATTTCTCCTTTGGGAAGAAAACAATAAAAGATCTTTACTTAATGTTCAACACATCCTTCATTCGCTGCACGAACGACTCCGTTCTGCCCACGGAATGCTAATTAAATTTATTAACTGCCTGCCCCACATCGAACCCTGATGATTTCTGGTATAGTAGGATCTACAATATATAGCCCGGCGTTCGGGCTAAATTTGACGATTTTTAATTGCTCATTTTTTTTCAAGAACAGTTTGATATATCGATGAACAGTCAACGGCGTTGGAAAGCACATAGAGTAAAGTTTTAGTTGAGAAAAAGTGAACTGAAATCGAGGACTGGAACCTACGAGTATCTTAATATTGGAACAGTTACCTGCATTGTGATGATTTGCGCCGAGTATCAACACCCAGAACAGCAGGTGCTTACAATTCATGAAGACTAAGTTCCCCCAAACTGTGATCGTCTTCAGTGAGGGTGACCTCATGCTGCCCGACATCTTTGAGCAGTGTCTTAGGCTCAATTCAGACGGCTATGTGGATATGCTGGAGACTGTTATCAAACACCCGCTGAAGAGGGTTGCTGCTGGAATCCCATACTTCCGGAAAGATTCAGTGTTTGTCGGAGAATTTCTATGACTTCACTATCCCCACTTTCTGACCTCGTATGTTCTCCGATTGTATCCCATTGATTACTATGTGTGGGGTGCAGTTGAGAAAGACACAAATGCTCTGCCTGCAAAACCAAGGCCGAGCTGGATTCCAAAATCAAGGTGGTGTTCGAAGATCTTCCCTGGGACACAGTGAAGAACGTACGTGTTAGGTTCCCGGAACCCATTTGTGGCCGTGGTAGAAGCTGAGGGCGGCTATTTTGAGGAAGCTGTTATCTGACAGCCATAACCTAGTTGATATTTTCTAATTATTAAAATAAATTTATTTTGGGCTGAGATATTGCGTTTTATATTATTTTGTGCAAACAGTCACATTTAGCCTGAACACGATATATATATATATATATATATATATATATATATATATATATATATATATATATATATATATATATATATATATTTTAGGGTGGTTCTTATTTTTTATAAATCATTTTCATCGGTCTGACCCCGCCAAAGTGTTCATTTTGGTTGAAAAACACCATGTGCAAAATTTCATTGAGATATATTATTAACATTTAGAGGTGGCCCAATGGATCCGAAGCTCCTCTCGGATGAAGTATACGATATATGTACATACAAATATACCGCAGGTGCCCGTATACTTGGTATAATTTGTTGAAACTGTCCAGATGAACGATGAGCGCTTGATGACACACGTTCAAATCAAACTTCTTTATTTATTTTCATATAACGGTTAAAATAGTTTGCCCTATCTTTCCGTTCTCTACATCTCCCATGTCCTTGAGCCTTTATATATATATATATATATATATATATATATATATATATATATATATATATATATATATATATATATATATATATATATATATATATATATATATATATCGGAAAGAAAGAAGATTAACCACTAAGGGGTGTCTTTAATTGGCATGAAAGCGGTGGGGAGGAATCAAGGACTACTTAGTCCACTTAAAGGCCAGTCCCATTCTATACTAGTATGCTAGTAGTCCTCCTTTGGACATTGTCGCCACGCTGCTCACTCACGCGGCATTTAATAACTGTCAGTTTTGTTTTAAAAACTTTTCATACTACTAGCATTTACTAACTCCGCGGGGAGCTATGTTCGTCTGAAACCTCCGTCCTTTCAGTTTAAAACTGTTGTTATGTTTGGTGTGATACTATGCTCGTACTTAAATTTTTTTTCATAATTTAAGTTTCAAATTTATTTAAAATTTTGAATACTTCGATAAGGACACCGCAATTGCCTAATGCCGAGATTCGGTGGTTTTAGTATATTTAATCTTTCGATATACGACTTATTTCTAATCGAGGGCATTAGTTTAGTTGCCCGTCGTTGAATTCTTTCCATTTTATTGATGTTTACATGTGTATAAAGTGAGCAGAATTGTATCGCGTATTCTCGGTGTGGCCTTACTAAACTTTTATATAGAGGTATTATTATATCTTGATGTTTGTAGTAAAAACTTCTCGCAATAAATCCAACCATTCGGTTCGCCCTCTTACACGCTCCGTCACACTGTTTGTTAAACTTAAGATCGTTTAAAACCCGCACCCCTAAATCTTTTTCTTCGTCCACGGAGATAAGATTTTTTCCATCCATTTCATAGTTAAAACTTGGGTTATTTCGACCTCCGTGCAAAACTCTACAATTGTCTAAATTGAATTTCATCTTCTATTTAGGAAAAAAAAACATTTTTCCGAAGAAAAATATTCCATTTATCTGCTCTTTCTTTGCACTATGCTGTTTTTCATCATTCTCTCGCGTTCATGAGGGATACACATTGTATATTCTCCTTTGTCCTTTGAATTCCCAATTAATTTATCTCTTTCTTTCTTTTTGCGGTCGACCTAGCGAAGCATACCTTAAAAGCTTCGTTCTGTCTTTATCATGACATTTTTCTAAAAAGAAAAGAAAAGCGCGTAATAAGAATTAATATTTCTTAATTCGCCCCAATAAATTAATTTTAAAAAGCTGACAGTGTTTAACCACGTTGTCTTTCAATACGAAAACATGATGCCAAATAGTTTGTCTAAAAATAGATCTACCAATAAAGAACAGGACAAAATTTGCGATTTAGATACATTGGCGAAAGCAGCGGATTCCCCAAGAAAATGAAGGAACACAAATGCAGCATGCGCCCTGGAAGCCTATCTTCTAGCCTCTTCTTACATATGTCTAGTTAAGACCATGCAATTGACTTTGATAATACTAAAATAATTTATAATTCCCGCAATAAGGTCTGATAACGGAAATTCCCAACTTCAATTGATCGGACGATGGTCAATTCAACACTAATCCCTTGATAAGCATCTTTATGTAATCATTAGTCCAAAATACTGTGGTTTCTTTCCTTCATTTACATTTACGTTCCTTTACTTATGTGGATATATTTATATATATACACACACTTCTCAACTTCCCTGTTCTCTGTACAAACCTATTTTTAGGAACTTTCTGAGATGCCCACGTTGGTTTTAGCTTTATTAAATAAATGAAATATATTAAAATGGCGAAGGTTTTTTGACCGGAAATTAGAAAGAAGCCGGTGCAACTTTCAACCCCGATTCAAGTGGAAATAATTAAGTTTGCTGGAAACAAATGTAGTAATTAATCCCAATCCAATAGATGAAAAATAAGAGGAATTGAATTCTGAACCCTGTCATTATTGTCCACCTACCCCCCCTCCCCCCGACCAAGCGCCTCCATTTAAAATAGGTTTATTGACTATTTTAGTCGTATTGATTTGGCGGTCGCGGTTGCCGTTGAATTTGCGTGTCGTATTCAGTCTATCTTGTCGCGTGTTATCGAAACATCCATTCTGACCCCTTCCCCGGAGGCCCTACGTACGGGCAACACTCCCCCTTCCCCTCGAATTGGCCCAGCCACCGGTAAGGAAAAAGTCCTCGCGAAATTCCTTTGTCCCCTCGGGAGGATTTGTTTATCTTGGGGGCTTTTAAATACACCTCTTTTTTTAAATTTTAGGAGCCCACCTGGCGACTGGTTACTAGGGCAGAAGTCGCCATACTCACACAAGAGCCTACTATATTAAAGAAAAACAGATAACAATATGTAAATAACAATGAGAAAAAGTACAAAGGCTAAACAAAACGGTATCAACAAAAAGAAAGAAAAGAAGGGAACAAGAAGGAAGCTCGCGCCGGCGTCGCCAAGATCTTTGGCTCTTATGTTTTGGTCAAATTTCATGTTTTTATACACAAGTGTTTCCCCAAAGGGGACATTTTAGAGAAATGCCTCCTTAGCGTGCGTTTTTTTTAGTCGCGTGTACGCATATGTTACTATGTTGGTCCGTAGGTCATCGGTCGGATGGCCCACGTTTTAATTTTCAATAAGTTATTTTGACATAACATCGTAACTATTCGGTCGATTCTAACGAGATTTGAAACGCTTATGTTGTTTTACATTCTCTTTTGAATGATATGATTGCCAAGGTCCTCCCAAGGTTAGTTCGGGAACTATTGACAGTTTTGAAGGTTGTAAGATCATAAGTCAGAATAATTGAGAGACGCGATTTAAGTCTGTTCACCTTGTTTTTGTACCTTTCACTTTTGCACGTTTTTTTCAGTTTCCTTTTGATTTTTTTTTTCCCGGCCCCATTCGTTTAGGGACCCATGGTTCGGATCCCGGGTTAAAATTGAGGTCCCTCCTCATGAGCTTAACAGAGACGATGAGGAAGAGCAACGAGGTTCCGGAATGCCACTGCATCTTTAAATGCTCCTCAAGAGTTGATGGGATTTAAAAATAGCGACCCTCATCCTCCATTATGAACCGCCCTTGATTTTATTGCTTAGTCTTTTTTTTCTCACATTTCCCCCTTCTCGTTTTCTTCTTTCTCTACTCCTCCTCTTTGTTCTACTCCATCTACTTAACCTCCTACACTTTAGTGGTACAGTGCCAAAGATCGGGATAAGCTCCATGATTAGGGCCACATACCAAGAAATTTAAGAGAACAGTTGCATAATTAGTTTTATACTTTTCGGTATTTTTTTATTTTTCAGAAATAAAAATGGTAAATTTGAAAATACAGTTGCGACTAAATTTAGCCTTTTGGCTTAAAGTCAAGTTCCTTCCTGAAATACACTTTAAAACATTGATTGTCTCAGGGGTTTTTTTGGTTTGTTTGTTTGAATTTTAGAAACCCATCTGGCGAAGTTGTCTTACGGAGCGGACATTTTACAGGTATATTTTTGTTCTTTATGGTTTATATTTCTTCATATTGTTCACCTTCCACGTTTTATTTTCAATTTCTTTATAACCCTTTATAAGCATATTTGAATATTCTGGCGCATGGTCCCCCGTTTAGATTTTATCCACTTGGAAAAAAATGAAATTCCAAGGACTTTAAAATCTTTCGAAAGTCCTCGAAATTGTCCTTTCCTTTTCTCTCGTAAATAATAGCCTGAAGTGGACGCATTTTAAAGCAGCGCATAGAGGTGTGTGGGAGGGGAGGGGCACTGTCTGAAATCCCAGCGTCTCTTCACCCCCCCCCCCCCAAGTCAAAATTGCCCCAAACCTCCAAAATGAGCCCCCTTAAAATGATGTTCCCCCATTCCCACGCCAGTGGTCGCGTAAACTCTGGAGGGAATCGCGGTAATTATGCCAAGGTTTACCGAACTGCCTGCGCAAGGTGGACGACCCTTGTGGCTATGTACACCGTTCGGATTCCCCCTCCATGATGAGACCCCGTAGGTCACAATCGAACGTCCAAAGGGAATTTAGAATAAAAGGATCGGTTTAAAAAAGTTGGGTCACTTTCTGCCCATAAAAGGTCTGAAACCAGACAAGGTGATGGTAGTAGGAATCGAAGAAGTCGATCGGGAACTGACGAACACCCAGAAACCACATACCGATAAATGAGGAGTAAATCCTTCCAGAGATTTTTTTTAATAATTAAAAATCGAAAATCAACGAGGGTTTGTCCCGCGTTTTTGCAAGAAGAGATTTGTAAAGAAAGTGGTGAAGATGGTGGCGGGGGGGGGGGGGGGGGTGCATACATTGGGGCCGAGAGGGCGAACCGTCCCCCAGATGTGTGCCCCATCCTACACCTGGCACCCTCTAGCTAGGGCAAAGAGGGCGTGCCATTCGACCCGGTTTGGGTTGTAGCAGAGGCTTTGTTGTGGAGGGCGGGCAGAGGGTCAGGAGAGAGAAGGATCCAGCGCCAACTAACTCGTTCAGAAGCGACGAGTACAAAGAGGTTGAGAGGTCAATCAAAACGATTGACCTCTGTTCGAGTAGTTACCACTTCCTCGTATTTGGGTAACAAACGTGTCCTGGTCCTGAGTGTTCTGGTTCCATTCCAAGGCCTGTAGGAAACTTCTGCCAATCACACCCCGTCCGGACTCTCACTTGTGCGGACAGACTGTTTTGGAAATCTCTGGAAATACGGTAAAAACAATCCGCACCACTCTCTTAAGATTGAGCAAACATGAGGATAAATCAATTTAAACGAAATGCTTATTCATATATATATATATATATATATGTAAAAACTCAATGGCGAGTTATGTTATATGATAGTGAAACCACTGTATAGGAGCCAAAAGTTTAATTTACGAGACTAGTTTCAGTATGTAGTTTATCATACCCTCTTCAGTCGTATACTGAGAATGCAATAGCGTACAAATCACAAAGAAACACAAAACGGGGGAAAAGGGTCATTAATCAGGGGGTGTAAGTCTAAGATCGTTGACTAAGCTGCTTACGATGAGGTTACGAGAATGGGGGCAACATTTCAATTGCCCATCTGACAAATTAAAATTGGGAATTTCTCTTATTAATATAGATTCTACTATTTTTCTTTTACAGAAATCTTTAAAATTATATATGATTCTTGCCTTTGAATAGTCAATTTGATGGTTGAAATTGCTAATATGATTAAAAATACTGGATGTGGTACTGCCTCGTCTGACATCACCTTTAGTTCATAAATTCGTTTTGTTAAGGTTCTTCCGGTCTCTCCTATGTAAAATGAAGGACAGTTTGTAGAGCCACACGGGATTAAATATACACCTGCTTCATTTGGCTGATCCACGGGCTTGGTCGAAGGGAAAGATTTAAGGATATAAAAAGGGTATTTAAATGTGGTTAGGCCTGGGGAAATAACTTTGTCCGCCCCTTTAAGGAGGGGAGAAAAAGGGAGGGATAGACACTTCGTATTATATATATATAACCTGCAGTTTCATTGAATTAAATGATCCCCTCCACGTAAACAATGAAATTTACCTAAAGCAAAATCTACTCATTATCGTCCCAAGGACGGGGAATTATCAATAATTTCTTTGGGTTTCTCTGCTGAACACTATTTGAAAATCAAATAATAATTCACGTTAACGCTTTAGCTTTTTTAACGGATTAAATGATTAACAGTGCCTACCTATGTTATTTAGGGCTCATCACTTGGCAGAATGCTTCAACCACGCACCCTCACATACCTTCCCATACACACTTATCGCACGCTTTATCATCCTCTACTTTTTTTGTTTATAAATTATTTAAAGCAAGATGAAATCTGCCACCAAAAAATTGCAGTTTCCCACTTTTATTAATGTTAAGCTGAAGGAATGTCAAAAGGGCAGACTTTGAAGCTCTAGAAAAAAGTAAATCTGTCCAAAGTGAAAAATAGATTCAGATGAATGTATGGATGATGATTGAAGAATGTTGTTAGGTTAGTAAATTGGAAATTATTTAAATACTAAGTATAAATTGCAGGAGCGACCTTGCATAAAGTAGTTTGGTACCGGTGAAACGCTTTAGTCATTCTGTTTACAGAACCGCCTCTGTCGCGACATCGTCAGCCACGATGCTGGGCTTGGCCTTCGGAGCAGAGCTCTTGTGAGTCCTCAAAAGGCCCTATTCATCTTATTAACACGCTGTTAGAGGCAACTTCTCTTTTACCTCATCTCTTATCTTTTGCTCACAAAGCGAGACAAATAAGAATAATGTGACGACGCACGCACCACATTACCACTGGTTACCAGAATTGTGACATCAAAGGGTGTTTCAATGCAATTCTTTGAATAATTACTCTATTGGGTCCCTGAGTACGTGGTTAAAGGTCACTCATCGCCAAAGGTATTTGGATTTTTAGTCGCGTGTCGCGACTCTATAAGTTCCTATGTCCGTTTCCCATAGACTCTCCTTCCCCCCCTCCCCCATGCTGCGACGGATTCAGGTTGCTTTCTGTCATCTCCGAAATGGACACAATCACCTGACACACCGCCATTTGATAGAGCGCTCTCGCCTGCGCCCTACTCTGAAGAGTGCGTTGTCCTCCAGACTGTTCGGCACATTCTTGTTGAATGTCTCAGTCGACGATCGGGGTCGCTACCGCTTGTCCCTTGTACTCGGGCCTGGTTCGTGCACACAGACTTGCGGACTATACGACTTTTTGTAGGAGGTTAGCCTCCTCCACTTTATTTGACTGTTTGTTGTAGGTCGCATGTTCCTGCGCCAGGGGAGAGGCTGTCCTTCCCAAGTAGGACTGCAATAAAAAGAGCCTCGCCTTCCACGCTCCTTTTTCCTGCAGAGCGGAGGTCATGTGTCTTCTGCAAAGTGCGGCCTTTGCAACTTACACTCCACGTCGGGTGCTCTGCTCGGGCTGTAAATTGCAACTACAAGGCCGCCCTTTGTAGACAGTAATACACCACTGTTTTTTCAATTTAGAGAAGATATTTGATATCACATGGTATCATGGCGATCTTGCATACCATGTGGATGAGAGAACACCTCCTAATTTTCATAGCTAAGTTCTTGCGATATCACCCCGTAAGGGGCGCGGCGATTTGCCATCCTGGCCGCCGTGCTGACGGGATCCAGCGCTCCGTCCGGCCCCAGCTTAGCCTCTCTTCCTTCCTTCAGATAGCCCGATTTCTCCCCTACCTCGTCGCTTTTCATACAACCTCTCCCACAACTTTCTCTGGTCAGCCACTAATTTCACAGGGTAGAATGCTGACCTTCTTCTCAAGCCAACCACCCCGGATCGGGGCTGGGGGGGGAGGGGACATTGTTCCCTAACCCTTCAGGTCCGGTTCGGGATGGGTTTTTTTTAACAACCTGCTTCATCCCCACCCATACCTTCCTTACATCCCTTTTCCTCTCCTCTTCACAACCTATATTTTTTACGCCGTGTTCAAGGTGGAGCCGCCATGCCGAAGGACTGCCAGGCCACCAGGCGGGAGGGGTGGTCCCGAATGGCGGCGCCTGGCTCTGCCGGGCTTGTAAGCACCTCTCGCAGTGCGGGCAACTGCGAGAGGTGATGAGCTATTGCGTCCCGTATTAAAAAGAGGGTCACCATGCCCATGTATGACAAAACCCCCCCAAAAAAAACAACCCCCAACTTCCCCAAGAAAATCAACGGAGCCGCCCTCGGGCAGCTCCACCGAGAAAATGGAGGTCCCCCCCCTTGTGCTTGCGCAAGGGACCCTCCATAATTCTTTAACCGGAGAGGAGGCTTACTCCTCTCCTACGCCTACGGGTGTAGGGGACCTCCCCTCACCCCCTTCTCTGGAGGTGCTTTCGGGCACCTCCCTATCTCCAGCGGCAGTCCCTCCTTTGCTTCCTAAGGGGACTGCCAAGAAAGCCAGCAGGCAGCCCATTGCCGACCGCCCCTCGTGCAAGCGGCTCGGTAGGGCAAACCCCCTTAGGGGGGAGAGGGAAGCCAGGCCCCTTCGGTCGCTTCCCTCAAAAGACCTGCTGGCAAGAATTTTAAACCTTGCTGGGGTCAAGGCCTGTGCCTCCCCACACAAGACTGGCGACACTGCCAAGGGGACCTGCGATGTCCTGGGAGGGGATGGCCAACTGGAGGCCCCTCCTGTGATAGACATGGTTTTGAGGAGACCCAGCCTCAGATGGTAGGGCCTTCCATGGGGGGGAATCCGGGCTCGGCGCCAAGCACCGAACCCGAATCCGCCCCTATGCAAGGTCCCCCTCAAACGGCCGAGGGCTCCGAGGCAGTAAAAGGAGGGGAGGGATCTCCTCCGACAGGTGCCCCTACGACGACCAGGACCTTCTCCATTTCGGAGAGGGACCTGGCTGAGGCCGGCCCATCTGGCATGGGGGCTAATGCCGGCGGAGGTGAGAAGCGCGTTCATTCCCCGCCCTCCTCTCCTAAACAGAAAAATACTAAAAAGACTAAAAAGACGAAGAAGACTCGGGGCTCCTCTCCATCCGCGGGGGCTGCGGGGACGGATGGGTCTGCTGCCACTTTGGTAGGCGACCAAGCCAAGATCGGCACATCCGGCCCATCTACCCCCTCGTGTGCGGAGCCCTTGACTAAGACTAACACCAAGAATGCACAGGGCGGAGCCTCGATGACATCGGGGCCCCTGATTCAGAGGTTACCTGGCGTTTTCGAGCCTGCTGGTTTCAAGCGCTTCCTCGTTATTCGCTCCACTGATGGCACCATGTTGTCCAAGGGCAACATGATCCATCAGAGGAGAGGATTAGCTAGTGCAATTGGTAGAGAGCCGAAGGTAACCCGTTTCTCGGACGGGAGCCTTCTGGCGAATGCGGCGAATCCCGCCGAGGCGGCCAAGATAAGTGCTCTTCGGACACTTCATGGCCTTCCGGTGAGTGTGACGCCGCACTCTACCATGAACTTTGTGAAAGGAGTAGTTTATGCGAGGGAACTCGTTGACTACTCCATAGAGGACATCACCCTAGAGCTGGCCGACCATGGGGCGGTCAAGGTCGAACGTGTGATGAGAAAACAGGGAGGGGCCTCGAGACCCACCCCTACACTCTTCGTCACGTTCGACTGTGACAAGCTCCCTGAGTCGGTGCGTGCCGGTTGGTACCGCTACCGCGTGAAGGCATTCGTGCCAATGCCGCGGCGGTGCTATTACTGTCACCGCTTCGGCCACACGAATCGATCATGTAGACGTGCAAAATCGGGGTCACCCGAAGTCTGTGTAAATTGCTCCAAGGTCGCACACGATAAGTCCAAATCGTGTGTGGCCAAGTGTGTCAATTGCGGAGAGCCGCACCCTGCTTCTTCGAAGCAATGTGGTGCATATCTCCTTGAGAAAGAAATCCTGGCCGTTCAGGCCCAGGATCGACTCTCATTCCGCGAGGCTAAGGACTTGGTCCTGGCACGCCCGGCTCTGCCTGGGACGTCATATGCCTCAATAGTTAGAAAAGCACCCTCTGCTCCTGGCCCATCCAGGCCAACGAGCACGGTTGTTTCCGCGCCCATTCGGAGCCCTTCTGCGGGCTCTACTACACCCGGGCGCTCCCCTGGTAGAGCTGGCGGCAAAAAGGGTTCACACCCAGCCCCGGCTAAAACCAGGGCTCCCCCCTCTTTCCCCAGCGTGACCGTTTCCCGTAAGGCGAAACGGCCACGCGCCTCCACAGAGTCGTTAGACTCACAGGAGGCAACACCCCTGAAGATGGTCGCTAGGCCATCTTCCGGGGTTCCTAAAGCTGTTCCCCGAAAGGAGGACAGCAACAAAGGAGCTTCGGCCCCTTCGCCCACGCCCCGAGGTGGAGCGAGAGGCTCGGAGACGGTGGTTCCTCGAAAAGAGGGCCCTCCGCCTCCCAAGCCGCAACGCCCGCCTAACGTTTCGAGGCGGAGGGAGGAAAAGACTCGCATGGCGAGCCCAACCTCCCCCAATAAGTCCTCGAAGGCGACAGCGCCTTCAGCGCTTTGTCCGGCCAACAGCGCCCGGGGTTCTGCCCCCGGGAAGCGTACGGCCATTCCCTGGAGGGTCTTCAATTCGAGAAGGGCCCCCGCGTCTCCTCCGAGCTAGGCCTAGAGGGCATATTCCTTCAATGGAATTGCCGTGGACTCCAGGTCAACTGGGAGGAGCTGCGGAGGGTCGTCTCGTCCCGTTCCCCGTTAGCTATTTTTTTGCAGGAGACCATGCTAGGCGCGTGCCCGCTGCCTGCCCTCCCGGGGTATAAGGGTCTTGCAACCCCACCACCGCGGGATGGCCGGGCTGGGGGATGCGCGGTTTACACCCGGCATGATGTCTCCGTTCTTCCTTTCTCTTTAGATACCTCCTTTCAGGCAGTGGCTGTGCAGCTGCACCTGGATAGGAGGTATACTATCATTTCTGCGTACATTCCACCGTCAGCTGACTTCGACGCGGGAAACTTCCGCCGCGTCGTGGCACGGTTGCCGAGGCCCTATCTCTTGCTTGGAGATCTGAACGGCAGGCATTCTCTCTGGGGAGATTACTCCATAAACCCCAGGGGACAAGTCCTTGCCGATCTGATCGAAGAGCTTGAGATGGGTGTCCTAAACGTGGATGAGTTTACGCATCACTGTCCGAGAACCGCTTCATTTTATTGTCTTGACCTATCTTTGTGCTCTTCGGATGCACAGCCTGATTTTGATTGGGGGGTCGTCGATGACCTCCATGGTAGTGATCACTTTCCCATTCAAATATCATTTTCAGGGCAACTGCCGCCTGAGAGACCACCTCGGTGGTGCTTGGCGCGGGCGCGGTGGCCTGCATTTCAGGAAATGACTGAATTCTCTATCTCAGTCGAGGAGTTTAGGTCGGTAGATGAGGCCGTTGAGTTCTTCTCCGGCAACCTCATCGCCGTGGGCCTGACTACTATTCCTAGGACGTCTGGCCGTTTTGCACACCGACCACTCCCATGGTGGTCGGCCGAGTGTGAGACGGCCCTCAAACAGAAGCGTTATGCCTACATGCGCTATAAGCGCCGCCGGAACGATTTCACTGTCGCTGAATTTCGTCGGGCTAGGGCTAGGTTCCGGTATGTTTCGAAGCACGCCCGCCGCTCTTCTTGGCGGGCATACGTGTCTTCACTTAACGGGAAGACCCCTTTAGGTGAGGTGTGGAAGCGAGTCAAAAGGATTCGGGGCAAGTTCTCGCAGGACCCCCCTCCTGTTCTCCAGGAGAATGGGACCGCAATATCGGACCCCGCGTCCGTGGCGGAATCCTTAGCGACCGCTTTTTCCGCATTCTCTAGCCGTGATGCTGCTCCGCCAGCATTCAATGCACGTCGTGATGTCGCGGAAGGCCGCCGGCTGGACTTTACCTCCAGAGGCGGAGAACCCTTCAACGACAAGTTTACTGTGAGTGAGTTGCGTTCTGCTCTCGCTTCGTGCGCGGACACCGCCCATGGTCCGGACGATGTCCCGTACGCCATGCTTCGACACCTGGGTGAGCGAGGCATGGCCTTTCTGTTAGATTTGTTCAACAGGATCTGGGTGGAGGGTCTTCTCCCAGACTCCTGGCGAATCGCTACTGTGCTCGCCTTTCGCAAGCCGGGAAGAGATCACTCTACTCCGACCGGTTTCCGCCCAATCTCTCTAACCTCTTGCGTGTGCAAGTTGATGGAGAAATTGGTAAATGTTAGATTAGCCTATTTCCTGGACAGCGGAGGCCATCTGTCTTCTGCACAGTGCGGCTTCCGTAAGTTCCACTCCACGTCGGATGCTCTGCTCCGACTGGAAAATGCCGTCTGCGAGGCTTTCCTTCGTAGACAGCACTACGCCACGGTGTTTTTTGATCTGGAGAAGGCCTATGATACCGCATGGCGATACGGTATCATGGAGACTCTCCACACGATGGGGGCGAGGGGACGCCTCTCAATGTATATATCTGAATTTTTGCGAGATCGTCGATTCCGCGTACGGGTGGGGGGAGCCCTCTCCGGCCCAAAGGAGCAGGAAGAGGGTGTCCCGCAGGGAAGTGTCCTCAGTGTCACACTCTTTGCCCTGAGCATCAACGGCATCACCTCGGTGCTGCCGGAAGATGTTCTCGCTACGCTCTACGTGGACGACCTTTCGATCTCTTTTGGCGCGGCCCAGATGCCAACTCTGGAGCGTCGACTCCAACAGGCATTGAACCGCGTCTCTCGCTATGCCGAAGCGCACAGGTTTCGGTTTTCTTTGGCCAAGACTAAGGTGGTGCACTTCTGCCGCCATCCACGGCTTCACCCAGACCCAGATTTGTTTCTTAATGGGGTGCGCCTGGATGTGGTTGAGTCGCACCGTTTCCTTGGTCTTGTATTCGACCGACGCCTCACCTGGGAGGCTCATATTCGCAGCCTTAGGGTCTCTTGTACCCGCGCCATGGACATTCTCCGTTCCGTGACGTTCAGCGCTTGGGGCGCTGATAGGGCTACTGCCCTACTTTTTTATCGATCCTTTGTTCGTTCGAAGCTCGACTACGGATGCGAGTTTTATGCATCCGCAGCCGAGCGTTTATTGCGCAAGGTGGATTCGATCCACCACACCGGCCTTCGCCTTGCGACCGGTGCCTTCCGCACTTCCCCCATTGAGAGCCTGTTGGTCGATGCTGGGGAGATGCCACTCGCTCTGCGCCGCGTGCAGTGCATCACTCGCCTGTACACGCGAGCCCGGCGCCTCCCTCAGTCGCCAACAGCTCTCACTGCATCCGCAGCTGATCTCGATGGTGCCTATGCCGCCGAGAGACGCCAGTCATACCCTAAGCCCTTTGGGTTTAGGGCCAGGAAACTCCTTCGAGAGGTAGATATAGCTCTCGGGCCGGTGGCGCCCCTTGTTCTGCCCAGGACGCCACCCTAGAGGGTACCACATTTGGCTATTTGTCGCCACGCCTCTGCTCCCAAAGCTTGTACTGCGCCGAGAGTATTGCGTTCGACCTTTTTGGAGCACACATCGTGTCACGCTGGTACCGTGCCAGTGTATACGGATGGCTCCAAGTCCCAAGAGGGGGTCGACTTCCACGCCGTATCCCCTCTGTTTGAAGTCAGCGGGGCTCTACCGGGCGCTGCGTCTGTCTTCATGGCCGAGCTGGTGGCAATACACCACTCGGTACGGGAGATTACGCGACGTGCCTGGTTCGGAGACCGGATTGTGATCTATAGCGACTCACAAAGCGCCCTGAGTGCTCTCGGGGCATTGGAATCTCCGCATCCCCTGGTTCGCGAAATCCGTGACGCCACGGTTTTGGCGAGCCGGGCAGATGTCGAGATTATCTTCTGCTGGGTTCCTGGACATGTAGGAATTGCGGGGAATGAGCGCGCCGATGAGGGCGCCAAAGAGTCCGTGAGGACTCTGCGACCGGACCAGCGTTTCGCTCTTCCTCACACTGACTACATGGCAGGAATACGGGCAGCTCTTCGGACTGCTTGGCAAATAAGATGGGAGACGATCGAGGGGAACTTAAAGTTGCGTGCCATTGCGCCGCGACTGTTCCCATGGACCTATCCCCCAATGCCGCGGCGGCTTCAGGTTGCTTTCTGTCGTCTCCGAATCGGGCACACTCGTGTGACGCATCGCTATCTGATGGAGCGCTCGCCTGCGCCCTATTGCGACGACTGCGTCGTCCCCCAGACTGTTCGACACATTCTTGTCGAATGTCTTAGTCTGGGTGATCTTCGCGCACGACACCTGTCCCGGTACCGGGATGGGCGGGGTCGCTACCGCCTGTCCCTTGTGCTCGGGACGAGTGCGTGTACTTTGACTGGTGGACTTATTGACTTTTTGGGGGAGGCCGGCCTTCTCCCTTTTATTTAACCCGATTTAATTGTTGTTGTTGTTTTTGTAATTGTTTTTGTTATTGCTTTGTTATTGTTATTTCTTTTTATTGTTTTCTGTTTAATTTTTTAAAGTAGCCTAGAACTAGGCTGTTTTTTACGGCGACTTATGCCTAAGTCGGCAGTCGCCAGATAGCCCCTTAAATAAAAAAAAAATAAAAAAATCTTGCGATATCATGGATTCTGCGTTACAGGTTGGGGGAGCCCTTTCCGGCCCAATAGGGCAGGAAGAGGACGTTGCGCAGGGAAGTGTTTTCATTGTCACACTCTTTGCCTTGAGCATCAATGGTATCAACTCTGTGCCGCCGAAAGAACGATGTTCTTACTGTAGAGATTGCGGGGAATGTGGGTGCTAAAGAGTACGCGAGAACTGGGCGACCATGCGAGTTTTTCTTTCTTACTAACCTAGTCTCTACATCACAACTGTAAAGTTAAAAAAAAAGTCTGGTGGTGAAATTTTGTTAACTCGATGATTGGCATTTGAGGGAATATTTCCTGACTCCCGTCATAAATATTTGAGATCTGAAAGTCGGGATTGGAGAAAGCTCAGGAAAGCTGCGTATCCCATGCTCCTAAGCTGCTTCCCATTCAATGTTATTGGGACATCTAGCTTCCACTCATTTTCAAATCATGATGTTAACATTATAAAAGCCCTAGCAACAGGTATGTTTTTAAGAGAACGGCCTGCATATTCAACGAATCAAATTATCTCTTCCGCATCATTAACGACAGCTTATCCAAAGCCAAATCTATATTTTACTGTCGTAATGAAGAAAAACAAACAGAATAATATAATTTTTTGGCAGCCCTCCCATTTCCCCTCGTCTACAAACGATTAAGAGGGGCTCACTTGTCCGAACCAAATCAGTTTCAAATACTCTTTTTCCATCCTCAAATCTCCCCCTTTGATCAAGCCCAAAGAACAACCGAAATAACGCAGGCGTATATTTAATTCCCTGTAAATCCCAACTGTCCTTTGCTCTACCTAGGATATATTGAGAGATTTTTAATCACGTCTATGAAATAGGTTATCATAATTCTCAAGTAATGTACCATTGCAATGATTTTCGCAAAATTGTAATTGTGAAATCGATATTAATTGGAGAAGTCCCCAATTTCAACCTCATAGATGGCCAATTTAAATGTAGCACTTATGTCCCTTACTTTTTGATTCTAAACAATAAAGTAAATGACCTCAGAACCACACTACTAATTAGTGGCTTTTTCGAATTTGAGTCAATGTATTTAGTGATGTTTTTATCAATTCCATTCTCAGTATACGAGTGAAGAGGGTATGATAAACTTCATACCGAAATTGTCTCGTATATAAATATTATGCTCCTATACAGTGGTTTGACATGCAATTAAATAACTCGCTATTAAGTTCACTCCTTTAAGGAGGGGAGAAAAAGGGAGGGATAGACACTTCGCATTACTAAATTTGTTTTTTCCTTGGGACGGTAATGAGTAGATTTTGCTTTAAATAAATTTCATTGATCAAGTGGAGGGGATAATTTAATTCAATGAAACTGCAGGTTATATATGTAATACGAAGTGTCTATCCCTCCCTTTTTCTCCCCTCCTTAAAGGAGCTTAACCACATTTAAATACCCTTTTTATATCCTTAAATCTTTTCCTTTGACCATGCTCGTGGATCAGCCAAATGAAACAGGTGTATATTTAATCCCGTGTGGCTCTACAAACTGTCCCTCTTTTTACATAGGAGAGACCGGAAGAACCTTAACAAAACGAATATATGAACATAAAGGTGATGTCAGATGAGACCTCGTCTGACATCAGCTTTATTAGCAATTTCAACCACCAAATTGACCATTCAAAGGCACAAATCATATATAATTGTAAAGATTTCCGTAAAAGAAAAATATTAGAATCTATATTAATAAGAGAAATTCCCAATTTTAATTTGTCAGATGGGCAATTGAAATGTTGCCCCCATTCAACCTCATCGTAAGCAGCTTAGTCAACGATCTTAGCCTTACACCCCCTGATTAATGACCCTTTTTCCCCGTTTTGTGTTTTTTTTTGTGTGTTTTTTTCTGATCTGTACGCTATTTACATACTTTTGTAACAATTGCATTCTCAGTATACGACTGAAGAGGGTATGATAAACTACATACTGAAACTAGTCTCGTAAATCAAACTTTTGGCTCCTATACAATGGTTTCACTATCATTTACTATAACTCGCCATGCAGTTCTTTTACTTGTATATATATATATATATATATATATATATATATATATATATATATATATATATATATATATATATATATATATAGATCTAACTTTTAATTTTGTTGCAATCTTTGACCTTTCCTGAAGAAGTCTTCAATTTATAGAGTCATAAACTTGTGAGTTAATTACTTCTTATTCCCGAAGAAGTTTTTTTTGTTAATATAATTTATTGCATGGGAGTATAATTGCCAATCGGAGCTAATTCTCGTTTGCTGTAAAATACTGCGGGTAATTTTATGTGATTTAATGGACTAAACTTTTCACTACTAAGTTTCCCTTTTGCCTCATTTTGTCACCCTTGCAGAAAATGTATCGTCTTTCATAACCCAGGGACTAAATGTTTGCTGATGTTCGCAGAAAGGCATCGAGGATGGTTACGAGTATAAGAGAACATGAATGAGTAGAGACCATTCACTGGACCAAAAAATAACCATCCTCGCTATTCATAGTTATATTTCGCATTAACTCATGTGATCCCGTGAGTAATACTGGAACTTAAATAGCTGTGTCCTCTGCTACGTGTCAAGTAGCGTAACTTGAAGTATTAGTGAAGAGTCCCGTGTGTGTTGTTAGTTCCCAGGTCAAAAGCTAAGATATAAGCGAGTGGTGACAAATGGAAGTCACTGAATTGGAACGAGTCAAATGAAGGCACAGACTTTGCTGTTCTGTCAATATGGACTCACAAAGGTGTCTCCACTTAGCAGCTTACATTTTGCAACAGAAGTTTAAATACACGTCACTGGTGTACCCCATTTACTCATTTTCTTTATAAATATTTTAATAATTTGAGTGATATATTACCTGTATTATATTATTGACTCCGAGTCATGCATGAGTCCGGACCTTACAAGAATTTCAGCAACAACATTGACAACACAGAACAAAAGTTTATATACGCATATGAAAGATGATAATTATTAATGCTTTGACCCATGACTTTTGTTAGCATTTACATCTGCCAAACGCTTGTCTTGGTTTTTTGATTAACTTGTAGACATCTTAACAAGAAATTTCGATACATCCCTCCGTGCCGCCCATCCACAACTCGTCCTTATTTGTAGGGTATCTATGGTAGACGCGCTTTTATAATTACATCTACATATTTTCTATACAGTGGCCATTTTAAAACAGTATTTTTGTAACCAGAAAAGCATTTGTAACTACAGAAACCGCATGTTTTGGATAGTTATAGAAAATATAACTACTTACCCAACATCGAAGGGGGCGTTGATGGTAGAAGGTTTTATTTAAAAATAGCCACATCATCTCTCCTTCTTGTTCCGTCGATCTTGATTGGGTCTCGTATCATTAGAGGCAAAGGAGCTAGAGATAATATTATGCTTCTTCCACAGTGGTATTTGGGTTTTCGGAACAAACGTTTTACCCAAAATAATTTTATTTTCGTTTCGTTGCTTGAAAATACTTACATAAGGCTTTAATCACGGTTTACATGCTCATTTGCAATCGCCAGCCTTGCGACAACAGCAGTTTAAACGAATATATGGTTTCTTTCTTTCATGTAAGCCCATGCAGGAATCTATTCTATGTCGCTCTGAAACATTAAGTAGAACTCTTACCTAGTGGTGTAGGGCAAATTCAACATTCCCTACATTATATAGAATATCGATCGGTGATAATTTGGGCTTCTTTTCGCTTGGCATTATTTGCCTATGGGTATGTTCATTCGCTTAAACGTCTTCCCGGCCTCAAGAAATCCACTTATACTCGTACCTTCTTATGTCTTCACTATGTCACTTGCGTTTGTCCAAGTTTAAACTATTTTATAGTGAGAAAAGCATCTAAATTACCAAACTGTACAATTGTGTTTGGTGTATTTAAACTTTTGATCAAATGTGTACACGGTTGTCCAAATCACTGACGTAATTGCAGTCAGTCAATGAACCGACCTCATGCAGCATGCATAGCAACACCAACCCGCTCTTAAACATCCTAGTAATTGTTCCAGACCATCAGTACATACCAAGCCTACCAATTTCTCGACAAACACTTCTACGGGAACCTCATTCCATGGATGCCGAATACCTCGAAGTATGCCCCCCAAAAACTACTGTTCACATCTGTACTGGGACACTGATCTCAGTACTACTCATCCTGGACACTCCTTAACTGAAAAACGTTCGAAATGTTCTGACGATTCTCGTTTCTCCCCATCAAATGGTAGGAAGTCGATAGTACCATCAACGGTATCACCTTCGTGTTGCCTGAAGATGTTCTCACTACTCTAACTGGACGACCTTTCGATCTCTTTGGCGCGGCAGAGATGCCAACTCTGGAACGTTGACGCTTTCTTCTTGCTTTTGTTTGCTTTGGTTTTGCTTTTTGTTTTGCGTTTGTGTAGTGTGTTATTGATTCTGTTTTGTGGTTTTTAATGTAGCTTACCTAGTATTAGACAAAAAAAATATTACAGCGCCACAAAATATGTTATGTATTTATCTCTTCTATGTTTTTTTTTTAAATACAATCCTGTCTCTTTAGTTGAACCTTTATTTCCTTTTGAATGTGGCCCACACACGTACGCATACACACAAGAAAACAAGACAAATTATTGCCAAGTTCATAAATATTTAGCGAAATATTTGGCGAAATTGAGGAAAGCCTGAGGATTAGCGTACGCAGCTATCCTGAACTGCCCACATTCTCACAACGCAAATCCCTTAAGGGGCAAAATTAGCAGATTAATCCTTGTTCGATAAATCCGAAATCTTTGAAAACCGCCAACCCAGACCCTCGTAAATCGCGAGTCAAAAGTCACCCAATTTTTCCGTCTTGAGAAATTTCACTAAATTTTCCTTCAATATTTATGAGCTTGGAAATGGTGTTTTTTGTGTGTACAGTGTGTGTCGTTATGTGAGCGTATGCTTGCGTGTACAAGCACGGATGTAAGTTGTTTCGTTGATAGATGTTTCGAACAGTTTTTTCTATCCTTTTGGAGGCTGCAAATTTCTCCCCATTTGCTTGAAGTTGTAATTATGCATTTAATGTCCTTTAACCACTACAGCCAGTTAAGTAGGACTAGTACATATCACATGGCGGCTGTAATGTCGATCAGAATCAGGCGTTCCATTTGGCGACTAATTTAGCTTAACTTTGCTCAACTCTGGTAGTTCGCAAGATTACTTATATTCTTTACTAAGCTAAACATGAGAGAGTGAAACAAAATTACTGCGAAATGATTCCAACCAACTACATGGACATCATTTTGAAATTGCAGTTTTAAACTTTCGATATAGAGTACAATTTAAGGGTGGGGGTGGGGAGGCATATTTTCTTATTTTTTATATGTACATATTTATATATAATTATTTCTTTATTAATATGTATTCACTGAAGTGCTTTTATGTGTTAAATTTCCTGAACATATCAGGTTGGAACGAAACTAATATCCGATTTTCTAAAATAATGTTTTAGATAGTATTGATTAAAGTAGTGCCTCTTGTTATCGTTTAGGGATGCTACGATGAGTAATTTATACCTTTTTCTTTCATATTATAAAAAAATATTGTTCCTAATCTTCTTCAGTATTCACCCCTATGTCCTCCCATCTAAAGTTCACATTGGACATGTTTTACTTTATGAGTTCCATAAAGGTCAAAATCCATTCAAAGCACTTCTAGGGATGATGCAGTAAATGAAAGAAGTTGCAGGAGGTGGTTTTCCCCTTTCCTAAATGGGGATTTTTAAAAGACGGACCGAAAGAAGATCGTCCAAAAGAACTTGAATCCGAAGAATTGGAATCTATTGTCGCAGCAAATCCTGTTACAACTTCTTGGGAACTCGGGAACAATTTAACGAAAGGATTGTTGGAAAGGTTCCAGTAATTGGAAAATGCCTCCCGCACGAACTGTCCACGGCGAATCTGCAACTGAGTGTTGGTTGTTGTGAATCATTGCTTTCACAACACCTTCAGGCACCATTTGGGGGCTGGCTTCTTCCTGGTGATGAGAAGTGGATCCTTTATCATAACGTTAAACGCCTCCGTTTGTGGAACAGTCGAGGAAACAGAATTTCTCAATGACCGAGCGGAGGACTTCATCCAAAATAGATCATTTTGAGTGTATTGTGGGCTATTGAAGGAATTGACCATTACGAACTGTTAGACAAACATTCAAACAATTAATGATAACCTCTCCTGCAATCAACTTCGTCGTTTGAATGCCGCTTTAGGCCAAAGCCACGCCTCCCCCTCCTATTCAACAGAAGGGGTATCATCCTCTATCACTATAATGCCCGTCCTCACACAGCTTGAATGTTTGAGGAACTCGGTTATAAAATATTGGTTCATCCTCCATATTCTTTTGACCTTGCTCCTTATGATTATCACTTGTTTAGGGATTTACAGTACCATTTGTATGGATGGTCTTAGGTTGACATCAAGAGAAGATGTTGAAAATGAGTTGGATTCATAATTTGTATCAAAACCGAAAGAATTTTACAAGCGTGGCATTTATAAGCTTGTTGACAGATAGAAGTATGTTTTAGAAAATAATGAAGGGTATGTTGATTGATTTTTCCAGACTCGTTGTTTTTTTTCATTTTTAATATAACCTAAAATCGGAGATTATTTTCGTTCCAACTTGATATTTGTAAATAAAAAAAAGAAGCTAAAAATCACAATCCGGTCTCCGAACCGGGCACGACCTGTTATTTCTCGTACCGAGCGGTGTATTGCAACCAGCTTGACCGAGCAGACAGACGCAGCAGCGCCTGGTAGATCCCCGCTCACTTCAAACAGAGGGGATACGGCGTGGAAACCGACGCCCCCTGAGATCCAGCGAGACACGAAGTATGCTCCACAAGGTCGAACGCAATACTCCCGGCGCTGTAGAAGTTTTGGGAGCAGAGGCGTGGCGACAAAAAGTCAAAGGTGGTACCCTCCAGGGTGGGGTCCGTGCGTGGTCCCTTCTTCTTGCTTCTTTTTTTTTACTGTTTTTGTTTTCTTTATTTGTTTTAAAATTTTTTTTCGTCTTTTGAATATTTGCTGGTTTTGGTTTCTTTTTTACTAGTTGGCAGTCGCCAGATGGTCCCTCTAAAAATTAATTGGAATCCACTAGCCGCTTCTCTTCTAAAGTATATTTTTATAAATGCAAAAGTATAACATGCGATGCTAGCTGACGTATCAAATAAACCTTGTCAGTCATACATGTTGCATCAGACGGTAAAAGAAAATTACAATTCCAAGTCCAATGTTCGAGTCCTTCTGAGCGAAAAGATAATTTGCAGATTATGCTGTTTGGTAACATCATAAACATATGCATGTGTCTAATCGTCAAACGGTTCTATAAATTATATTCTCGTGAGAAAGATTTGAATAAATAATTCGAATATGATTTTAGTATTTAATTTGGAAAGTATTCTGGTTCCATCTGGTTTTGTTAAGGTCCAACCAAATATGCGATAGTTAAAAGGTATTAGCACCTATCCCTTCCCTAATTACGCTTTGGATGTGGCTCCTGACGTACTACCCCTTCTCACATATCCATCTCCTAATCTATTAGGTCGTCTGAAAAATTATGATTGTTTCCTCAACGATGGAAATAAAAGAAATTTATTCCTATTACAATATTTTTTATTTCTCGACATCCATTTCTTTATGACTTTATTCCATGTATTCGGCAACTTCATAATCCTCTCGGCGTAGAACTGGGCTGACTTGGAGGCAAAGAAGTTTTTCAGGTGGTTTTTGACAGCATCTAAATCAATAGACGATTTTCCCCTCAAGGAACTTTGAAAGGAACTAAACAAATGAAACTCTGATGGTGCAATGTGTGTAGTTCTGGCCTCATCTGGTGATTTTTTTTTTATTCGATTTATCCACCTGTTAGTAGTACACACCAGAATTGATGGATTGATAGTATGGGAGTAGCTCGTAATAAATGCCTTTGAAATCGCACCAGAAAAAAGGCAGTTTGTTTGGTATGGATATTCCGCTTTGGAACTATTTTGGTGATTTCTCACGCAAACTACAAATCGTTTCCGCACTGTTATCGTCGACAATCTATTTTTTATCTCCAATCACCAATCGCTTCAAAAAGTTAATTTTTATTGCGTTTTAAGAGCATGCAGCAGATGGAATATGGGCCCATGAATTATTTTCCGAAATGGTGTGAAGGATCCATACACCATACCACCTAGTTGTGATTTTGGGTTTGGTTTGACTTTTTTTGTTTACCATCAAAACATCATCGTCCAACTCTGAAGGTCTTCCTGAGCGGTTTAAATCTTCTAATCTGAAAATCTCCATGTGTGAATTTCGCAAAACATCTCCGAACCGTTAATTCACCTACATCACTATCATCATTAACATTACAAATAATTTGTACACATTTCTGCCTCGTTTTCATCATTTTTAAAGAAGATCATTGCCTGCCGAATAGGCCACTTTTGGTTATCCTCGTTTGACCTTCATTAGGAGTGACAAAATTAAGATATACTTACTTTTTTATGTAAGACGTAACCAATAGGTTACCTCGCTGATGGGATGCCAACATATTAGTCGTACCAAAATTACGGTTGCAATACCAAGAATTTAAAGACAATTGTCGAAATAGCTCAGATCTTTCTCACTTGCCCTCTCCCCAAATCTGACCCTCCTCTACCTATTTCTTGTCGCTTTTCCTCGGCAACTTTTTTTAGGAGTGAAACTGACGCGTAATTTGCGTCTCATCCTAAACTGTCATTTAGTTTTCAAAAATATTCACATTTCGATTTTTTTACCGCCACCTTCCGGCGGCAGCTGACCTATCGGTAGCGGCCATCTGAAAGCCTATTCTCGCAGTCGGTATCTGACGACGCAGCGCAAACTCATTTATTTATCTTCTTCGCACATGAAATGCCGAACCGAGCGCAAATTTACACTCACGCATAAATACAGACACTGTAGATACGATATGTCGGCGGAAAGACGACCAGTTGCAAATTCTTACTCACTTATTTCGGATAATTTGTGTTACTCATTTTTTAAAATCTAATTTTTCTTTACTCAATTTCGGTTTAGCGCCAGACATGATTTTTTTTTATCTGAAATGGAAAAGAGCAGAGATTTTTTTGGGGGGAGTTACTTCTACATATACCTGTTTGCCACACACGCAGATACACACACACACACACATACAATCTTTTGGGTTAATCCACATTTTTAACTTCTGTAGGGAAAAAATTAGTTTTATTACAAGTTAGAATTTACCATTTCGTCTTCACTTATGAGAAAAATTCGATTATTTATTATTAGTATTTCATTAGTAGTAGTAGTGCTAAGTGTAGTAGTAAAGCGTTAGTGCATCCATTTGTGTTTCTCTTTAGCATTATTTTCTGATTTGTTTCGTTTATCTTTTTTTTTCTTTTTCACTCATGACGCAATTTTTGTAAGTTTCTCTCTTTATGTGGATTTATGTGTATGTTGTAAGAAGCTCACATCAATCGCGTGAGACTGATGATGTAAATTACTTACATAAAAAAAGAAATAATAAAGACGAAAACGCTAGGAATCTGATTTCATTTCCCTGCGGGTAATTTGCATCGATATATTTGTGTTTTATCTGTGCGTTACTTGCAATTTTGGCATTTATCACTAAAGGAAAATAGGATGTTCATGGTCAAAGAATTTTACTACAAGTATTTACTCCTGCACAAGTACGAGCGCTCCTGTGCAAGTCATCATCACGTTCGAGCGCTCCTGTACAAGTCTTTACGAACGACCGCTCCTTTACAAGTCCTCAAGTACGAGCGCTCCTGTACAAGTCCTCAAGTACGAGCGCTCCTGTACAAGTCCTCAGGTACGAGCGCTCCTGTACAAGTCCTCAGGTACGAGCGCTCCTGTACAAATCCTCAGTTACGAGCGCTCCTGTACAAGTCCTCAAGTACGAGTGCTCCTGTACAAGTCCTCAGGTACGAGCGCCCCTGTACAAGTCCTAGGGTACGAGCGCCCCTGTACAAGTCCTCAGGCAATAGTGCTCCTGTACAAGTCCTCAGGTAAGAGCGCTCTTATACAAATCCTCAACTACGAGCGCTCCTGTACAAGTTCTCAGCTACGAGCGCTTCTATACAAGTCCTCAGCTACGAATTATGTACAAGTCCTCCTGACGTACGAGTTGCTCTCATTTGTTTTTTTTTATTTCTCTTCCAAATCAGTCGAAACTTTGCCCGCCGATGGAATGAAAGGGTCGCGAGGCCTCAGACCACAACTTTGCTTCCTATCCAGATAAAACCATAATTTTGTTTGCAAAATTGAGCGCGTTTCCTTTCATCCAAAATTCCATTTCCTCTCCGGGGTTATGCCCCTCCCCCCTTCTTCCCCTCCCCAAGACTGTCCAAGCCTTCATTGCTCGACGACCCACCCCACCAACCACTTCTTCCATAACCTACCATTTTTAATTTTGGAATTGAAAATTTTGAAGATCTTTCTTTAGACTTGGGAATGTTACATGGTACAAATGTGTCCGTGTTAATTATATATATATATATATATATATATATATATATATATATATATATATATATATATATATATATATATATATATATATATATATATATATATATATATATTCCTAACACGAGCTAAACGCACATTCGGTACACACATACACACCCGCTATTACACATGTAGACTTTTACATTAACACGCAGACATTTGAAACCTACCCTTATTCCCTTATTATACAATACATATACCATGTAGAATACAAAAATACCTATTGTATATAAGAAATATAATTATATGTATAAAGTACCAAAAAATATAATTTTAGTGAATGGCAGAAATACCATAAAATCACTTTTAGTTGCAATGAGTGTGTAAAAATAATAGCACCAAGACTTAGAAAAACACTATTTAAAAACCTTATTAAATACTTGAAAATTATATGAAAACAATTAATTATAAAGAAATTTGCGAGAAAATAAAACATGCATTTGAAATATACCTTATGGGGCGAGTGAGGTATTCAAGGGAATATAAATGAATCTATATTTTTCGTTTTAATTTAACATTAATTGATTATTAAAATTTAAAAGTTAGTTGGTAGTTACATTCGCAATAGTTATTAACGAGCGTAGGTTAGTTGGATGAATAATTAAATTATTAGTTAGGGGACTGGAGTTGAATCAGAATTTAGTGAAGGTTTTCTTGATTTTATGAAAATTGATTCCCAAATCATAAGTGCCTGTTCCCTTTGACATGCAGCTAGACTTATAAAAATATCTCTATTAATATCTGTTTTACATTTTATGATGTGACTGCGGAGGGGGAATTTTCTTTTTTCTTTGTTCTGTAGCTGATACCCAAGTGAGCCGAAACCCTCGCCTCCAGTGTACGTATAGTGCTGCCAATGTAGCTTTCCCTAGATCAGCCAGGGCAAGTGAATTTGTATATGACATCACTACACAAGCCTAAAGGGAGTTTGTCTTTTGCTCTGAAAAAAAAAACCCTACATATTTTCTTTTGTTTAGGAAAATTGGTTGTGTATTAACATGATGAAAATTATTTCGGAAGATTTGGGTGCGGTTTTAATTTTTAGACTTTTGTTTAGATGTCCTACATCTTGCAATAATTGGTAGCGGTTTTTCTTTCGGGACAGTAGTGGGTTTACTAATGGGTTGTATAGTCTTTTTAAAAATGTCTTGATGGTGTTCTCACAAGTCCAATAGGAAATGAATTGTTGGCAAAATAATTAGTTAAAAACTTAAATTCTTTTTGCATTGAAAAGAAGTCGGATGAAATTTGGAATCCTCCTCTGTCCAGTTTTTATAGATGCAATTTTATATGAAATATCACAAAAACTAAAAAGATTTGTCCAACTCGAAAAATTGGGTTTTCTTTAGATTTCAGTGTTTTTATATTTTCATTTTGTCGGTAATTAATACATCTAAAATGGGTAGAAATTCATTCTATATCCATAGTATAAGGAGATATTTGGTTGGAAGTTGTTTAAAATTTGGAAAAAAATATTGTGCTTATTCCACTGTATTAAAGACGGCAAAAGAATCATCCACATATCTTTTTGATTATATAGGCTTAAAATTTTGATTAATTGAGATAAAAAGTCTGGTTTCGAAATCACACATGAAAATATCTGCAGCTAAAGGGGCCATAGGAGATCTCACGGCAAGAGCATCGACCTGTTCATATATGGTATTATTGGAGATAAAGTGGTTGTTTTTAAATACGGAGTTCAACTCTTGATTCAAGTGAGACCGAGGAAACCATTACTAGTATCACATCTTTCAAAAATCTTATTAAGAATTATATTAACAGTTTCTTCGACTGGAATGTTGGTAAATAAGGATTTAATGTCGAAACTAACAAGCACTTTTTCCGAAAAGTTGATGTTCTGTTGAGCTAATTCATTTAGAAATGTGTAAGAACTAGTGATTGAGAATTCATCTTTGCTATATGGTGAAAGAATATGAACCAGAAATTTGTATAACTGGTAAGAGGGAGTTATATAGTATAGGATGCGACAATTTGTCGTAAGGGGATATGCCTTATGAATCATAGGAAGTACATAGAGTGTACCAAGTTCAGATCCAATGAACCTTAATTGGTTGTAGGTATAGCAAAAATAAATCCTCAATCACTAGTTCTTGAGCATCCCTCTGCGTTGCCTGACCATGAAGATGGGAGACGACCGACTGGAACAAAAGGTTCCGCGCCATTGCGCCCACAATTTCATGTCGTTTTTTGTCTTCTTCGATTTGGGCACACTCGCGGGACGCACAGCCCCTTGACGGAGCATTCACCCCCACCTTACTGTTAGGACTACGTTGTTTCCCTGACTGATCGGCACATTCCTGTTGATTGATTTTTCTTGTCGGTGGGGGGGGGATCTTCGGATACGTTACCTGTCCCGGTGCCGCGACTAGCAGGGTCGCTACCGCTTCTCCCATGTGCTTGCCACGGCTTCGTGGGCATCTCTATCTGCACTACTTCACTTTTTAAACACTCTGACCTCCTCCATTTGTGGAGGTGGTGTGTACATGCTGAGGCGGTTCTCTTTCCGACGCTTGAGCATCCATCTTCCTTTTTTTTCGTGGGTTTATCGTTGGTTTTGGTGTTTCTTGTTTGTTTTATTGTTCGTTTTTGTTTTGTTTTTTATTCTAACATAGCTCAAGTTTTAGGCTGGCGGAATTTATTGCGACTTATGCCATGTCTTCAGTGGCCAGGAGAGACCCTCCTAAAGAACAAAAACGAAGTTTGGTGGTTTGGATTAATTGATACAAATTTTATTTTTTATTCTAACCATTTTGCAAAGTAATAATTAAAATGCAATGAGGAGTTTCGAGGTTCTAACACATATCTCACTTATCCTACTCAACCGCACCCTCTTCCTCGTAGCCAATTTGCCCCCTCCCCAAGCCCCCACTTTGCGTCAGCTTTGCAGGCTGCAGCATAGGGAAGGCCTCGCGCCCATTTGCGATCGAGAGGGATTTCTGCAGTGCCAAGCGCGGTGAGCTATGTCGCCAAACTGGCACTGAGGGGGTGGGTGTCCCTCCACCCTCCTAGTTTCATGAATGAGGAAGTCGGGAGATGTGTCTTAGAGAGGACTTGGGATTATCTGGAAAGTGTCCTTTAGGGTCTTATTAACTCCAAATACACGGCATGGGCAGTCCGTTGGGGGGAGGGGGGGATTGAATCACCTATTTTCCTTTTGACTCTGTGTGTGTGTGTTTTCTGCCTCCCTGTCTCACTCCTCCTTCTCCTTCTCTGGTGTGTGTATGGGGGAGGGGTGAAGGGAAAAACCATTGAGCTAGATTTGTTTTAATCGCCTTCCTTTGCTTTTACTGCGGTCGTTTCTTAATGCCTTAAAATATTGGATTGTTCTTATTATTTCTTTGTTCGCTTCTCCTTTCCCACATTTCTTTGTCTATTTTCTCCTGTGTAGTTTCATTTTCCCATAAATAACCTCATCTCTTTCCCTCCCGTGTCTTTTCATCATCATTACTAACTATAATTTAAGGGGATTTTTTGAGTATTTGAATAATAATTTCATCTTAGTTTGGTTATGACTTATGTTTTTTATCAAAGTTATTTCTAATCATTCTTTTATAATATCAAAAAACAAAATGGTGACGTTCAGAAATAAATATACGTATGAAAATATTATTTTTATCTATCTTCTTCTATTCTATAACTCTATATTTTAGCAACGTGATATTTTGAAAGGGGGGAAAGTTAGTTTAGAATTCCTTTTTTTGAGTATCATCATCATCACTAACTATCATTTAAGAAAGAAGATTTTTTTGATTATTTGAATAATAATTTTATCTTAGTTTGGTTATGACTTATGTTTTTATCAAAGTTATTTCTAATAATTCTTTTATAATATAAAAAAAACCCAAAATGGTGAAGTTCAAAAATGAATATAAGATCGTAATTTTGTGAATTTTTTTAAAACCCAAAGAATTACAAATGGGGAAGTTCAGAAAATTTATTTTTATATATCATATCTTTTATAACTCTATATTTTAGCAACCTGATACTTTGAAAGGGGGAAATTTAGTTTAGAGTTCCTCTTTAAAATTATTATAATTGGTTAAGTTCAGAAAATTTATAAAAATTTAACCATGGCTGCTTTTTTTTAGATTTTAAATTTTAATCTTAGTAGCGAAGCACAAGCCATTACCTGGTCTTCTTTATTTTTTCATTTCCTTCAATTATATGTACTGCCTGCTTATAGTCCCCTCCCTGTACCCCTTCCCTCCATAAGATGGATAATGAAGTGCCTTTCTTCAGTAGAAAGAAATTCAAGTATCAGGGACTACTTTTTGATGTAGGCTGGTTAGAATATTCAGTCTCTCCTTCTTCAGTGTTTTATGTCGAAGGGATATTATAGCCGAAGATCCACTTGCTGGCGGTGGGTTCGGGGAGGCAAGCGATCTTCGAAACGTCACCTGTTAGTATCGACCTCCCCCGATGTAAGTGGGGCTAGTCTTTGAGACGATTAAGTCCCAAATTTTGTCGTTAGCTGGTAGTTATTGTAGAAATGGATAAATGATGAATTGAATATTTAAAAATAAAGTGTTAAAGTTTCATAAAAAAGAGTGAATTTGGAAAGAGGCTGCACGTCCCACTCTGAAATGGATTTGATTGGATTGACAGTAGTTGCAAGGCAAACAAAGTTCCTGCCACGTAAATTATTTGAGAGTGCAAGGTTACACCATTACAAAATATTGAAGTTAAACACTTACCTTATTTCGGAGAACCTAAATTAACTTTCCTTTACAAATATTATACTTAAGAGGAAAGAAGTTAATTTCAAAAGATGCGATGAGATGCTAAAGAAATTGGAGGTCTCGATTACTTTCGAAAAGGGGAATGTGACAAAACATGCTTGTGGCCTTTCAAAGGCGGTTCTTGACGGTGGCTCTTCAAACTCTCCGTCTTTGAAAATATGTAACTCAGGAAAGAAGCACCTAACCAACCCCAAATGAGGGCTGCATTGTAGAAAGATCTCCCTTCCTGACCCCACGCCAATTGAATGTGCTTCTACCCCACCCGCCAAACCCAACTAGGGTGCGGGATGCGTAATATCGTTAAAAATATCCGAGGGATTTGTATAAGCGGCAGGGTTGCTCCCCCCGAATTTTAAATTGGAGGTCTCGATTACTTTCGAAAAGGGGAATGCGACAAAACATGGTTGTGGCCTTTCAAAGGCGGTTCTTGACGGCGGCTCTTCAAACTCTCCGTCTTTGAAAATATGTAACTCAGGAAAGAAGCACCTAACCAACCCCAAATGAGGGATGCATTGTAGAAAGATCTCCCCTCCTGACCCCACGCCAATAAAATGTGCTTCTACCCCACCCGCCAAACCCAACTAGGTAGCGGGATGCGTAATATCATTAAAAATATCCGAGGGATTTGTATAAGCGGCAGGGTTGGCACCCCCCCCCCCCAATTTATTTTTGAAAAAAAACCCAAACCCGGGTTTTATTCTTTTATTTCAAATCTCGGGTTTTTACAAATTACAAACACTATTAATAATCATCACTAACTCAATAATTTAAGAAGGGGATTTTTTTGAGTATTTGAATAATAATTTCATCTTAGTTTGGTTATGACTTAAGTATTTTTCAAATTTTTATCAAGGTAATTTCTAAGAATTTCTTTAAGAGTTTGAAAAAACAAAATAGTTTAGTTCAGAAAAAAATAAATATGATTATCTAATGCTTTATAATGTTTTACCAAAAAAATGAATTACAATTGGTGAAGTTCACAAAATTTATTAAAATTTAAGCAAACCTGCTTTTTTATTTTATCTATAACTATATATTAGCAACGTGATTTTTTAAAGGGGCGAAGTTCAGAAAATTTATAAAAATTTAACCATGGCTGCTTTTTTTCGAATTTAAATTTTAATCTCAGTAGCGAAGCGCAAGCTTCTCTGTAGGGGGGGGGAGTATCGAAGCCATTGTCTGGTTAATTTAATAATTATATTAAATAATTATATATATATATATATATATATATATATATATATATATATATATATATATATATATATATATATATATAAGTACCCATGATAACCATAACCTGTAGAAGGAGAGATGAATTAGGAGTCAGTATCGGAGAAATAACCTTAATTTGATACATATTTGTTGAAATTATAAACATAAATATGAATTTTGAATAAAATAAGGATAAGTAGCCCTAACCCCCCCTCCCGAGGGGTTTTACGTCTTTTTTTATTTGCTAACCCTGATAAGCGGGATCGTGCCGCTCTCCACCGACCAGTTAACTATCGTATTTCAATAAGACAATTCTAAGCAATGGCCGCAGATCCCTAAATACAAAAAGAAATCCAGACACCTGAGAAATAGACAGACAGAGAGTGGTAGACAGACGAAAGCAGGGCAGATAGAAGAATAGATTTTTCAAACAGGCAAAATGATGGCATCGACGTTGGATTTACATTCATTATAAAAGAATTTGAAGTTTAAATCACTTTGCAAAGTTGAGATAAATTTTAATGTTATGTGAAATTTATAAAAGTGGCAATTTTACGCTCTCTCGCACTTATTCAATGGTTTAAATAAAAGTTAATTTTAATTTTGGGTGCGAAAACCTAGATTTACGTGATGCAAGCGCGGGATTTAAATTCGTATATATGTCTGAGAGAATGTGGTATTTCTGCGAACTTGTTCGTGTGAGTTATATAAAGGTTTTAACCAAAACCCACGACCACAAAGAACCACTTCCTCTACACATAATGTCCCACCAACTTCCTTTCAAGCAGGCTAGCGAAACTCATTCACAACCAAACGCAAAATACATGCTAATATACAATGATTTCACGCAAGGAGCCATCCTATCCCACCAAACTCTTCATGCATGACTGACCCACTCCCAACACTCCTGTCGACAACCAGCAAGGGCCTAAGTCTCTGTAATTAAATTCCAGCCTACTACTAAGTTATTTTAAAATACAAAATAAATCAATAAAAATATACAAACCAACAAAAGCAAAAAAAAGAAACAAAACAAAATCAAGGAGAAGGAAGCACCCTTCGGCGTCGGATGGAGGACTGCCTTCCTCCAACCCAGGATCATGCGACCAACACCCAAGACAGTCACATAAAATGGAGACGGCCAGCCTCCTCCAAATAGTCAGATAGTCCAAACAGTTTGGGGAACAATGCAGTCGTGCCAATAAAGTGGAGGCAAGCGCTCCATCAAATGGCGATGCGACAAGCGGCGAGTGTGCCCAATCACAAGACGATAGAACCCTAAAACAAGAGGGTTTAGAGTATGACTGGCTTCTCTTGGCGGTATAGGCACCGTCGTGATCGGTTGCGCATGCAGTGGGAGTCGTTCGCAACTGAAGAATGTGCCGGGCTCACGAATACAAACACCTAACGCACTCTACGGCACAATGCGAGTGTTATCTCATGGGCATCAACAAGTAGGCTCTCAATAGGAGACGTGTGGTCGCCTGATGTGGACTACCCAATTGATATTTAATTTGAGGTGGGATATGGTCCCTAGAGTCCCAAATGGATTTCAGCGAGAGTACCTTTAATTGAAACACCTTTTATTTCAATTAATAAAGTTTATAGGGGTGAAACACAGTTAAAAACGTATGTAGGTCAACAACTATACATATGCCGAAGACTATGTGCTTGATCCGCTCGGCCGTCCCAAGTCCATGAAGGCTCGATTCAAGCCGAGCTTTTAGGCGTTTCTCTTTTCCCTCTCCCACCAACTGACCATTCGAGGAGACCTAAAGCTGAGCCCAACTCTACGGATCCATCCACCCGTTTTCTATTTACGCAACCAAACTGAGTTGATGTTATTGCTATTATTTACTCAAAACAATTAGCCAAAACCTACTAGAGCACCGCCACCACTAAGTTTGTGAAGAAGGGTATGTAATACAAGTGGTTGCGATGGAGGTGGTGAGAATGTGTAGATGTGATATAGCCTCGGGACGCTCAGTAATGGTAGGACGTGAAACAGAGTCTAGTAAAAATACGACATCCAACTATGAGCGATGTTAAGCCACATTGATATGGTGGCAGGACTCAACGGTATGGAGTGGTGCTGTATATGAAGTAGAACCCACGTTTTATTTGAAGATGGCAATTTTTTTTAATCAAAGGGAAAACCAACGATAGCATCTCTTGCCGAATGTTTGCAAGGAGAAAACTCTAAGGAAAATGGCAAAGATGTAAGAAGTGAAGAGTTATGGAAAATTATATTAGCCGCAGAACCTATTTCGGGCATTGGGCAAGTAGGGCATGCGACGTGGGCGTCGGGGTGGAGGTTGTTGCAAATGTCTCGCTCAGCACCCCCTTCCCCCCCTTCCCCGACGGTGGAACGTGTTTTTCTTCTTCTTGCTTTTTTGTTGTTGTTTTTTTGCTTGTTTCTTGGCGTTTTTCTGTTTTTTTGTGTTGTTTGTTTTTTCATGTTTTCTTCTTTGTTTGTTAATCTGGCTGTAGCGTGATTACAGCGACTTATGTTCTAGTAGGTAGTCGCCAGGACAGTTTGTGTCGCGATTCATATAATTGGGGATGGGTGTCAACTTGCATAATCCAACGAGGGATGTTAGCACGATGCCCCAAATAGGCAAGATATATCTCCATGAAACACAACCGCACCCTTCTCTTATATTGCCAAATACCCAGTGTTAGGTATCACCCAGGGCAAAGGAGTAAGATTCCCAGCAAAACCTAAAAATGCCCCACCAATTCCTCTTTGGTACCCTTATCTTGCAATCCAAGTAATCCACCACATCCACACATCGCCACATTCGCCTACGTCAGTCTGTTACGGGCACCTGATCTCTTATCACCATACACTGCAAAACCCTATACCCTTGGCCACGATATTCGGGCGACCCAATAAATGACCTATTATAATCCGTAAAGAAGGTCATGCCATAAAACAATACCACGTACAGTTTTTAAATATCCTATCATACCCCATCCTATCTCAGGGTAGACGAAATATGTCCCTCATACCCATCGCAAGAAACATTCCCTCTTACGTGCCGCATGGTTCCGGTCCGGGTATTCGCGCTCTGCGCAGGAACTTGGCGCATATCCACATGGAAGTTTGGATCTTTTGATGAACCCCGTTGGTTCTGGCTTTATTGAGGCTGGTTTTCTACACCCAACGTTGAGCGAGAAGAGGTGAATATAGTTAAAATGCATTAAAATCCTCAAAATATATCCCATGAATTCGAGGTCGTAAAGATGTATGTACAAATTAATATATGATTGTTTAAAAAGATTTCCCTATAAATAACGTGTATAGCCTGCGGATAGCGTTAAATAAATCTACAGAATTTTCGTGGTCATAGTAACCCCTTATCCTAAGCAGATCGTAATCATCATCATCACTAACTCTATAATTTAAGAAGGGGATATTTTTGAGTCTTTGAATAATAATTTCATCTTAGTTTGGTTATGACTTATTTTTTTATCAAAGTTATTTCTAATAATTCTTTTATAATACCAAAAAACAAAATGGTGAAGTTCAGAAATAAATATAAGTATCGAAATTTTGTGAATTTTTTTAAACCCAAAGAATTACAAATGGTGAAGTTCAGAAAATTTATTTTTATATATCTTCTTCTATAACTCGATATTTTAGCAACGTGATATTTTGAAAGGGGGGAAATTTAGTTTAGAGTTCCCTTTTTAAATTATTATAATTGGCGAAGTTCAGAAAATTTATAAAAATTTAACCATGGCTGCTCTTTTTTAGATTTTAAATTTTAATCTTAGTAGCGAAGCCATTGCCTGGTTAATTTATTAAATGAATCAACCTATTTTCCGTTGCGATAATCTCATTATTACAAGAACGTCTGCAGTTATTTCCTGGCCAAACCTTTGCGAAATTTCATCTAAGAAATGATTTCATTTTTCAGTGATAATTCTAAATTTATTTTAGCATTATCTTTTATGAAGTATTTTTTGCCCTAAAGACCTAATTCTTAGTATGAATATTATTTTACAAAGAAATTTGGCGTTGTCTTTATTCCACGCTATCTATATACTTCCCCAATGCCCCCCCCCTACAATCAAATTAATAAAATTAATAAATAAAGTAATATCACAGCAAAAAGGATCAGTGTTTGCTAAGCCTCTGCTGGCAAATTTTATTAAATATAATATATGAGAGCCTGTCTAGAGCAGGTGACAAAACAACCTGCAGGAAAAATGACATGACAATGAAATACAAATAAGTACAAAGGCTCACATTGTACGAAAGAGTTAATCTTCCCCACGCATCTTTAAATGGGGTTAAGAATAAAATTAAAAATTGGTAATCCAACGATGGCACGCTATCACTAACGAAAGAAAGGTGGTGTTGGGCAAACATAAAAAAAAACGTTGGAATAAATTCAAGGCTGAACCGCGAGGCGAGACAAGTTGGGAAGACTTTGGGAACAAACTCGTGCAAAAATAAAAACCGCTCTCAAATATTGGAATTTGAAACTCCGCGTCGCATTTGGTCTTGTTAAAATAGAACTCCATTACGGGGAACAACGGCTTTCGTCAAAAACGCATTAAATCGCCTGAAAATTAGCGTTGCAAAAAGCCTTTTTGCTCAAAGAGACGTTTATATGAGTTTCACATTCAATTAAACTTGTCGATAAGATTAATTAATGTGTCGTTCGTAGTTATTCACTTTGATTCACTTTGCTTATTTCACCCGAATGTACTTCGAAACTTTATTAAACGAGTGTACTGAATATGTGTGAAGCTCTCAGACATTTCTGTTACGCCATATATTATAAACTATCGGCATTATAGTTGGAAATTGGATTTTTTGCCTTCTTCAAACAACATACATTTTCATTCCTAATCTTAACCCTGGCAAGTTTCGACTACCCCCCTCATTCTTCAGCCTCCAAAACTTCCATATCCAAGCTACATTTTTTGCGCAATTTTAAAAACTCAGGTGCCGGTGTCGCCTCCGCATTTATATAAAGGGATATAAATGTGCGCTGCATAGATATTTGAATGTCTCTTCAAACACCTTTTAGTTATAACATATGGCAGCAATTTTTAATATTTTCCTTCATATGAAGACTTTCAGCACCAGGAAATTGCTTGCGGCTGACTAGGAAGAGGCTCAGAACGTGGCTGGAGGCTATAAATATTCTTTTCCTTTCACTCTAAGAGGATTGGATCGTAAGTATTAGGCTAGAAATAACTACCGGCGCGGGAATAAGCCCAAGAAAAGGCAGTAGATGAAGAAAACTAGTTAAACAAGAGGATGTCCATTGAACAAGACAGTTGTGTGCAGGATTATGTTGATATATTCGGGTAGGAAGTGACGTGTAATCCTCCACCCTGGAGCATTTACTCGGCTGGTCCCCCCAAAATGCGTAGTGTAGTGGCGGATCCAGGATAAAAATTGGGGGTGGGCTACCGTGTAATCCTCCTTCTGAGTAATCTGAGAATATGGCATTCATGATTAATAATGGTTATCTTACACAGCATTATAATAAATAACAGTACATCACACGGGAGGAGCACTAACTCTATCAGATCTGAAATTTTTGCCACACATCAGAAAATTATGAATTGTAGTTTTAGGGACGTCAGCTAAGGTATAATAGTGAAATTATTTATTTTCTTTAGATTTATCTCAATTTTATACATACGAGTATATCATAAGATACATTCGATCGCAACGGTTTTAAAAACTTTTTATATATATTCTATATTATTACATAACTTTATGAATAGCAGATTACAAGTATGGCCTAAAAAAGAAATATAAACATAAACGGGTGTGAAATGGGGGGGGTCTTTATCTCCCCCCCTCCTGGATCCGCGCCTGGTGAGATGGGCAGATTTCAATCTTCGGAACAAGATCATACAAGGGGGAACCTGTACCTTAAAGTCCGAGCATAACGCCCTATCTTTCGCTCAGTGGCGAAAGAGCGATGGTTAAAGAGGAGGAACTTTGAAACGTCCGGTTGCTAATACTTAAAAGATCTCATCGAATGAACATAGAATGGAGTGGTTCGAACTTGCGAACTTAAGCCAGTGGCTGGTGTAAGATATATCAGTAGTGTTGAGCGCTAAGGATGCAAAATGATGCGAGAATTTTATTGCAATAAGAATGCAGGAAAATTGAGTGAATAAACGGGATAAACAATAATTAAGTGGGGGGGGGGGTCTACCTCTTGGGACCAGCGACGTCATAGGCAGAGTTAACTTTATATTTAAAGCATCTTCACTTCCTCCGTCTTCACCCTTTCTTTACAGATCTCTCTTTACAAACTTACTGGCCGTGGTGTCCCTCCCCCACTGTCCTCATTCTGCCTCTCTCACCTTTTTGTGTCCTATTCCTTTCTCGACTTCTTCGGTGTCTCATTCTGCCTTTATCGCCTACTGCGGTGTCTTGTTCTACCTTTCTCACCTTGTCTTATTCTTCCTTTCTTGCCTCGTCTTAATTCTGCCATTTTTGCCTTGTCTATTCTGCCTTTCTCAATTGTCTTATTCTGTCCCTTTCACCTTGTTTTATTATGCCTTTCACGCCTCGTCTTGCTCTGCCTTTCTCACTTTGTCTTATTCTGCCTTTCTCGCCTTATCTTATTCTGCCTTTCTCGCCTTGTCTTATTCTGCCTTTCTCGCCTTATCTTATTCTGCCTTTCTCGCCTTGTCTTATTCTGCCTTTCTCGCCTTATCTTATTCTGCCTTTCTCGCTTTCTTTTGTCTTATTCATTCTGCCTTTCTCGTCTTCATCGGGGGCCCATTCCGTCTTTATCTCCTTGACGTGTCTTATTCTGCTTTTCTGACCTTCCGTGTCTTATTTTGATTTATCGCCTTCTTCGGGCTCTTATTCCGCATAGTTTGCCTTTTTCGGCGACTCACAGTAACGTTAAACAGACACGTTAAAAGCATTTTAATACCAACGACCTCTTCTCTTTCCTTGGCTGCAGATGATCTGTCTCTTCAATTTACCTTTGGCCGCCCCAGGCAAACAGGATCTTCCTTTTCGCCCTCCCTCGGGAAAAACCTGATCTGCTAAAATGTTTTTTACTCCCACCCTCAAATTTGGGGCAAATGGCGAATTTTGTGTGGCTTTACTGTATTTGTATTTTTTTTTTATAGCCACCTTACTTCTGGGTCTATTTTTTTGTTTGCTGCATCTTTATTTTTACAAGGGTGAATGAAGGTGGTGTACCTATGTATGATCTATGTCCGGAATCGAACCAGGCATTCCGTGGTATCGTGAAAGGCCTCTTTTATTTTTGATTTAATGGTAAATTGGAGATTAGTTTAAGCCCCGTAACATGCCATGTTGATCTCGCAAATTGAGTATGCACCTGACCCAATTCCGTGTGGGTTCGGGCGAAAACGCCCGTGAGTCAGATACATCTGCATGGAATTATTACTCACGAAATCGTGTAGGATTTTCGAAAAGAGTGAAATGCTTGAATGTGGCCGGCGTAATCGAGGCAAGCGGATACGAGAAGGACAATAGACGCACTCGTCTTAGTTCTGGCGGGGGTTAAGTTTAGGGTCACTTCTCTTAGGGCCCATTTTAGGAGTATGAAGTACCACCATGGCGGTTAGAATTTATTATTATCATAAATTGCTTTTTAAAAGCATTTATATGCGACCAAGAACTCCCATTGCATACACCTCTTACGTTGCCTTCACATCATTTAAATACATCCCTTCATATCTCAACGCTTCGAACGTACATAATCTCCCACACATTAAGGCTCGACACCCGGCGAAGCCAAAATTCGGCTCTCTGGTTTTCATCCGAGCAGTGAAATATAACGACTCTGCATTGCAGTCGGCGTGAATGAGAGGGAGGCACTATCATAAGAGGAGGCGAACTGCCCCCCCACCCCTCATCTAACCACCACTTTACACACCCATCCAATTTTACTTCTCGACACGTACCATTACCCCCCCCCCCCAAAGTGGGAGGAGGCGTATATTAGGTCTCCCTGGGCTTTAGTTCATATTTGTTCCAGGAGTAGTTTCGAACCTGCGTCGGCCTATAAGAGGCATTTAGGTTTTTGCGTCAGGTTTTGGAAGGATTTTTAATACTCGATCTTTTTGTTTATTCGTACACACACATGTATATACACGCGCGCACATGGTGCAAGAATGGTCATTGATCTTTTTTTTCGTTGTATTACATCGAAGAGCTATGGTCGCCCTAGCTGTGGGTCAGTAGACCACTTTTGAGTTGAGTGCCTCAGATGGGTATCCAGACCGAGGGGTATTGATCTGGTATTATCAAGTAGTTATTGGTCTCTGGTGTTGCTCACTGGACAATGTTATTAGTATTGGCCTTTAGTCACTAGGTATTAGTTACTGGTCACTGGCATTGGTCATTTACCATTAGATAGTAATTTGTTCGCTTCTTGTGACCCGAACGGTATGGGGTGGTCATACTTAGGATAACTTAAAAGGTGTTTCACGTACATGAGTTCGATTCAGAATCGTCTTTGTGTACTTTGCGCTCGTGCTGATTGTGGGGGGATCTTCATGTCCAATCTTGAAGGTGACTTACTGGCTCCAATGATCATGGCATTCTTGACCTGAATGGATTCACTACTTGGGTTTTATTCCTTCTAGACATTTCAATTTTATTATTTATTCGCCACTTTTTTCTCTCCTATTTCCATGGATGATGACTCATATCGTAGGCTAGTCACCAACCACCTTTCGTCCATTCATCCCCACTTGGTGCCGGTAATGGGAGGTGTGGCTGATTTACGCCTTCCAAAATCTTGGCTCTAGCTTGTTTATTTAAAGCGAAAACTAAAAGTGGTGTAGTTAGGAGAATGAAATGGCGGGAGGTACATAACTTGAATATACTACTTAGTTTGTGTGGGGGCGGAGTTGTGGTGCAACTTTCCTAACGCCGCTTCCCGCCACGAAAGTCCTCTTCCGGTTGACTTATAAATCCGAGCGTCGCATTCCTGGCCTTGTTAAAGGGAATGCCGTTTGCTGGATTTCAGTCCGTCAGCTTTAGATGTCATTTTTTGGCTCCCTTCCTCCGGCGTTATTAAAATGCAAGTCGCGAGAATATCAATAAAGCCACCGCACAACAGCTTAGTTTAGAGTTTTGTTTTTACTTTATAAAACAATGTAGCATTTCTATTCGAAGCTTTTCATCATCTGCCAGCTCTGGAAATGCATTGGTATAGCCACGAAGAGCGGATTCTGCTACTCCCCGCTGAGGGGTACCCTCTGTAGCCTGTTACACTTGGTACCAGGAGGAACTCTTCTCACCCGGGCAGAGTGCAAATTAGCGAAGCCTCGTCACTGGGTTGAATCAAACACTTTGATCGGGCATTGGGAAAGTTGTTGGTGCGCTTCCTCCTCGCTCCCTCTCAGCATTCCCTTTTCTCTGCGACTAACCATTCAACCATTTATCTAGGCTTAAAGACCTGACTAGTCACCTAATGCCGTGCTAGAAGGCAGTCTTTGGAGCCTTTATAAACAACGCTCGCAGGTTACAAGAGACCAAGCCTAGGGGGGGGGACCTGATGATTGGGGCGCAAATATCAGGTTTGCCGCAATAACCCTTTGTCTGGACTGATCACCTCCATCTAGCAGTTGTCGGTGCGTACGGCTGTAATGCTAGTGGCGGGCGGGCTTTACTGCCTTGTTGGTTGCCAGGCCAACTAAAAGTCTCGAGGTCCCGTCTCTGGGTCTGCCGCACTGTCGCCCTATCTTTGACAGTTCAGTTAAAAGCGTCGGCCTTTGGGGACCGTAAGGGTCGCGACGATGTTTTCCTGGCCGCCGTCCTGACGGGACTCGGCACCCTTTCTGTCTCTCGCTTACATCGTATTTCGTCCCAGAGGGGATTACCTTGTATGACCTGTTACACTTGATACCTGGAGGAGTGGCGCATGCTCCCGGTCTGAGTGCAAATTAGAGAAGCCCTGTCACTGATGGGGCCTGGAAAAGTGTTGGTGCGCTTTCCCCTCGCCCCATCTCAACACTAAACGTTATTATTATTATTGTTTTATGGGAGGTTGATGTTACCTGTTTGTGGGTACGTGGCCGGTAATTATAAGGGGATGTATTGAAGGGTTCTCGTTGCTATTGCGCTCGACGAGTAACAAGGACTTTAAACAGTGGGCCTACTTTATGCCTCTGTTGAATTGGTTTTTATTCCTTATCATTTCTCACGAGGGTTATGCGTTAGGCTGGGCCTACCTAAAGTGTCTTCGTGATGGGGGTAAGAAAAGGACTACGAAAGGACGCGGCAAATGAAAACAACTTTATTCTTAAATTGGCCTACTAAAAGGGGCAAGCGGAAACATCTCGAATTCTTTGCGGTCAGTGAGTAGGCTTCTGTTCTAAGCGAAGTATCGAGTCTAAAGGAGGAGGGTTTAGGCGAGTGAATGGGGCTTCGTAACGCTGTGACTTAATGATCGAATGAATTAACTGCCCAAAATGTGTGTGTGTGTGTGTCTCTCTCTCTCTCCCTCTCTCTCTCTCTCTCTCTCTCTCTCTCTATATATATATATATATATATATATATATATATATATATATATATTGTATGTCGTCTCCAATGGGCGTGACCTTAACTTGTCCGTGGGGTGGACCCAGTGATCTAATTTGTTCGTTATTTCCACCCCCTGCGCGGAGTTTCCAACATCTGTGTACCTGTTGTGCCTACATATTTCCCATAGATTTATCTTTATTATTGGGAATTGCTTGTTGCAGATCTCTCTGAAATTTCTCTGGGCAAAGCCTGTATTTGTTCATCTTGCCTTATAGTCTCCCGCCTGCTGATAAATATTCCCAACACGCGTATGTTTGTTTGTGCGCGATCCTCGTATTTGTTAAGGTGCGTGTGTATCCGCGTGACTCTAACGATCGCTTGCCTAACATCTATTTCACAATGTAACATATATTTTGTTTCTTTTTTTAATCCTCGTAGGTTCTTTATTTATTCCATTTGGCATATTATTTCCTTAAGCTACACAAATAGCCTTTTCGATGGTGACCCAAAAGGAGAATTCGCCAAACTTCTTCATCCACTCCATCCTTCGAGGGGTCATCAGTCATCGAGCCTACCTCCTTCGAGAGGAGCACCCCATAGCCGGCGATGAGGCCTACTTCATGATTATGCTGGAGTCAGGACGATGGGACGTTAATAAGGGAATGAGTTATTTACCTAACTATTGATTTCCGAATTCTGAATAATGAATGTCTCTCCTTGTCCTCCCCAACGATTGTTTAATGCGTCCATTTCTTCGTCACCTTCACTGTCCAGCAGAAAAGAGAGGGTCACCAGTTTATGGTGGGTGAAATGGTAAAAGAGGTTGACTTTACCCAGGATTGAGGTGGCGGACTCTTCATTTTTGCTGGACAAACTCACCAGGCCTCTTCTTCTCCCTCCTCAGAGGGGTCACCGGTGACAGAGCCTACCTCCTTTGGAGATGAGCACTCCATAACCGGTGACAAGGCCTTCTTCCGGCCTAGTTGACGTTCAGGCTGGACTTCACGACGGATGGACGAGAGAAGTTAATGAATAATGAGAGTTTCTCTCTCTCTCTCTCTTTCTCTCTCTCTCTCTCTCTCTCTCCTTCTCTCTCTCTCTCTCTCTATATATATATATATATATATATATATATATATATATATATATATATATATATATATATATATATATATATTTTCCTGATCGTAAGTATAGGACCAGTTGAAAAACTGCAAAAATGGACATTTTGCACCTTCAGATTCTTATAAGGCTCTAAATGAAGCTTCGATATACTAAAAGCTAAATTGTAGCTTACTCAAAGAAAGGTAGTTTCAACAAATTAAAGAGAAAGAAAGTTTACTCAAATGAGCTGCTCATCTGATGATCAAAAGTTTAAGACCAATACCCCCAAAATATGAAAACCCCCCCTCAAAACAGAATTAAACCTTCAGAATAAGGACTCAGTAGTGAGTGGCTCCACCATTCTTGTTGATAACTTCAAAAGTTCGACATGGCATGCCTGATACGCGGGTTTCTAAGAGGGACGGGGGAACATTACTCCAGGTGGTGAAGATGGCCTCACGAAGGGCATCCACTGTTATGAACTGATGTCCATTTTTGTAGACTTCCCTTGCCATCTATCCCCAAATGTTTTCAATTGAGTTTAGATCCGGGGAACACGCAGGGTGGTGTAAAAGAGGGACGTCATTCTCATGGAGGAAGGGCTTTGTCAGGCGGGAATTGTGGATGCCCTCTGCAACATCTCTACATAGCCAGCTGCCATCTGACGCCTCTACACAACCTGAAGCCCCATTGTTCCATTGAAGCAAAAAGCCCCCCTCCCCACCATGATGGAGCCTCCACCACTGTGTCGTGTGTGCAAAACGTCTCAGGTGGGATCTGCATGCCGTGCCAGTAACGTTGGAAACCGTCAGGACCGTCAGGGTTAAACTTTTTTCCTCATCAGAGAATAAAACCTTCCATGATTTGTGAGGCGTGCTTATAAGGCGTACTTTGGACTCTTGGCCATCAAGACAAGAAATGGGCCCCAAATACTGTGTCATAACTGCGATGAAATGCTGCGTGACTGGACAAAAGGGAAACGTGAAGGTTTACTTTTCGGAATTCCCATGACCTGGCAAGAACCGACGGACCGCACAGCTCGTCAATACAAAAGGCATTGGCAAGAAAAGCAGACAACAAAATCTCATATCCTAGTATCCCCTCAGCAATCCAACCTACTCTGCACTCTGATGAGCTCCAAATCTCAGTTTTTAAAGGATTTCTTCCATCTGAAGATGTGGGTAGTGACCAGGAGCAAGAGACTCCTGATGAAAGTCAAGAAATACATTCAGAATCCGGCGATCCTTCTTATGAGACCTAAGAGTCATTAACTCCTCAACAGTTTAGCCAGCCAGAGCTGAATGACCTTGTGCGTGATGTGGGTCTCTCCCAAAATGCAGCTAAAGTGTTAGCCTCCACGTTGCAAGAAAATAATAAGTTGAGCCATATAACTAAAGTTTTATACTTCCGAAATCGGGAGCAGGTTTTTGTACCATTTTTTACAGAGGAGAATAACTTTGTTTATTGTCATAATATCTCAAGTCTTCTCCAGGTATTAGGGATGCCAGTATACAATCAAAATGACTGACGTTTATTTCTAGATAGTTATAAGCACAGTTTTAAGTGTGTTCTACTTCATAATGGCAATGTCTATGCAGCTGTTCCAATTGGACATTCTGTGTATTTACGAGAGGAACTTAATGACATTAAAACTGTGATTGACCTACTAAAATACCACAAGCACAACTGGACAATTTGTGTGGACCTCAAAATGGTTCATTTCCTCCTAAGTCAACATGGAGGATTTACAAAGTATCCTTGTTCTCTTTGCAATACGGGACAGCCGAGCTCGAGAAAAACACTGGAACCAGAAGTGGCCCATACGTGAGACTCTGGAAGCAGGTATGCCAAATATTGTCAACGATCCAATTGTCAGTCTAGAAAAGATCATTTTTCCGCCGTTCCATATCAAGCTAAGTTTGATGAAGCAGTTTGTCAACGCGTTGAATACCGACGGTGAATGCTTCCAACACATATATTTTGTCTTCCCTGGTTTGTCCTTCGAGAAGATCAAGGCAGGTGTTTTTGATGGACCACAGATTCGTGCACCTGTACGTGATCAAGAATTTGCCAGAAATATAAACGACAAGGAAAGGACTGCATGGCTTTCATTTGTGGTGGTGATGGCAAACTTTCTCGGTAATAAAAAGGTTAAAAACTATGAAACTTTTGTAGCTAATATGTTGTCAGCTTTTCGCGATCTTGAAGGTAACATGAGCGTCAAACTCCATTACCTGTACAGTCATCTTGATAGATTCCCTGAGAACCTAAGAGCAAGGCGAGCGGTTCCATCAGGACCTCAAGACCATGGAAGAGCGTTACCAAGGGAGATGGGACAAACATATGATGGTAGATTACTGCTGGAGCATTAAACGAGAATGCCCTGAGACAGTCCACAAACGCAAGAGCTACAAGTGGAAATTCATGCTTGAGTAAACTGCAATTGAACTTTGCCTCCTCATAGTAACAAGTGTCTTATCTACCAATCAGTTTTATATAAACTTTAACCATTGTTTATTTGGGAAAGTGTTTCAAATCATGATATTGAATAGATTTATACTATCTTGCAGTTCATTTTTTATTACCCAGCTGTATTAGAGAGATTTATAATACATTTCATCATCAATTTTTTCCTTATAGACTACGACGTCAATGTGATGATACAAAATTTTGAGATTTTCAAATAGCTTGATTGCAAAAAAGTAGAGCACTGAGGAAAAAACTAACTTCAGATCTGAAATCAGCGCAAGAAATTAGGTAATACCAAGTGTTTGATATCGATGCAACAAAAATTTTGTTGACCAGTGTTATTATTTTTTGTTTGTTTTTTTTAGCTTGTTTGTTTTTGTTTTGTTTTCGTTATTTTGTTTTTGAATATTTTGGGGGAGTTATTTATTCTAGCATAGTATTAGGTTGTAACATGATTACGGCGACTTTTGCCCTAGTAAGCATTCGTGCCTCTAATGCCACCGATTCGGCCATACGAATCGCTCTTGCAGACGTGCAAAGTCGGGTATACCCGAAGTCTATGTAAGTTGCTTCAAGGTGGTATACGATGTCCTTGTCGTGTATGGCCAAGTGTGTTAATTGCGGGGCGCCGTGCCCTGCTTCCTCGAAGCATTGTAGTGCTTAACTCCCGGAGAAGGAATTCCTGGCCACTCATGCTGCGGATCATTTCTCCTTTTAAAAAGCTAAGGCCATGGTCTTGGTGCTTCCTGGTACGTCTTATTTTTCAATCTTTAAAAAAGAAAACACTGCTCCTGCTCCTCCAGGGCTATGAGCACGTTTGCTTCCTTGTCCATTCGGAACCTTTCTGCTGGTCGTTAGACTCACAGAGGGCGAACCCCCTGAAGGTGGTCGTAAGACGCAGAACCTTCCAAAAGAGCCCCCCCATCCCCTACCACCACAAAGGTTTCGAGGCGAGATGAATAGAAGACTCACATAGCGCGCCCCTTCGCCTGTCGCCTTCGAAGACTTATTGCGAGGGGGCTAATTCTCCTCCAAACTAGCTCTGAAGGGCATATTACTTTAATAGGCTAACTCGGAAGAGCTGAGGAGGCTCATCTCCTCCCGTTCCCCATTAGCTTTTTTTTCGCAGGAGACCATGCTGGGCGCGTGCTCCATGCCCACCACCATGGGATGGGAGCCGGCAGGAGGATGCGCGATTTACACCTGGGATGATGTCACGGTTCTTATTTTTTGCTCTACATACCTCCTATCTGGCAGTGGTAGTTCAACTAAAATTGGTTTGGAGGTATACTGTTATTTCCTCGTATATTTCAAATGTGCTGATTTCGACAGGATCAATCCCAGAGGTCAGGTTCCTTGCCGCCTCGATTGAAGAGCTGGAGATAGGTGTGTTAAATGTGTCCGAAACCCTTTATTATCCCCCCTCGATCTTTCCCTGTGCTCTCCGGATGCATAACTTGATTTTGGGTGCTAGGTGGTTGATGACCTTCGCGGTAGAGACCACTTGCGCGGGCGCAGTGGTCCGCATTGCAGGGAATGACTGATTTCTATGTCTTAGTCGAGGACATTAGATCGATGGATGAGGCCTTTTAGTTCTTCTTCCTGTAACTTCATCTCAATGGACCGGCCTAATTACTCCTAGAAAGTCTGATCGTTTTGCACGCCGTCCACTTCTTTGGTGGTCGACCGAGTGTGAGATGGACCTCAGGCATGCGAGTTTTATGCAGCCGTAGCCGAGCCCCTATGGCGGAAAGTGGACTCAATTCACTACACCGGTCTCCTGCTAGCGATTAGTACCTTCCGCACGTCTCCCATTGTGTGCCTGTACGCGCAAGCCTAGGGCCTCCCTCATTCATCAAAGGCTTTCACTGCTTCCGTGGCCGATCCCGACGGTGCTTATGCAGCAGACAGATGCTAGTCATACCCTAAACCCTTTGGTCTTAAGACTAGGAATCTCCTTGGACAGCTCAGTGTAGTTCGCGGGCCGGTGGCGCCTCTGATTCTGCCCAGGACGCCACACTGGAAATTACCACCTTTGACTATTTGTCGCCACGCCTCTGCTCTCAAAGCTTCTACACGTCCGAGAGTATTGCGTTCTGCCTTTTTAGAGCACACTTCGTGTCACGCTGGATCCGTCCCGGTGTATACGGATACCTTCAAGTTCCAGGAGGGAGTCGGGTTCCACGCCATATCCCCTCTGTTTGAAGTCAGCGGGGCTCTTCCAGGCCCTGTTTCTGTCTTCACTGCCGAGTTGGTTGCAATACACTGCTCGGTACTAAAAATAACATTGTGTCTGAAGACTTGATTGTTATATTCAGTGACTCAGAGAGCGCTCTGAATGCTCTCGGGGCATTGGAGTCCCCACACACCCGGTTCAAAGTTTCGGTGACGCCAGGGTTGTTGCAAGCCGGGTGGATGTCAATGTTATTTTCTGTTGTTTTCCTAGACATGTAGGGATTGTGGGGAATGAGGGCGCCAAAGGTGCGCAAGGACTGGGTGACCAGACCAGCGGTTTGCTCTTCCTCACACATTGAAGGAATCAACTCAGTCCTCCGCGCTGCCAGGCAAAGAGGATGGAATACGTCCAATGGAAAGTTAAAAATTGCATGCCATCGCGCCCTGACTGTTCCCGTATACCTACCTCAATGTATCAGCTTCTTCAAGTAGCTTTATTTCTTCTTCGAAATTGGCAGCCTCTCAAGACCCAGGGCCATTCGATGGATGCTCCCTTGTACTTTACTGTGAAGACTCCGTTATCCCTTAGGCTGCACGGCACATTCTTTTTGATTCTCCCAGTCCGGGGGATTTTCACCAACTTTACCTGCCCCAGGACTGGAACGAACTTGGTCGCAACCGCATATCCCTTGTACTTTGGACGGCTTCGTGCACACAAACTTGTGGACTATCTGACTTCTTGAAGGAGACTGGCCTCCTCCATTTTATTTGGCTCTTTGTTGTTGGCCACATGGTCCTTTTTCTTGCTGATCTTTGTTTGAGGTTTGGTTTTAGTTTGGTTTTGTTTTTATTTGTGTCTTTTGTTGTTGATTTTAATGCGGTCTAGGAATAGGCTATAAATGTTTATTGCGGCCATTTAAGCCTTTGGTGTCAGTCGGAAAGTCGGTGCCCCCCAAAATAGCATCAAACCTTTTCTTAGTTGTAGGCATGCGCTCTTCGAAGGTCCGTACCCTTGAAGAGGGCCATACAAAAAGCGTTTGGCAGAATTTATGTGATCACCGTTGTTTGTTTGTGTATAAGTTTTTTTTGATGGATTTCGATAAAATTCTGTAGAGTGCTGTCAGACCTTAGGCTAAGGAAGAGATCATTTAATTTTGGGATGAACACAATTCCCGATGCGGATTCTGGATCACTTTTGATTGTGGACAAACCGGTATCTCAACGGGCTTTTGACGGATTTCGATGAAATTCTTGGCCGTGGAATGGGCTCGATACCAGGCAGAGTCGATTAGATTTGGGTCAGATCCAGATCTGGATTGTGGATAACTTACTCACTTTCTTGGGCGCCTCTTAATTGTTTTTTTCTTGTCATTATTGATGATATTCCATGTTTAAAAAATCTATGTGGGTGAGAGTTTCATGGGTGAATGTATCAATTGGATGCGAATTTGTATTTTGTAGAAGTCGCCCTGATGCTTGGGTGAGGTACCTAGATCTGGGGTTCTTAACGAAGGGGGGCAATCGATTGTACAGATTGGCCGACACAATTTGTTCGAATAATAATCTTTCTACAAAGTACAACTACAGATTATACATAATCTACCGGACATGACACCTTATTGAATGTCACAGATTAAATTATAGGTAAACATTCCAGTAGATTTTGGTGTGGTTCTCTCGTTGGTTTTTACCTCTTGGATTTAAATATCATCAAGCGAATCTTTTATCGATCATATGGGGGCGGGGGATCTGTATCAAATCTATTTTCGCATCACGCACTTCCCTTTATTCCTTGTATATTATGTATATTCATTGAGCGAGTATTGATATTCCATTCATACAAGCGCCCCCCCTTCCTCCTTAACTCGCTCATTGGCTCTCAGAGGGGGGGGGGGTACATATGCGTTCTCGTGTGCGTTGTTATTGTATAAATTCCTTTTCGCAAAATATTTCTCGCCTTGATTTATGGACTGCAGCGTCAAGCCAATTTAGAGAGAAATATTTGTAAAAAATCAGGATGCGATTTTAATTAACATTCTGTGGGTCCGTCTTTGGAAACGAGGCCGAAGGGATGAGGTAAACTCGAAGGCCTGGGTTCGAAACCTCCCCCCCCCTTTCCAAAGAAGGGAGGCGTTATTCTAGGACCTTATTTAGCGAAAACAAGCGAAGGCATCTACCGTAGACTGTAAAGAGATCTGTAAAGAAAGTGGTAAAGAATGAGGAAGTGAAAATGTCAGATATATAGCCGGCAAAGACTTTTACGGGCGTTAGGGCTGGGAGTGCACACTATCCTCCAGATGTTAACTGCAGCATGGTTGCCGATGCTACACCTGACAAACTATATATATATATATATATATATATATATATATATATATGATTAACATTATTTTATAGATAAAAATCCAGCAACTCTGACGTTATTTACATTTAAATCAGTATTTATCTATTAATTTAATAATAATTATTAATGTAATGTCCATCAGCTTCTACCACGTCTCCATCTTTCTGCTACCTTTTCAATACGATGTTAGTAAAGATCGTTTAACTTTGATTTAAAAAGATCTTAAAAGATTTTGTTTTCCTTCTCTTCTGTTGTTGACATCACCTTCCTCTTCAGGTGATTCGCTAAACTCCTAAAAGTGTGTAATCTGATTGAGCTAAGTCGAATGAGTCTGGAAGATAACTCATTATTTCCTAATTGAAATTGTTAAGCGTTTATATGGCGTCTCTTGCAATATGACCTCGTAAGTTGTCTTGATAAAAGAGCACTCTTCTTCTATTGATTAATCAGGCCATTTTTTATTCAAGGGCTGAATGAACAGGATACGCACGGTATTCGTTCGCAATTTTCTACTGCTAATTTTGCACATTTTTTTTTTACCCTCGTTTTCGGTCTTTTTCTTCTTAAAAACAATTACCATCTTTGCTTTATTTTTTGGGAGAATAATTGACTATGCAAAACTTTTAACACCACCAGTTTTTAGAAGAGGCATGGAGTTAGTTCTCCTTCCCCAACGTCAGCAGAAGGATGGTTGAAAAGGTCAGAAAGAAGGTAGAAGAAGATGAGGATTCGACTAAAAGGCAACAGCAGAGAGGAATCCCCATAGTCGACGATCTGACGTCATCAGAACACCAGAAATTGCTGAAATCCACGAGGTTATCAACAATGATCTCAGAAATTCGATGCGTGCCATTGTAAGGGAGAGTGTGGGTGAAAAGCTCATCAGGCTGGTGGTGCATGATGACATTCCCTACTTTTCATACAAGATGAGGATGCAACAATTTCTGTCTAAGGCGATGTAGGAAAGGCGACTAATCTGATCAACAAATTGAAACACCCGCTTTAGCCAGACATGCTGTGGTTATTTTGATAGGGCCTAGCAAAATTGTTGGTTCGCCTCCCCCTCGATCCCTCCAGCGGTACTTTGTCTTTATTTATTTATTAGTATTATTATTACGATTATCTACTCCAAGCATTTGTCTACCCGCACTTTGTACCAGGAGGAACTTTTCTCACCTGGACAGAGTTCGGTCCGCTAGACATGGTCCCTGCGTGGACTGCCACCTTGCCTGAGATCACCTAGTGCCGTGATATGATAATAATAGTTGATCACCCATCCTAATCGTTAGTGGACTCGCCTATCTCTACTTCTCTTTATTACATACCCGCCTACTCCATTCTAAACTTGCTCTTCTATCCACAGAGGTTCTTTTTGCCCGGCGCAATTTCGTTCGCTTATGGGTCCTTAGTCGAATGGCGGTGTATACCGTGAGATCCCTACCTCATGCGAGGGCCGAAAGCTCACCGGCTAAAGCAAATATTAGGCACGGAGTGTGTAGAGGAATAGAGTCTAATATGATCTGGAGGTCCACCTTGAACCCTTGGAAGGGCCACGTGGCTTAACCCGGAAACAAAAAGCGTGATAAGCAAGGAAGGAATCGGGTGAACATAGCTTTATCAAACCATCTGTGTTTATCTTGCGAGGCCTATTTCTTGCGCCCGAGGCGATTTAAGCTCGCCTCGCATACTCGGGCCACGAGAGAGCCCCAAGAGCTATTCGATCGGCTCTTATCTCGGATTCCCCCCCCCCCCTTTCCCCCAGCTGAAGCCGGTGACTTCAGATTCCAGGAGAGCACGCTGTGGCTCGATGCTATTCCGCCGCCCGCCGACGACCTATATAACCGGAGGTTTCCTGCTGTATTGGCAGTACAGCACGCCCGCGCACGAAGACACATTACGTTCTCGAGTCGGATCCTCCGTAGATTATTCGGGTACCGACGGCTAGAATCTCTCCGCTGTGGACATTGCCCCAGTCAATTGGCAGCAACTCATAACGGCCGTTCTTCCGTGAATTCGCGCCAGTACTCCCTCATCGAAAACCCTGAGGTAAAACCAGTCCCCCTTTATCAGAATCCTTAGGTATAACTAGTAATTTCTTCCCCCCCCTCCCCCATCGAGAACCTTGAAGTAAAACATTCTCTTGGTGCATCCTTGCCTCCCTGAGCTACCTCCCTTTCGACGCTTACCCCGTGCAAGACGTCGACGCTGCGGACCTCGTTATAATCTGGTGTCCCTCGAACCAATTGTATTATTTACATTGCGGCTTAGTGTAGCCCCTTTTAAGACGCTGATCCGAGTTAGGTAATTAACCGCTTTAATCCCTTGGATTTGCCCCTTTGCTGACACTGAATGTGTCCGTTATTTATTTGATCACGTAACTCACCTAACCCTCTTTTGTAGATATTTAATATTTCTTTTGTTATTAAACTTTATTTTTGTAGCATCCTTTAAATAACAATAAACGACTATCGGCCATAATTAACCTTTAAGGCAATCTGCACTCACTTATTTTTTGATAATTATTATCCACACCTTCGAGGGACGAATTTCTCCCCCATTCTCATTATCCTCCCCAACTGGTGGGACAAAGCCATTAGCGTGCCATTATAAAATCTGCAATTCCCCCCCCCCTTCCCTCCAAAATACACACAAATAAAAAAAATTGAGTCTTCACGGGTTAAAAAGGGCTAAAGATGCTAATAACCTTCTTGGGGGATTAAAAGACCCAAAGGAGAAATTAAGGTCTCTAGCAATTTTAGTTAAAAACCGTTCACGGTTCAGATAGACACATATAACAATTAAATATGGAAGGGTTGTTCCACGAACATAAAAATAACTTGATGCTACTCAAATAGCATATATATATAGCATATATATATATATATATATATATATATATATATATATATATATATATATATATTGAAGTCCACAGCTGTGGCAGCGTTATTAATTTTAACTTGTATTTTCTTAATATTTCTTACAAGTATTTTAACGAGGTCTTCAAGCGAGAAAAACATCCGCGAATGACATGCTTTATTCCTATACTACTTTCGACCATGTTAGGTCATCTTCAGGAAATTAACAAAAATGGAATTGTTCAAAAATTGCTACATTATATATAGTATTTCTACACGAACATAAGTATTACAAATATTAGCCAATCATGGCGCGGGAAAATTTTTAAGGGGAAACTAAGCGCTACAAGAAACATATAAAATTGGAAGGCTCAGTTGCCTCGAAGACCCCTTTAAAATACTTGTAAGAAATATTAAGAAAATACAAGTTAAAATTAATAACGCTGTCACAGGTGTGAACTTCAATAGAACCTGCATACAACATGACCTTTTTCCTAATTATATATATATATATATATATATATATATATATATATATATATATATATATATTATGAAATCTGGTGCCATGTTCAGTAGGGTTTTTACAAGGTTTTTAAAGAGGTCTTTTAAAAAGCTCCTATTTATGAGTAGCGTTCAAGTTATTTTTAGGTTCGTGGAACAACCCTTCCATACTCCATATTTAATTGTTGTGTGTGTCTATCTGGACTGTGATCGGTTTTTAACTAAAATTGCTAGAAACTTAATTTCTCCTTTGTGTCTTTTAATCCCCAAGAAGGTCATTAGCATCCTTAGCCCTTCTTAACCTGTGAAGGCTCAAATTTTTTATTTATGTGTATGGAAGGGGGGGGGGGGGGGTATTGTAGATTTTATTTAGCAAAGCAAGGCTCCCACGTCTATTAATGCATATTCTTTTCGTGTGCGTATGTTTGCGCTCATCCAGGTCGTTAACCTCGTCGCGTGTCTGCGGCCAACTTAACTTCCTCACAAAATGTCCTCTTTCGACAAATTTAAATTGCAAGGCGAAGCCCTCGGATTAACCGGCAAAGACCTCATTTCATACATCCAGGAAGAAGAGAGGCATGAAAGAGGAGAAAAAAGAGAAAGAAGAGCATAAAAGAGAACGAGAAGAGCAAGAAAGATCGGATAGAAGAAAACGAGAAATTCGAGAGAAAGAGAGAGTGAGAAAGAGAATCCGACAGCATGAACTGGAGCTACATAGCAGCCGTCTGAGAGCCTCTCCATTAACCTACGTACGGAAGCCCCCCGTTCCGCGTCATTCAAGCTTCCCACGTTCAAAGAAGGTGAGTACTTTGGATCTTATCTCAACCAAAATATTCGAAGTCAATCATTGGAAAATCGAGGCAGACGGTGTCGCTAAATTACCCCCTTCCCCCTTCTCAGCTCCCAGCTCCGGGATATTTTTATTTCCCTTCCCTCAGAAGCCACCATCGACTATTCCACCCTCAAATCTGAGCTGTTGGCGGCTTACAACATTCCCCCCCCCTCCCCCCCACTTTTACCGTTCAAAATTTCGACATGCCCGAATCCAACCAGGTCAGACCTTCCGTCAATTTGGTTACACCATCCAGCAAAATTTTAATTTTTGGTTAGACGCTTCTAAAATCGCCCACGATTATGAGTCTCTAGTTGACTTTGTCCTTAAGGATCAATTATTGGCTGCGCTGACCACAGAAATCCGCGCATTTGTGAAGGACCGTAGGTGCTACATCTTTAAGGAGTGCATTGAAGAGGCGAATGTCTACGCGACAAGCCATAACCTCTATCTAAAGGACAATAAGAAGAATGTCCCTCCATCTCCCAAGTCCAAGATGAATAACTCACGATTCCCTCCGCGTAGCGCTCATAAATTATTTAAGCTATCGGGGCCCCTCTAAACCCAGAAGTTTTTTCCCATCGGAACCGAGAGATATCACACCTCTTATTCCCTATTCCCCTGCGTCGTCATTCCCCAGGAGACAGATAGTTTGTTTTACATGCAGAGTGGAAGGGCACTTGCATCCAAACTGCCCCCCAAATTCCCAGCTCCGGAATAACTCCGCTCACCAAGTCCACCAAGTGCGCGCCGCTCCTGCTTCCCCATCATCTCGCCCTGAAACCCCCACTCCTCTCTCGCCCCCCCTTCTTATGGGGGGAGCTTACGCTTCGCTTCTAAGATTAAAATTTAAAATATAAGAAAAGCAGCCATGGATAAATTTTTATAAATTTTCTTAACTTCGCCAATTATAATAATTTTAAAAAGAACTCTAAACTAAATTTTCCCCTTTTCAAAATATTACGTTGAAATATAGTTATTGAAGATATATAAAAATAAATTTTCTGAACTTAACCATTTGTAATTCTTTGGGTCTTAAAAAATTCACAAAATTTCAATACTTACTAATATATTTATTTCTGAACTTCACCATTTTGTTTTTGATATTATAAAATAATTATTAGAAATATATTTGATAAAAAAACATAAGTCACAACTATACTAAGATGAAATTATTATTCAAATACTCAAAAAAATCCCCTTCTTAAATTATAATTAGTGATGATAATCCTTTATTTGTGTAGTATAATATCCATGTATCGTTCATTATGGTCTTACGATTAACATACTCTATCGTCCTAGCTCTCTGCTCATTTGCCCACCTGTTGTTCCCTACATTTACTGAATGGCCCTCACCTTAACTGCCTCATTGTACTTTCCTCGACACCCTGTGCCATACCCCCCTTTAGACAGTCACTTAACACTCACAACTCACCCATTGCATACAAATCCTCCCTTCCTAAGAAAGCTATCCCTGTATACATAAACACTAGTCCCATACTATCACACAATACTTTCACTCTTTCATTTATCCCAACTGTGCGTGACCCTCTCACTACCTAGGTAAAATTCCTGACACTACTCACCTCTTTCTACTATCCCGAAACTTCCCTAACAAATCCCTATATCGAGACACTAGCTCCTACGACCTAGTTTTTCCTATCTCGTTCACTCCCACATGCTAAAAACCAACTGCATCCCTTTTAGTTATATTCACTCTCCTTTCTATCCTCTCATTCACACCCGCTACACGTGCACCTTGCAAACATACCCGCGTCCTCTTCTTGCCCTCGCGTTCACAAAATGGAGCTTCATTTGCTTTACAAGCGCCTATATCCCTCCATCCCCCGTTCTCCTAGGTCTCCTATGACACAACCTGTTATTACAGGTAATAGACTCAGACATACACGATGAACCTAGGTCTATCATCCCATATTATTGACAGCGGCAGCCCTACTTACATCAGAAGCAGGAGATGCCTCCCTAGCTACCTGCTTCCTTCCTCCCTTTATCACCCTCTACTCGCAACTATCTCCACTAGCCCTTCTAGGTCCTACCTAATCTAAATGGGCTAACCTTACGATTTTCCTAACTCCTTGGGAATAGTGCTGATGTCCTTTCTAAGCTCGGTGAATACATGCTCCATCCTAGATATCCTTTCTAAATCCTGCGCTCTTCCCTCCTCTAATTTACCTAAGACGGTCAGGCGCAAACTGATTTTCATAATAATCTAATCTAATTTTCCAATATATGGTTGTGTCAAAATAATCTAAGCTAATCTTTCCAGATATGGTTGTGTCAAAATAATCTAATCTAAGCTACATAGATATGGTTCAGTGTCAAAATAATCTAATCTTCCCAGATATGGTTCTGTCAAAATAATCTAAGCTAAGCTTCCCAGATATGGATCAGTGTCAAAATAATCTAATTTTCCCAGATATGGTTGTCAAAATAATATAATCTAGGTCAAAGTAGATAAGATTAAATTGGTAATAGAAAAATTAACTGGTATATTTGCAATGGTTTTGGAGGGGAAAACGTTACCTGAGGATTGGTGCAGGAGCTTGACTGTGCCGATTTATAAAGGCAAGGGGGATGCACTGCAGTGTGAATAGTACAGAGGTGTGCGGCTGCTGGAACATGCCATGAAAGTATTTGAACTAATACTGGAACGGCGGTTGAGGCAGATGGTAAATGTTGGAGCCAGACAATTCGGCTTTCGTCCTGGCAAGTCAACAATGGACGCAATATTTTTCCTAAGGCAACTCCAAAAGAAGTATCATAGGAAGAACAAAAGAGGTTGTATCACATCTTTTTGGATTTGAAAAAGGCATTCGAGAGTTCCAAGGAGGGTGATACGGTGGGCCCTAAGAAGACAAGGGGTCCCTGAACGGTTGGTTATGGCATTGTATGATAGATCAACATCTCAGGTAAAAGTTATAAATGGGCTTTCAGAGCAGTTTGATACAGGAGTGGGAGTACACCAAGGATAGACCCTTAGCCCCCTTCTGTTTATTATAGTAATAGAAGAGGACACTAGGAAGTGCGGCGGGAAAGGGATATGGGAGTTGCCATATGCCGATGATCTGGTTCTAACGGCAGAGACTAAAGCGGAGGTGATAATGAAGTTTGATTTGTGGAAGAGAGAGATGGAAAACAGGGGATTAAAGTGAATATGGACAAGACAAAAGCAATGGTGACACGGAATAGTGGAAAAGAAAAAGATTCACTCTGGACTGTGGCTATGTGGAGTTTGTGGAAGGGGAGTAGGGTCAAATTCAGTTCTCTGCAGGGAGTGCAATAAGTGGTGCACTAAAAGATGTTCAGGGTTGAGAAGAGTTAGTGGGGTGCAGAAGTTTAGGTGTACAAAGTGCGTTGAAGAAGTTGAGGAGGAGGAAGACACTGTGTGGGAGGTGGAAGGTGGTAGGCTGGAGGAAGTGGAATATTTCTGCTATTTGGGAGATATTCTGGACTGCGAAGCTGGAGTGGAGAGGGCTGTTAGAGATAGAGTTGCCAAAGCTTGGTCTAAATGGAAGCAAATTGCAAGTTTATTGGTGAACAAGGACCTACCACCCAAAGTTATGCCCCAGACATATGAAGCATGTGTAAGATCATTGCTGTTCTCTGCATCCGAAACATGGGTCCTCTCGGAAAGAATGGAGAAAATCTTGAGGAGTAGTGATAACAGAATGATGAGATGTATGGTTCGAGTCAAGTGGCAGGATGAAATTACAAATGAGGAAGTGAGGAATAGGTGTGGTCTGGATAAGAGGGAGACTGAGGTGGTATGGTCATGTGATGAGAGCAGAGCCTGATGATCCTATAGGGAGGGTGAGAGAGATGATGGTGAATGCTAGAGCGCCTAGAGGTAGGCCAAAGAAAGCATGGTGAGATTGTGTTAAGGAGAATGTGAAAAACCTCGGTGTTAGCGAAGAGTTGGTTTATAATCGTGAGAGGTGGAGATCAGCTATCAAACGTCCAACCCTCCGAGGAGGAACAGAGTGACGTAAAACGTTAAGAAGAAGAAGAGTAGATTAGATTACAGTCTACGTTACAGTGATGTAAAATGGGAAGAAACATTAAAATGTTTAAGGAAAAAAAATAAGTTAAGTGATCTTTCTTATGGTTGGTCCTATACTCTTTTTATACTGGTGGTTCTTATTGTGTAGCGATACACTGCAAAGGTTTAAGAGATCAGAGTCAATATTTTCCACATGCGGTACAGTTTCCTCCATTCCATTCACTTCACAAAATGACTATAAAGTTACCATTCCCTTCTCATTAAGAGAATTAGCTCTCGTTTGCGGTGAATTGAATTTGTTGTCGATACTGCGAAGGATTTGTGCGGACGTAATTCGACATTATTTCTTGATTAGTCTAATTGGCATTAGACTTTTGATTGTCCCGTATAGGATTTAGTACACGTTGGTTAAAAAAAATCCTCGTTTCTTGACAAAAGCTTTGGTTAGTGCTATTTTTTATCTCACCACTACGGTAACCATAGAAGTCATCGGCGTTCATGCTCAACACTATTTAAAGGTGGTGGGCTCTGAAATAAGACCTCCCTTTCCGGAACGGTGGCAGATTCAGGAGAGTTCCACTTCATTCTGCTTATCAAAGTAGTCCCCCTTCTTTTTATTATTCGGACTGCGTACCTTACATATTTTTTACTTCCCACTACTTCACCCATTTACGAAGACTCTTCGCAAGGTTATGACGGAGGGGCTTCGATGGTTATCGCCTTATGATCACTTATGATTTATCATCTCTTACTTGGAATAGTCTTGTCTCACATCCATTGAATTCACCGTCCTCCGTTCGTAGCGCCATCTGGTCAACCTTTTAATAATGACACTCATATCAGTGAGGCTCAAGATTGTTAAAGCAGTAAATGTGTTACACAATGTTTGCATCTATAGCAATGTACAGGTTCTGTATAAAATATCTGGTGACAAAATAAAAACTTTAAGCTTGTGTGTGGCAGCCGAAAATAGACTATACACTTGCAAACTATGTTTGGGGGTTGTAATTTACAATGCATTGCCAATTTCTTCATTAAATGCTCCATTAGTAAATAAAACTGGTTGTTTTGAATAATATAAAGATTTTCCTTCCTTTAAAGGTCCAAGGTCCATGTTCATCTCATTGTTATGGCTTCTGTCTGATAACATAAATAATTTGATTCATTTTCTTGTCGGAGAAAAGCAGGATATTTATTTATTGTTGTTCCCTGTATGGAGGAGGAAAACTAGGGCCATCATTGCATTAAGGCGTCTCGCAGTAGACGACTGTAGTGACAAGTATGCGCTAAATGGGCGGAGAAGTTGGAATGTTTTGGCGTTGCAATAATAATATGAATACATTCAATGTTTTTGTTTCGTCTTGCGAATTTCGCGGTCAGGACCTAACTTACCGCTCTGTGTCTGTTCTATTTCTTTAAGGTTTTAAAAATCTTCAGTCACTATTTCTTGGTCCAAATTTGATATGATCTTTTCCCCATCGCGTTTTTGACGCATACAAATTGTATAGTTTGGGTTGATGACGGGGATCTGTTGTTTGGTAATCTCCTTATTTGTAGTCTTATTGTTTTAGTCATCCATTTAAATTAATACTTTGTCGACATATTTTTCTCGGCTTAAGAGTTTTTACTATCTCAGGCTGAAAATAAAGGAGTCTTCAAATTGCCTCCGTGGGAATTCTTGCCCGACATTTGAGTAAAATATTCAACGATACAACGTAGATGGAGGTGTGGGGGGGGGATAGGTCTGTTGTGTTTGATATTTTACCCAAGGTGACGTGGAGTATTGTTTTGTTTTACCTTTACGTAAGATAGAATGCTCTTATCTCCAGGAAAATAATTGGATTTTTTTAATTATTGCATTATTTCCCTTCTCTCAGGTAACGAATATTTCCTATTTATAATAATGAACAAACGCACTCCACCCTCCCCGCCATCTCTCTACCCTCCCTCTTCTTTCTCTTGCTAACTAAAATAGTTTAAAGGAATGGCTGTTTATAACTACAGCTCTTATTAACATTTTTGGACGAGCCTTTCCCCCAAAAGTTATACATTGAATGGGGCTGACCTCGAGTGGACCTAGTGCTCATACTTGGTCCTGAGTTCAAAATATTTCAAGGTCCTTGAATGTGATCCGTTCAAGGAAAGATCTTCAGCGAAATGTCTTCAGATTCATAGGATTCTCACAGAGTTAGTTGTACGTGAAGCCGGTGGAGAGAATGCCACGTTTCGGTCAGTACTTTGTTGTCTTGTCTCTTTCGGGGGAGGGTCCTTCTCTACGTTATGTTGACTGGTTACAGTGCGTGAAGATGGGTCGCAACCACTTAGGATAGATGCGGCTTCTTCCGAAGTATGCTAGACCTTTAAACAAAACTTATTATCATTCTATTTCAAGATACCACATACCAATGAGGGTCAGGTCCCTCCTAGTGGGGTTTTAAGAATAAGAGTATCTTATTGTTGAACTGGGTATATTCTACTATAGTAATAATCTACACTTCTCAAAATTGGGATGTTTTATGACCCTTTGGGCTAAGCATTATTAAATACAATCCAAGTGTCGCCCTGCAAAATCGAGGTTCAAAATTCTCCGGTCAATCGGACCTTCTGAAGAATCTTTTTCTTATTATTAATAGCACCACTCGTCTCTTCTTCGCATACACCTGGGAGCTCGAGGAGAGGCACGTCCTTCCGACCCACTGAGTTGGTTTCAAGCTGGTTCATTCACTCTCTCCATTTATGCCCCCCATTTTTCCTCTAACTAGGTCTAAGAACCTGGCCAGCTACCTCACGCCGTATCACGAGAGACGTTTTGGAACATCTATAAACATCGCTTGCAGGTCGCAAGAGACCAGGCTTGAGAGGGTCATGGCGTAGGGGCACGAAAAGTGAGAAGATTGAATTTGCCCAGTAACCATTCGTCTGCGCCTAATGGGCTGACCCCATCCCTGTGGCCTTTCTCGGGTGCTGACATCTGTACTCCCCATGGGGCGGTCTTTACTACCCTGTTGGCTGCCAGGCAAACTGAAATCTCGCATTTCCACGTCACTTGACATGATGCGGCCTTTTTTTAATGTTTTGAACCATTAAAATATACATTTTTTTCTTTTAAAAAAAGTATTTTTTCATGTATACTAGTCAAATATACCTAATAATTAACAGAATCGCATTAAGAATGGTCACAAAAGCGATATAACTTGTCTAATTACACTTATTTAAAATTTGATAACTGCAACCGCATAATAGTATAGATGAGGATGGTCAGAAGATGAGCGAGGATTCGGATAGCAACAAGAAGCTATTCTAGAAGGAATTGAGAAGGGTGAAGAACCAGTAGAAGGAGAGTTGTGTAAACATCAAGGACAAGATCGGCAGGGTACATTCCACCGTCAGCCGACTTCGATGCCGTGAACCTCCGCCGCATCGTAGCACGGTTGCTGAGACCCTTCTCCTTGCTCGGAGATCTAAATGGTAGACACCCCATCTGGGGAGACTACTCGATTAATCCCTGGGGTAAAATCTTTGGCGACCTGATCGACGAGCTGGAGATAGGTGTCATAAATGTGGATGCGTTAACTCATCAATGCCCGAGAACCGCTTCATTTTCTTGCCTCGACCTATCTTTGTGCTCTCCATATGCACATCCTGATTTTGGGTGGAGGGTGGTCTATGACCTCCATGATAGTGATCACTTTTCTATTCAAATATCATTTTCTGGGCCGCTGCCGCCCGAGAACCCGCCCCGGTGGTGCTTGGCGCGGGTGCAGTGGTCTGCATTTAAGGAAATGACTGATTTCTCGATCTCAGTCGAAGAGTTAAGTTTAGTTGATGAGGCCGTTGAGTTTTCTCTGGCAACCTCATCGCCGTGGGCCTAACTACTATTCATAGAACGTCTGGCCGTTTTGCACGCCGACCACTCCCGTGGTGGTTAACGGAGTGTGAGACGGCCCACAAACAAAAGCGTTATGCCTACATACGCTATAAGCGCCGCCTGAACGATTTCACTGTCGGTGAATTTTGTCGGGCTAGGGCTAGGTTCCGGTATATTTCGAAGCACGCCCGTCGCTCTTCTTGGCGGGCATACGTGTCTTCACTTAACGGTAAGACCCCTCTAGCATAGGCGTGGAAGCGAGTCGAAAGGATTTGGGGCAAGTTCTCGCAGGACCCCCTCCCGTTCTCCAGGAGAATAGGATCGCAATCTCGGAACCCCGCGTCCGTGGCAGAATGATTCACCACCGCTTTCTTCGCATTCTCTAGCCGGGATGTTGCTCCGCCAGCATTCAATGCCCGTCGTAATGTCGTGGAACTCCGCCGACTGGACTTTACCTCCAGAGGCAGAGAACCCTTCAACGACAGGTTTACTGTGAGTGAGTTGCGTTCCGCTCTCGCTTCGTATCCAGACACCACCCCTGTTCTGGCGTTGCCCGTACGCCATGGTTCGACACCTGGTGAGCGAGGCATGGTCTTTCTGTTAGATTTTTTCAACAGGATCTGGGTAGAGGGTATCCTCCGAGATTCCTGGCGAATCGCTATTGTGCTCGCCTTTCGCAAACCGGGGAGAGATCACTCTACTCCGGTGGTCTAACCGCTTGCGTGTGCAAGTTGATGGAGAAATTGGTTAATGTTAGATTGGCCTTTATTCTGGACAGCTGGGGCAATTTGTCTTATGTACAGTGCAGCTTCCGCAAATTCCACTCTACGTCGGATGCTCTGCTCCGACTGGAAAATGCCGTCTGTGAGGCCTTTCTAAACAGCACTATACCATGGTGTTTTTCGATCTGGAGAAAGACTATGATACCGCATGGCGATATGGTATGGGCGAGGGGACGCCTCCCAATCTTAATAGCTGATTTTTTCGAGATCGTCGATTCTGAGTACGGGTGAGGGCTAACCCTCTCCGGCCCAATGGAGCAGGAGAGCGTGTCGCGCAGGGAAGTGTCCTCAGTGTCACACCCTTTGGCCTGAGCATTAAAGGCATCAACTCGGTGCTACCGGAAGATGTTCTCGCTACGCTCTACGTGGAAGACCTTTCGATCTCTTTTGGCGCAGCCCAGATGCCAACTCTGGAGCGTGGACTCCAACAGGCATTGAACCGCGTTTCTCGCTATGCCGAAGCTCACAGGCTTCGGTTTTCCTTGGTCAAGACTAAGGTATTGCACTTCTGCCGCCATCCACGGCTCCATCCTGACCCAGACTTGATTCTAAATGGGGTGCGCCTGGAAGTGGTGGACTCGCATCGTTTCCTGGTCTTGTATTTGACGGACGCCTCAGCTGAAAGGATGGTGGACTCGATCCACCACACCGGCCTTCGCCTGGCTACCGGTGACTTCCTTACTTCCTCCATTGAGAGCCTACTTGTTGATGCTCGGGATATGCCACTCGCTCCGCGTCGTGCACAGTGTTCGCGCGAGCCCGGCTCTCCCGAAGTCGCCAACAGCTCTCACTGCATTCACATCTGATCTCGACGGTGCCTATGCCGCCGAGAGACGCCAGTCATACCCTAAGCCCTTCGGGTTTAGGGCCAAGAAACTAATCAGAGAGCTAGGTATAGCTCTCGATGCCCCTGGTTCTGCCCAGGACGCCACCCTGGAGGGTACCACCTTTGAATATTTGTCGCCACGCCTATTCTCCCAAAGCTTGTACAGCGCCGAGAGTATTGCGTTCGACCTTTTTGGAGCACATTTCGTGTCACACTGAAACTGTGCCTGTTTTGACGGATGGCTCCACGTCCCAAGAGGGTGTGTTTTCCACGCCGTATCCCCTCTGTTTGAAGTCAGCGGGGCTCTGCCAGGCGCTGCTTCTGTCTTCACGGCCGAGTTGGTTGTAATACACCGCTCGGTACGGGATATAACGCGACGTGCCCGGTTCGGCGACCAGATTGTGATCTATAGTGACTGACAAAGCGCCCTTAGTGCTCTCGAGGCATTAGAATTCCCGCATCCCCTGATTCACGATATCGTGACGTTACGGCTTTGGCACCCGGGCGGATGTCGAGATTATCTTCTGCTGGATTATTGCGGGAAATGAGGGCGCCAAAGTGTACTCGAGGAGTGGGCGACCAGACCAGCGTTTCGCTCTTCTTCACACCCATTACATGACAGGAATACGGACTGCTTGGCAATGAAGATGGGAGACGGTCAAGGGGAACCTAAAGTTGGGTGCCATTGCGCCGCGACTGTTCCCATGGACCTACCCTTCAATTCCGCGACAGCTTCGGCTTGCTTTCTGTCGTCTCCGAATTGGACACACTTGCGGGACGCACCGCTATTTGATGGAGCGCTCGGCTGCGCCCTACTGTGATGACCGCGTTGTTCTCTGACTTTTCGGCACATTCTTGTTGAATGTCCAAGTCTGGGTGATCTTCGCGCACGCTACCTGTCCTGGTACCTGGATGAGCGGGGTCGCTACCGCTTGTCCCTTCTACTCGAGTCGGTTTCGTGCTCACTGACTTGTGGAGTTTATGACTTTTTGGACTAGGCTGGCCCCCTCCACTTTATTTAACCGTTTTTTTTTGTTGTTGTTTTGTAGGTTACACGTTACTGAGCCGGGGGATGGGAGACGGGCCTTCCCCCGTCGCCAGAGCGTGCTTCCTCCATCTTGCCCTTTTCATTTTTTATTGTTGTTTTTTGTTTTGCATATTATTTTAATGTAACCTAGTACTAGGCTGTCGTGAGTACAGCGACTTATGCCCAAGTAGGCAGTCGCCAGATGTGCACCTAAAATTAAAAAAAAAACAAACAAAAGACCCCCCAACGTTTTAAGTCTTCAGGATTGACAGATGTTAAACCCAAAACCGGTAGACCTCGTAAAACGTCACCAAGACATGATCGGAAAAAAGGTTAGAATGTCACTGAAGGATGGGTTTAAGAGTGCTGCTGAGATATCCTTAACTGGGCGTTTAGGAGGGGGAGTAAGCGAGCGACGCCATCATTTTCGAGATCCCATCTATTGATCTGAAAGATTCTCTCCAAATGGGTAAAAAATGACCCATATTCCTCTCCATCATTAAAAGCGGGAGGTTTGACTGAAGGAGTTTAGGGAATTTCAGCCCGGGAACCGATGGACTGAGAATCCATTTGATTTTGACTCATTTCCAGCTCATGTTGCCTAATTTGTTCACGTTCTTCCATCTCCATTTTCAGTTTGTTCTCCTCCATCTCCAGTTTTCTTAGTTCCGCCTCCCTTCGCTCTGCCCGTTCGTTCCTCTCTTCTTCTTGTACGTAATTTAGCCAGTCTTTCCCCAAAAGACCTAACATTTCACCCTGACTTGAATTTTTAGAAGGATGACATTGTTACGCAGTTAACTGAGTGAACACTGACACGCGAACGAGCTAGGAAACTACCCACACGAGACGAATACTTGAATATTCGTGAAGGCCTTGATCACAAAAAAAAAATTATGATACAGCTACCTACCTCTGCTGTTTCTAAGCGCGAAAAAAAAATAAAAAGGTCCTACCGGAATTAGGAGACCAAAGACCTTAACTCTTTTGGATTAATAACCAGGAGAGTCTCCAAAATTCAAACACAATAAAAAAAATTAATTACCTGGGGTCCAACACAAAATCTAAATATATTAACGTTCCAATGCTCTTCAATTAACTTGAACTTGCCTTCTGCCAGTACAATACAAAAATAAAAATAAAAAGGATAGACGTGAATAACGAGGGAACTTCTAATGTCGAAATTAAAATGACACGGGTTTATAAAACCCCCAAACACACTTGACACCAAAATTATATAATATGTATATTAATAAATATATATGTTGCGGTGTGACATTATATTATATAAATACCATATTATATATATGGGGAAAGGGACTAATAACTTAAAGGCGAACCGACAAGGAGGGGGGGGGGGAGGGACGCCACGAGTTTCGATGCGCGGAGCAGCGAGAAAAGAGTGCAAAACGAGGTCAGGTAAAATTTGTGCAATGGCAAAGCTCAAGGTTATTTAAAGAGGCATGTACAAAAATATAATTTCACTTACATAAAATAAGAGAATCAATGGGAAAAATTAAATTGGTAAATGAGGGGGAAATTGCAGAGTTGTTCATCGGACTCTGAAGTTAGAAATTAATGCGTTACAGGAGACTATTCCAATGGGGAGGATTAACTCAAATGGGTTGCTCAAGGGAAGGAGGGGTTGGCTTAGGGAGGATTCCGGGTGAGACGTCAGGGTAAGGTTTCACGGATATCTTCTGCAGGCAATAAACGTGAGGGCGAGGGCGCTTGGAGCTTCTGAGCGGAAAGTTGACGTGATAACGGTTCTCCAAAAGGGGGGCGGGGGCGGTAATGTCCGGTCCAGGGGAGAGTATTTCGGCCACCCGAAGACAAGGAGGAAACGAGGAGGGCTTCAACAGGAGTTGATGAGTGGAGTCGGAAAAATCGCTCGGTGGCGATCGTCAAATGGAATTACCTCACTAGCTGGGCTAATTCCAACACACAAAAAGTTCAGCCGTCACTTTGCTTCGTTTTTAGCACCTGACTTGGAACTAGGGGAATGCTTCTTGGATCCTCGCGGGACTCCTCAACTCTGTGTCGCCCACCTGGAAGAAGAGCCATATATATCCGAGGCTTCCCCCGCAGGGGTGGGGGAAACAGCGCTACTCTCGAATGGCCTCGAATCTTCACGCCTAGGCGATTCTAACCCGCGAAAAGGTGGTCCAAGGTGGACTCGGTTTGAGGCTACCGCTTGTGGATATCGCGGGGGGGGGGGAGGCTTGCCAATTTAAGCCTAACCAAATTCTAGAATTTTCTTTAGTACATGGACGTCACTTCCGTTTGGAAGATTATTGGAGATGGGACGCGAAGGAGAAATCCATCCCATTGCATATGATGCCCCAATCAAGAAAAAAAAGATATGCAAAGAATACAGAATAAGAACCTAAGATTGATAACGAACACCGGGAAGAGAAAAAGGAGAAAAATGAGCGACCTACACGTAGGTACCAATTTACCACCAATAAATAGTTCCCAGAAAATGGCCAGGAGATATATGGGAGAAAATTATTAATTTCGCACAAGTGTTTATTTGCAGAGCATATCCCTCTTCCCATATATCCACGCGCTCAACTTCATTTCCGAAGCTCAAGACATCAGTTGAAGGAAAAAGAGCCATTTGGGAGGAATTCAGGAAGAGTAGCAAAAGTAACACAAAAATTTACCGAAGAGAAAAAGGAAAGATTATCGATAACGACAAAAAATACCGGACAGAGAGACGAATTATCCTATGGTAATAATCATTGAATAATGAGAACCAAATATGAACTATACACGTATAAGACAACACTGACAGAACATGACAAATAAACAAACAACCGATAAAGGAACTAGCATGAAAGAAATATAAAACAAAAACACGATATACAGAGCTTATAAAATTCCCCCAAAGGCATGAATGCCATTACACACAGAACAAAAAAACAACATAAAAAACGAATATGAATTAATAGACGGATGTTCCCTCCCGATAGCTATAAACCAGAGTAGCCTAGGCAGTCTTGAATGTGAAAAAGGAAGAAGGAATGATGAGTAAATGCAGTATGGTGGTTCGGAATCCACATTAATCAGCATGGATATTGCTTTTTCACCTATGACTAAAGAGGTTGCTCACTCTCTTTTATTTTTCATTTTTCCATCTTCTACTATAAACCCTCTACGAAACCTTGCTCCGGACTTTCTCCAACCACTTGAACTGAAGCTCAGAAGTGTGGAAAGTTTCTCCAGGATCAAGTTGGCCGAAGGTATCCTCCTCTTCTGTGCCCCCACCCCCCCGATCATGGGTGAGGGGTGGATGGGAGGGGAACCTGCGAGCCCCCCCCCCTTTTAAAAAAGGACCTTTTGGTTTAAAGTCTAGCACGCTAACCAATATGCTGCCAAGCCATATATATATATATATATATATATATATATATATATATATATATATATATATATATATATATGAATCCATTAAACTACATAGAAAGAGAAAACGGAATAATTTTTCCTTGCAGTAATATTTTTATTACCTTTTTTCGAGAAAATCCGTGCTAATGGATTAATGGTTTACTGGATTCATTTTCATCATTCTCTCGCGCTACTTTGAGAGATATATAAATATATATATATATATATATATATATATATATATATATATATATATATATATATATATATATATATATATATCATGAAATTCAAGATCAAATAAATAGCTTCTGAAAAGCAAATAAATATCCGAAGCTTGTTTATCTATTTGCTTTTGTCTGGACCGGTTATTTATTTAAAAGTGTCGCCAATTCACCCTCATCCGTCTTTCCAATCTTGGGCCTGACGTGAATGATCCTGAAATGGCAGCGATAAAGCAAAGAATTAACGCCGTCTCTCCCTCCAGATTCAGAGGGGATAGTTATGCAATTGGGCCTAATTGTCAGTGACGTCTCAACTCTAGCGCCCTTTGATTTCTGTGGTTCTCATTTGGCAAAAGACGAACGTCAAGTTCGTGGTTAAGATTTCTTGAATGTACGATGAAGGTTTTAGAATACAAACCCCGCTCACCAGCCCCCGTGTTATGTGAATTAATATGTAATCGTGCCTCCCCCCCCTCCCTTAGGTAGGTCTGCTTCTAGGTTTCTCCACTTTACCCCCCTTTTCTCCACTTTTATTACAAGCTTATTTCTTCCATATTTTGTCGGGCGAGGGGTAATTTCGCAGGCTACTCGCCGATCGGCTTTCGTCTATTCATCCATGGTCGTGGCCAAAATGAGGAAATAATCGATCCCTCCCAAATGGCATCTGGAAAAGACGGATTTAATAACATGCCTGCTTCCTTCCAACCCTTTTTCGCTTCTACCACCTCCATCTTTCTAGTTTATTAATATCCACACACCGGGCTGTATCAAATTTGCATTGCTAATGTCGCCCCTCCCCATCTAAAGCGTTAGTCTTGACTGGTTTTTAGAGTAGGCAATATTTAGATTGGTTGTTTTGGAAAAATTAAATGACCTCTCCACGGATACTTTGAGATGTGTGAAGTCTTAAGTTCCCTCGTTAGTTGGTGGTAGTTGTAGAAAAAGGTGAATGTGATTCCATGAATATTTGAAGTTAAACATATTTAAGACATAATATAGGCATCTTGCGAACGATTGAAAGTTCCTGTGTTTGAAAGAGAGGTTGCCACAGGTCTCTGTCTCTCATGGCGAGAGGAGGAGGGATTATAACTAGCTTCGATGAAGCTAATAAACTTGAAAAGAGCCTCTACGTTTGCAGTCTGAAAGGAATTTGTAAGATTTGAAACGTCGTTACAAGAGAAGCAAAATTTCCTGCAACATAAAATTATCTGACGATAAATCGAGTAAATACCAGGACAAAACAGTAAATGTAAACTTACTTTGCCCAACTCAATACTAAGTTAAAGTGATTTACCATCAACACACACAATATAAGAAATACTTAATAGATTAAAAAGTCAAGTGGAAAGGTGAGAAGAAAACTGAAGAGGATGAAGTGCATTTCGAAAGCGACTTTGAACCTTGTCCTCTTCCTGCGTAAGGGCTTTCGGTGGACCCCGAAAGCGAGAGTGGTCTTTGCAAGAAATCTCCCATCTATCTGATTTTGAAAATGTGTAACGTCGGAAAAAAGCTCCATACCCCCCACCCCTCTCAAACTCACCAGAAGGAGGCCCAAGATCGAGGGAACATCCCATTTGGGCCCCTATTTCAAAATGAGTACCCGCTTACTCCTCTCGCCTACGCCCGCTCCAAAGTAGGAAGGGAGGAGTTGCAAACGCGTTCCCAGAACCTGAAGACCCTGCCTTTAAAGTGGTAGCCAGTAAAATGTGTACCCAATTACTCGAAATAAAGTCATAAACTAGTCAGCAAGCGAGGGGATATAATTTGACCCGCCGACAATAGAGCGATCTGGTAGAAAGACAAAGAGGGCAGATAAATGAAAGAAATGTAGGCGGACGCTTCTGCAAAGAGGGCAGAACCATGGGCTGTACTTAATTACAAGTCCACACAGAAGAGACAGGTGAAAACAGGTAGATCTGCACCGGCGGGGGTGAAACCGCTGAATAAGGTGATAGAGGAGTTAGCGTGGCAAATGAAATCAAACTGATAGAGAGCTTAATGAAGAGCTTAAAGAGCTTAGGCTTTTTTACTAAGCGCTTTACGATCTCTTCATCATCATCCAATTTTAGTTCTAACCAGACGGAAAGCTTAAGCTACTATTCAATAACAACCGAGGAGGACGAAGCTATGCAAGATTCCTGAGCGCCATTAAATTGCTCGACAATGGAGATGAAGCACCATTCTTTGGGTGAAAAAAAGTGAAGAAATTATCGCAAGAAGATTACAAACGAACAAAAACCGACTATGGATACTAACCTGAAACAGGGACATAAATTCCGATTATAAAGCCAAGAAACCGAATAATGGATCAAGCAAGCACAAGAAATCGACGAACATCATCCCAAACCAGACCTAAAGATAAACCACAAATAAAACCTCAAAACTGCATTCACTTACATTAAGCATAAAAGTAAAAGAAAACACACAACGATAATAAATATAACCGTACAAAACACCATCATAACACAAACTTGAACACCAATAAAATAACCTAAATTCCTAACAAAATATGATGATAACAAAAAAAAATAATAGATCACCAAGCGCCTTTGAAATTCTTTGCTCACCTTATGCTTTCTTCCCTTTTCGCCACTAATTTCTCTTAATTTACTTACTTGACTCTTGTTTCCTTTATTCTTACCTCGCTTCTATTGGATATGGATTGCAAACTCCAGTATTGATGGCTCAGTTCGCCATTACAGCCGTGTACTTAGTTTTACTCCCATCGAATTACAAGTTTTCCTTTTCCTGATTATCTCCAATACGCATTTGGCATTTAATAGTCTTATGATCCCTGGAATTCTTTCGCTTAAAAGTTCGTATTAACAAATGGACTTCGGTTACAAACCTAAGGATGGAAGTTCTTGAAGTACGTTCTGAGCGAGTTTGCATTTTGGGGTGATGAGGCTTTTTCTGTTTTAGTCGTTCATGCCCTTATTCATTGTTTTCGTTCGGCTGGTTTTATTATTTTACCTGCTCTCCACACTAATCGTCTTAATATATTATGGCTAGGTTTGTTTTATTCATAATTAATTTAATATGCGAATCCTCTTCTTCTTTTTTTTAATTCTGTCAGGGAAATTTGTTCTTAAATCGAAGCTTCAAAGCGTGTGAGTTCGTCAACATAATGTGGTCGATCCACATATAGTACGCGATTAGTTACTGAGAACCATCATGCTTTTATATTAAAATTTTGGGGCTATACGGGTCACATATGTATGTTAAGCAATTTTACTCATAGCACTTTGATTCACTGCAAGTTAATGTGTATAGTGGAAATAGTTTGTTTCATAGAATCATCAAGAGTTAACGTTTATGTAGGTCCATTTCACGTTATTAGTTTTTTTCAGGGGGCGCGGTGGTATTTGCGAGCCTAGGTCTGGGTCCATTGTTTCATTGCAATAATAGAATTATTCATGAGGTCCTAATTTTGTGAGAGATTTGGTTGAAAACCCTCACCCTGAACCTCTCACAATAGCTCGACTCGTGCTATAGATGCAAATCCCTGGTTTTAAAATGCCTTTAAATCGCACCTCTTCCTGGCACTGTCTATTTAACTAAGTGGTGGGCACTAGCTTATATCAAAGGGTCGTTATTGCAGATCCGACCAAAGGGTTTAGATTAGCGGATTTAGGGACTTTGTAATGAGCTCCCTTCGAATGCATTGGTTAATTTAGGACGTTTGGCGAGTGCGCGCGCACACATACGTGTATAAAAGTGCGTTCCGACACACCCAACAAGGTATCCCACCTCCATTGACCCCTAGCGTTGCTATTAGAAGGTGGAAGATTATGACAATGGCGTGCTCTTCTTTGAACCCGTGTCCCCGTAGGTTTTTACATCGCTTCATTTCACTTGATTAACGAACCTCCTTTAGAAAGCTTTCGACAGCTATGCACTCGCTGGTGTGTGCTTTTTGTGGAAAATAAATATTGACTGATTGTTTGGTACAGGTATATTGATGATGTCATTTGCCTGTAGCCTAATTCTAAAGATGTTAATACTCGCAGCTTTCTTACCAAACCTAATTCACTCGTCCCTTCAATTAAATTTACCCATGATGTTGGAAATAATAGAACCCTGCCCTTTCTCGATCTTCTTATTCATAGAACACCGACTGGTTTTAAATACTCCATCTATCGCAAACCTACTAATTCAAACACTTATATTCATTTTTACTCTTTGCATAGTCCCAAAGTCAAACGTTCCGTTTTTTCCTCTATGTTTTTACGGGCTTTACGAGTTGTTAGTCCTGAATATATGGATTCTGAATTCTCCAATATCTTTGAAAGTGTCCATAAACTATGTTACCCTTATCCCTTTTTTCTAAACTGTCTTTCCTCTGCAAAAAAGACGTTATATAATACAGCTCCTGCTATCCTTTTTAATATTAAAAATATTTTGGTTTTACCCTTCTCTGTTTGTTTCATTGACCTTCCCAGTTGCTTTCAAATACAAGTAAACTATAAAAAACATTCTAGTTCACAATAATTGTAATAATATTGGGGGGAGTTTATTCAGTCGAATGTTCTGTTTGTCCAAGTAAATATTTTGGACAGACAGGAAAGCAATTATCTGTCCGTATTAATCAGCATAAATACAATGTTAGGAGAGCTGTAAATAATAGTGCTTTTTTGTGCATATGTCCGAAAATAACCACTTAATTAATTGGAATTCAGCAAAATTTATTTTTCGCTCAATTGACTCAGTTGTTTTTGCAATAACGCAATTGTAATTATGCGTTTAAGAAGGCAATGTTATATCTAAATAAGCTCTTCATCAAGCCATCGGAAGACCTTTTCATAATCACGAGAGGAGAACGTATAATCCAGCTTTTCTAAGCAATCTAAAGCAAATTGCTCTCTATCATATATATATATATATATATATATATATATATATATATATATATATATATATATATATATATATATATATAACTTAAATCACATGATACGTGATATAATGGATGCATTTAAAGGCCCAAAGAAATGAAAATTGGCATCACGACACTAAGGAAGACGACCATTGAAAGCTTAAGAAAGAAAATGTGAGATAGAGAAACGGAGAAAAATAGTGATGTACGCTTGAGGACACAGGTTCGAATCCTACTCCTTTATTTATTTTCATATAACGGTTAAAATTAGTTTTCCCTATTTTTCTCCGTCTCTATATCTCACATTTTCCTCCTTAAGCTTTCAATGGTCGTCTTCCTTAGTGTCGTGATGCCAATTTGCATTTCTTTGGGCCTTTAAATGCATATATATATATATATATATATATATATATATATATATATATATATATATATATATATATATATATATATATATATATATATATAAATATGCGTTATTAAAGTCAACAGCTGCGGCAGCGTTATTGATTTTGATTTGCAATTTCTTGATTTGCCTTACAAGTCTTTTAACAGGATCTTCGAGGAGAGAGAAAATAGCCACAAAAGACATATTTTAATCCTAGACGTCTTTCGACCGCAGTGGGTCATCTTCAGGGAAATATGGTAGTAACTTTCATAATCATGATATATTTGTAGGAAACAGTACAAGGAAGTTTACATTAATATAAAATAATTTATACAATGAAAAAAAATTATAGTTAACGGGGTGAAAAATAAAAATTATAGCTAAGGGGAAGGATTTAGTCGGAGGCAAAGATACATTCAGTGGGTCCTGGAGCAAGAATACACAGGAGATCAGCTTTTTGTTAATTTACAAAGTTTTGACATTTAATTTGTACCCACTAATAGGGTTTTTTTATTTACATTAATATTGGACTTTTGATTTATGATTTACTTATTTACACTTGTTTAAATTTTATTTGTTAGCTTTCATTTTTAATCTAATTCTATCACTTGGTTTTCACTGACAATTTTATCATTACTTTATTACTTGTTGTCTATTATTGTTGTATATACTTCAGTTTGGATTTTATTTAATGGTTTTATTTAATGAGATTTACTTTTATATTTAGTACACTGTACACATTATGATTATTATTTACTGAATTATAACTTTCAGCTCACTTCGTTTTTACACTGTTTGATACTTCTTAATTTTATTATTTCTTATATACACTGGAACTTACGTAGATTATACGTTATACGTTCAATTACGCGACGTGTTTAAACACTGTTGATTATTTGATTTTCGCTTTATTATTTATTTAACACTTTTATCACGTTTTGTTGTTAGTTAATCGCTGAGGTCATCATCCCGCACTTTATGTTTTTGTATGTAGTCCCGTTTACTGTATGTAGACTAGACTACGGGATGTACATCGTACCACTGCACAAAAGGCTTTCCATTTCCTTTGGGGACCACGGCCCCTCAAAGGTCCACTTGTACTCACCGTTTCTGATGCCTGACACTAACTGCGCTTGATTGCCTTTTTCAGGTCTACCTCCAGCAGTCTCGAAAATGTTTAACTTTAATTGTTCCCCGTCGAAAAAATGTCCCTTTTCCAGGACATCGGGGCACTCCGGGCTAAGATTGGTCGTCTTCCGATTCTCCGTCAAGCCTCTCCTCTTCTATTTGCTTTCCTGCGGATCTGGTGTTCTCTTCTTCTTTGTTCTCCTCTCCTTTGGGTTATTCTTCGTGTTTTCAGTGTTTTCAACGCTTTCGTCTTTTTCTTGTTCGTGGCTCCCATCTTCTTTGGTGTTTATTGGTTTATTTTCTTCCTCGTTTTGAATCGTAGCATTATTGGCAGTCTCAGATTGTGTTTCATCAACGAACTTGATGTTCAACACGTCTTGAGATGCCGGGTTAGATGGGAACTACAACTTTTTCTTTACTCCATTGTGCTGCAACATGGTGTTAAGTTCCTCCGAGAAGCAGCCGGGACGCGCAAGGTTCGCCAGGTGGGCGACTATGACCATTGTCACAATTTCCTTGCTTTCAGCCGGCAGGACTAGCTTCGGAGTCACTCTATCGGTCGCTTGTGTGATGTTGACTGGAGCAGATGCCGCTGTGGCATAAGAGCTTGCTCGGGCCTTTTCCTCCTTTTCTATTTTTAATTTTTCCCGCTTCTTCCGGATGGCTTCTTTGCGTAGAGGGCATATCATGGCCATAGCCCGATGTTCCCCTCCGCAGTTGACACATTTTACTTGTTCTTCTCGGCAGTCTCTTCCCTTCTGGTCCCCTCTTGCTTCTCGGGGAGGTGGAGGACTTCACTTCACGAGGCTCGAATATGAGATTGTCTGGTGAGGGCGTTTTAGAGGACCCTCCCTAAACTTTTCCTCCTTTGCCACGACCAGGCATAATTACTCGGAACATAACTCACTCTTTACTCTACTCAACTCTTATAATTGGACTCAGACTTGGACATAAAAAGTGGAGAAATTAGATTGATAGAGAAGAGAAATAGTTGGTTAGTGAAGAGTTTTAGTGGTGAAAATTGGAATTAAGAAATAGTGGAAATAGGTCCCTGGGAAAAGGGTATCTCTGTGTTACTTGTTTATTTACATTGTATTTATTCTTTTAACCATCTTTATTATTATTTAGCTTCAAAGCTTTTAAAGTTTTCTAACATTTGCGTTAGTCTGATAAATATATATATATATATATATATTTTATTTTTATTTTATTTATTTGTTTTTATTCTTTATTTTATTTTTTTTTATAATTTAAAATCTAGGATTATTTGTTTGTACAAAACCTTTGTACATATATACATAGTAGCTTTCAAGCCTTTTTGGGTGTTATTTAGTGACTGGTCTATTGTATTGTTTCTAAGATATGTTATATACGGTATTTATGCGTATATTGGTTCATGGTTGTGCCGCGTACCTCTTCTGCTCCTTGGAAATCTTTTCCGAGCGTGGTTCAGTAATGGCTCGGGAATTCCGAAGTGATTCCTGATGAAATCTGGGTCGGCGTTCCCTTCCACCTTTTGCCAAATTTTGAGAGCTCTGGTACCTAAATCATTATTTTATGCCTTGATATTCACTTCCTCATGTAGTATTTTTTGTCGTTTTCCTTCCCGTCTCCTAGCGTTGCATATTATTAAGAGTGCTTTATTTTGCACTCTTTGCAATTCCATCATCCAAGTTTTTGGAATGGCCGTTAGTGGCATTGGGGGATACAATACTTTAGGTCTGATATAGGCAGAATAGATTTTCTTTTTGTTGTTCCTCCTTAGGTCTTTGAATCGATATAGCTCTCCTATATCTTTCCTCGTACCTGCAATTATGCCGTTGATTTGGTCTCTGTATCCCGTGGCATTTATTTTCAATCCTAGTATTCTGCCGTTTTGCTTCTTTTGATTGGTTGATAGTAAATTTGTTCCGATTAGTCGCAATTTTCCACCGACGTTCGTAGATGTTTACGTTCTCAATCTCGTATGACGTCATTCTTGCCATGGTTCTTTCGTTTTTGTATGGGAAGACCACAATCTGTGTCACATCGTCGGCGAACTGGATATACACAGATTCTTCTAGCCTAGGACTAGGGAGGTCTCTAGTGTATATCGAGTACAACAGTGGACTCAAGCACCCACCTTGGGGGACGCCCTCTTCCAGTTGAAATTCTGGTCCTTGGTATTCCCCCATCTCGATGAATGCTCTTCTGTCCATGACGTAACCACATATTATCTTCTCCAATCTGGGATTAAGTCCCAGTTGGAGGATCTTAAAATGTAGTTCCCTGCGCCATACTTTTGACATCTCTCAATACTAAATCAGCATGCTTTTTCTCTGCTTTTTAAATCCGTGTTGTTGGTGATTATACAGGTTATTGTCTTCCAGGTAGGATTGCACTCTGTTGACGATGATTTTTTCGAAGATTTTACCTCCAAATTCGAGGAGAGAGATCGGGCGGTAGTCTGCTGGGAAGAATGGAGACTTCCCCTATTTAGGAATGAATATAATTTTTTATATTTTCAAGGCATCGGGAAAGTACCCCGTATTGAGAGCAGCGTTCATTATATTAACTATTCTCTTTTTTATGTTCTGTGGAGCGTTGATAAAATTTGCCCTCGTTAGGCCTGAGACACCTGGGGCACGCTGTTTGAACTTTTTCAGAGTTTTGTTAAATTCCTGTAGGGAGATCTTTTTTCCCAGTCCTGCCATGGGTCTTTCCGCTGAGGCGTTATTGAACGGGTATGTTCGTTCTATTTCTTCGTTTAACTGGTCTATTATCTCGTTTCCGAAATCTGTATCAAAATTTTCTTCCTCTTCAGGGACAATTTTAAATACATTAGACCAGTAATCTCTGAAAATTTCCTCCAACTCCTCAGGTTCAGTGACCACTTCACCTTCCCGATTTTTTATATTAGCCGTTTTGGTGGCTGGCTTTCCTCTCAACCTCTTCACTGTCTGCCAAAATGTTCTGGAGTCCATTTTCTCATCTAGGTCTTCGATGAGTCGGTCCCAGATATCCGACTATTACTGAATGATCAGCTGATGCAGGTGTTCTTTTTTACAGGTCCCTATTTGGTCCCCATCTGTTGATTACGACCTCTAAGCCTCTGTATTCATCTTGAATGGCAATCATTTCTGGTGTCCATCTTGGAGCTGGAAGGGTTTTATACTTTAACTTTGGGATGGCATTTCTATCTGCTTCTGATAATTTTGTTGTAAGGAGGTTTTATTCTTCGTCTATCTCTTCTAGGGTAGGTTCTTCGGGACGTAATTCTGGCAATGGGCCTGGTAGGCCTCCAAGTCTGCACTTGCATATGATTTTCTTTCCCTTATAGGTACTTGGATTGGGCTTGTTGATATTGTGATGTTTAAGGCTTCGTGGTCGCTGGGTATCACGGGTCCAGTGGCGATATGATAATTAAAGGGAAACTTTGGGCTCGTTAGAACTATGTCCGGCTTAGTTGCACCTCTCGGTGAGTAATAGGTCGGGAACTCTGGTCCAATACGCACAGCTACGTTACGTTCTAGAAGTTCTAGATTTCGTCCAGCCGCGTTGGTCCTGGTGTACTCAGCGGCCCTGCACCTAGCGTTAAGGTCGCCTGGGAACAACACCGTTTTATTATGGGCAAACGTAAGAAATTATGAATGGGAATATACCCTCTTCTTAGGGGTTGGTACCCAGTAGCGATAGTTAGGGGCCTTATGGTAGTTCGGACCTCTATCACTACGCATGACTTGTCTAGTTGTGGGAGAACTTTGGGCATGAGTCCTTGATGGATTGCAATCGCCGCCCCGATAATCGTACAAAAATTGGCCAATTATGGCACAGGAAAATTTTAAACCCTTCAAACGGATTTTTCCTCGATCGATAAGCATACAAAAATTGGCCAATCATGGCCCAGGAAAATTGTATTTTAGGTAAAGGAGGTAATGGCAAAGGAAAGTTGGGGAACGGCACATGAAAAAAAAATTAGAAGGGAAAACTATGCGTTACAAAACCTTATATAACGGGGAGGGTGAGATTTTATATCTAAATTTTAGGTAAAGGGGGGCACGGATAAATGGAAGACGGGGAACGGGAAAACTATGCGCTACAAACGGAATTAAGTGTCGGCGCGTGCTTCTTCTAATGGCGCTCAACTCGGGAACGTCGATATGTTGGGAGTACGGTCTCTGGCTGGAGCTGCACGTTGATTGCCGGTTTCCTTGTTTGTATAATTACGGCTTCGGCCATTCTTAAGCTTCGTTGATCTTTCAACCTAAGGATGATCGAGGTGTTCTTAGTTAGCTCCTCGCGCTTCAGGACAGTTCCATGAGAGTGAACGTGCCTTTTTATCGCTCCGTCTTCAAGCTTGGCCGTGAAGCCTGCATTTGATATTGAGGAGAAATCCCAGAGCCACCAGAAATGGATGTAACATCATTTAATTTTGCACACAACGTTTCGAAAACTACAAGTTTTCATCTTCAGGCTAAAACAAAAGATTACTAAAACTAATAAATATAAAGATAATATGAACAGGCAGCGGTCAAAAAGACATTGAATTGAAAATGACTAATTATAAAAATACTAAGAAAATTTATATTAATGTAAAACTATAAGAACAATAAACAAATGTTTTTTAATTGTCAAAAGAGAATGAGTTTTAAATTTGTTTAAAATACGAACGAGCAATATTCAAAATTGCTTTAAAAATAACTTAAAAGAAAAAAACTAGTTAGGATAAAAACTGTAAGCAAAATAAACAACTGTATTTTAAAATTGACAAAAAGAATAAGTTAAATTTTTTTATAAATTCATTAATTGGAAACTGTAAGAGCAAAAAAAAACATTTAAACCAATAAACGTATTACTAGAACATTAAAAAAAAACGGGTTTCTTTTAGTACTTACTGAAGAGGATCGATCCTGGAGAGTGAAGGATGGATTTAGATTAGGGGCTAATATTTATAGGTTTCACCCTCGAAAAGGTGACGCTTGAGAGAGAGGGAAAGGGAGAACTACAATCAACTAATCAACGGTAGTTAAAATTTAGTTAATTCATAACGCTACTGCACTAAAACCTTCAATGAGAGTAGGTTTGTAATGTTTTACATATAAAGTTTCAAGGGTTCTTAGCCATTGCTGGTGGTAGCTCTGGGATTTCGCCTCAATATATATATATATATATATATATATATATATACATATATATATATATATATATATATATGTTTAAATTTCGGAAAATGCCCGCCCTCGATTTTTGTGGGCGCATTGTTATAAATATCTCTATTTAAAAAAAAAATACGCAAATGCTATATAGTGTATATTTCGATATACACTTTTTTTAAGCACAACTATGAATTATCTCAAAAATCGAGGGCGGCATTTTCCGAAATTTAACTATATATATATATATATATAGTTATAGAGAAAGATAGATACATACATAAATAGAGAGATGATGGATAGATACATAGAGAGATTGTTAAATGAAGGAGAGGGGGATAGAGGGAATTTGAGAGAAGGAAAGAGACACGAATCAAGATTGAGCGAGAGGTAAGGGTATATAGATAGATAGATAAACAGAGAAAGAACGTGAGAAATAGATAAATAAATAGATAGTTAGATTGATAGATAAATTTTATCATCAATTTATGAAGTTCATTTAACAATTTCAAATTCTTGTATATTCTCCATTATTCCCTTTCAAATCTAATTAATCGCGCTCTTTTGATTGGCGATTGGCTACTTAGCATTCCACTTTAGTTTTGACCCTTCAACAAAACGAATTAAGTTGACTATATAATTGGGCTTCAAAAATGCGATTTATTGTTAAACCTCTTTGTTTTTGTTTGGAGAGATGTTTAATCAATGCTTTAGTTCCAGGTAAACTATTTACTAAACAATAGTTTTATCTCTGTGTGGTTTGATATATATATATATATATATATATATATATATATATATATATATATATATATATATATATATATATATATATATATATATATATGGGCTAAACAAAATGACTGAAACAATGAATATTTATTTAATACGGAGTTAGTCCTCCTTTTGTTTTCTGAACATCGTCGATGAATCTTGGAATTGATTCATACAGCTTCGTGACCTCACGTCATTGAGAGGAATCTTGGGCCATTCTTCTTGCAATACCTCCTCCAGCTATTTCAAACACGATGGTGGAAGGTAAAGACTTCTAACTTGTCGCTCCAAGACGCACCATAAATGCTCAATAATATTAAGATCTGCAAATTGGGGGGGGGGGGCTACTCCATGTGTTGTAGCTCACTCCTATGCCCTTCATACCAATTCTTAACCACATGAGTGTTGTGGATTGGGGCATTGTCATCTTGGAAAAATCACTCGCCATCAGGGAATAATGTCTGGACCATGGGATGGAATTGATCTTACAAAATATTCAAATATTCGTTACTGTTGATCCTACCATGCAGGGCAACGATTGGACCAAGAAAATTCCAAGATATGTCTGCTCAAACCATCACTGACCCTCCTCCGTGCTTCACTGTAGGAAGAAGACAGTCAGGATTAGAAGTTGCCCCGGGCTGCCTCCACACATAAACTCGCTCTGCAGTGGGGAAAAGAGAAAAACTGGACTCGTCGGAGAATATTACTGGCTTCCATTGGTCTGTCGACCAGCCCTTGTGATCTCTACACCAGTTCAGCCTCTTCTGAATGTTTTGATGAGAAAGCAGAGGTTTCTTGATATCGGCTCTTCTATGATATCCGGCTTTATTGAGCTCACGGCGAACAGTTTTGGTCGAAACCTCCTGGCTAGTGAGATATTGGTTGATCTCGGCAGTCACTTTAAGGGCAGTTGTCCGGAGATGTTTCATCACAATGCCGGAATTACTCCTGTTGGAGGTTTTACCCTGCTTCTTGAATTCTCTCATGGTCCTTGATATGGTAGCTCTCGAAAAACCAAGGAGTTTAGCTGTTCTGGTGAGGGAAGCTCTTGCATTTCGAGCTCAAACAATTTGCCCTTTTTCAAACTCAGTGAGGTCATGCATCTGAAAAAAAAAATACAAATACTCATTAAAGTTGATAAATAAAACTATGTATCTACAATAAATACAAAACATTCACAATGAAATTTGGATGGATTTTCGTAATATAATGGCTCATTAAAATATTGGTGTTAAATTTCTACTGTTCCAATTGTTTTTTCCAACCCTTGTATATATGTATATATATATATATATATATATATATATATATATATATATATATATATATATATATATATATATATATATATATATATATATATATATCAGAACAATTGTTAAATCCAATGACAGATTTCAAATATGTTAATAAAACCACTGTTTAGGAGCGTAGTATTTATTATCTCGAGACCAGTTTCGGCATGGAGTTTGTCATGCCATCCTCAGTCGAACACTAAAAATACATGCAGTCCCACCAAGGGTACACTATATATATATAGTTTACAGAGATCCAATTGGAGTTCCTAATCAGGGGGTGTGAATTTAAGTTCATTAAGGATATCTTCTAAGATTAGTAAATGCCAAGGGCAGCCATATGATAATGCAGCAAATATGGCTGGTAAATACAACGGAATGCAGCAAAAAAACTTAAAGAGTTAAATAAGTATGCAATATATATTCTATGAGCCGTCATTCATTAAATCTGGTCGGCCGTGCTGCTGTAGATTGCTGTTTAGATGGAGTAAACATTTTGTTGTTGTTCAAGAAATATACACTCTCTTTTCATCTTCTACAAACAGGTGGTCTGTGATGTTATCTTTCTTGACTACAAACTCAGACATCAGAGTACCAAAGAGTTTGTCCGACACTAGGTGGGAAGCACATACCAAAGCGGTGACTGCCATAAATGCAAGTTATAAGTCAATCATAGATGCTCTAAGTCACATTTATGCTGATGAGAATGAAAAGGGAGCTACAAGACTAATAGCTGGTACTCTTCTGGAAAAAATGGAGTAACTAGAGTTTGTTTTTATGCTACACCTATGGAATCGTTTGCTGACAGAGTTGCACAAAACCAGTATGCCGCTCCAGGATCCAAGGATTGTACTTGCCACATGTAAAAATCTGTACAGATCACTTTCTCACTATGTTAAAAATATTCGAGAAAATTTTGATGATATTGAAAAATAAGCTAAATCTAGATTGCTGATGTAGGATATAAGTGTGAAGCAAAGAGGAAGAGGGTGATAAAAAAAAACAAGCCAACGATGGAGCTGTACCTGATGCTGATGAAGAGCTTGCTCTAACACAAATTTCGAGTAAAATCCTTCATTCATATAATAGACGTCTTTGGAGAAAATTTAAGGAGAACAGCAACAGTCTACAATTATTTTGCAAACAAATTTTAATTTGGGGTTGATTTAAAAGCTTCAGAGGGTCAGCTACATGAAGCAGTAGAAACCTTAATGAAAGAGTATCCACTTGATGTTGATATTAACCTCACGGGTGAACTGAGGAACTTCCATGATTGTCAAGCAGAATCATCCTGGAAAACCACAAATTCAACCCAAAGATTTGCATTAAATTATCTTTTAAGACAGATTCATTTAGTTTTCCCTAATGTGGAAGCAATATTACCACTATTTCTGTCTGATAGCAAATTGGTAAGGAGAAAGATCATTTTCACAACTAAAGAGAATAAAAAAATGACTGAGAGCAACTATGTCTGAAGAAAAATTGTCTGCGCTTATCATCATGTGCATTGAAAGCGATAAGTTGCGTAGCATATCATTTGATCACATAATCGATGATTTGGCTTTTGGGAAATCAAGAAATAAAATGTCTTGTTGTAAATTGGAGGATACTATAATCATTTTTTGGTAACACGTTCTTTAAATATATTTCGATAAAAATTAAAAGACACCGTTATTTTCATGTAATTAAAATCATATACATTTCCAAGCTTTCTGAGATCAGCTGGTATAATTTAAAAGGGATGAGGGGGGGGCTCAGAGCTTTATATAGCCTCGGGCCTCACCAAGCCTGAATCCGGCCCTGACGTATGAAATAAATCCAGGTCAAATCGTTAAATTTTTCCATAGTATTATTTACCAGCAATCTCTTTGCAAAATATTCTCCACCTGGATCATATTATTAAGCCCGGCATAGAAATAGTAAACTATATATATCAGATCAAGAGGATTGAACCATAGAGAGTTCATACATTTTCCAGAAGAACTTGAATCACAACATATTGATGTTATTTTTCATACTAATATAACATGGCTTAGTTTAGGCAAGGTTTTGAAAATAGTATGGGAGCTAAGAAGAGTGATTGATCTATTTTTAGAAACGAAACAAAATTGGATTAGCTGCAGTCAAAAAATAAGAATTGGATAGCAGACTTAGTTTTTGGCGTTGATATTGTATCTTATCTATGTGATCTCAGTCTGAAATTGCAGGGAAAAGGAAAATTTGTTCCTGAAATGCATTTCAAAGTAAAAACATTTATGACCAAATTATTGCTTTTAATCAGCAAATTAAACAAAAACAACTTTTTCATTTTAAAACATTGCAAATGTTTGAAGTTCCTGTGGAAAATTTTTGAAAATATAGTTCCCAGTTGGAGAATTTACATATGGAATTATCTATAAGATTTAATGATTATTCGTCGTTAGAAGGTGGCTTTCGCCTGTTAGCTGACCCATTTCATTTTGATGTCAATGAAGCTTCCCCTGATCTTCAGCTTGAACTGATCGAGGTTACAAGTAATTTGTATCATTCAAATGATTTTAAGAATTTCAAATTAAATTTTATTCCTCTCTCAATGATCAAGCACTTTTTTAATCCAAAGCTTTTTTCTAAAAAAGTGCTTGCTCATTTTGGGTCGACGTCATTTGCGAGCAAACTAGTTCCATAATGAAGGCAGCCAAATCTAAATTACGAAGCTCACTGACGAATCGTTTTTAAGAATTTATACTCCTGAAAAAGATCCCGATTTAAAATCTTTAGCAGCCCTCAAGCAAAAGCACCCCCTCTCACTAAAGACTAAAATTAGTGCTCTCTCCATCAAAATTAGATGCTCCAAGTAATTAAATAAAGTTAAGAAATCTAATATTTGTAAAAAGTATTTTTTCTATTAGTTTATATTTGTTATTTCGACGGCATTTTTTAGGCTTTTAAGGAGTATGGCCCTCAACTTTTGGACAAAGTCAATGATTGACCCTCTAGTTTATACAATTTGCCCACCCGTGGTCGAGGATATAGTTTGCTAATTAAAGAAATCAACTGAGGCTTCATTCACGAGATGTATAATCTTGTAAACCGTTCCTAGGCCTGTTTCTGAAAAAGAGGCCCGAACATTCACGATAAAACCCCCCGATGGAGCGTCCGTCTCCCCAACTTTTCTTCGAAGCCGTGTTCCGCGGTGACACACCTACATGGGGCAGCTCCTTGATCTCCTGGCTCCAGTGCCTTTGGTAATCTCAAAATAGATTGAGGTTGACTGTGCTTTATGCCTTTAGGACACTTGTATTTTACCCCCTTTTCGCCGCTATCGTTACAAGCTTATTTTCTTGTCCAGCGGCTGATTTCGAATCGAAGGGCAGTCGCCGACCAGCTTTCGACCACTCTTTGGTCCCGTTGGAGTGCGGAGGGGGGAGGGGGTAATTTTTAATGTATCTATTCTCCCAACCATTTCCTCCTACTGAGGGGCCTTCTTTGTTTTAGCATTGCAAGTGTTGCAAATATAACCTTCTGCGGCTGACATCTGAAGGATTGTGAGCCCTCCCCGTCCCAATGCCTGGAGGAAGCTCTTCGGCTATATATCTTCCACACATTTTCATTTCTCCTATCTCCACTTTTTTTACAGATATCTCATTTCAAATTATCTGTGGGTGATGTCCCTTGTTGGTTGTCGCTTTATATTCAAAGGGGGAAAAAGGGTTCGAACCACGGTATGGACGCCACTTTTTTGCTCTCTCGAATATTCGCGCGCCTCAGAAAATATTTAGAATGCCGTTATTTCTGTGGTTTGGACCTACTGTTTAACGTAGGGTCAGAACCACGGATATCTACAGCGTTGGGGCTCCATCCCGAAATTGGTAGCGAGCGTGTTTCTCCTGATTTCCCGGTTTAGGGGAGATACGGCTTTAGCAAGAGGCTGGGGGAGGGGGTTCCTCCATACTAATTAGCTTTTAGTATTTGTGATGGTGACGGGTTTCTCTGACATGGCCATGCCTCAGATTTTCTCTCTTCTAATTTTGTCCTTATTTTTGTTGTTATTGTTTGTTTTTATTTCAAATTAGCGCGACGATAGCCTTGTTGTTGTTTTTATCAAATTTCATTTCTAATTAGCCTCACGTTACCCTTACTAGTATATATTCAACTCAATTATAAGTCCTTTAATGATTTCCTTACCTACAATAGTAGTATTCCACACCACCTTTCCTGAGCTAGAACCATTTTAAATTAAAGCGTTTGAATTCTCTTCTATAAATAATAAAATCTAATGATCTTTAAGTACCTCTATTATTTCACAATACCTTCATATTTAATAGGCCGTGTTTTAACTCTGCTAGATCTGTTATTGATTTTATGTTTGCTAAAGAATTTTCTTTGATCTTTGCTTTTCTTAATTATCTTATTTATCTCATTCCTTGTCAGCCTATAATGATTTCTTCTCAAATTTTTCTAGCTATCTCATGATTCGCCATAATGGTTTCCTACATTTCTTCCTAATGACCTTCGTAGGGATACATTTATATGTGTGTTTCATTTGAAGTAGTAATTTAGCTACAAATAATACATAGCACGAAAATGAGACCGAAGCCTTAGGTAGCTGTTTAGGACAACAGAAATAACGGATTTTCTCTAATTTGAAATAATGTACATTTTGTAGAGGTTCCAATTATGATCTTCTGTTTGAGTTTGGTGAAGGGAGCCTCCCATATGGGAGGTTCAGACTTCACCTTAATATTGAAAACAGATTATTGCTAATTATTATAATGTCTTTCATAGGTTTAATGGTTAGGGACTAATTAATGGAACGAGTAAATTGAGAAATGAAGAGGTGATTAGGACAAAGTCGTCTAATTTTTCTTCATTCTATTTATGAAAACTTTTTTTTACCTTTTTTCTAAAAAATTGCTCCTAAATCAGTTTCTTGGTTTATTTAGTTTTTAAAAATAAAAATTATGAAAACGAAGGCACTGAGACAGGTCAGAATGCACCCTCACCATATTTCGAGCTAAAATTATGCACTTAGATTTTCTGGTCACTATTTTTGCTAAGATTATTTTGTTTTAAATTGTTTAAGAGTGGTATTAGGCCTAAAACTCAACCTGCTTTCAAAGAGAAAGGATTAATTCCCAATCTGTGAGTAATGTCCAGACGATCATTAACTAAATCTAAATCTTAAAGAAAGGGCCAAGGGGGCAATGGAATTGACTTATTTTATATTTGTGGACGACTTAAAACTTGCTAAACAAAATAGAAACGCGAATAAAACAGAACCTCCGATCCGATGCAAAATTGTGTTCGAAAGTTCACTTGAAATAGTGAAATTCAGTGAAGAAAATTAATTTATATTCACGTTGGATCCAGAAGTAAACCAGTATAACCAGGAGATTCCTGGCCCACATTAACGATCGGATTATGGTGCATTTGAAACATCTGGAAGACTTAAAAGATGACGCTATTAGAAATTTTAATCAAAGGGGCAAACTATTTTTTGGAGTTTCATTTTTGAAGTCTGTTTAAGTCAAAATCGATTCAAATCTGATTCAAACATAATTAAACTAACTTAGAATCAATTAAAACAATATTTACAAAGGACGCTTTTCTTATTTCCGACTCAGAAAAGCATTTAAATGATGTTAATTTTATGGTTCTATATTTTCCGCATTACTTCTATGGGGCTTTCTCCTTTTCTCATTACTTCTATGGTTCTAACACTTTTTGAGAAGCATAAAAATAACATGATCCCAATTTTTTTTTTTTTCATACAAAAATATTCTTCAAAGTGTTGCAACCGTCTCCTAACTTAAATTTGCATGCATGGTTGGAGGCATTTTAGGTCATTGTTAAGATTAGCGCCTCACGATTTTATTTTTACCGATTTTTGCGTTCTTTGGTCGCATCATGTTGTATTATACATTTACAAGCCGCTGTTCTCTTCCTTAACAGGAAGAGCTTAGTTACACAGGCACCCATGCGGAGTGTGGCCTACGGCCTGGCCTTATTTGCTAATCTTAACCGCCTTTTTTAATCCCCTTTATAGACTTTATTTTAACACACTGAACACCCTTTTCTTCTTGTTCTTTTTTCTTTTACTTTTCTTTTTCTTTTTCTTTCTCCTTTCCTATGATACCGCATGGCGATACGGTATCATGGAGACTCTCCACACGATGGGGGCGAGGGGACGCCTCCCAATGTTTATATCTGAATTTTTTCGAGATCGTCGATTCCGCGTACGGGTGGGGGGAAGCTCTCTCCGGCCCAAAGGAGCAGGAAGAGGGTGTCCCGCAGGGAAGTGTCCTCAGTGTCACACTCTTTGCCCCGAGCATCAACGGCGTCACCTCGGTGCTGCCGGAAGATGTTCTCGCTACGCTCTACGTGGACGACCTTTCGATCTCTTTTGGCGCGGCCCAGATGCGAACTCTGGAGCGTCGTCTCCAACAGGCATTGAACCGCGTCTCTCGCTCTGCCGAAGCGCACAGGTTTCGGTTTTCTTTGGCTAAGACTAAGGTGGTGCACTTTTGCCGCCATCCACGGCTTCACCCCGACCCAGATTTGTTTTTAATGGGGTGCGCTTGGATGTGGTTGAGTCGCACCGTTTCCTTGGTCTTGTATTCGACCGACGCCTCACCTGGGAGGCTCATATTCGCAGCCTTAGGGTCTCTTGTACCCGCGCCATGGACATTCTCTGTTCCGTAACGTTCAGCGCTTGGGGCGCTGATAGGGTTACTGCCTTACTTTTTTATCGATCCTTTGTTCGCTCGAAGCTCGACTACGGATGCGAGTTTTATGCATCCGCAGCCGAGCGTTTATTGCGGAAGGTGGATTTGATCCACCACACCGGCCTTCGCCTTGCGACCGGTGCCTTCCGCACTTCCCCCATTGAGAGCCTGTTGGTCGATGCTGGGGAGATGCCACTCGCTCTGCGCCGTGTGCAGTGCATCACTCGCCTGTACGCGCGAGCCCGGCGCCTTCCTCAGTCGCCAACAGCTCTCAGTGCATCCGCAGCTGATCTCGATGGTGCCTATGCCGCCGAGAGACGCCAGTCATACCCTAAGCCCTTTGGGTTTAGGGCCAGGAAACTCCTTCGAGAGGTAGATATAGCTCTCGGGCCGGTGGCGCCCCTGGTTCTTCCCAGGACGCCACCCTGGAGTGTACCACATTTGGCTATTTGTCGCCACGCCTCTGCTCCCAAAGCTTGTACTGCGCCGGGAGTATTGCGTTCGACCTTTTTGGAGCACACATCGTGTCACGCTGGAACCGTGCCAGTGTATACGGATGGCTCCAAGTCCCAAGAGGGGGTCGGCTTCCAGTGGGGCTCTACCAGGCGCTGCGTCTGTCTTCACGGCCGAGCTGGTGGCAATACACCACTCGGTACGGAAGATTACGCGACGTGCCCGGTTCAGAGATCGGTTTATGATCTATAGCGACTCACAAAGCGGCCTGAGTGCTCTCGGGGCATTGGAATCTCCGCATTCCCTGGTTCGCGATATCCGTGACGCCACGGTTTTGGCGAGCCGGGCAGATGTCGAGATTATCTTCTGCTGAGTCCCTGGACATGTAAGAATTGCGGGGAATGAGCGCGCCGACTAGGGCGCCAAAGAGTCCACGTGGACACGAGTTTCGCTCTTCCTCACACCGACTACATGGCAGGAATACGGGCAGCTCTTCCGACTGCTTGGCAAAGAATATGGGAGACGGTCGAAGGGAACTTAAAGTTGCGTGCCATTGCGCCGCGACTGTTCCCATGGACCTATCCCCCAATGCCGCGACGGCTTCAGGTCGCTTTCTGTCGTCTTCGAATCGGACACACTCGTGTGACGCATCGCTATTTGATGGAGCGCTCGCCTGCGCCCTATTTTGACGACTGCGTTGTCCCCCAGACTGTTCGGCACATTCTTGTCGAATGTCCCAGTCTGGGTGATCTTCGCGCACGTTACCTGTCCCGGTACCGGGATGGGCGGGGTCGCTACCGCCTGTACTTTGTACTCGGGACGAGTGCGTGCACATTGACTGGTGGACTTGTTGACTATTTGGGGGAGGCCGGCCTTCTCCCTTTCATTTAACTAGGTTTAGTTGTTGTTTTTGTTTTGTTATTGTTATTGTTATTTCTTTTTATTGTTGTTTCCTGTTCAAATTTTTTAAAGTAGTTTTAGAACTAGGCTGTTTGTTTACGGCGACTTATGCCTAAGTGGGCAGTCGCCAGATAGCCCCTTAAAAAAAATCTTTCTCCTTTACCTTTTTTTCTTTTTCTTTTTCTTCCTTTTCTTTTTTCTTCATTTTCTTTATAGTCTTCTTTTTTTCTTTTTTTTTCTTTTTTTCTTTTTTTTGTTCTTTCTTTTTTTTCTTAGGTGAAAACTGAACTAAAAGAAAAAAATCTTATTCAAGCACCTTCAAAAAATCTCGTTCTTAAAATATAGGGTTATGGATAATTTTGAAGGTAATTTCGAAATGGGAAGCTTCGCTCCCATACCACCCTTTAATTGGGGGGGAGGGGGGTGCACCCGCTTCTATTTCTACAAATCTAGTAGTAATTGCTAACAAAATCGTGCGCCACTAATCTAACACTAACCCTATTTTATGCTACTTCTTTGAGATAATATTTTTAAAAATCTTCGTATGCCTTTTTTTCTTTTTTTTCCAAATCTCCATTTTCGCCTTCTGATTATTCTTCGTGAAATGGAAGTGGGATTGTACAGGATTTCTTTCCTCTCATTGCGTGTAGTTGAAAGGCAAAGACTGGATTTTAATCAAACAAGAATGATATTCGTGATACTCATCTTCGCCACAGCTGTTTTGCGTCTTCCATTCGAGCGACGATGTCTCTTAATTAAAGCACATCCTCGCCTCGTCTCTCGTTGCCGTCACATCCGTCAGGATCTGCGGATTTATCTACTTGTCAGCATCCTATCAAGCTACTCCCAGTCTCGTTTTCCTGTCTCGTACAATGATAGTTCGGTGAGATATTTTTCAGGCATACACACACGCACACTGTACGTAAGAATAATTTCAGAAAAACAAAAGGAGGAAAGCAAAAAGGAGAGGAATAGATCGTGTCTTTTTTATCCTAATCATATTTTTAACTTAAGACACCGTTCCCATTGCAACAAGGGAATGACCGTTCTAAGGGCTTCGTGTACTCCCATAACTACAGGTGGGTGAGAAAGACGGCGAACAATGAGGGCATGGCGATCAGGGGGTAATAATGAAAGGAAAAATGAGCATTAAACCCCTGATGTAATCGAGAAACTGAATTTTTAAATGATGGTGATTTATTCGAGGTCTTTTCCTACCATTTATTTCACTGTCGAACCGTGGTGGGTTTGGTAGATTTGCACGTCTACCCGAGGCAAGTACCGTCTGCATATTTTTTCTTCGTCTAACTTCACTTTCTTTGTGAAAATATCTTTAAAGACACCGCAGGAAATGCTCTCGTTGGTTTTGACATTTAGAGACTATTTGGTTAGACGAGCTAATCTACCTTTTACCTTTTGTTAACCTCCCCTACTTGCGAATCTCTATACAACACCCTTTATAATTTAATCCCTTATACGCTGATTATATGCAATTCCGTTCCTGGGTTGTGTTTTTTTTGTGTTTGGGGACGCCGCTTTCTGTCCATAATAGTCCCCATCGGCATTGGCTGGTTTCTTCCCAACCGTCTCTGTTCCCTTGGCGCCAAAAGCCGAGCGAATATTCATATGCGGAATGGAGCTTCCCGATGGAGACAGCCTCTGAAGGCTGTCCAAATAACGCCCAGGAAGCCTCGGTAGAATTTAATTTTGAATTGACCTCGCCTCCGTGTGTCATCCTGGAGACTTCATTTTTAAATATTACTTTTTTCTTTTAATTAGCATTGGCGTGCGGATGTTAATTTGAAGGCCTGTATTCAGCCTAGAATTGATTATGTATAACGTTCATGCAGTATATTTGTTGAACGTTTCAGTTGTTGTCGGGTGGTAAAGTGTTGGTTTGATGAGAGAACAGGGTTCCAAGTGTTATTTGATATGCGTACAGTATATAATTCATTGGAGATTCCTGGCTCGTCCTTTTTTTTGTTTCTTTTAAAGCCCGCACGGAGGAACGGTACATACTCCCAGCCTCAATAGTCGCAAGTGCGTACCCTCCTGGCCCCAATGCTCGGAGTTGTGAACCCTTTTGGCCCCAATGGACGCAGTTGGGCACCCTCCAGACCCTAATGCCTGCAAAAGGATCAGTGGCTATATTTCTTTCACACATTTTCGCTTCCTCTAACCTGACACTTTCTTTCTTAATCTCTGCGTACTAACTTTCTGCGACCTCGTTGCTATTGCGCTTTAAAATCGATTTTCTTTTTTTTTTACCAACTTGCGATGTCTTGATCTCATTGTTTAAATATATCAACTTTTGTTTATTTACTCAATTACTGGGATTTTTGCTCAACTACCGGGATTTTTTTCCTTATTACTGGGATTTTGGTTCAATTATTGGGATTTATTATCATTGTGGCCTGGGCACTTTGTCCTGATTTGAGTTATAAGTATCAAGGTCCACATACTACTCTTTCCCCTAGTTAAGTTCTTGCGTGTTTTGACCACCGAATCACACCTTGCTATGCCTGTCTACGGGGTTAGAGGGGCGATACTATTTGACGTGAGATCCGAACGCTGGGTGAATATGATAACGATCGTAGCAAAGTCGACCCGACCCTTGATTCCCATTCGACGACGAATCGGGTCCAAATTTGTTGGACGTCCTGAAGTGGTAATTATCCTCGACAAAAGATTATTAGTTCACCTTTATTGGCAATTTGTATAATAATGTGTTTTTTTTTGTCACGTTACAGGATGCGGATTTGGCTTCATCCTTGAGGCGGGAAAAGCGCAAAGTCGAAGAAGAATTCCCCGACAGCCAAGACATCAAAAAGGTTGGTTTGTGTGTCGAACTTGGCAATACGGGAGGGAGGGACGCATTTCCCCGTGGAAACCATTACACTGAGATTCTACATAGTCTTGCAAATACCCAGCTGCCCAAACTCTCTCATATATATATATATATATATATATATATATATATATATATATATATATATATATATATATATATAGATAGATAGATAGATAGATAGATAGATAGATAGATAGATAGATAGATAGATAGATAGATAGATAGATAGATAGATAGATAGATAGATAGATAGATAGATAGATAAATAGATAGATAGATAGATATAGCGAGAGGGGTTGGTTGATTGATATTTTGATTGATTGTAGCAGAGTCACTAGTCCCGGGTTGGAACAACATTCCACCTCTGCTACATGATTCAAGTTCGTTCTTGAGGATGTCCGACCAAATAAGTTCGTATTTGGATTTTTATAAACTACTTGATAAAAAAACTATTTTGGAATTTGAGATTTTTATGAAGGGCTGGAACTTTGTGAATCCCGTCCACCGAAGTGGACGGATCACAACAATGAAGAATTTTGTGCTCGACTGTTTTTAATGTGAATCTGATCTCAGGAACATAATGTATCTTGTTTTATATGAGTAGAAAAGTTGTGCGCGACTCAGGAGAGAGAGAGAGAGAGAGAGCGAGGTCGTGTATCCAAGGAATTTGACAGAGAGGTCGAGGGAGAAGGATAACGAATTTGGATAGCAGAATTATTGGTGTTACAAGTCAAAGGCCAATAAATAATAGTTATAGGGGTATTGTGCGACGGAGTTTAAGAAAAGATGAAGGAAGCTCATATAATCGCTAGGCGATACCTAAGTGTAAGAAAGAATGAATACATGAGTGTGCACAACTTTTCGTTCATGGATATCTCTCTTTTTTTTTCTCTCTCTCTCTCTCTCTCTCTCTCTCTCTCTCTCTCTTCTGAGTGGGTGCCCGTTACTAGCGGGGTGCCTCAAGGTTCTGTCCTGGGACCACTACTATTCATCATCTACGTCAACGACATGGACGGTTACATGGTTGCCAAGATTTCCAAATTTGCCGACGATACCAAGCTTGGTATGAACGTTGCAAAGGATGGAAATACTGCCCGCCTGCAGGAAGATCTTGGGAAGATTGGAGAGTGGTCTTACACGTGGCAAATGCCTTTTAACGTGGGAAAATGCAAAGTAATGCATATCGGCCAAAGAAACCCCTAATCTCTTTATATCCTTAAGGGCACTGCTCTTGAATCGAGTGACACTGAGAAGGACTTGGGTTTAACTATCACTAGCGACCTCAAGTTCTCGAAACAGTGCATCGAGGCAGAGAAAAAAGCCCAAAGGATGTTAGGCTACATAAAGCGCCAGTTTGGATACCGTAACAAGGAGATAGTACTTTGTCTGTACAACTCCCTCGTTCGGCCGCACCTGGCGTATGCCGTACAATTTTGGAGTCCTTCGTTTCGAAAGGACATCGCAAAGTTGGAACGCATACAAGCTAGGGCAACCAAACTGATTTCCTCTATCCGACATAAAAGTTATGAGGATAGACTAAGGAAATTAGATCTGTTCTCGCTGGAAACCCGTAGACTGCGTGGTCAGCTCATCGAAGTTTTCAAAATACTTCGAGGGTTCGACAATGTTGACTACTGGGATATTTTCACACTGAGTGAGAACAGAACGCGCAATCACGGCTTCAAACTTGAACTGAAGCATTACAACCGCAATCTGTGTGGAAATTCTTTCACCTACAGTATCTGCGGTAAGTGGAACGCACTTCCAGTGAAAGTTGTCAACAGTGAATCTGTTGACCAGTTCAAGTCAAGACTAAACAAAGTCTTGAAAAGCGGCCGTTTAGGGACGCAAAACAATTGAGCAGCCATGTGCTCGCTCGATTGCTAGTTTAAAGGTACCCTCTTTGAATGGACCGTAAGGTCTCCTAGGGAACTCTCTTTCTTTGTAACTCCTTGTAACTCTCTCTCTCTCTCTCTCTCTCTCTCTCTCTCTCTCTCTCTCTCTCTCTCTCTCTCTCTCTCTCACCCCCGAAATCGGGAGAACCCTACGGAAGAGAAAAACCGCCTATCGCCAAGCGAAGAACACTGGAGAATTCGAGCACTACAAAAGTCTATGCCGAAGTGTCAAGTCCATGATAAGGGTGGCGAAACGCGCCGAAGAAGTCCGTGTGGCGAGACTCTGCAAAGAGAGCCCCAAGGAATTCTTCGGATACGTAAACAGCCGTAAGCCGACACGTAGACGGATCGGTCCCTTGGTGAAAGAGGATGGTGAGCTAGAGCTCAGTGACGAAGCGAATGCGACCATCCTCAACAAGTACTTCTCTTCAGTTTTCACTGAGGAGAAGGACACCACCCCTGAGCCTCGTGACAAGTACGAAGGCTCAGAGCAATTGGAGAGATTTCACTTCGAAGAGACGACAGTGCGTTCAAAGATCGACGCTTTGAACCGCTACAAGTCGCCAGGGCCCGATGGCTTCTTACCACGGGTGCTGAAGGAAGTGCGAGATGAGGTCTCCCCACATCTCTGCTCGATCTTCAGGAAATCGCTCGAGACTGGATGCGTGCCAAAGGACTGGCGAGACGCGGAAGTCACCCCCATATTCAAAAAGGGTAACGCGAGCGAGCCATCTAACTACCGGCCGATCAGCCTAACGTCGGTAGTAGGAAAATTGATGGAAAGTATCCTGGTTGACAAAATAACGCAGCACGTCGAGTCCAACCACCTATTGAGGAATTCCCAACACGGGTTCCGGCGGCACAGGTCATGCCTAACGAACCTTTTGGAATTCTTCCACTTCGTGTTCAGCGAACACGACCGGGAGAAGGCGGTGGATGTCATCTACCTCGACTTGAAGAAGGCCTTCGACAAGGTGCCCCACCGCCGATTGCTGAAAAAGGTTCGAGCGCTAGGCATCGCCGGAGCTGTAGGTGACTGGATCGAAAACTGGCTGCATAGTCGAAGGCAGCGAGTAGTGGTGAACGGGCAAAAGTCCGGTTGGCTACCGGTAACAAGCGGCGTTCCCCAAGGCTCCGTGCTGGGCCCCCTACTCTTCATCATCTATGTAAACGACATAGATGATGGCATAACTGCGAGGATTTCCAAATTTGCCGACGATACCAAACTAGGTATGAACGTGGCAGACGCGGAAAACGTCGAGAGACTCCAAGCCGACTTGAGGAAACTCGGGGAGTGGTCAGAAAAATGGCAAATGCCGTTCAATGTCGAAAAGTGCAAGGTGATGCACATCGGCCACAGAAATCCCCAAGCCGTCTACAGCCTCAAAAACTCGGCGCTCGAGAGCACAGACATGGAAAAAGACTTGGGAGTCGTGATCACCAGCGACCTCAAGTTTTCCAAGCAGTGCATCGAGGCGGAGAAGAAAGCCCAGAGAATCTTGGGGTATATCAAGCGACAGTTTGGGTATCGGAACAGGGAAATCGTTCTCACTCTCTTTAATTCCCTGGTCCGACCTCACCTGGAGTACGCAGTCCAGTTTTGGAGTCCATCCCTTCGGAAGGACATCGCCCGACTGGAGCGAGTACAAGCCAGGGCGACCAAACTGATCCCCTCGATCAGGCACAAAAGTTACGAAGCCCGCCTAGAAGAACTAAACCTCTTCTCACTGGAAACCCGAAGACGGCGCGGTCAATTAATCGAGGTCTTCAAAATCCTCCGAGGTATTGACCACGTAGGCAACGGGGACATGTTCCAACTAAGCGAGGGCGTAACGAGAAACCACGGCTACAAAATTGAGCTGCCGCGTTATCACCGGGACAGATGCGGGAACTTCTTCAGTTACAGTATCTGCAACGAGTGGAACGCGCTTCCGCCAGAAGTCGTGAACAGCGACTCTGTGGAGCAGTTCAAAAGGCGCCTGGATAAAGTCCTGGTTCGCTGACAGGCTCACGAGTCCGTGACTCGTAACAAGTACCCTCTCGTATGGACCGTAAGGTCTTCTAGGGTACTTCTTTTCCTTGTGACTCCTTGTGACTCTCTCTCTCTCTCTCTCTCTCTCTCTCTCTCTCTCTCTCTCTCTCTCTCTTTTTTTTTCTCTCTCTCTCTCTCTCTCTCTCTCTCTCTCTCTCTCTCTCTCTCTTCTCTCTCTCTCTCTCTCTCTCTCTCTCTCTCTCTCTCTCTCTCTCTCTCTCTCTCTCTCTCATCCAAACGGTGATGGAAGCCGTGGAAGATATATGGCTTAAAACCCGCAAACGCGTCGTGGTTGGAATGCTTCCGAGAAGAGGTCCATCCCGAACCGCTCACGAGAGAAACGTCGCAGTGAACCGACGGTTGGCGGATCTCTGCACGGCAGAAGGACTCTTCTTCGTGGACCCCTATCGTACCTTTGTCGGTATAGACGACCTCTACCAAAGGGATGGGGTACATCTCTCCTTTAAAGGGAAGGCCTGTCTCGCCAACCTAATTTAAGATGTCGTGGAACGCACCCAAAGGAGCCTTCGAAACAGAGCGAAAGCGGACGTGCGCCAGCACGCCAGCGTCACTTCTGAAACGACCTTCTCGGAGGTCGTCAAAAAGGGTGCGACCACGAAAACAGAAAAGCTGGGAAACGGAAGAGCGTAGGTAGTCCCTGAAAGTTCTTTTGTTCAATGCGAGGTCAATCAGGAACAAGTTTCTTGAGCTCCGTGGCCTGGGAGCAACATAAGAACCTGAGATAGTTGCCATAACGGAGTCGTGGATAAAAACCTCAAGCGGAGATTTCGAAGGTGAATTCACGATTCCAGGTTACCAGCTCTTCTTGAAAGATAGGCCAGACAGAGGGGGTGGCGGTATGATGTATGTCAAGGATATTCTCAACTCGACGGATTGCAGCATCGTATCCGACCATGAACTACTAGGTGTTGACCTAGAGATAGGTCCTGCCAGATACAGGACCCTGATGCTTTACAGACCCACTGCCCAATTTTTAAAACAGGACAGGAGTCTGTACCAGCTGTTAGGCGAACTTGTAAAAGACAGTGTATATCGACATGGGGGATTTCAATACCCATGTCTACTGGGAAACCAGAGAACCCTGTGGCGAGAACACACTACTCCTGGAGTTCGCGAACAACCAGTTCCTGACTCAATGGGTGAGAGAGCCAACGAGAGGAGACAATATCCTTGACTTGGTTTTCACCTCTAAGGATGACATCGTTGAGAACCTTTATGTTGCCGAAGAGCTCGGGAGCAGTGACCACCGACTAATTAGATTTATAGTCAAAGTCCCCAAGGCAGGGCCTGCAACTAGTAAATCGAGGAAACTTGATTTGAGAAGAGCAGACTTTGCAGGTTTTCGTGCTGGACTGACTGACGCGAGGCTAGAAGTGTGCGATGCTGTTGAAGACTCGTGGAACAGTTTCAAAACCACATTCATGAGTCTTCAATCGCGTTTCATCCCTCTAAAATGCCCCCGTCGGTCTTCTGTTCAACCAAAGTGGTTTAATCGAGAAATCGGCCAAGTGCTTAGGGAGAAGAGAAATGTGTAACGGCAATCGAAGATCTCGGGTGACTTTGACGAATACCAGAGGCTAGCCAGGAGAATGAAGTCCAGCATAAGGGCGGCTAAGCGGTGTGAGGCACTCCGAGGTGCGAGACTTTGTAAAGAGAATCCCAAGGAGTTCTTTGGATATGTAAACAGCCGTAAACCAATCCATCGAACGATTTGCCCTTTGAGGAATGAAGAGGGGTCATTAAAGCACTCAGATGCAGAAAATGCTAACCTCCTCAACGACTACTTCTCTTGTGTTTACTGAAGAGTGTGGTCCCATCCCCCAGCCAATGGATTCCTACTCGGGGGAAAAGCTGGAGGATATGAACTTCACCGAAGGAGAAATCAAAAAGAAGATCACTGACCTAATGACGAATAAGTCACCTGGCCCGGATGTGTTTCTACCTAAAGTGTTGAAAGAAGTGCGCGATGAAGTGTCACGACACCTGAGCGTAATCTTCAACATGTCAATCCGGACCGAATGCGTTCCTAGAGACTTGCGTGAAGCAGAGGTGACTCCTATCTTCAAGAAAGGAGACCATAGCCAACCTTTGAACTATCGACCTATCAGTCTGACTTCGATAGTCGGTAAACTCATGGAAAGCATGATGGTGGACAAAATGACGTCGCATTTAGAGTTGAACCTGCTACTGAGGAGTTCCCAGCACGGTTACCGAAGGCCACGGTCATACCTGACGAACCTTGTGGAATTCTTCTACTTCGTGTTCAGTGAGCACGATCGGGACAAGGCGGTGGATGTGGTGTACTTAGACTTTCAGAAAGCCTTTGATAAGGTACCACACCGCCGCCTTCTCTGTAAAGTGAGATCGCTGGGCATAGACGGAAAAGTAGTAGGCTGGATCGAGAACTGGCTAAGTGGCAGACGGCAACGAGTGGTGCTAAATGGACAGGCTTCTGAGTGGGTGCCCGTTACTAGCGGGGTGCCTCAAGGTTCTGTCCTGGGACCACTACTATATATCATCTACGTTAATGACATGGACGGTGACATGGTTGCCAAGATTTCCAAATTTGCCGACGATACCAAGCTTGGTATGAACGTTGCAATGGATGGAAATACTGCCCGCTTGCATGATGATCTTCGGAAGATTGGGGAGTGCTTTCAACGTGAGCAAATGCAAAGTGATGCATATCAGCCACCGAAATCCCCAATCACCCTATATCCTTAAGGGCACTGCTCTTGAATCCACCGACACTGAGAAGGACTTGGGTGTAACTATCACCAGTGACCTCAAGTTCTCGAAACAGTGTATTTAGGTGGAGACGAAAGCCCAAAGGATGTTAGGGTATATAAAGCGACAGTTTGTATATCGGAACAAGGAGATAGTACTGTCTGTACAACTCCCTCGTCCGACCGCACCTGGAATATGCCGTACAATTTCGGAGTCCTTCGTTTCGAAAGGACATCGCGAGATTGGACCGCGTGCAAGCCAGGGCAACCAAACTGATTCCCTCTATCAGACATAAAAGCTATGAAGATAGATTAAGGGAATTAAACCTGTTCTCGTTGGAAACCCGTAGACTGCGTGGTCAGCTCATCGAAGTTTTCAAAATACTTCGAGGGTTCGACAATGTTGACTACGGGGATATTTTCTGCCTTAATGAGAGCAGAACAAGAAATCACGGCTTCAAACTTGAGCTGAAGCGTTACAACCGCGATCTGTGTGGGAAATTTTTCACGTACAGTATCTGCAGTAGCTAGAACGCACTTCTGATGGAGGTTGTTAACAGCATTCTGATGACCAGTTCAAGACAAGACTAGACAAAGTCTTGAAAAGTGGCCGTTTAGGGGGGACGTAAGGTAATTGAGCGGGGATGTGCCCGCTCGACAGCTAGTCCAAAGGTACCCTCATTGAATGGACCGTAAGGTCTTCTAGGGTACTTATTTTCCTTGTTACTCCTTGTTACTCACTCTCTCTCTCAAACTTAACCACGATAAAACTGAAGTTCTCCTTGTTGGTACCGCTTTGATGGTGGTGAAATCTAAAGCTATCTTCCCCTCCCTTAACCTTGGGGAAATCAATGTCTCCTTCTCTGATACCGTTAGTGATCTTGGTATTACTTTCGACGAACAACTCTCGTTTAAACTGCACATCTATCGTATCTGTAAGTCTTCCCTCGATTTCCTCCGCAACCTCTCACGTGTTCGATCTCATTTTGAAATGCAATTTTCTTCTAGTGAATCTCCCTTCCTTACACTTCGCCCCCTACAACTAGTTCACAACTATGCTGTCCGGCTCCTCCTTTGCCGCCCCCGGTTCTTTCCTCCGATGCCTCTGTTACAGGAGCTACACTAATTACATATTCGCTTCCGTACCCACTATAAAATTCTTCTCATCACCTACAAGGCCCTAAACCTCGAGGCTCCACCTTATCTCTCGTCGTCAAACTTATGTCCTCTGCTCGATTGGTGACCATTCCTTCTCAGTTTGTGCCCCTAGACTGTGGAATGCTCTTCCTGCCGAAGTCCGGTCCTCTCCCTCCCTTGCTACTTTTAAACGTCTCCTGAAGACTCATCTCTTCAGAATTGCCTTCTCTTCCCTGTAAACTTTCTCTACACTCGCTACACAACCTGCGCTCTGGGAGGGCTAACAGCCCTGAAGGGCGCATTATATATATATATATATATATATATATATATATATATATATATATATATATATATATATATATATATATATATATACATATATATATATATATATATATATATATATATATATATATATATATATATATATATATACATATATATATATATATATATATATATATATATATATATATATATATATATATATATATATATATATATATAATATTAAGCTCACCGGACAAAAAATTAGTCACTTGTAACCATAGTAAGGGCCTCTTGCACGTCATGGAATTTCCTGTGTAATGTTCTTTCTGAAATGGCTGGTAAAGGACCAGAATTGACGTGTTGTAGCATTTCCTGCTTGGAAGCAAATCGATTTGCAATTACAAGCCTGGAGATTCTACGACGGTCCCTGTCTGTCAACACCTTCTTCCGTCCTCAATTCTGGCGAAAGTTTTCCGCATTTTGGGGAGTTCTGCCATGGCTTGTAAATCCAGAGGACCGTACTCGTTGAAACACTGCCATATTCCGCCACCTCCTTCACATGATGACCTTTGGCGCGGCCAAATGCAATCACACCTTTTTGACATCCCATGATGTCGTTTTTCCGGCCCATTTTAAGTAGAGCTGATTTGCTATCTATAGATCTTCACGGCGTCCGTAACACAAAAAAAGCCTAATTAACGTTTCGACGTAAACTAAGCCAAGCCTCTAGGCTGCCTAAGGTTCCTTCACGCTTCAGATGTTAAATTATGCTTTTTCTCCCTAGGTGACTATATATTTGTCCTGTGAGCTTTTATATATATATATATATATATATATATATATATATATATATATATATATATATATATATATATATATATATATATATAACACCATGAAAAACAGACGTTTATGTATTTGTAAGTACGATAGGTAAATTAAACTTTTATTATTGACAGGATATGTATTCAAACAATAAATTAAATAATCAGGGCCAGACAAAACATCAATATAGTTTTTTGTCGAAGAAATACAATTAATTAGTAACGCTAAGAGTTTACAACACATCGATTTTTATCACTTACTCATAAATATTCGAAAAGGAGAAACTTCTTACAATTTCTAGAACGTTCTCCATTAATGTACGCACATAACTTAGGGACTGGTATAAGCTATCACGTCATTCTTTATCAAACAGCGTCCTGTAAACATTCGCACGATGGAGAAACAGAAACGAATCGATCAAGATCTTCGCAAACGTATTGTAGACCTTCATAAAGTGGCATTGGTTATAGAAAAATATCTTGTCAGTTAGTAGTTCCATTGAGTTCAGTTGGAACGATAATACGTCACTGGAAGTCTTAAAATTCTACTCTTCCTCTGATCAGTTCTGGCTGTTCTCGCAAGATAACCGAACGTGCAAGGATATTATTAGAAGAAAGGTCAGTAAAACACCCAAGGTTACTCTTAAAGAACTTCAGCGTGACTTAGAAGTGAGTGGAGTTACAGTGAGTAAAGACACAATTAGTCGATCGCTTCGTAGCATGGGCATCTACTCACGGTCTCCAAGGAAAACCCCCCTTCTTACAAGAAAACAGGTTCGTTATCGTTTGAATTTTGGGACAACGTACTTTGGTCGGATGAGACAAAGATAGAACTGTTCGGCCGTAATGGAGCTCCGAGGGTATGGCGAAAGAAGGTACCGAATACGCACCGAAGAACACTGCCCCAACAGTAAAATATGGAGGTGGCTCAATCATGATCTGGGTTGTTTTAGTGCCGCGGGTGTTGGAAATATCGAATCATAGAAGGAAGGATAAATGGAGAACATTGTAGAAGAATCTTGAAGAAAATCTACGTCCAAGTGTGCATTCTCTTAAATTGAAACAGGATTGGATCTTTCTCCAAAGCATACAGCAAAACTGACACAAAATTGGTTTAGATCGAATGGTGTAAATGTTCTAAAATGGCCTAGTCAATCCCCATATCTGAACCCTATCGAAAATCTATGGAAGGAACTGAAGCTCAGAATCCCAAAAATAGAACCAACCAACCCGTAAGGGGCGTGGCGGCGATTTGCCATCCTGACCGCCGTGCTGACGGGATCCAGCGCTTCGTCCGGCCCCAGCTTAGCCTCTCTTCCTTCCATCAGATAGCCTGTATTTCTCCCCTACTTCGTCGCTTTTCATACAACCTCTCCCACAACTTTCTCTGGTCAGCCTCTAATTTCGCAGGGTAGATGCTGACCTTCTTCTCAAGCCAACCGTCCCGGATCGTAGCTGAGGGGAGAGGAGACAACGTTCCCTAACCCCTGAGCTCCGGTTTGGGATGGGTTTTTTTTAGCAACCTGCTTCATCCCCACCCATACCTTCCTCACATCCATTTTCCTTTCCTCTTCACACTCTATCAGTTTTACGCCGTGTCTAAGGTGGAGCCGCCATGCCGATGGACTGCCAGGCTACCAGGTGGGAGGGGTGGTCTCAAATGGCAGGGCCTGGCTCTGCTGGGCCTGTAAGCACCTCTTGCAGTGCGGGCTACTGCGAGAGGTGATGGGCGATTGCATCCCGTGTAAAAAAGAGGGTCACCATGCCCATGTATGACAAAATTTTAAAAAAACCTAAATCTCTCCCCAATTCTCCTTGCTCATCAGCGGAGCCGCCCTCGGTCAGCTCCACTAAAAAATTGAGGCCCCCTCCCTGTGCTTGCACATGGGACCCTCCATATTTCTTTAACCGGAGAGGAGGCTTACTCCTCTGATACGCCTACGGGTGTAGGGGACTCCCCCCTCACCCCCTTCTCTGGAAGTGCTTTCGGTCACCTCCCTGCTTCCAGCGGCAGTCCCTCCTTTTCTTTCCAAGGGGACTGCCAAGAAAGCCAGCAGGCAGCCAATAGCGAACCGCAACCCATCAAAGCGGCTCGGTAGGGCAAACCTTCTTAGGGGGAAGAGGGAAGCCAGGCCCCTTCGGTTGATTCCAAGGCCTGTGCCTCCCCACACAAGACTGGTGACGCTGCCAAGGGGACCTGCGATGTCCTGGGAGGGGATGGCCAACTGGAGGCCCCTCCTTTGATAGACATGGTCCTTTAGGAAACCCAGCCTCAGACGGTAGGGCCTTCCATAGTGGGGAATCCGGGTTCAGCGCCAAGCACCGAACCCGAATCCGCCCCTATGCAAGGTCCTCCTCAAACGGCTTGGGGCTCCGAGGCAGTACAAGGAGGGAAGGGATCTCCTCCGACCGGTGGCCCTGCGACCATCAGGACCTTCTCCATTTCGGAGAAGGACCTGACTGAGGCCGGTCCATCTGGTCTAGGGGCTCCTATCAGCGGATGTGAGAAGCGGGTTCATTCCCCGCCCTCCTGTCCAAAAAAGAAAGACACGAAAAAGACTAAGAAGACTCGGGACTCTTCTCCATCCGCGGGTGCTGCGGGGACGGATGGGTCTGCTGCCACTTTGGCAAGCGACCAAGCCAAGATCGGCACATCCGGCCCATCTACCCCCCCCCCTGTGTGTGGAGCCCCTGACTACGAAAAAGACCAAAAGTGCACAGGGCAGAGCCTCGATGACATCGGGGTCCCTGATTCAGAGGTTCCCTGGTGTTTTCGAGCCCGCTGGCTTCAAACGCTTCCTCGTTATTCGATCCACTGATGGCACCATGTTGGCTAAGGGCAACATGATCCATCAGAGGAGAGGATTAGCTAGTGCAATTGGTAGAGAGCCGAAGGTGACCCGTTTCTCGGATGGGAGCCTCCTGGCAAATGCGGCGGATCCCGCCTAGGCAGCCAAGATAAGTGCTCTTCGGACACTTCATGGCACCCCGGTGAGTGTGACGCCGCACTCTACCATGAACTTTGTGAAAGGAGTAGTTTATGCGAGGGAACTCGTTGACTACTCCATTGAGGACATCACCTTAGAGCTGGCTGACCATGGGGCGATAAAGGTAGAACGTGTTTTGAGAAAACAGGTTGGGGCCTCGAGACCCACCCCTACACTCTTCGTCACGTTCGACTGTGACAAGCTCCCTGAGTCGGTGCGTGCTGGTTGGTACCGCTACCGCGTGAAGGCATTCGTGCCACTACCGCAGAGGTGCTATTACTGTCACCGCTTTGGCCATACGAATCTTTCTTGTAGACGTGAAAAGTCTGGGTCACCCGTAGTTTGTGTAAATTGCTCCAAAACCGCATACGATAAGTCCAAATCGTGTGTGGCCAAGTGTGTCAATTGCGGAGAGCCGCACCCTGCTTCTTCGAATCAATGTGGTGCATATCTCCTTGAGAAAGAAATCCTGGCCGTTCAGGCCCAGGATCGACTCTCATTCCGCGAGGCTAAGGACTTGGTCCTGGCGCGCCCGGCTCTGCCTGGGACGTCATATGCCTCAATAGTTAGAAAAGCACCCTCTGCTCCTGGCCCATCCAGGCCAACGAGCACGGTTGTTTCCGCGCCCATTCGGAGCCCTTCTGCGGGCTCTACTACACCCGGGCGCTCCCCTGGTAGAGCTGGCGGCAAAAAGGGTTCACACCCAGCCCCGGCTAAAACCAGGGCTCCCCCCTCTTTCCCCAGCGTGACCGTTTCCCGTAAGGCGAAACGGCCACGCGCCTCCACAGAGTCGTTAGACTCACAGGAGGCAACACCCCTGAAGATGGTCGCTAGGCCATCTTCCGGGGTTCCTAAAGCTGTTCCCCGAAAGGAGGACAGCAACAAAGGAGCTTCGGCCCCTTCGCCCACGCCCTGAGGTGGAGCGAGTGGCTCGGAGACGGTGGTTCCTCGAAAAGAGGGCCCCCCGCCTCCGAAGCTGCAACGCCCGCCTAAGGTTTCGAGGCGGGGGGTGGGAAGACCCAACCTCCCCCAATAAGTCCTCGAAGGCGAAAGCGCTTTGTCCGGCCAACAGCGCCCGGGGTTCTGCCTCCGGGAAGCGTACGGCCATTGCCGTGAGAGTCGTCTGTTTTAGGAGGGCCCCCGCGTCTCCTCCGAGCTAGGCCTGGAGGGCATATTCCTTCAATTGAATTCCCGTGGACTCCGGGCAAAAAAAGAAAGGAGCTGCGGAGGCTCGTCTCGTCCCGTTCCCCGATAGCTATCTTTCTGCAGGAGACCCTTCTAGGCGCGTACTCCCTGCCTGCCCTCCCGGGGTATAAGGGTCTTGCGACCCCACCACCACGAGATGGCCGGGCTGGGGGATGCGCGTTTACACCCGGAATGAGGTCTCGTTCTTCCTTTCTCTTTAGATACCTCCTTTCAGACAGTGGGCCTGACTACTATTCCTAGAACATCTGGCCGTTTTGCACGCCGACCACTCCACGTCTGATGCTCTGCTCCGACTGGAAAATGCCGTCTGCGAGGCTTTCCTTCGTAGACAGCACTACGCCACGGTGTTTTTCGATCTGGAGAAGGCCTATGATACCGCATGGCGATACGGTATCATGGAGACTCTCCACACGATGGGAGCGAAGGGACGCCACCCAGTCTTTATATCTGAATTTTTGCGAGATCGTGGATTCCGCGTACGAGTGGGGGGGGGAGCTCTCTCCGGTTCAAAGGAGCAGGAAGAGGGTGTCCCGCAAGGAAGTGTCCTCAGTGTCACACTCTTTGCCCTGAACATCAACAGCATCACCTCGGTGCTGCCAGAAGATGTTCTCGCTACGCTCTACGTGGACGACATTTCGATCTCTTTTGGCGCGGCCGAGATGCAAACTCTGGAGCGTCGACTCCAACAGGCATTGAACCGCGTCTCTCGCTATGCCGAAGCGCACAGGGTTAAGTTTTCTTTGGCCAAGACTAAGGTGGTGCACTTCTGCCGCCTACCACGGCTCCACCCCGACCCAGATTTGTTTCCTAATGGGGTGCGCCTGGATGTGGTTGATTCGCACCGTTTCCTTGGTCTTGTATTCGACCGACGCCTCACCTGGGAGGCTCATATTCGCAGCCTTAGGGTTTCTTGTACCCGCGTCATGGATATTCTCCGTTCCGTGACGTTCAGCGCTTGGGGCGCTGATAGGGCTACTGCCCTACTTTTTCATCGATCCTTTGTTCGTTCGAAGCTCGACTACGGATGCGAGTTTTATGCCTCTGCAGCCCAGCGTTTATTGCGGAAGGTGGATTTGATCCACCACACCGGCCTTCGCCTTGCGACCGATGCCTTCCGCACTTCCCCCATTGAGAGCCTGTTGGTCTATGCTGGGGAGATGCCACTCGCTCTGCGCCGCGTGCAGTGCTTCACTCGCCTGTACGCGCGAGCCCGGCGCCTCCCTCAGTCACCTCCCTCAGTCGCCAACAGCTTTCACTGCATCCGCAGCTGATCTCGATGGTGCCTATGCGGCCGAGAGACGCCAGTCATACCCTAAGCCCTTTGGGTTTAGGGCCAGAAAAGTCCTTCGAGAGCTAGATATAGCTCACGGGCTGGTGGCGCCCCTGGTTCTGCCCAGGACGCCACCCTGGAGTGTACCACATTTGGCTATTTGTCGCCACGCCTCTGCTCCCAAATCTTGTACGGCGCCGGGTTTATTGCGTTCGACCTTTTTGGAGCACACCTCGTGTCACGCTGGAACCGTGCCAGTGTATACGGTGCTCCAAGTCCCAAGAGGGGGTCGGCTTCCACGCCGTATCCCCTCTGTTTGAAGTCAGCGGGGCTCTGCCAGGCGCTGCGTCTGTCTTCACGGTCGAGCTGGTGGCAATACACCACTCGGTGCGGGAGATTACGCGACGTGCCTGGTTCGGAGACTGGATTGTGATCTATAGCGACTCACAAAGCGCCCTGAGTTCTCTCGGGGCATTGGAATCTCCGCATCCCCTGGTTCGCGATATCCGTGACGCCACGGTTTTGACGAGCCGGGCAGATGGCGAGATTATCTTGTGCTGGGTTTCTGGACATGTTGGAATTGTGGAGAATGAGTGCGCCAAAGAGTTCGCGAGGTCTCTGCGACCGGACCAGCGTTTCGCTCTTCCTCACACCGACTACATGGCAGGAATACGGGCAGTTATTCGGACTGCTTGGCAAAGAATATGGGAGACGGTCGAAGGGAACTTATAGTTGCGTGCCATTGCGCCGCGAATGTTGCCATGGACCTATCCCCCAATGCCGCGACGGCTTCAGGTCGCTTTCTGTCGTCTCCGAATCGGACACACTCGTGTGATGCATCGCTATTTGATGGAGCACTCGCCGGCGCCCTATTGCGACGACTGCGTTGTCCCCCAGACTGTTCGGCACATTCTTGCCGAATGTCCCAGTCTGGGTGATCTCCGCGCACGACACCTGTCCCGGTACCGGGATGGGCGGGGTCGCTACCGCCTGCCCCTTGTACTCGGGACGAGTGCGTACACATTGACTGGTGTATTTGTTGACTTTTGGGGGGAGAGCGGCCTTCTCCTTTTAATTTAACTAGTTTTAGTTGTTTTTGTTTTTGTTTTGTTATTTTTATTGCTTCCTAATTATTTCTTGCTATTGTTGTTTTCTGTTCAAATTTTTTAAAGTATCCTAGAACTAGGCTGTTTGTTTACGGCGACTTATGCCTAAGTGGGCAGTCGCCAGATAGCCCCTTAAAAAAAAAAAAAATAGAATCAACCAACATGTCTGAACTGAAGAAAATATGTATTGAGGAATGGAGTAATATTAACACAATCACATGTAAGAAGTACTTAGGAGACTACTCTAAGCGGCTACAAGCTGTTATTATCAACAGTGGTTATGCTACTAAATATTAAGAAACGATTTTATATATGTGTTGTAAACTTTTGCGTTACTAATTAATTGTATTTCTTTGACAAAAAACTATATTGATGTTTTGTCTGGTCCTGATGATTTAATTTATTGTTTGAATACATATCCTGTCAATAATAAAAGTTTAATTTACCTATCGTACTTACAAATACATAAATGCCTGTTTTTCATGGTGTGTTGTAAACTTTTGTGGGGCACTATATATATATATATATATATATATATATATATATATATATATATATATATATATATATATATATATATATATATATATATATATATCATCACTGAATAAAGAATCCATGAAGAAACATTCTCTTTCCTTCGTTTATTAGTACTGTAGCGTGATGAGTGCAAAGAGGAAGGTTTATGAGCTCGGGGTAAACCAAGTCTTTTTCGGTTAAGTGATGGCCGAATGGAGTAAACCTCCCGTCTACTGATGTCATCGGAGTCGAGGGTTCGAATCTCGCTATCGCCTCTTTGACGCTTCTTTCTTTTCCGATTGGCGTTATTCCCTCCCTGACCTCTTTTGCTTTGATGCTTTCCTCTGTTGGGGCTGATCCCTTGTAATGGGTGCCTGCGTGAGGGATTGGAGGTCCCTATAGTCCTTGAAAGAGTTGGGTGGGGTCTCCTGGAGTTCTTGGAGGAGACGAGCCTCCTGCGGAACATTTAAGCTTGTATTACCCCAGTTGTGGATGGCGTGCACATTGTCTTAGTGAGATTTATTGTATTCTCGTGGGGGATGGAATGTTATGTAAGTATGTAGTGGATTTATGTGTGTGTACATGTTTTTGTGTACGTCGAAGATTGCCGCTGTGAGAAGATAGTCTTTTTTGCGGTATGAACTACTCATTTGATGGGGCTTGGCAGAACATATTTAGATTCTCTTCGCCCTGATTTATTGCTTGGATTTACCCGACCACAAGGGAAAGAGGGCGTTAGGCTTCTCTTAATTGAACCTCTACGAGGGAGAGGAGGGGCGGGTTATTGTTTTGAGTGTAGGTACTCTTTTTAATCCACCTCCTCCTTTGAGTTTCTTTTCTCTTTTATCTTTCATATTTATGTTTATTAGCTCATTTCTTCTGTTTGTCCTTTCCTTTTTTTCGCCATTGCTTCCCGCGCTATTTACTCCTTTCCCTTATATTTATCTTCTTTTCCTCTTTTTTTCAATGTTATTTATTATTTCAAGCATTCTATTTACTTTCTTCATTTTTTTACCTCTACTTTTTTGGTTAACTTTATTCCGTCCAATCTGATGCTACCCTGAAAATAGCCCCCACTCCCATTTTTTGGTAATTTTAGTGTCTGTGCCCACGTTGGGAGGTGCCAGAATGGGTCAATATATATATATATATATATATATATATATATATATATATATATATATATATATATATATATATATGTGTGTGTGTGTGTGTGTGTGTGTGTGTGCGTGTGTGTGCGTGTTTAAATCGATTTGATTCCATCTTTGCCAAATCACTGCTCTGTTAAGAAATCTGAAGAGTTTCGTTGTGTGAAAATAATAATTTTACCAAGATATTTAAAACCACTTTCGTCAACAACGCTTAACACAAATAAATAACGCGCCCAATAATGAGGACGTTAAAAAAATACAGACCTGAAAATTGGCAACGAATTTAACAAATGAAAAGGAAAATAAATCATTTTACCGAGAGATTTAAAACAACTTCCGGTAATAACAACACATGGCACTAATAAATGCCACGTCCAACTAAGCACCATTATATTTAGAAAAAAAGCTACATATAAAATTAAACATAACATGACAACCGATTAGACAGCTGCTTTCCGAATGTGATCCAAGAAACAGACATATATGCAAGTATTCATATTTGTTTGGAGTTTTCGCTAGTGAGGACCATGTACGATTGACTAAAAATTTTCGCTCGTCAAGGGCTATGTGCCATTGACTACGAGTTTTGGGTCTGAGGCCCATGACTACTAATTCTCGCTCGTGGAGGACATGTGCAACTACGAATTTTTACCAGTTGGTCCCATGTGCGATTAACTAGAAATTTTTGCTCGTTGAGGGCATGTGCGACTGACTACAAATTTTCGCTTGTGGTAGTCATGTGCGACTTACTGCGAATTTTTGCCCGTTGTGGTCATGTGCATTTAACTACGAATTTTCGGTCATGTAGGCCATGTGGTTTGACTATTAATTTCCACCCAAAGGGGCCATGTGCGATTAACACGAATTTTCTTTCGTGGGACCATGCGCGATTGACTACGAATTTTTTTCGTGTGCTTCATTTCCGATTGACTACGAATTTTCACCCATTGTGGTCATATACAAATGACTACAAATTTTTTCCTGTGGTGACTTATGACCATGTGCGATTCCTTACAAATTTTCGGTCGTGTGCGCCAGGCACGATTGACCTCGAATTTTTTTTCGTGGGGTCCATGTCCGATTGACTACGAATTTTCCCTACCTTGGGAGTTTGCGATTGACTACAAATTTTCGCCCATGGGAGTCATGTGTAATTGACTACAAATTTTCGCCCGTGGGGTCCCAGATGACAAAATATATCGCACACAAATAAAATAAAAATGTACCTCTATACACAAACCCTGGATAAAAAGGGGATTTAAACCCCGAAAAAGGATTGTGTGCTTTCCTGACCCCAATCCATGCAAGAGGATCTGTGACTATATAGTCACACATTTTTTTTCTCTCTAACTTGACCACAACTGTTTACAAATTTCTACTTATAAACACTCAGCGTGAGATTCACTCCTTGTTTTTGCATTATAAATTCGAGGGTAAAATAAACATCAAATTTATTCCTTCTTCACTTGAATGTGTATCTGTAAAAGTTGTCAAACAGCAAATAATTTGCTCCATTTAAAAAATAAGTTTGCTTTCGGCAGAGCATTTCTGCAAAACGGGTACCACGCCCCATTCAATTTACCGCGAAATTGACAAAAGACTTCACTACCAACTCATTCTTTCTATCACACATTTCTGAGTTATGACTGCATCCGAAATTGGGTCTTAGGCTTATACGAGGCTACCCGAAAAATCGTCAACGATTCTTTCAAAACATTTATTTTTATATAAATTCTATCGAAGACCAACGCCCCCCCCCATCCCCACTCAAAAAAACCTACTACACGAAAAGCCTAATAGCGAGCGTGATAGATAGAGACTTTATGAAATATTTTATAAAGCTACCCCCTGAATGAAGCTAAGTGACATCAAGTGTGGCTAGTCGCCGGATGGATTCCCGATGACTTTGCAATAGCTGCCTTATACTGTAGCAACCCGTGGTTTAGATCCCAAGTTAAATTACGTCCTTTCCCACCGAGGAAAATCTTAATAAAGGCAAATCTATGGTAAAATATGCATTCAATAGCGAGTGTGTTGCATTTTAGAGTCTCCTAAAGTGTCTTTAACTATTAACTTGATATAGTTATTTAAAGAATCAAGTTTATTGTATTTTACTTCTATTTTTTTATTGTATTGATCAGTGTTTTTCATCTAGTGGTTGGTGCATGCCACAGTCATGGACCATAGAAAGGAGAGCAGTTGGAAAAAAAGATAAAGGAGGGGAAGGATGCATTGTTACTTTGTTCCGATGGGTGGAAAACATGGCAGTCTGAGATAAACAAAAAAAACTAGCTCTACTTAAGAATATATAATGTCAGGAAGTAAACTTTGCATTAATGCCGTTTTGATTATGGTCATTACTCTCCTCATTCTTGGCTTGGTGTTGTCTCACATATTTCTTGTTGTTTGCTTCTTTACTGATTGGTTGTTCAATTTAGGTTGTTTTCCTTGATTGGGCGAGTTTCATTAATTGGGTTAGCTTTTCTAGTTCTTAATCTTTTGTTCACGTCCCGCTTACGTTTCCCTTCACTCGGGATTCTTAAAGAAGTACGTGGTGGTTGGAATGAATTAGAATCTCTCCGTTTATTCGCAGTTCTTTAATGTCCTCTTATTGGTTTTGGCATCGAATTTTCACTTACATTTTCGGTCTATTCTTGGACTGTCTTTTAAACGGCAGCTCATTTAGTCGCTTAAAATTGAAATTTTGCTCTTCATAGCGACACTTTTCATTTGCTTAGGGCACATTAGTGTCCATAGTATCCAGCACCAACAAACTGTACTTCCGTTCTTAGTTCTAATCAGAATTCCTTTCCCGGAAATTCGTATGTAAAGTCTTTTTCTTCTTCCTTTTTTTTCTTCTTCAGTAATTGACTCTCTTAATTCGTATGTTTCCCTTTCCTTTTCTGTTTCGTCTCTTGTTTGTTTTGTTTTTTTTGTTAGTCCTCTCTTTGAGTTGTTTTTCGCGGTTGATTCCCAGAAGTTTTGAAGAATTCGGATTTTTCTAGAACCACATATCCTCTATCCCGCTGTTCTTCAACGTCGGCTTCAGCGGGGAGTATAATTAGTCAAGGGGGGCTAATGTTGACGTGTGCAGACAGTGTGCAAGTCAAGATCTCAAGCCCGGTGTTTTCTGGGATCGTGACATCCACGATGGCTTAGTTGATTTCTTTGATCGTGGCCTTGGCCATACAAACCTGCGTATGTTTAGTGTCTTCTTGTTTCTTTACATCTTTGGTGTTGTTCTTTTCTAATATAGCCTTCTTCTTAGAGCAGGACATTGCCATAGTGCGGTGGAATCCTCCGGAATTTAAGCACTTCTTTGTACGAGAAGCGGTCAATAAGTTTTGCAATTCGGATATAAGGAAACGAGATATGAGGAAAAGTGTTTTATTATTTTTCAATATAACTACCCTCGACTTCAATGCACTTGCGCCACTTGTCCCTGAGGCTTCGAATTCTCGACAACCAGAAATCTGCCGACTGCTGTTCATTCCACTCCTGGACGGCGAGCTGGACATCTTCATCGTCCCCAAACCGGCGTCCACGCAGTGCAGCCTTGAGCTGGCGGAATAAAAAGTAGTCGCTTGGGGCTAGATCTGGACTGCAGGGGGGATGGTTGAGCTCCTTGAATCCGCACTCGCGCAGGGCAGCTTGTGCAACTCTGGCCTTGTGGACTTTGACGACGTTGAAGTCGATCATTGGGCGTGAGGTTTCGTGAGGTTTCTGGGGACCCAACGGGCAGAGACCTTGGTCATGGCCAAATTGTCGTTAATGATGTTGATAACACTTCTGTGTGATATTCCAAGTTCTCGCTCGATTTCTTCGACCTTCACCCGTCGATTTTCGAGGATCATCCTCTCCACACGGGCCACATTGTCTTCGTTGGTCACGTCTGACGGGCGTCCTGGACGGGGGTCATCTTCAAGGAACTCACGACCATGGCGGAACTCCCTATTCCAGCGAACACTGGTTGCATAGGAAGGGGCGGTGTTGGTGTACACTGCAACCATGCGTTCATGGCTTTCTTTTGCATTCTTGCCTTCCTTGCTCAAAAATTGGATCAGGGCGCGGTGCTGAACCTTCTCCATTGTTGAAAAATTTGTGACTGACCATCTGCGATCAGCTACTGCTTCTTAAATAGACGAGGCAGGAGCGTGCGGCTGCAGGTCCTGACTTCTCCTAACACCCCCACAAACAGCCATCCTCCTTCCTCTGTTTTGCCCTACCGACTCGCAAAACTTATTGACCGCCCCTCGTATCTTTTAGATTTGTTTAACAGGATCTGGACAGACGGTACCCTCCCAGACTCTTGGCGAATAGCTACTGTGCTTGCTTTTCGTAAACCAGGTAGAGATCACTCTACCCTAGCTGGTTTCCACCTTATTCCTCTAGCTTCCTGCCTATGCAAGATGATGGAGAAATCGGTAAATGTTAGACCAGTGGCGCACCTGTTTTCTACACAATGCGGCTTCGCTTCCGTAAATTCTACTCCACGTCGGTTGCTCTGCTCCGCTTGGAAAATGCTGTCTACGAGGCCTTTCTTCGTAGACAACACTACACCACGGCGTTTTTCAATATGGAGAAAACCTCCAACGCCACCCATTCATTATTTCTGAAGTTCTGCGAGATCGTCGATTCGATGTAGGGGTCGGGGCCAGATGCCAACTTTGGACCGTCCACTCCAACAGGCATCGAAACGCACAAGTTTCGGTTTTCCTTGGCCAAGGCTATTGTAGTGTACTTCTGGCGCCACCCACGGGTCCACGCCGACCGGGGTTCGACCGACGCCTCATATAGGAGGCTCATATTCGCAGCCTTAGGGTCTCTTGTACCTGGGCCATGGGCATTCTTCCTTCTTTGACTTTCAGCACTTGGGGTGATGATAGGGCTACTGCCTTACTTTTCTGCCGATCTTTGTTCGTTCGAAGCTTGACAACGCATGTGAGTTTTACGCATCCGTAGCCAAACGTGGATTGCAAAAGGTGGACTTGATCCACCACCCTTTCTTCGTCTGGTGGTCAATGCCTTCCGCACATCCTCCATTGACTGCCTACTTGTCGATGCCGAGTAGATGCCACTTGCTCTGCACCTTACTACGACGAGTGCGTTGTGCCCCACACTTTTCGGCACATTCTTGTTGAGCGTCGCAGTCTGGGGATATTTGCGCTGATTACTTTCCAGCTACCAGGTCTAACGGGGTCGGTACCGCTTCTTCCTTGTACTCAGGACTGGACAGGTTCATTCACACAGATTTGTGTACTCCTTGACTTCTTGGACTCAATTTAATTTACTCTCTTTGGTGTTTGGTCGCATGGTCCTTTGTCAGGGGGTGTCGGGCCCGACTCCGACGCCCGAGCTTATTTCCTTGTTTTTGTTTTTTGTTGCTTTTGCCTTTGATTGTTTTGGCTTTTTTGTTGTTTTTATTGTTTTGTTTAAGAATGTAGCCTAGTACCGGGTGACAGCCAAAAATGTCCCATTTTTTATAATGCTGAAATTTGTTAGCCATTAAAGCTTGAAGGTAGAAATAAATATCATTACAGAGAACAATATTTGAAATTTTATTGACTAGCTATATACCATTCAAATCACAACCAACGAACTCTAGGCACTTATCATATGATTAGCAAAATTTATCATGGCATTCTGACAATTTTGACATTGACGAATGAAATGATTTCTCGAAACTCATTCTTCAGTTCTGCGACATTAGATGGTTCAGCTCGAAATGGTCTTCTTTTCCAAAACTCCATAGAAATTAGTCGAAAGGTGATATGTCGGGTAACCTGGTCGGCCAGGGGAAATTTGTCCTATTCGAGATTAGTCGGTGAGGAAATCGAGCCTTCAAACATATCATGATGCTACATGCAGTATGTGCTGTAGCGCAATTTTGCTGAAACCATTCGTCCGTATATGTGTTATTGGCGAAAATGCTTTTGATCATGCCAAGATATCTGGCAGCGTTAGTTGACTGATCTTGTCCTGTATCATGGTACTCAAACAAATAGGACGCATAAATCTTATTTCCACTTAGTCCACACCATACTGTTTGTTATCTTTGTGAAGTGCTAAGGTTTTTGAAAGGGATATTTGGCTTAGTTAGCGACCTCTTCCGATAATTCTGTTTATTTAGCCTGGCTTTCAGGTAATCGTGACATTCATCAGGGAAAATTGTCATCTAATATATATATATATATATATATATATATATATATATATATATATATATATATAAATTGAAAATCACAGGACGCGTGATTTTTTATAGATGTATTTTTAAAGGCCCAAGGAAATGAAAATTGATTACACAACCCGGAAAAACACTTAGGAGAATATCATGTGAACCAATCAAAGCTTAAGAAGAAAAATGGGAGACGTAGAGAACGGAAAGATAGGAGAAACTATTTTAACCGTTATATGAAAATAAATAAAGAAGTTGGATTTGAACCTGTATCATTAAGCGCTCATCGCTTGTATGACCAAGACGCTGATCGCCAGAGCTACCATCGTCAACCCCCAAAAAGGGTTGATTCAAGAAGCCTTTTGAACAACGAAGTGTAGGCTTTTATCCAGTGAGAGACAAGACAAGTGTTTTAGTAAGAGGGGGCACGGGCTTATTTTATAAGTTGAAAATCACATGACGCGTGATTTTGTATAGATGTTCAAATCTAACTTCTTTATTTATTTTTATATAACGGTTAAAATAGTTTGTCCTATCTTTCCGTTCTCTACGTCTCCCATTTTTCTTCTTAAGCTTTGATTGGTTCACGTGATATTCTCCTAAGTGTTTTTCCGGGTTGTGTCACCAATTTTCATTTCCTTGGGCCTTTAAAAATAAATATATATATATATATATATATATATATATATATATATATATATATATATATATATATATATATATATATATATATATATATATATATATATATATATATATATATGACCTGACCACTATAGAAGGCCACTTAGAGCGACCTTGAAGGCCAACAAGGGTCACCATTGGGGGTAACTTGACCCGAGGAGTAATATAAGCTACTCAGATTTGGCAAAGGTAGCGCCACCTGGTTGTCACAATGCAAACTAATAGTTGATAATGCTTAGATATATTTAAATATGAATCAGTTACACCGTAGAGTTATCTTTGAGTTCAATTCTTCCTGGATGAATTAATTGGATTCACCCTTCAGAAATTTCAGTTTCTACATAATGGACAATCTGTGAGTTTGAAGGAGTAGGGGCCGTGCGCCATCGCCTCAAGCCTTGGGCATGCAATATTCCAGGCTAATGGTGGTCATCAAAGTAACCTTAAAATGGTCCACATTTGTAAATTTCCTCAGGCTCTATAGTATTCTGTGGCAGTTGCATTCCACATCTTTTTAGTTCTCTCTATTTTTTATCGATTTGTGTTAGCAAGGCAAGCAACCGAAATGAGTCACTGTATATTTCCATTGGAACTAACTAAACTATTTTAGCGAAACGCAACTTTTGGGGCGGGAATAAAAAGAATGAGCTCTGCTGGTGCCGACTGGTAGTTCAGAAGTGTTTTGCCTGGCAATCCTGTGCACCAAAGAGCAAATGCTTACTTTAGGGCTAGAGACAGTACTCTGAGAAACACAGTTTAGAAAATTACAGAACATTCCAGATAATTCATGAAATTTCCAAATTGATCTAAAACTTTCCATTAAAATATTCTGGAACCTTTTAGACCCTTCTATTGGAACATTCTTGATCATTTCAGGATACACAACTGCACATGTATATAAGGCAAGAGGTTCTCAGATCCTTAGTTTCAATTTTATCTTCAAGTGAACCACATCACCAAACCAAAAGCAAAGTGAACAGTAGAGTGAATCATGACACAGAATTACAGTAGTGTTCAGTACAGCAAATAAAGATATTTTTGTGCTACAATATAAGAAGTTCAAACAATATTCCTTTATATTTATTTGCGACAGGACTTTTTATCCCGGGCAAGATTGGGTACCTACGCTAGTTCAATACTAATTGTTTATCATCGCACATTTCTTTAACCCTGCCGCAAAATGATAACCTTTGTTGCTTATCCTGCATTGAGATTTCTTGATGACATTGACTTTTGTATGGCTTTAAATTAAGATCTTTTATGAGAATAGTTCACGCAGCGTCTCTATTAAAATGTGCCTTAGCAGCCAATTTTCTCATGACTTTGTTTCATCAGCACCAATTAAAGTCCTTACCTTGACAATATTCGTTTCCGTCCTCACACTTTCCTTACGACCGGAATTTCTTTTATTTCAATTACGAATTGTGCTGTGTGTATTCCATTTGGCGTAATTTCTCTGGATTGTTATTTTGTTTAATCGTATACCATATCTTGCTTGAAAATGACGAATTGATTTGATTATGGAGACATGTCGAATCATTAATTCCACGACAAACCCACGTTGTTCATGAGCTAATTGACCCATTTCTGAGAGCCTAAAACAGAACTGTTTAATATCTGCATATATAGGATATCCTAGGCTGGGATAGACTATCCACTGCAAGCAAGCCTAGACCACATAAACTAGCTAATAAAATTTAAAATATTTTTCTTTGTAATGATATTTATTTCTACCTTCAAACTTTAATGACTAACAAATTGCAGCATTATAAAAAGGGTACATCTTTGGCTGTCACACAGTATGTCTGAAAAATAATTATGGCAATAAAAAAAGGAAAGTTTAAAGACAACTGTCGAAATCGTTCATAACATTTTGGACGATTTGATAGTATTGTGTTTTGACAACCAACCAACAGTGATAGAATCCTTATTGGTTCTGCGTCAGGGCTATGTGAATATAAGTGCTCAAAAACAGGGAAGAGAGTGTATATTTTGTTGGGAAGGCGGGAAGGAGAATTATAGCGGTGATATGATTTGCTATGCGTGTGACGATACGAGTGTGGCTACATACCCGCGCGAGGGTATTAGAATATCGTGTCAATAAACTTAACAATTACAAGAATACCTACGTTTATTCACCTTATGTATTGCACTCCTGTATAGCATACACACTTTATATTTCGCGCGCGCGCACAGGTATATATACCCTCGGATAGAGCTCGCCCTCTTCCCGGTTTCGCGTCCATACCCTTCCGTTTGCGTGCTGTCCTCCCCAATTAGCGGCCTGTCCTCTATTGACACCCTATTTGTTTACCTTCGCTCTGAGGTCAATAGGGCGAAGTCACCCCCCTTCTCTCTCTCTCTCTCTCTCTCTTTCGTAGGAAAAAAATAGAGAGAATCGTATTTTTTGCCTGCCTTTTTGTCTGCGGTGCGTCGAGTAGTATCCTCTTTAATTTAATAGAGAGCAGGGTGGGCAGAAAATTGGCAAATTTGTGTTCGTCCATCATTTGTTTATTTGCGATAATAAATTGGCAGCTAAATAGTCTCCACTCTACTCTCTAAACAGTTTCCATACATTTTCACATCCCAAAACTTCACTAGTTTTATGAACCTCGTCGCAAATTTCGCCCATGAGAAGTCCTCGTTGGTTTGAAGGGTTTTATGAGGTGCTGAATTTCAAGTCCAAGTATCAGGTTCGATTGTAGGAAAGGGCACCCCCCCCCCAAAAAAAAAAGAAAAGAAATCGGCGTTCGTAGGGAGCTACTCGCACATTGTCGGCGAGTTGTGTCTGAGGCCTGGCCGTAGGAAGGTCCCTCCAAAGGCGTCATCAAACAGCCAATCACAACACCGCTGTATCTTCCTCCCTTCGCGCGCGCACACACACACACACACACACACACCACTACTCTTTCGTCTCGGAACCTGCTGAAGAAGTTTTCATTTCCACACTTTTCTGACGTGGAACGGGTCTCCCTCCCTAAGGCCCCGACTGGCTTTCCCCGCTACCTGGCGAGTTAACAAACTACAAAACTACCACTCTACCTCCACTTTCCTTTCCAACGAAGGCCAGCCCTGATTGGTACCTTAAGCCTTAGTACCGATTGTCATTTTGATCTATGAATTTCATAATCCTGTCGAGTGGCACACCCTAAACGTGAAAAAAAACCTCCCCTCTTGTTTATAAATAGCTTGCTACTCATTATACATCATTTATGCATATCTTTATACATTAAAAATTATATAATTAATGCATAATGAGAAAATTAAAATGACAAAAATCCTGATATGTATTTTTGAGTAGCTCTAAGATAAATGGCATTTTCTGTATATTAAGGCCTAGGTTTGCCTTTTCCGCCGCCAGTGTTAGCAACTCTTCCAACTCTTGGAATCTTCAATTTTCTTACCATTCTCACCTTATTATCTTTTAAGACTTAAATGTGCAGGCGAAATGAATAGCAAGAGCAAAATAAGCCAAGATAGAAGGGAACTTACTTATTAAGACTGAAAATCTTTCGAAACCAGAGATGGCGAGTATTCATGCTTTTATACACTCTTGCGTAATGTTCTTCTTCGTCTCAACAAAACTTTTGTCCCGGAGAGGGGGGATTTTTTTTCATTATAAATGAAATATTTATTTTAGAGACTGAACTTCTTGTTACAAGGTTGTCCATTTAGAAGAAGATAAAAACAACAAGGCAGTTGAGTTAATTTTAATACCTGGTCACCCACTATTTAACAGGTTATGAATAATTCGCACTCACGAATATTTGTTTACATAAAATATTTTAATAAACTCATGCAAATTACAATTCAAGAAAAAAAAATTGATGTTTAATCATGAATGAAAAGCAGAAACTAGGTGCTACTGTTTAGTGCTCGTTCCGGCAGCATCTTAGTGTCGCTTGTGATCGCATATTTTCCAAACTTGTGTTCAGTCGCATTATTTGTGAATTTTTTTTAGTGCAAAGTTTAATAACCCTTGACATAATGTTCCCAAACAAAATGCCGCAAGAAAACAGCGATAAGAGAAGAAGAATCGCCGTAGAAGTGAAACGTGAAATCATTGAGAAGCGAGATCGAGGTGTGAGCGTGGCTGAACTAACACGCACATATAATCTGACTACCTCAACAATTTGCACTATCCTAAAGAACAAGGACAATATTAATTAAGGAGATAAATGCTTCAAAGGGAGTTACAAGAATATCTATGCAACGGCCACGTATTCTTGACGATGTAGAAAGGTTGATTCTCATATGGATCAACGAGAAGTAAATGCAACGCGACAATATTAAAGAGCATCATTTGCGAGAAGGCCAAAGTGATTTTCTTCGACCTCGTTAAGAAAACTCCAGGAGCATCAACGGACGAAGAAGAAGCATTCAGGGCAAGCCGTGGGTGGTTCGAGAAGTTTAAAAGAAGAACTGGCATCCTCCTTCACGACAATAATCCCCCACCCCACACCCGTCTAAGTCTCCCTTGAACCAGGAGCTACCTTCTTTTTTCGTAAGTTGCAACAGTATTTATTTATTTTTGTTACTAATTATTTGTTCCTTCCCAGGTTCATTTATATTAATAATCTTTTTATTTTATGCGTTAATAATTTAAAATTATTTGAGGGTATTTTACATTGTTTCCTAGTGGAAAAATTGTTTCGGTTAACGAGTGTTTCGCATTACGACTAAGATTCGGGAACGAATTATGCACGTTAATCGAGGTTCCACTGTATATGTATATATATATATATATATATATATATATATATATATATATATATATATATATATATATTACTGGTGGAATTATTAAATTGATTTTTTTTTTAATTATTTCTTTCTACAAAAATTCTAAAAAAAACATTTTATTTTAACACATTGGCACAGTGTTAAATCTACATTCATTATTAAGCAGTTTGGCTACACTTAGCATCAGTGAGTGCTTTAACACGTCACTGTTTTGCACATTTCCTGGATTCGCTTAGATCCGAACCAAACTGTAATGAGACGGCATATGAGTTGCTGTTTGGTGGTAATGGGCTCTGTGCGTATTTCATCTTTCAACACACACCATAAACTCTCAATCAGATTCATGTCTAGTTGAAGAGTCATAGAAGTATTGGAAAAGCCATTGAAGTAATGAATCATCAAATAAACTTTATGATTTGAAAAGATTGGAACCATTACAAAAATGCGGCACTGTTAAAGTTAGTAAGTATTAATCTTTTTATAAATTACAAGTAACTGGTTAGCTAGATATGTTATTCTTATCTTTCCTCATTGTTCTGAAGTCCACTCAAGGTGATTCTTTGCCCCAAAATAGCGTGCCTTCATCATTGTTTCCGTGAGTCGAGGCTTCTTTCTCGAGCCATATGATTTCAATCCAGCTGTCAAAAGCCTGCCATTTACTGTTCTTCGGGCAAGGCAAACACTCTCTGCTGCCAACACAATAGACATTTTCCTGCAAGATGTTCTTCTGTTCTTAAGAACCTGTTGTATTCATTTTCTATCTGTTCTTGGAATTGTTTTTCTTTTTCGAACACATTTTCCAGCCCGTTTTGCGTTTAAATCTTGACCGTTATTATTTTTTTACTCAATAACACTGACTGTTTGAGTTGAAACACCTATTTTTTTTGCTTTTCATTGTTTTAATTTAGTTTCTTTTAGTAAAACGTTTATGTGCGTCCAATTTTTCGAGGACTCAAATCACTCTGTTTACTCATTTTGGCTTAATTCATTTATAGCCAAAGAACTACGTGAATAACACAAAATCAAACTATTAAAATAACTAATAAATTATCTGAAACACAAAAATACTATTGTTAACAATAAATAACAGAAAGGATCCTATTTTCACTTTAAAGCAAAGATACCAACTGACTCCCACAACTGACTATGACTTCATTGAAATGGTCCAAAGCAGTTTTGTTCCTCCACTATTACCAACTATACTTATGAAGTAACCTGAGGCTCTTGAGAATAAAAATTAAATAGTTCCTCGGTGTTTTTGCACAAATAAATAAATCCATTTGCAATCAATGAAATTGGTTTCACATAATAATTCTGCCAGTACTATATATATCTATATATATTATATATATATATATATATATATATATATATATATATATATATATATATATATATATATAAGCCATGGGCGTCGCCCGCTATCAGCCCTTCGGGCTCTGATCTTTCAAAACAATTGTGATCATCTCTTCTCCCCTCACCTCCATTTCCCCCTACCCTCTCGTCTCCCTCTTCCTCATTTCCTATCACCTATCACCAACTAATCCTCCTAATACCCTATCCTCTCACCTCTCCCTATTCCCCACCCCCCCTAGTCCTCCATATGTTCCCTAATCATTTTACCCCTCTTTGTTCGCCTCTCTCACCCTATCTTTCTAATACTCAGGAATTACAGATACTTTTATGCCACAATATAAGAATTTTAAACAAGGGTCATCTCGATTTAATTACCACATGACATTTTATTCAAGACTGCCATGGATAAAAAGTCTTACTCTATTTCCGAACGTGTATATATATATATATATATATATATATATATATATATATATATATATTTATATATATATATATATATTTTATTAAAATTCAAGAAAATTGTTAAAGAAAGCTTGTTTGGTTGGCCTGTCGACATCACGTGTACGAAGTAATCTTTGCTGATGTGTTCCGTTCCACCTCCGGTCCTTCTACCGGAGCAAGCATCTCATTATTTGTAGGTTTTCAAGACCATTGGGAAGACCTCAACAAAAGATATTTCAAGACAGCAGAGGATGATGACGATATCTTGGGAAACTTTGTGGGTGATTGGTCCGTACCTCGTGAGGATGCGATGAGACGTCTTGAAGTTACCCTGAAGTTAACTGCAACAGATTGAGTTTTCTTTCATGCCCCAGGGGCTTTCCATCATGCGAAATGGATGGACAAAAGTATATATAGTATCAAAATATTCCTCTTCCGTGAACAGTTTTGTCTGATGGAGGGTTAGCTAAAAGCAGTCCGAGATTTTTCCCTCTTCGTCGCCCTATGCTATGTGCCATTTTGCAATGAGTCACCAATCGGTCCTTATGCTGCCAAGAATGATATGGATATGATGAATCTCATGCAAGAAGGAACTCCACATAAAAAACTTGCCAATGTTGCCTTCACAGCTTTCAAACGCAATTTTTGGTATATTTCAGAGGAGGTTGTGTGGTGGGACTTTCCCTGTTCGACGACCGTATCTCAGGTGATGAAAATCGGAAAATGGTGAATAATATGACTCGTCCTGAGATACCAAAAGGATTGAAGAGGATCGATGGAAAAACTTTTTCACCACAGACTTCCCTCTGTTGTTTTTTTACGATGAAAACAAAAAGGATATTTCCGGTGATTCTTTCAGAAGAACCCGAATTCTTTACAAAGGATTCCTCTTTTGGGAAAACGATGATTTGTATCGTCGCTTTGAAAAAGCAGCACATGGAAGCAGTTCTATGCCCAATTTCAGGGGGTTTCAGGTACATCGTTACAAATTGTAGACTGGAAAAGTTGGAATCAAAACGAAGCAATGGAAAAATTACACAAATAGAACGCAAGGCGGTGGATGGTGTAGCAGGTGGGGGCAATACCCCTGCTGCAACTGTAACATGAATAGAGAACTGGGGTTCTCTCTCGGTTCTCTTTTTAATCTCCTACAACCTTTTTCACGCCTTGTTTACGCCCGTGAAAGAGGGCGGTAAAATTTCGAATAAAAACAACCCAAAATGGGCACTATATTCCTTCACGACCTCCTCCAGGTGGAAAGTGAACTGGTTGCATTTCCTGGTTAGGAAGTTCTTATCAATGGATCACATTACCTCCACAATGGCGACCCTTATTGACATCCTTCTCAACAACGCCCCACACGAAATAATCTAGGACGGGTGCTTTTGGGGGAGCTGGGCGGTCACAAGTCTAGGGACCAGTTCTTCGGGGCGTTGTTGAACAACCACGCTACTTGGTCCATCTGCATTGGTCTTGAGGCTCTGGGGGGAAGGAAGATGGAGGAGGCATAACATGGACCATGCCCGGAGCCATCAAAGAGGCGGGAAATTTGCTGTCCATGACCGTAGACAATTCGTCCTTATGCTCAGCCTCATCATATTACCATGTGTTGTCGCGACCCGTAGTTTAGAACCCACGTTAATTTGTAGCTATTCACACACATTTTCATATTTTACCCTCAGGAAAAAGACCAATGAGATTCGAAGTGCTTTTTAAGTTATTTATAAAACTCCTGATTGAGACGCTTCTAAATAAAGGCAAAAAGTAATGTCCGATTTTCTAAAATAAAGTTTTAAATAGTAGGTATTTATTATAGTAGTGTAATTTGTTATCGTTTATGAATGCTACGATGAGTAATTTATACCTTTCAGATTATGATACTATTGATCATAATTTTCTTGGGTATTCGCCCCTATGTCCTCCCATCTAAAATTCACATTAGACAGGTTTTACTCTGAGTTTCATAAAAGCGCCAATGCAAGTACAGCGGCAAAATCCATTCAGAGCAATTATGGGGATGATGCTTCATCCAGCATATTCTCCTGAATTTGCTCCTTCTGATAATTATCGCTTGTTTAGGGGATTACAGAACCATTTTGGATGGTCTTAGGCTGATATCAAGAGATGGAGGTTGAAATGAGTTGGATTCATATTTTGTATTAAAACCTAAAGAATTTTACAAGCGTGGCATTTATAAGCTTGTTGACAGATGAAATGAGGTTCTAGAAAGCAACGCTTATGTTATGATTAAATATTATTCATTTTTAATACATACCCTAAAATTGGACATTACTTTCGTTCCAACCTTATACTTTGCATTTTTCATTTCCTTGCGTATATATATATCATAATATAAACTCATTTTACCTTATTTTTCATTTGTTCTTTTCCGTTAAACGCATTTGTAACTTCATTCCTTAAAAATAAAAAAAATAACTCTTTTTTTTAAAACGGTAAAAATAAGCTTTCTCTAAAGCCCCCCCCCCCCCCCACACACACATCCCTTGTTCATGGGTGTCTGAGAGATAATTCAAAGGAAGAAGAAGAGGAATAATTTAATTGTCACATTGGGTCGAATCGTAACCTCTCGAATTTAAGAGGAATAATGGATGAGACGACGTCGTTGCGAAGCGCCAGGACTGAGAATCCCAAGTGATTTTCACTAACCTCCTGAGTTCTTCGTGCTCTCCCACACCCAAGGGGGGGGGGTTGCTTAATTATGGAGCTGAGTCAGGTTAGGTAGGAGGCGTTGCGCAACGAGTCCACTGAATAATCTTGTCCTTGTTGGATTACACCAGTGTTTCCCCACCGGGGACCATAGCACAGTTCAAGGGGGCCACAGGAACATGTTAAGATTTAGACGGGCCATAGGACTCAACCTATCGAAGCCTAACTTAGCTAAGTCAATAGATAATTTTAATTTATGGAGTTGAATTTTATATATGGACACGGGTTTAATTCAGTTTTTTACACTTTGGCATAAAAAAACGGGTCTGATTGACGTCCCCCATCTCTTCTTCTCGTGGAGCTGCGACGCTATTTTTGTTTGCTAGGTAATTTTTTTTATATTTTAAAGTGTATGAATCAATATTTACGAGTTACATTATAATCCACAGTGTTCGTGTATATTGCGTGATTCCGCTGGTTATGGTTTCCATGGTGAATATTATCATTGAGAATGAAAATGAGTGTGATTTATAGCGGTGACCAGCGTGAAGATTTCTCTGTTTACAGTTTACATAAAAGGCGCGTAGTACACGATCTGTATGAATTTTGAAAATTCGTGAAAATTATACTAATGAAGAGTTCGTTTTGAAACTAGTGTATGTTGATCACGTAACATTGTTTGGTGTTTTAAATGCGAAAAAACGACCAAAACATGAATAAAAATACAAGATATTTAAGGGAAAAGTTGTCCATATTTATTAATGTTAAATGATTTTATTTGTGTTATCATATTACACTATTTTACGTTAGATGCAAGATTTAACTATATACAGTGTTGTGCTAAGTGTATTAAGTAATAGGATAAGTGTTTATATTTTAAAAATAGGTTTGAAAAAAAATCAATTTTTCATTTGCAATATTGCAGTTAGATAGTGATTTTACATTGCCTAATGAGGTTTATTAATATGTTTATGCAATGATAAACGATGAGGGCTCTGAAATTTATTATTTTTTATATTATTTTTGATAGTTATATAAATATTTTTTAAATTAACAATTCTAACCATTTTTTTATGTCTTTTCATAATATTTGTGTATCATTTAGTAGTAGTAGATCCTTCAGTTGTATCAAATCACAAAAATTACAAAAAGTGCTACCAAACGCCTACGGAATGAGTCCTACATGGCCATGATCCGTATAAAACACTTAAAAAAAAGAAATGACCCCAGAAATCTGAACTGGTAAACATATTTCAAAGTGGTGTAGATGGAAAATAAGGGTATTTATGTGCGCTACCTGTTGGGCACTTTGGATTTCGACTAACTTTAAAACTTTAGTTTTGATGACCAAAAAAACACTAGCAGTACGATCCGTATCCACTTGACCATATATATATATATATATATATATATATATATATATATATATATATATATATATATAATGAAGTGAAAATGGTAGGTAGATTCCAAGTACTTCCGAACTTGTTCAGTTCATTCTCAAGGAATAGCGAAAGATTTTACAAAGGTCCTATATAAGAATATATTAGAAACAACAGAGTAATGCCCCGCCCATGTACAACGAAAGGACACCAAATAGAGAAATATTATCAAAGACGGATATGAAGTATAAAACCAAATAGATAAAGTCTACTTCCGGAAATTCCAATTGATAGGGTGAGAGTTTTCAGATAAATGGACAATGAAAGTGTGGAAGTATGAATTTGAACGCGCCATGTGGCTTAATTTTCTCAGGCTTAGATTGGCGCCAGCTATGTTTGTTTTCCTTTATGACCCCGTCTCCCACTAGCGTTGACCGCTATCACTAACTACCCCGCCGGTCGCTTCGTCAAAGCGGCGCTTATCAAACTCCCTTGTTTGCATTTTCTGACGCCATGCTATCGCTTGGGACTTCGCTCGTCTCGCCCCTTCCCCTTGCCACCAGACGAACTCCCCTATTTAAGACGGAGTGTATAGTTCTCATCAGTTCTCAATTAGTTAGGAAGTCTTGTCACCCAGATCAAGTGCATCTGTACCCCAGTCGAACCGAGCTTCGTCGTCGTTATCTCTTGAGCAGATCCTCTCCGTAATCCGCTCTGTTCAGAGGAAGATTCCCACTAATTTATTACCTTCCGTAAAACTGTCCTGGGCTTCGCCTCTTCTCATCCGTCTTCGTGGAGATTCTACGCCGTTCCGTGGACGAGTCTGTACTGTGTTCGCTCCCCCTTCCCCCCGGAAGTCGGAGTAATCGCAAACCGGTTGGAGTTCCCTGAACGCTCATACCCCGAGTTCGTTCTTCGAAGACCTGGCCACTGGTCTTCCGCTCCCGTTAATCATCCGAGGTAATCCAGAATCCTACCCTAGTAAGTCATCTCATTCTCTCAAGTACTAAGAAGACTCCATAATCGCATTACGAAAAGATTTAGTAATCGTACTCCTCTTATTTAAACCATCGAATTAATTAATAATTGCCAGACCCAGCTTCCATTAATTCCTGCCCGCTATAATATTCATTGTCACGCTAACCTTTGTACTAATTTCCATTGTTATTCTTGTCTCCATATTTAATCATTTATCTTGTATTAAAACTTATTTTTTTAGAGGTGTTTCCTTAAATAATTCCTGAGTTGAATCTGGCAACGAGTTTTCCTTTCGAATAGCCAACCTGTAATTAAGTCGCACGCTTACTTTGAGAGGCCATTGCCTTCCCTTCGCTTCATACCTGAGATTTCATACCGAGAAATCTCAGGGCTGAGATTTCCCGGTCTGACTCAATTACATATGTATCCATATTAGACAGTGGGACATATTGTGTCGTTCCTCGACAGAAAGCACTGTTGCTTTTCCCCCTCCTAATATTGTATTTATGTTGCGTCAAGCATACACTTAATGATTTACCGGTTTACCCAAAGTATTGCTTAGGGCATTTTTAATTATTTTTTTTAAGAGCCTATCTAGCAACTACCAACTTGGGCATAAGTCGCCGCACTCACGACAGCCTAGCACTAGGCTACTTTAAAATAAGAATGAAAAACCATAACAACAACAATAATAAGGGAAAATTGTAACAAGGAGGAAGCAAGCTCCTGCGTCGGGGTCGGCCCCGCGGTTGCTTAGGGCAAACTGAACAATCGACAGAATACACCCCGCCCCTATACTATTGTTATTATTATGAATCAACATTTTGTACAAGGTAGACTGATACTTGAATATGACAAAAATATTTAACTTGAATAAGAGGCGGGGAAGCCAAGAAAAGGACTCAGAAAACGGTAAAACAAGGGAGTTCTTAAAATTATATGCGGGAGGCATTTCAGTTTTGTAAAAGGATTTTTTTTTGCCAAATCTAGGCATCCTGCAAGAAGTTTTTGAGGGTAGCAAAGATTGTTACCTATTTCAAAGATCTTAGAAATCTCAAGATCCAAGAATTCCGGGCTGGCAACCCGCAACCTCCAGAGAAACATTGAAATAAATACAGACCGTTTGACTTTATCATTATGACCTGAGTAAAAATGAATATAAGAGCCGACGTTGGTAGGCTTACGATAGACGGAAAATTTAAATCCAGATGGAGTCCTATGAATAAATAGATCTAAGAACGGGAGGACACCATTTTGTTCGAATTCAAGGGTAAATTTAATAGAGGGAACCAGAGAATTAAGTTCAGTAAGAAAATAATTAACATCCTTAGAAGAAGGCCACAAACAAATAATATCGAATCATTTATGGGGGACCTTTGCATACTTGGCTCGCGTTCAACATTTCACTATGTAATGTTTTTTTTGTAATTGCATAGCGGTTCCATATCTGCAATGCAGTATGAAGGATCGTCTTTTTTGTTTTTTTCTCGGCAAGAACTTCGTTAGATTTTTGTACTTTGAAGTTCATGTGCTCTTATCTACGTCTGACGAGGGGGGGGAGGGGGTAAATGGCCTTTTTAAGTCCTTGTCATGTTTGATCCTTATTTCTTCGGATTTGTTTTATCTTTCTTGATTACTCAGGCATTCGCACGCGACGTCGCGAGTTCGAATCTCTTGGGGAGACTGATTCTTTTTGAGGCGTTCTACCCGAGTGTGGACGGGAAGACGTAAAAAGACTTATGATCAATCATTCATTTGTCCTGTCCTTCTTCGGAACTCTTAAGAAATTTTAGATTGCATATCTTTTTAGCTCATCGTTGCTCGGTGGTTAACGTGGTTGAGTGATTAACGTTCGCGCGCGTGAGGTCGTGTGTTCGAATCCCAATAAAGGCTGATTTTTTCATATATACAGATGTGTGAATAAGTATAGACAACACTTATATGATTTATATTTTTAAAATATTATCTGTTTCAGACTTCACTTGCATAATGTATAGTTATTATATAAGCTTCCTTCTCCATTGCGACTACATATCAATACAAAAGGATAAAAATGAAAGTGACAAAATGACAATGACAAAAAAAATTTGGGGGGAAAACAGGAAAAATATAAATAATGTCAACATAATATTAATATCTGGTATGGTCCCCTTTAGCCTCAATAACAGCCGTAAGGCGTTTTTAGAGTAATTTAATTCCACTCTTCAGCAAACCTTTCAAATTCAACAATATTGCGAAGGCCTCTCTTAGACACACGCTTCTTCAGCTTCCTCCACAGATGTTCGATGAGATTTAAATCTGGGCTTTAAGAAGGCCACTTGAGTACAGTAATTTAGTGTTGTGGTAAGTATTTTCTGAGTAGTTTTGCCAATATGTTTGGGATCGTTGTCTTGTTGCAGCTTCCTTGCCGATTGCTTCGCGTGTTCAAGAATGCGCCGATTTGTTTCAGAATTCATGGTCCCATCTGTAATTTTATATGTGGCAGTGCCAGCAACAGTCAAACCTCCACACAACATAACCGAACGTACCGTTCGTCTTTTCTTCCAAAGTGCTCAATTCCTGTTTCATCTGACTAGAGTATCTTATCTACTTTAGGTTAGTTATCTCCCAGATGCTCTTTAGCGAACATCAAACGGGCCTCTTTATGAGCTCTCTTCAACAGAGGCTTCTTTCTAGGGACACGTCTATGAAATCCTTCCCGGTGTAAATTGTTGAAGCGTGAACATTACACCGCATTTGATGAAGTCTTAGGATTATTTCTGTCTTCATCATAGACCGAACATCTCTAAAGCTTAGTTTCTATTGTCTACCTTCGCGCAGGCCATTTACTGTGATACCATTGGATTTATAATACACAATAATGTCCCCTTACAGAACAAATTGGTATTTTCTCAATGGAGGAAATGGATCTATATCCATGACCGGCCTTGTACAGCTTAACAGTATGATTTCTTTCAGATTTTGAATGCTCAACGGTGTGTATGCGTAATGTTGTTGAAGTGCATCTGCAATTAAAGTCTCTATTTGTCTTCCTTTACGAGTCCTAACTTCTCGAATTAGCTAAAATCGTTTCTTTACTTAAGGATTAATTGGTCCACTGCGGCCCAATGACCGAATTAAAAGAAGTGCTATCGAGTACTATTATTGTATTCTTCGTGCATTTGCTCTTAAATTTGCATTATCTGTCCTGCACACAAGTCTGCAAACGCGATATACACATGTGCATGCATGATTCGTGCATAAATTTCTCCCTCGAAATGGTTCACCGGTGAGTTTTAGGAGCATTCCGTCGACCTCTCCCGATCTCTCCGCGGAGCTGAATTGTAGTCCCGGCGCGACATAACTGACATCGACCTCCATAATATTTCGGCTTATTTGGTTGCCAGGGTCCATCAACGGTTCGAATCGTTATATGAGACATAGAAAATCCTTTGTGTAACCCTGATCGGATGCTGACCACCAATACTACACAGTATTGGTGGTCAGCATGGCTAAGTTTAAGAAAAAGTGAACAGGCATCAACGATTGCATTCAGAGTAGCGATGCGTTGCTAGCCCAAGGTTCTGTGTTAGGTCCGCTGCTGTTCACGGCATATATCAATGGCATAGAAAACTGGTCTCGAAAGCTATGTTTAAAAGTTTGCTGACGACACGAAGTTGGGAGAAAAAAAAAACAACCCACGCAGACAGGCTCAAAAACCAAAACCATCTGAACGCGGTAGTTTAGTTATCCGAAAATTGGCAAATGCAATTTAATGTTGATAAATGCAAAGTTTTACATATCGGTACGAGGCGTGAGACAGTTTGGTACATAATGTTCGGACGAACGTTGAATACAGTAACCACTGAAAAAGATCTTGGCGAGATCGTATTGCAACGACTTGAAAGTTGTTAAACACTGCGTTGAAGCCTACAAAAGAGCTAACAGGTTCCTTGGGTGTGCCTTCAGGAAGATCTACTCCATGTGTAGCAAAAATCGGCCTCTAGATGTTCCACACAATTTCACTCCATTTTCAACACCACTTCGTGGATCTCCCTTTAAATTCGCCGGAAAAATCGTTCTGAAATTCGTGGCATTCTCAGGAGAGTTCCACTCCATGCTCCAGCGCGCTAGTAGTCTCCTCATTTACTTTCTCAGGAGATGCAACTTTCACATATTTTTCCATTTCTAATTTCACCTATTTCTTTACAAATCTCTCCCAAGACTTTATAGAATAGTCGCCCTTGTTGGTTTTCGCGTTTTTTCAACGTTTAAAACAAAGCAAAAATATAAGAAGCCCCTCTTTCCTAACCTAGTTGACTTGTTTGTTGCTACTAACCTTTCACATATACACAAAATTTTCTTACTTGCTTATTCTATTGCTGAATAAGTTGCTGCCTGTATTATACTCCTTTTCCAATACACCTCCTCACCCTCTTTCAAAAACTAGGGGACTTGAACTCCCTCCCTTTTAGGGGAGACAAAAAAAATGGGAGTCAAAACAATCAGTTTATTGCGTCCGTAAAAAAAACCCAAATTACAATATTTATTTGGTCTCGGGTTTTATTTTTTTCCTGCGACAAACGAGACGGATTGACGCGTCCTTTTGCGTCCTCCCTACGGAAAATTCGCTATTCTCGAGGGGGTGACCAAAATATGCATTGGAGACAGTGAAATTGTCGATCCTGAGATTGTTTTCGTCTTGGCTTTCATTTTGTTCTTTTGTTTCCACTTGATTAAACGAAAGAGTGGAATCTGAGGCTCTTGGTTACACTCTAGCCTTACCACCTCTCCGTGAGTACGTTTTTGCTACACAGGGAGTGGAAATTATGTTTCTCAAGTTAAACGAATTTAATCCTCGTTGGATATTGGATAGTCGAGGATACGAGTCCCAATTAGGAGCGAATAAGTAGCTGTCTTTATCTTGACCAAGGGTCGGATGCCAGATTAAAAAGTCCTGAGATAAGCCCTTGACAGTGTACGAGAAATATACACGTACATATACATTGTTTTGATACGTTTAAGTTTTGCCGTTACTGCACATATCAAAAGCAAAAAACTAAATGTATTTTAGTTCCAGATCGAGAGTGTGGAAGAATATTTTCGACATTAGTAATAAAATACTAAAATCCATAAAATGTAAATGCGCATAGCAAATGGATATAGCACAACTGCGCATTTTAACAAATGATATCCAGGTGGGTCTGAAAGTCTTGTCACCCTTACCGAGAAGTAATAAGAACAATAGAAGAACGATATAATAAAATCAAGCATGTACTAGTTTTAGTGTATCCACATTTATTGACACTGTCACACATCAAGAAGGTCGGTATGAACACCATCATTTTCCTGGCACAAAATGATACGGTGCCATGTGCTCTTACAGGTGGTGACAAGACTTTAGGTCATCCGAAATATAAAATGAAAACTATATATACTGTAAATGCCGAGTCTGATTTATCATGTATTATTCTGTCCGTCAACAGTGGAGTTGCCACTTAACTTTTTTCAATTTCTTAATTGGTCCGTCTAATTGCCATCTTTTAAATCATTTGTTGCTAAACATCTCTGTATGTCACACGTTCTAAGATGATCTTCCATCCACACCGTATCACACCCAGACTTGGTAAATATTTTGCAACCGAAGATGTGTGTGGATCGGATTATAAATTTATCCCAGACTATTCATCTACGGTTGATTTCTTCGATCATGTTCGTCGACTTATTCATTAACACCCAATTGATCGGATTGAATTTCTGTATAGTGGGTCAGTCCAACCGCCTTTCAACTACAATAACGGAAAAGAAGTTCTTGAACATCTCCAGTTTATGGATTTAGAAGATTTAATCATCGGTGAAAAATTAAAAAACGAGCTAATGGATCAGTTTTTCTTTGTCGGAGGACTATCCAATCGTCACAATACATGTGTGGATAAGTTTTTCTGCATATTGCATTCTAACATGGTTAATGATGGTGAGAAAGTAGTGAACATCGCTATATTTGACATGAAACCCCTGTTATTTCGCTTTCTCTCATGGTATTCCCATCAGCTCACTGATATGATGAAAACTAAGATTGAAGAGGGAAGGATGAATGAATTCTCCTCACAAAATCGAGAGAATGTTATGAGTTATTTTGTTTTCAATTAAACCATTGGTAATTAAACGCATTTTTTTTTGTCATCTTTATTTTATTCATATTAATCAGAAAATATTGTTAATGATTAAAAATATATACAAAAAGAGCTAATAATAGCTGACAGGGATTCATTGGATATTGACTTTTTAAATATCATTTAAGATCCCTTTGAAACCTTAAGGTATGGTTCGATAATTCTCTAGGAATTCAATGCGTTTACGAAAGGTTTTTCTCAAAATCTTTTTCCCTCTCACCTCTTTCACTCCACCGTATTCCACGGCTCTGAAACCCATAAATGGTACAGAGATGTGAATATCATCATCGGCTCCAACTAGGCGTTTCATAGCATCGTAGGTTATTATATCCTTCGTCTGAGTGTTAATAGTTAATCCTTTAGTACGAAGTATATACTTCACTCTACTCGTCGTTTGGATACGTACCGAATATGATTTGGGACCCGTTGAGCAGAATGAATCTCTATACGCCTCGGCACCGTACACATCTTTGATCTCATCGGTGAGATCACCTAGGAATTCTCCAAGTCGAGGTTGTGGGTGATCTTTCCTAGCAATTCAGATGGCACTGTCTGCGTCACAGTACAACAAACGTTCACTCAACGAGTCTAGGAGGCCATAATCTTGATTCGAGCATAGGCGGTTGTGAATGCTGGAATTAGAAGATTCGTTACGCGTGACTCAACTTCTACATGTTCAGCATTCTGCACTTTCGCGATGTATACATTGCCAACCACATCCAAAGGGTTCACAATAAAGTCGTCGTTTCTGATCAGCTCGATTAGATCATGATAAGAACCACAGATGACCGTTTTCATACCGCAATTTCTCTGAGCGAATTTATCCATAGATATAAAAGGAAGAAAATTTGATCAGGATTAATGGGGTGTTTTTATTTTGCATTATTATTATTATTTTTTAATTCAAGTTTTTATTATTATTATCATTTTTTACTTCAATTTTTAGAAATTATTGATTTCATATTCGTTGTACAATGTAGTAATATTGCAGAAAAAACTAGTCGCAGGAAGAAATCCTTACTTGTTTAGACAGAGCTTTACTCTCAAACGCTTTCCAGGATTCATTTCGATGTCGTCTATTTTTATGTTTATCCTTTCAGACTGATTCACCCTCTTCACATATTCCATTTTTTCCTTCTCTCCAACCACTCCTCGCGGGAATCCAGAAGCCTCTATTTTTTCTTCTAGAAATGTTTTTATATCCTCTGCGAACAAACCATCCATTTTTTCAAACTCCCAAAACTCGTAAATTTTCTTGATTTTATACTTCTTTTCCGTGGCAACTTTTAGTTCCGGAGTGGTTGGTGTACACTCTGCGGCAGATGTCGAGATTATCTTCTGCTGGGTTCCTGGACATATAGGAATTGCGGGGAATGAGCGCGCCGATGAGGGCGCCAAAGAGTCCGCGAGGACTCTGCGACCGGACCAGCGTTTCGCTCTTCCTCACACCGACTACATGGCAGGAAAACGGGCAGCTCTTCGGACTGCTTGGCAAAGAAGATGGGAGACGGTCGAAGGGAACTTAAAGTTGCGTGCCATTGCGCCGCGACTGTTCCCATGGACCTATCCTCCAATGCCGTGGCGGCTCGTGGTTGCTTTCTGTCGTCTCCGAATCGGTCACACTCGTGTGACGCATCGCTATTTGATGGAGCGCTCGCCTGCGCCGTATTGCAACGACTACGTCGTCCCCCAAGCTGTTGGGCACATTCTTGTCGAATGTCCCATTCTGGGTGATCTTCGCGCACGATACCTGTCCCGGTACCGGGATGGGCGGGGTCACTACCGCCTGTCCCTTGTACTCGGGACGAGTGCGTGCATCATGACTGGTGGACTTATTGACTTTTGGGGGGAGGCCGGCCTTCTCCCTTGTATTTAACTTGTTTTTTTGTTATTGTTTTTTTTTGTAGGTCGCAGGCTCCTGCGCCGGGGGAAGGGGGACCTCCCCCCGACGCAGAAGCTTGCTTCCTTATTGTTATCCCCTTTTTATTGTTGTTTCTGTTATTTTTTTTATTTTAAAGTAGCCTAGAACTGGGCTGTTTGTTTGCGGCGACTTATGCCCAAGTGGGCAGTCGCCAGATAACCCCTTGAAAAAAAAAAATCTGCGCATCATACGTTGCTTTTCAGAGTGATGACACTCGCGTGAATTTTGCTAAGCTCATGTATTACATAGTGGTAAAGTAAGTTTACCATCTATGGATTGAGGAGGAACTGGAATATACCGATCATTAGCAGGAAGAACATCAACTTTCACGATCCCATCGGTGAATTCGTGAATAGACTGAATTTCTCGCACAGATACGCAACGCCAAGGTGATCCTACGGCAGTGGTGTACAACTCAAAATGGGTGGCGAGCCAAATTCCTTTTCCATGATTTATCCGGGGGCCGAATAGGAAAATAAAAACGAGCAATTCTTACATTACTTTATATTTATAAACTCATTGTTCGAATTGCATTTTAAAACGTATTTTACTTTGCCGCAAATCCACTCTTTTGAAGCCGTTGTTGTTCTACCAATTTACCCACGTTTGCTTCCAATGGAGATATTGCGATTCTTAACTCCGAGTCAAGATGTTTATCTGTTATTTTGGATCGACGCTTCGATTTATTGACATTCATGATTGAAAATGACAGCTCACAAGTATATGTGGACCCAAACTGCACAGCCCAAAACTTAGCATTTGTAAGCAGCTTTGGATATAATTTTGTATTGAAACGCAGATAGAAATTGATGAGAGAGTAATCTTCAAAGCAGGTCTTCAAATTTGAATCAGCTTGCAGATCCAGGAGTTGAAGTTGGGTCACTGGATCCACGAGCTCTTCAGCATCTACTGACGGGACTCAGCGCCCCGTCCGGCCCCAGCTTAGCCTCTTCTCCTTCTTTCAGACAACCTGTATTTCTCCCCTACTTCCTCACTTCCTTTACAACCTCTCTCACAACTTTCTCTGGTCGGCGTCTATATTCCCAGGGTAGATGCTGACCTTTTTCTCAGCCAACTATCCCGGATCAGGGCTGAGATGGGAGGGGACAATGCTTCCTAACTCCTGAGCTCTGGTTTGAGATGGTGGGTTTTTAACAACCTGCATCATCCCCACCCATACCTTCCTCACATCCCGTTTCCTTTTCACTTCACTATCTATTTTTATTTACGCCGTGCCCAAGGTGGTGCCGCCATGCTGAAGGGCTGCCAGGTCACCAGGCGGGAGGGGTGGCCTTAAATGGTGGCACATGGATCTACCAGCCCCGTACGCATCCCTTGCAGGGCGGACTAAGGCGAGGGGTGATGAGCGTTTACTTCCCGTAAAAAAATAGGGTCACCATGCCCAATGATGAGAAAATCAAAAATCTTCCATCAATTTTCCCTTGTCCATCGTCGGAGCCGCCCTCGTGCAGCTCCACAGAAAAAGTGGAAGTTCCTTCACCCCCATCTGTGCTCTCGCAGGGGACCCTCCAAATCTCTCTAACCGGAGAGGAAGCTTACTCCTTCACTTCGCCTACGGGTGTAGGGGACTCTCTCTCCCCCCTTTATCTGGAGGTGCTTTCGGGCACCTCGCTCTCCACAGCGACAGTCCCCCCTTTACTTTCCAAGGGGACTGCCAAGAAAGCCAGCGGGCAGCCCATAACCGGCCGCTCACCATTGAAGCGGCTCGGTAAGGCAAACCCCCTTAGGGGGGAGAGGGAAGCCAGGCCCCATCGGTCGCTTCCCTCAAAAGACCTGCTGGCGAGAATATTGAACCTTGCCGGGGTCAAGGTCTGTGCCTCCCAAGACAAGACTCATGACACTGCTGCCAATAGGACCTGTGATGTCCTGGGGGGGGGGGAACTGGAGCCCCCCCCCCCCCCTGAGATAGACATAGTCCTTGAGGCAACCCAGCCTCAGACGGTAGGGCCTTCCATGGGAGCGAATCCGGGCTCGGCGCTAAGCACCGAACTCGTGTCCGCTCCTATGCAAGGTCCTCCTCAAACGGCTAGGGTTTCTAAGGCAGTACAAGGAGGAAAGGGATCTCCTCCGACCGGTGCCCCTGCAACTGCCAGGACCTTCTCCATCTCGGAAAAGGACCTTGCTGAGGCCGGTCCATCCAGCCTGGGGGCTCCTGCCGGCGGAGGGGAGAAACGAATTTATTCCCCTCCCTTTCCTAAAAAGAAAAAAAAGACTATAAAGACTCGGGGCTCCTCTACATCGGCGGGGGCTGCGGGGACGGATGAGTCTTCTGCCCCTCTAGCAGAGGTGTGGAAGCGAGTCAAAAGGATTCCGGGCAAGTTCTCGCAGGACTCTCCTCCCGTTCTCCAGAAGAATGGGACCGTAATCTCGGACCCCGCGTCCGTGGCGGAATCCTTCGCGACCGCTTTTTCCGCATTCTCAAGCCGTGATGCTGCTCCGCCAGCATTTAATGCACGTCGTGATGTCGCGGAAGGTTCCCGACTGGACTTTACCTCCAGAGGCGGAGAACCCTTCAACGACAGGTTTACTTTAAGTGAGTTGCGTTCCGCTCTTGCTTCGTGCGCAGACACTGCTAATAATCCAGATGATGTCCCGTACACCATGCTTTGACACCTGGGTGAGCGAGGCATGGCCTTTCTGTTAGATTTGTTCAACAGGATCTGAGTGGAGGGTCTCCTTCCGGATTACTGGCGAATCGCTACTGTGCTCTGTGCTCGCCTTTCCCAAACCGGGGAGAGATCACTCTACTCCGGCCGTTTTCCGCCCAATCTCTCTAACCTCTTGCGTGTGCAAGTTGATGGAGAAATTGGTAAATGTTTGATTAGCCTTTTTTTCTGGACAGCGGAGGCCATCTGTCTTCTGCACGGTGCGTCTTTCGCAAGTTCCACTCCACGTCGGATGCTCTGTTCCGACTGGAAAATGCCGTCTGCGAGGCCTTCCTTCATAGACACGACTACGCCACGGTGTTTTTCTATCTGTAGAAGGCCTATGATACCGCATGGCGATACGGTATCATGGAAACTCTCCACACTTTGGAGCGAGGGGACGCCTCCCAATCTTTATATCTGAATTTTTGCGAAGTCGTCTCAATTCCGCGTACGGGTGGGGGGAGCCCTCTCCGGCCCAATGGAGCAGGAAGAGGGTGTCTCGCAGGGAAGTGTCCTCAGTGCCACTCTTTGCCTTGAGCATCAACGACATCACTTCGGTGCTGCCGGAAACTGTTCTCGCTACGCTCTACGTGGACGACCTTTCGATCTCTTTTGGCGTGGCCCAGATGCCAACTCTGGAGCGTCTACTCCAACAGGCATTGAACCGCGTCTCTCTTTATGCCGAAGCGCACTGGTTTTGGCTTTCCTTGGCCAAGACTATGGTGGTGCACTTCTGCCACCATCCACGGCTCCGCCCTCACCCGGACTTGTTTCTTAATGGGGTGCACCCGGATGTGGTTGAGTCTCACCGTTTCCTCGGTCTTGTATTTAACCGACGCCTCACCTGGGAGGCTCATATTCGCAGCCTTAGGGTCTCTTGTACCCGCGCCATGGATATTCTCCGTTCCGTGATGTTCAGCGCTTGGGGCGCTGATAGGGCTACTGCCTTACTTTTTTATCGATCCATGGTTCATTCGAAGCTCGACTACGGATGCGAGTTTTATGTATCCGCAGCCGAGCGTGTATTGCGGAAGGTAGATTCGATCCACCACACCGGCCTTTGCCTGGCGACCGGTGCCTTCCGCACTTCCCCCATTGAGAGCCTACTAGTCGGGCTCGCCTGTACACGCGAGCCCAGCACCTCCCTCAGTCGCCAACAGCTCTCACTGCATCCGCAGCTGATTTCGACGGTGCCTATGCCGCCGAGAGACGCCAGTCATATTCTAAGCCCTTTGGGTTTAGGGCCAGGAAAGTCCTTCGAGAGCTAGATATAGCTCTCTGGCCGGTGGCGCCCCTGGTTCTGCCCAGGATGCCACCCTAGAGGGTACCACATTTGGTTATTTATCGCCACACCTCTGCTCCCAAAGCTTGTATGGCGCCGGGAGTATTGCGTTTGACCTTTTTGGATCACACCTCGTGCCGCCCTGGAACTGTGCTTGTTTATACGGATGGCTCCAAGTCTCAAGAGGGGGTCGGCTTCCACGCCGTATCTCCTCTGTTTGAAGTCAGCGGGGCTCTGCCAGGCGCTGCATCTATCTTCACGGCCAAGCTGGTGGCAATACACCACTCGGTACGGGAGATTACGCGACGTGCCCGGTTCGGAGACGGAATTGTGCTCTATAGCGACTCACAAAGTGCCCTGAGTGTTCTCGGGGCATTGGAGTCTCCTCATTCCCTGGTTCGCGATATCCGTGACGCCCCGGTTTTGGCGAGCCGTGCGGATGTCGAGATTATCTTGTGTTGGGTTCCTGGACATGTAGGAATTGAGGGGAATGAGCGCGCCGATGAGGGCGCCAAAGATTCCGTGACCACTGGGTGACCAGACCAACGTTTTGCTCTTCCTCACACCGATTCCATAGCAGGAATACGGACAGCTCTCATGGTTGCTTGGCAAAGAAGATGGGAGACAGTCGAAAGGAACTTAAATTGCGTACCATTGCGCCGCGACTGTTCCCATGGACCTATCCCCCAATGCCGCGAAAGCTTCAGGTTGGGCGGGGTCGTTACCGCCTGTCCCTTGTACTCGGGACGAGTTCGTGCACATTGACTGGAGGGAGGCTGGCCTTCTCCCCTTTAACTAGGTTTTTTTTTGTTGTTGTTTTCTTTGTAGCTCGCCGGAGCTTGCTTCCTAATTGTTGCCATTTTCCCTTTTTATTGTTGTTTTTTCATATTCTTTTTTTAGAGTAGCCTAGTGCTAGGCTGTCGTGATCGCGACGACTTATGTTCAAGTGTGTAGTCGTCAGATAGGCTTCTAAAAAAAAATAATAATTAATGCGTCTCTGTCACTGAATTTCGTCTTCCGTCCTTAATTACGGTAGCTAGTTTTCCCTTGTTGTGGGTATGCCAAAATTAGTTCTGGGCAGTTACTCTCCAACGCTTAAATAACTGGGCAATTTTATTCGCTGCGGCTTCATTCATTGGCGCTCTTAAGTTTGCCCTCTTTGCAAGTCAGTAGGGCGCACATTTTGAAACACACACACAGCTGCATAGATCTGATAAAAAGTAAATGTTTTTGCTATTGCATCAAGTACAGGATGTCTAGTGCACAAACATAATATTTATGTACCATTATGATTCTTATGTCCAAACGGCGAAAATATACGGTTCGAAATATCATCTGCTTCCATTCCTTATATTTTACCTATTTATATCAAATTGAGCCGAAATTAGTGAAGGTCAAGCATCATTATGTTGTGTTTCACTTTTCCTCTGTTTCCGTATCGAAATATCTCCCTTACCTTACCACACAGTCCGTGAATGTTGACGATGACTTGTCAGGGCTTCGGTGAATCATCCTTTGGTGTTGAAACATTCATTTTTCGGTATGAAAGGTTTTGTAAGATCCTGGGTTGATACGTTGGCAGTGTCGTCGTTCAAATTCATTGGCGATTCTTTTTCTCATCACATCCTTTCCATCGCGGAAGGCATCTCTCCAGCGCTTGCGACCCGGTCGCAGTTCTCAGCCTTGATTTCCATCGCTTTTAAGTGTCTCTTTGCTACGTTCTTTTTTCCTAATTTCTATCCATCTACTTTTCGCGTCCCTATCATGCACTTTTCCAGATTGTTCTGAGGATTCGTGTTTCCTCCATTCTGGTAATGTGTCCAACTCACCTAAGTTGAGAACCGGCGAGTACAACTTCCACACTATCCAGACCGGCTCTTCTAAGCACCTCCAAGGCCTTTACTAAAGCAATGTCTAGCCACATTCATACTGCATCGGGCATGCTTGGGGGACGCTCCCTCATCCACTCCCAACAAATGGCTGCATCCAACAATCTAGGCTTCTTCACACATTTTTTTTTCCTGCCACCAGTCACGTCACCTACAGATTTCATTATTGTCATGGCCGCAATGAAAGTCGCGTATTGTGTGAAGAGCTCCTCTAGGTTCCATGTGACCGCGCCACCAGCATATGGCCCCGCGCAATTGGCTATTTTTCCGAGGTGGTGAAACCCGCCGTGCGAAGAGAGAGCAAAAGTGAAAGTTTAAAATAGCCGATTGAAACAGTTCTTCGGGCTGTTACTTTGGTCTATTTGATGTAGCTACTTGCTGTGCGGGGTTGAGGAGCGGACCCTAAGCGTGCCCGATGCAGTATGGAAGTGGCTAATCACTGCTATTGGTATCACATAGGATGGTTCCGTGCATGTTTGGCCCTATCAGCTATTTTTTTTTAATTTAGAATTATATGAGATACCCCCCCCCCCAAATATACCCTTTGAATCATTTTTTAATAGCGTGAAAGCGACTCTATAAGTTACTATAACGGTCCGGTGGTCGGTCGGAGGATGGTAACCATTTTACTTTTCAATGAGTTCGGGAGCAATAACCATAACTTTTCGGCCGATTCTAACGAAATTTGAAACCCTTATGTTGTTTTACATTCTCTTTTGAATGATATAATTGCCAAGGTCCTCCCAAGATTAGCCCGGGAATTATTGAAGGTTTTGAAGGTCGTAAGGTCCTAAATCAGAATAAGTGAGAGCACGCGACTTTTGACCTTGTTTTTTATATAAATGATCTTGACAGGATTTTTATGTAAAATTGAAAAATGGGCCAGTAACAAAGGAGCTAGGTACTAGGACAAAATATCATACTTAGTGTGAAAAGTTGGAAAGAGATTTGGATGTAGTCACACGAACTTAAAGATGGTAGATGCCATTCAACGTAGTCAAGTGTAGGGTAATCCGGACAGTCAACATGGAAAAGGATTTGGGTGTCGTAATCTCAGGTGATTTTAATTTTTTGATCAATGTATTGTAGTGTCACTAAAATCGGATATGGTTATTGGCCACATAGCCAGACATTACTTATTTGCGAAAAGACATTGAAATATTATAACGCTTTCAACTTCGAGCAAAGAAATTAATTTCTGAACTTAGAAATAGATCGTACGAAGAGCGACTGAGACATGTCAATTTTCCTTCACCGGTATATCGGTATTTAGGCGGCCAACTATTTGAATTGGTTAAAATAGTAAATTGGTCCACTAAAATAAATCATGACTCAATATTTGACCTAGATAACCGTGCGGCCACTAGAAATCACGGCTCCAAGCAATCGCACAAAATTTCTTTTCTTATAAAATAACACAAACTTGGAATAACTTGTCTTTGAATGTTTCGAAAGCACTACACTAAATGTTTAACAATATAATTAAAAAATATTACTTTAAAATATAACTTGTACAGAAATAAAGAGTCGTGAGACTAATTCTTAATCCATATCTTCTTTCTTCAACCTCTCTTCACCTCTGTCTTCCACCCTTTCCATTTTTCGAACTAGTCTCAAACGGATCTCAGGGTCCTCCCTGGCTCGTAATTCTGCAATATATGAACTTAACTATTTGCGCTTCATACGCGAGCGATATGGTATAATAAAATAGTAATTTCTTCGCATATAAGTGACATTGTAAGCAACGTGTACTGATTTTGGTTTATAAATATATTTTTCCAATAAGAAATTTAATAGAACTAATTAAACATTTTGTTTAGGGATGTTTGTATCATAATTTGCAGGTGAAATATGCCAAAATTTGAGCCCAAAATGTTTTATTAATAAATACATTCAATTGATGCACGCAATCAATATTTACAATGATGTTCCTCGTTCTTCACGACTGCTTCAATTCGCTTTGGAATGCTGGAGACCAAATTTATGATCATAGCTTGACTGATATTGATCCATTTATGTTTAATTAGCGCATTAAATTGCAAACAATTAATTGGATGGCTTCTGTTTATCAACTGCCACAAATTTTTTATTGGGTTAAAATCTGGCAAATTGTTTTTACCCAAGACCTTTATTGTTTTTGATTTGTGACAATGTGCGTCATCATGGTGCAAAGTACAGTAATCATCCACAAATTCGTTGGGAAAAGATAATGATAAAGCACGTCTCGGTACCATTTTGAGTTCATGGCAGTGTTTTTGAGCAAAATTGTTAGTGCCGCAGAAATGGAGAGTGTCCGGATACCTCACCGTGGCACCGTGAACACGACACAGGACTCGTGAAAGCGCTCCCTTTTTCTCCACTTAACGAGGGATCTCCCAGAAGCTCTAAACAAGCGGGAAGGAAGTTCTTCAGAGAATATCATTTTGCCACTCAACTTTCATAACCTGCCTAATTTTGCAGCTGCATTAAAGTTTATTCCATGTCTAGATTTCACTTCGACATTGAACAAACTTTATCACTCATTGTCGTGTAACAAACTTTACCATTCTTTATCTTATAACAAAGTTTACCAATCTTTCTTATAAACAAACTTTAGCACTCATTGCTTTGTAACAAGCTTTACCACTTATTGTCTTATAACAAAGTTTAACACTCATGTCTTATAACAAACTTTACTATTTTGTCTTGCAACAAAGTTTACCACAACATGTCTTATAACAAACATTACTACTCTGTCATATAACAATTTACCACTATATCTTATAACAACCTTTACCAATATATATATATATATATATATATATATATATATATATATATATATATATATATATATATATATATATATATATCTTATAATAAACTTTACTACTATATATATATATATATATATATATATATATAACAAAGTTCACCACTCAGTAATTTACAACCAAAATTTTACTACTCATTGCCTTATAACCAAACCTACGCAACTCATTCATTGTATTATAACAAAATCTTTACCATTCATTTACCACTCGCTGCATTATAACAAAATTAACACTTCCATTTGTAACATTTGACCACTCATTATATCATAACATAATTTACCACTTTCTGTCCTATAGAAAATGTAACTATTATCTTTGTAGCAAACTTTACCACTATTTCCGAAGGGTTACCACTCAGTATCTTACAAACAAAATACTGCTATATACATTACACTCAACTTTGCCACTCAATGGCTTATAAAAATACTTTACAACTCGTCTTATAACAGCTCATTTGCCACTCATTGTTTTATAACAAAACCTTTACTACTCATTCTAGTATAATAAAGTTTACCACTTTATATTATAACGAGATTTACTACTAGTTGTATTATTAACAATTGCCACTTTTGTCTTATAACAAACTTTACCACTCCTTTCCTCATATTCACACACACACACACACACACACACACACACACACATATATATATATATATATATATATATATATATATATATATATATATATATATATATTACAAAGTTTGCCACTCATTGTCTTATGACAAAACTTTACTATTCATTGTCTTATAACAAACCTTTACCACTCATTGTCGTACACCAAACTTTATCACTCATTGTCGTACACCAAACTTTACTACTCTTTGTCTTGTAACAAACACTTCCACTCATTTTCTTAGAACAAACTTTACCATTCATTGTCTTAAAACTAAAACGATAAAACTAAGAGGTCATCTCTGCTATAAAATTTGCGAAGGTGGGTGGATTGGGGGGCTGAAAGAAAGCTGGTGGAGAAGGATAAACTGAAAATGTGTGAAAGATATACATATATGTTCTAAAGTGGAGAATTACTAGATCAGTTTTAATAGAAAAGGTTTGATAAAAGGTTCCCCAACAGGAGGCGTGGTGGTAATAAATGCAACCCGAATGCCAAGCTCGATGGGGAAGAGGAAGAGGTGATACTGACATGGTTCGATATTATTTCTCTTGCCGAACATTTCGAAACATTAAAAGTGGCGACAAAACCGAAAGTTTTATGAGTATAAAAGTCTAACTTTAATTAATGTTTATGAAAGTCTAATTATATTTATATATTCTAATAACTAAATTCTCTTTATTTGCGTCACCTGAGCGTCAAACGGTCTCTTTCCATGGCTCGTGGCCGGAATAAGCTAGACCATCCCCGATGACGAAGACTGGGGGTAGTTGGTGTGTGTGGGGGTGGGGGGTAACAATCCCTACATAAATACAAGGATAATGCGCCACAAACTCTTGAGTTAGGACCTGTAGGGTGTGTTGAGTGGGAAGCGGGTGTGGTAAAAGCTCTGTTTGAGCTGCCTTTTAAAGTCGGGGTGGATGGCCGAATGTACTTTGTTTTCATTTGCGATCCTCTCTTATCTGCTGGCAATAAAGGCGCAGCCACTCTGAGTTGACTAAGGCGCTCGTCCGCTCAGCTCTATGTAGCAGTCATGTGGGTTCACATCTCGCCACGGTTTCGACCACGATTTTTTAATTGCATTTCTTTCTTTTCCGACGAGGCATTTTCTTCTACGTTTCGTTTTAGCCCTCTCCATGGAATGACGTTTATACTCTATCCTTAATCGCAGTTTCTCGATTGCATTCTGCTAGGGAGAAGCCTCAGTTGGATTATCCCAGATATCGCATGCATTGCATTGCTCTATTTTGTATCTCTACTGATGACCTTGTTGCTCGTTTTCTGCAGTGAATGTATGGGTGTGTATTATATCATACATGGGACTGGGTAGATGATAGCTTGTTATCAGTTTGTCTCTTTATGTGCCCATATGTTACCCCTTTTTAAGAAACCCCCCGTTTTCTGCCGTAATTTTCGTCTAGGGGTTAGTGAAGATATGAAAGTGGACGCATTTTATTCATAAGAAAATTATGGTCGTTCGTAATCAACGGAGTTCACTTAGCATGGAAATAATGAAGGAATATACGGAAAAAGGAGAATATTGTGGTGGGCTAAGCTATGAGAGCAGCATTCATCAAGCTATCCCAAGTTCAGTTAAACACTTCTGCACAAACAAAGGCTGCCCAATAAGAAAACCTCGCATTAAAACTAAAGTTATGAATATGGACAAAGTGAATATATGTAGAAGATATACAAACTTGGCCAAAAGTATAAAGCACTGCTCATACTGTAGATTTATATATTTAACATAGTCAATTTTTTAGAATTTATCATATTCATAAATATGCATGATAATAAAGAGTATTTTGCTCATATGTTTGAATTACTTAGTATTTTATTAAAGGGTAGATAATTAGTAAAATGGCATGTTTTTTTTTAATCAGAATTTAACCAATCTTTCTGGTTTCAGTTTCAATTTATAACTATCCGTCATCATACATTCCCTTATCTTCCTTTAGTTATGAAGATCATTTAAAGCCCCTATGAGCAGCAATCCCTAGAAAGAACACTAGAGTTTAAAAGTACGAATTTGAATCAATGACAGAAATAATGATATTACAAAGTTTAAGTATTTATGTAGGGAAGAGGGGTTATGTAATTAATGGGAATGTTTTAGTGGGATGGGCAACGTCCATGCCGAGTGGAAACCCCGCTTTTGATATTATAGAAAGGTTAAGCCATTTCCAGTGTGCTTAGTTACCGGTTGGGGTACAGTTTCGGGTCCACTTTACGGCGACCGCCATATAGCGAAGATACCCATGGTTCGGATCGTATGTTAATTTGTTATTTGTGTGTGTAAGACAGGGAAGGGGGTGGGTAATTAGGAGAGAGTGGAAGAATAGATCTGCGTGTATTGACCCAATGGCGATTTCCCGCATCGAAAATGGTCGAAGTAACAAAGAGCGAATTTCATTAGGGAGTCGCCTTTGTCTGTTGCATTTGCCGAAAAGCGACGCGGATTTCGCTCGCTACCCAAAGCGCTTTTCCCAATTTAGGCCACGGTACCGGGTGTTCGAGAGGGAGTCATTGAAGACCTTGGCAGGGAGGAGAGGGACAAACCCATGGGGCTTCCCTACTCAAAGTCCCCCCGGCCGGGAGAACTTTCAAGGCACCTGAGAGGATGGAAATCCAGAGGTTCAAATTTAGATGATGGGAAATTTTCTTGTTTCACCCAATTCTGATCATGGTTCGAGTTCTATGTCTTGTAGGTCTGTTCTGTGAGGGTACGCGAATTCAGTCGTGGAAACAATGGAGAGAGACAAAGAAAAAAATGAATAGATGGAACAAAAAGTGGGTGGAAGTTTGGTAGAAACAGATTTCAGGACCGGGAAGGGGGATTTTGAGGGTTTTAAGGTCTTCAACATTCATTTTTAACTTTTCCAATCCTCTTGTGGCTTGAAAAGATGACTTGGTGGGTAGTATCAACCAGGACATCACTACCTGAAAGTTTTTGAAAGGTGGTGTTTTAGGGAAAGTGAGAATGTATCGAAGGTGCACAACTCCAGGCAGAATTAGGCGTTAGAAAATGCGAGGGCACGCATTTTGTAAGAAGCCTCTAAATAAAGCTCGTAAATTGGGGTCCGTGTGCGCATCCACTACTAAGAATTTCGAAATAACCTTCTGGCCAAGAAAGGAAAATAAAAGAACTTAGAATAAACTACGTTAACTCATGTTGCTGGGGATTAAAACCGTAACAAGTTCACGCACAAAATAATCTATGAAAGTGCCAAATACGAACTTTTAATTCAGTGATGAAAGTCGAGCGTCGAAGTTTAACACTTCCGAATCCGACCCTTGTTCACCGGAGCGCTAAGGCTTTCTAGAAAAACCGTCGGCACGGAAACGAAAAACAGCAATAAAGTCACTCAAATTTGCGGTTTACGCCCATTCTGCGCAGCGTCCACTTTAATTCCATTGTTATGCGGCTTTGTGTCCATTCTTCTCAGCCTCCACTTTAATTCCATTATTATGCGGCTCTGCGCCCATTCTTCTCAGCCTCCACTTTAATTCCATTGTTATGCGGCTGTCGCCCATTCTGCGCAGCGTTCACTTTAATTCCATTGTTTTGCGGCTTGCGCCCATTCTGCGCAGCGTCCACTTTAATTCCATTGTTTTGCCGCTTGCGCCCATTCTGCGCAGCGTCCACTTTAATTCCATTGTTTGGCGGCTTGCGCCCATTTTGCGCAGCGTCCACTTTAATTCCATTGTTTTGCGGCTTGCGCCCATTCTGCGCAGCGTCCACTCTAATTCCATTGTTATGCGGCTTTTGTTTCCAGTTCTGTTTAAGGGTTTATAACTTTATTACGGAACACTAATCAGATGCGACATACTATGACGTCACCCTTGCCGTTTCCATTCTATTCTTCTGGCATTAGAGACAAGTTTAAGAGAGTTAAGCGTCCTCCATGTCCCTAACGCTCCACCTTGCCTCGTGCTCTGTACCTCTTACACAATTGCACTTTCCCTGACTTCGCATTTTTTTTATTTTCGAGCCTATTTCCCAAAACCTTAAGTTAAAGATGCTCTCGTTGATACTCGCTTTAGAAAAAAACTCTTCTCATTCTTTCCCCACTAAGCGAGAATATCCTCAGAGCACCCATGGATTTAAACTTTGTGTTGTTCTACTCCTATATTTTGATATGAAAGTTGAGGTACGAACATAATGATTTAATGATATTTGTGGGGCAGAGTATCCAGTCTCTGTCCACCAGAGGGTTGTTTATGATGTGCATTGCTCTACAAGGCACCAATTCCTCCCGTACAGGCCACTCCTTCGTGCAATGCTAAGCTCGCTCCCTACTATCCCCACATGCACATAAAACACGGGTACTTGGTGAAACCTGGACTCTTTATATCTAACCTAGCATTAGGCTGTGGGATGATTACGGCGACTTATGCCCTAGTAGGCACTCGCCAGAGTAGTGCTCCCCCTCCCCCTCCTCCCCCGAAAAAACTTACACTGTCACGTTCGATCGTGACAGGCTCCCTGAGTCGGTGCGGGCCAGTTGGTATCGCTACCCCATGAAGGCATTTGTGCCTCTGCCGAGGAATTGCTAATACTGGAACCGCTTTGGTCATACGAATGGCTCGTATACACGTGCAAAGTCAGGGTTACCTAAAGTCTGTGTAAGTTGCTGTATACGCGATAAGTCATCGTGCATGGCCAATTGTGTCAATTGCGGAGAGCCTCACCATGCTCCCTCGAAGCAATGTATATCGTGGAGAAGGAAATCCTGGTGTTTTGGCCGCGGCTCGTCTCTTTTATGGCGATACTAAGGACTTCGCTCTAGCGCCAAGCGCTGCTTTGTACGTCTTGCTCCTTAATATTAAAAAGAAGCATCCTCTGCTCCCGCCTTCTCTAGGCCCACGAGAACGGTCGTTTCCGCGCCCATTCGGAACTCTTCTGCGGGTTCTACCCACTGTGAGCACGCCCTTGGTAGAGCTGGCGGCACAAAAAATTCACATCCAGGCTCGGTTACCCCTCTCTCCCGTATGACCGTTTCCCGTAAGGCAAAATGGTCGCGTGCTTAGACCGAGTCGTTAGACATTCATGAGGCATATCCCCCGAAGGTGTCCATGAGGCCGTATTTGGGGACTCCTACCGCTCTTCCTCGAAAGGAGGACAGCACTAGAGATCCTGGCTGGACTGGGTGACTCGGAAACGCGGGACCCTTCAAAAGAAGGATCCCGCTTGTGAAGCCGCCTTGCCTATCAAAGGTTTTGAGGTGGAGGTAAGAAAAAAACTTGCATAGCGAGCCCAGCGTTCCCTAATAAATCCTCGACAGCGACATCGCCCGGAGTTCTGCCTCCGGGAAGCGTGCGGTCATTTCCGTGAGGGTCTTCACTCTTCTCCGCGAAGAGGGACCTCGCATCTCCTCCGAGCTAGGCCTGTTTGAGATTGAGTACAACGACTTGTGCCTTCCTTCTATTCCATTCATTCCTTCCTTCCATTGTATTCTTTCTTCCTTGTCCTTCCTTACTTCTCATTCCTTATTATTTTTTCCTTTTCATCCATTCCTTCTTTTCTTCTCATTCTTTCATTATTTCCATATCCTTCCTTCCTTCCTCCCTTGTCATTCCTTCCTTATCCTTCCTCCCTTATCATTCTTTCCTTCATTTATTCCTTCCAGCCGTCTCATTCCTTCCTTCTATCTCATTCCTTCCTTCCATCTCATTTCTTGCCTCCTAATCATTTCCTTCCTTCCTCTCTTCCTTCATTCTCATTCTTTTCATATTCTCATTCATTCATACCTTCATTAATTCCATATCTTTCCTATTTTCTTGTAATTTCTTCCTTCCATTTCTTTCCTTCTTTACCCTCATTCCTTCTAATTTCTTCCTCATTTATTCCTTCCTTCCTCTTCAACCCTTCCATACTTTATGCTTCTTGACATCACGTTTGCTTAACCCTAAAGGTTCGTTATTCTGAGACGCCTTCTTCCTTCACTTCTTCCAACTATTGTTTACCTTTTTTGTTTACGTGAGTAACATTATTTGTTTCATGATTACCACTCGTTAGTTATTTACGCCACCCTTCTCTCTCATTCGTGGACGAGATCCCCAATCGGATAATGACATTTAGATAAAAATCAGAAAGATCAAGCTGCCTTCACCAACGCCTCAGGCTCTGCGCATCCATCAATGCGCGGGTCTTCACGCAATCTCGCACAATCTCTCTTTTGCACAGATACTATTTAACATTTTTTTCTGTGGCTACCTGTTAAGTTCCCTGTAAGGGGCGCTGCGATTTGCCTTCCTGCCACCGTGCTGACGGGACTCAGCGCCCCGTCCAGCCTTAGCGTAACCTCTTCTCCTTCCTGACACCCTGTCTTCTTCTCTGCTTCCTCACTTTCCATAAAACCTCTCCCACAACTTTATCTGGTCGGCCTCCAATTTCATAGGGTAGACGCCGACCAGCCTCCTCTCACCCAGCTATCCCGGATCGGGGCTGAGGTTAGTTTTTGATAACTGCTTCATCCCCACACACCCCATCTTCCTCACATGCCCTTTCTTCCTCCTTTCTCTGTCTATCAATTTTACGCCGTGCCCAAGGTGGAGCCGCCATGCCGATGGGCTGCCAGGTCACTGGGCGGGAGGAGTGGCCTCAAATGGTGGCAGCTGGTTTTGCCCTCCCCCTGTTCAGCCCTCGCAGAGCGGGCTACTGCGTGGTGTGATAAGCGTTTGCATCCCGTGATTATTATAGGGTCACCATGTCCAATGATGAATATATCTAAAAAGATACGTCCCCTCGATCATCACCGGAACCGCTACCCCCTCTGGGGAGACTACTCGATTAATCCCAAGTGGTAAATTCCTTGCCGAGCTGGAGATGGGCGTCCTAAATGTGGATGAGTTTACGCATCCCTGCCCGAGAACCGCTTCATTTTCCTGTTTTGATATGTCTCTGTGCTCTCCGGATGCACAGCCTGATTTGGGGTCTGGGGGTATTTGACAACCTCCATGGTAGCGATCACTTTCCCATTCAAGTATCATTTTTTGGGCTGCTGCCGCTTGAGAGCCCTCCCCAGTGGTGCTTGGCGCGGGCGCAATGGTCCGCATTTCAGGAAATGACTGATTTCGCTTTGTCAGTCCAGAGGATTAGGTCAGTAGATGAGGCCATGATTTCTTCAGCGGCAACCTCATCGCCGTTGACCTAGCTACTATTCCTAGAACGTCAGGCCGTTTTGCACGCTGACCGCTTCCGTAGTGGTCAGCCGAGTGTGAGGTGGCCCTCATACAGAAGTTATGCCTACATGCGCTATAACGCCGCTCGAACGACTTCACTGTCGGTGAATTTCATCGGGCTAGGTTCCGGTATATTTCGAAGCACGCCCGCCGGTCTTCCTGGTGGGTATACGTGTTTTCGCTTAACGAAAAAAACATCTAGCAGAGGTGTGGAAGCGAGCCATAAGGGTTCGGGGCAAGTTCTCGCCCCCCCCCCCTCCCCTACAGTTCTCCAGGATAAAGTGGCCGTAATCTCGGACCCCGCGTCCGTGGCGGAATCGTTCGTTACCGCTTCGCATTCTCTAGCCGGGATGCTGCTCCGTCGGCATTCAATGCGAGTCGTTATGTCGCGGAAGGCCGCCGACTGGACTTTACCTCCAGATGCGGAGAACCCTTCAACGACAGGTTTACTCTGAGTTGCGTTCCACTCTCGCTTCGTGCTCGGACACCGCCCCTTGTCCAGACAATGTCCCATACGCCATGCTTCGACACCTGGATGAGCGAGGTATGACCTTTATGTTAGATTTGTTCAACGAGATCTGGGTAAAGGGTATCCTACCAGATTTCCGGCGAATCGCTACTGTGCTCGCTTTTCGCAAACTAGGGAGAGATCACTCTACCCCAGCCTGTTTCTGCCCAATCTCTCTAACCTCCTGCGTGTGCAAGTTGATGGCTAAATTGGTAAATGTTAGATTAGCCTTTTTTTCTGGACTGCGGGGGCCATCTTTCTTTTGCACAGTTCGCCTTCCGCAAGTTCCATTCCACGTCGGATGCTCCTCTCCGACTGGAAAAAGCCGTCTGCGAGGCCTTCCTTCGTAGATAGCACTACGGCACGGTGTTTTTCGATCAGGATTAGTCCTATGATACCGCATGGCGATACGGTATCATAGAGACTCTCCACAAGATTGGTGCGAGGGGACAATTCCTAATCTTTATATCTGAATTTTTGCGATATAATCGATTCGGCGTACGGGTGGGGGGAGCTCTCTCCGGCCTAATGGAGCAGGAAGAGTGTGTCCCGCAGGTAAGTGTCCTCAGTGTCGCACTCTCCCCTGAGCATCAACGGCATCACCTAGGGGTTGCCGGAAGATGTTCTCGCTACGCTCTACTTGGACGACCTTTCGATCTCTTTTGGCACGTGCCAGATGCCAACTCTGGAACATGGAATTCAACTGCCCTAATCCACGGCTCGACCCTGAGCCAGATTTATTTTCAACGGGGTGCACCTCGAAGTGTTGGACTCGCACCGATTTATTGGTCTTGTATTTGACAGACGCCTCACCCGGGAGGCTCATATTCACAGCCTTACGGTCTCTTTCACCAGCGCCATGGACATTCTTCGTTCCGTGACGTTCAGCGACCCGGGCGCCGAATGTCGTTCGAAGCTCTACTGCGTAGGCGAGTTTTATGCATCCGCAGCCGAGCGTGTATTGCAGAAGGTGGACTCGATCCACCACACCGACCTTTGCCTGGCGACCCGTGGCTTCCTCACTTCACCCATTGAGAGCCTACTTGTCGATGTTAGGGAGATGCTACTCGCTCTGCGCCGTGCACAGTGCATAATTCGCCTGTACGCGCGAGCCCGGCGCCTCCCTCAGTCGCCAAGAGCTCTCACTGTATCCGCAGCTGATATTGACGGTGGGTACCACCTTTAAATATTTGTCGTCACGCCTGTGCGCCCACAACTTTTACAGCGCCGGGAGTATTGTGTTCCGCCTTTTTGGAGCACACTTCGTGTCACGCTGGAACCGTGCCAGAGTATGCGAGTCTCTAAGTCTCAAGAGTGGGTCTGTTTCCACGCCGTATCCCCTCTATTTGAAGTCAGCGGGGCTCTTCCAGGCGCCTCATCTGTCTTCACGGCCGAACTGGTTGCAATACACCGCTCGGTACGGGAGATAACGCGACGTGCCCGGTTCGGAGACTGTATTGTGATTTATAGTGACTCACAAAGCGCCTTGAGTGCTCTCGCAGCATTGGTATCTCCGCATCCTCTGGTTCCCGATATTCCTGACTCCACGGTTTTGGCGAGATTATCTTCAAGAGAGAATGGCGGAGAATGAGGGTGCCGATGAGGGCGCCAAAGAGTCCGCGAGGACTGCGCGACCACACCAGCGTTTCTCTCTTCCTCTCACCGACTCTTTGGTAGGAATACTGGCAGCTCTCCGGGCTGCTTGGCAAAAAAGATGGGAGACGGTCGAGGGGAACTTAAAGTTGCATGCCATTACGCCGCGACTGTTCCCATGGATCTACCCCCCAATGCCACAAAGGCCTCAGGTTGCTTTCTGTCGACTCCGAATTGGACACACTCGCGCGACGCACCGCCATTTGATGGAGTGCTCGCCTGTGTCATACTGTGAAGACTACGTTTTCCCCCAGGATGTTCGGCACATTCTTGTTAAATGTCCCAGTCCGGGTGTCCCTTGTACTCGAAACGAGTTCGTGCACACTGACTTGTGGAGAACGCTTCCTTCTTGTAAGTTTTTTCTTTGTTCTCTTTTGTTGGTGTTTTTCAGCCTTACATTTTTATCCTCGTTATTTGTTAATTACATAGTTATTTGGGTTTTTTTTAATATAGCCTAGTAGTAAGCTGTGATATGAGTACAGCGACTTCTGCCCTGGTAAGTAGGCCACCACGGTGTGGTTTCGTTGGCATTTTTAGGTTCCTGTCCGCTCGATACTAACGTGTTCCATGAAAGCTGCCCTAAGACTCGAGATTCTGAACAATTACAAAATTTCCAATTTGGAACTGTAACAATCTTAATTATCGTTCACAGCATCTTCCACCTATTCTAATCTTAATTTTAAATAATAATTCTCTCAAATATGTTTTACTCTCGCCCTGTAATAAGAATGTCCGCTATAAATACAAGTATATAATGGTATCAAAGATATATATATCTATCTAATCTTGCCTGCGATTGGTCGGTAGGGGTGAATATCCTCAGCCGCTTTGATTGAGCCTTTTTATTTTCGAGAATTTTTTTTGTTTGACCGTGACAGGAGATGATTGTTGTAAGGGAAATTATTTGTTCGTAAATGAAATTTTTACCCGTTTTAGGTGAATTAGTTTTGTTTATGTGAGATATTAACCAATAAAGATAGGAGAAACCATCAATTAATAAAAATAAGGATAACCACAAGTTACTACGGATTTTTTTGTCTATTCTAAATACTAACGGTCAAAACTGCAGAGCCTTCCAATTCGTCTATCATAAACAAGATAAACTCGCAAATACAAGTCTTTGATCCTTGTAAACCGTGGATTGAAATCGCATTGGGGTAATATGGTTAAATTTGAGGGGATTTTCCCTTTGAAAGGGACGAAAATTTCAAAGGGACGAAAATTTCAAAGGGAGTTTATGTGGTTTGAAGCTGCCGAACAAGGATCGCCTCCTAATCTCTCCGCTTTTGCCGCTGTGTGCGGTTGTCGTTAGCTGAGGACCTCCCCAGCCCCTTAGCTCGGGGTTAGAGAACACACTATCCCTATTCATCTCACGCGAGAACCATTGAAAGGGTCTAAAAGGGGCCTTTTCAGATTGTACACATTTTCAAAGGCTGAAATATTTCTTGCGACAAACGCACTACCTTTTGGGGTTCACCGAAAGTCCTTGCGCAGGGGGAAGACAAGGGTCAGAGTCGCTTTCAAAATAACTTCACCTTCTTTCAGTTTCTCCTGTCGCTTTTTCACTTGACTTTTCAATCTATTAAATATTTTTAATATTGTGTATGTTAACGGCAAATCCATTTAAGCTCTTAGTGAGTGGGGCAAAGTAAGTTTTCTTTTATTGTTTTGTCGTGGTATTTCATATGTTAAATATCTTTGTGTTGCAAGAAGTTTTGGCTCTTTTCTAACGTACAAATTAATTATCTGTATTTAATTAAGCTTCTCTTCCTCTAATCTCAAGCTTTCAAACAACTCAAATATTTAAAGAATCAAATTCACACCGTTCTACAACTATTTACCAACTAACGATAGAATTTGAGACTCAATTCGTCTTAAAGCATCTCTGGAGAAGACATTTAACTTTTCCCAAAACAATCAATCTCTCTATTGCCTATTCTAATGCCCTTTCAAAATTCAGTAAAAAGTAATCCCTTACATTGGGGAAGATCAACACTAACAATTATATTTGTATTTATTATTATGTATAATATATATGCATATATTATGCATGAAATATGTGTGCGTAGTCTTTAAAAATATGCGAATAAATGAAAACAAAAACTGCATCGTAATGAAAATACAGCTTCGACTTGAAAATCAATTGACTCTAACCTACAAACAACGAACCTTCGTTGTGACGTCATAAGGTATCCCTCACGTGCTTTGTTATCTGGTGATTTGTTAATTGTCCCATATCTCATTCCATAGAGCGTTTGTGAAACTGTGCTTTATGAAAAAAAGAAAGTAAAAGATTTTAGTGATTGACTATTTATTTACACTGCACTGATAACGAATTCAAAAGATAAGTGGAAAAGAAACGAATTATTGCAGGTGTAAAAATAGACCGTGTAAAACTTCTGTAATTAGAGACCACGAAGAAAACTGTCATTATTTGAAAAGCGAAAGTGAACATACTTGTGGATCTCCGAGACTAGTGTTCGTGCCATGAAATACCATTATACAATTAAAGAAAAGGCCTAGCATACCAGTGAAAAACCTTGCCAAATCATTCAGTGGGTATTTAGTCTTGTACACTCGTCTATTTGTGCCATATATTGGGAAAAAAGACTAAATAAGGTAAGCAACGAGTAGGAAAGAAAGGACCTGGCGAACCAACTAATTTATATCATCAAGCTCTTTCAGACGAGCACAAAAATAAACCCCTGGAGAAATATTTTTAGTTAAAGAATCAAGCATTGGGAATGATAAGATTTTACTTCTCACCACCCATTTTAGTTTGGAGTAACTTGAAGCAGCGCATTTTCGGATAACGGAAGGAATATACTGTTCCAACGCTTTAAAACAACTGTATGTCATTCACGCTCCCATTGGAGCGATAGAAGTTGCATTTTCCCTTTAGTGATGTCAAGCCAGAAGTAAAAATGCTATTATCCATTCGTACCTTTATCTAAGCTACGCCGCTTAAAATGAATTCACGCTTTGCCCTGAAATGAAAATCACAGACTTACGGGATAGCTGGTATAAATGCAAGTATATCAGAATTTCATGTCTCTGTAAGCAAAGGTTACTTCTTTTTTCAAGGAGTAAGAATCTTCAGAAAAGTAATTTGAACAGGGTTGAAATTTTTTTACTCCACCGATGAAACGTTTTCTATAAAAATCAAAGCAAATGTCAGAACTTGCTTTCTTGCCCGCAAGCGAAATCGAAGAAGCGCGGTTGGTTACAGCTGGAACCCACATTTCTCCCTAAAGCCATCCTTGTTGCAACTTATTTTGAGGAAAATTATGGTCGCCGAAAAAATGGCAGAGTATTACGGAGTCAAGAATTGCGATATCGTCGACTTTTTCCACTTTCACTATGGTCTATCTATGACAGAATGGCTATAGGCTCCTGTCGTGGTATGACATTATATTACATCAATACCATATTATATCTATGGGGGAGGGACCAATAACTTAAAGGCGAACCGACAAAAGGGACGGAACACCACTAGTTTAGACGGGCTGAGTAGCGAGAAAGAGTGCAACGAGTTCAGGTAAATTATGGGCAATGGCAAAGCTCAATGTTATTTACAGAGGCATGTACAAAAATATAATTTTATTTGAGGAAAAGACTCGCATGGCGAGCCCAACTACTTCCCTCAATAAGTCTTCGAAGGCGACAACGCCTTCAGCGCTTTGTCCGGCCAACATCGACTGGAGTTCTGCCTCCGGGAAGCGTACAGCCATTCCCGTAAGGGTCTTCTCTGCGAAGAGGGCCCCCGCATCTCCTCCGAGCTATGCCTGGAGGCCATATTCCTTCAATGGTATTGCCGCGGACTCCGGGCCAACTGGGAGGAGTTGCGGAGGCTCGTATCGTCCCTTCCCGTTCCCTGTTAGCTATCTTTTTTTTCAGGATACCATGCTGGGCGCGTGCCCCCTGCCCGCCCTCCCAAGGTATAAAAATTTTGCGACCTCAATACTACGGGATGGGGGTTGGGTAAGAGGATGCGCGATTTACACTCTGCATGAGGTCTCCGTTCTTCTCTTTAGATAACTCCTTTCAGGCAGTAGCTGTGCAGCTGCACCTGGATAGGAGGTATACTGTTATTTCAGCCTACATTCCACCGTCAGCCGACTTCAACGTGGGGGCCTTCCGCCGCGTCGTGGCTTGGTTGCCGAGGCCCTTTCTCTTGCTCGAAGATCTGAATGGTAGATACCCCCTCTGGGGAGACTACTCGATTAATCCCTGGGGTCAATTCCTTCCTGATCTAATCGACGAGCTGGAGATAGGTGTCCTAAATGTGGATCAGTTTACGCATCACTGCCCAAGAACAGCTTCATTTTCCTGCATCGATTTATCTTTGTGTTCTCCAGATGCACAGCCTGATTTTGGGTGCCATCTCCATGGTAGTGATCACTTTCCCATTAAAATATCATTTTTTTGGTTGCTGCCGCTTGAGAGCTCGCACCAATGGTGCTTGGTGGGGCCGTGGTGGTCCGCATTTCAGGAAAAGACGGATTTCTCTATCTCAATCGAGGAGTTTATTTGGGTTGATAAGGCCGCTGAGTTCTCTGGCAACCTCATCGCTGTGTGCTTAAATAATATTCCTAGAACGTCAGTACGTTTTGCACGCCGCCTACTCCTGTGGTGGTTATCGGAGTGTGGGAAGGCCCTCAAACAGAAGAGTTATGCCTACATGCGATATAGGCGCCGCCCGAACGCTTTCACTGTCACTGAATTACGTTGGACGAGGTTCCGGTATATTTCGAAGCACGCTCGCCGCTCTTCTTGGTGGGCATATGTGTCTTCACTTAACGGGAAGACCCCTTTAGCTGAGGTGTGGAAGCGAGTCAAAAGGATTTGGGGCAAGTTCTCGCTGAACCCCCTCCCGTTCTCCAAGAGATTAGAACCACAAGCTCGGACCCCGCGTCCGTAGCGGAATCCTTCGCGAACGCTTTCTCCGCATTCTCTAGCCAGGATGCTGCTCCGCCAGCAATAAAAGCGCGTCGTAATGTCGTGGAAGGCCACCGACTGGACTTTAATTCCAGAGGCGGAAATCCTTCAACGACAGATATACTCTGAGTGAGTTGCCTTCCGCTCGAGCCTCGTGCGCGGACACCGCCCCTGGTCCGGACGATGTCCCGTACGTCATGCTTCGATGCATGGCTTTTCTGTTAGATTTTTTCAACAGAATGTGGGAAGACAGTATCCTCCCAGATTCCTGGTGAATCGCTACTGTTCTTGCTTTTCGCAAACCGGGGAGAGATCACTCTACCCTGACGGGTTTCGTTTCCACCCGATCTCTCTAACTTCCTGCGTATGCTAGTTGATGGAGAAATTGGTAAATGTTAGATTAGCCTTTTGTGGTGGACAGCGGAGGCCATCTGTCTTCTGCACAGTGCGGCTTCCGCAAGCTCCACTCCACGTCGGATGCTCTGCTCCGACTGCAAAATGCCGTCTGCCACTGTCTTCCTTCGTAGACAGCACTACGCCACGGTGTTTTTCGATCTGGAGAAGGCCTATGATACCGCATGGCGATACGGTATCATGGAGACTCTTCACACGATGGGGATGAGGGGACGCCTCTCAATCTTTATATCTGAATTTTTGAGAGATCGTCAATTCCGCGTACTGGTGGGGGGGGGAACCCTCTCCGGTCCAATGTAGTAAGGAGAGAGTGTCCCACAGGGAAGTGTCCTCAGCGTCACACTCTTTGCCCTGAGCATCAACGGCATCACCTCGGTGCTCCCGGAAGATGTTCTTGCTACGCTTTACGTGGACGACCTTTCTTTCTCTTTTGGCGTAGCCCAGATGCCGACCCCCGAGCGTCGACTCCAACAGGGATTGAATCGCGTCTCTCGCTATGCTGAAGCGCAGAGGCTTCGGTTCTCCTTGGCCAAGACTAAGGTGGCTTACTTCTGCCGCCCTCTACGACTTCACCCTGACCCGACTTGCTTTTAAATGGGGTGCGCCTGGAAGTGGTGTACTCGCACCGTTTCTATAGTCTTGTATTTGACCGACGCCTCACCTGGGAGGCTCATATTCGCAGCCTTAGGGTCTCTTGTACCCGCGCCATGGATATTCTTCGCTCCGTGACGTTCAGCGCTGGGGGCGCTGATAGGGCTACTGCTTTACTTTTTATCGATCCTTTGTTCGTTCGAAGCTCGACTACGGATGTGAGTTTTATGCATCCGCAGCCGAGCGTGTATTCCGGAAGGGGGACTCGATCCACCACACCGGCCTTCGCCTGGCTACCGGTGCCTTCCTCACTTGCCCCATTGAGAGCCTACTTGTCAATGCTGGGGATATGCCACTCGCTCTACGCCGTGCACAGTGCATTATTCGCTTGTACGTGCGAGACCCTGGTTCTGCCCAGGACGCCACCCTGAAGGGTACCACCTTTGACCATTTTTCGCCACCCCTCTCCTCCGCAAGCTTTTACAGCGCCGGGAGTATTGCGTTCGGCCTTTTAGCAGCACACTTTGTGTCACGCTGGATGCGTGCCGGTGTATACGGATGGCTCCAAGTCCCAAGAGGGTGTTGGTTACCATGCCGTATCCTCTCTGTTTGAAGTCAGCGCGGCTCCGCCAGGCGCTGCGTCTGTTTTCACGACCGAGCTGGTTGCAATACACCGCTCGGTATTTGAGATTACGCGACGTACCCGCTTCGGAGACCAGATTGTGATTTATAGCAATTCACAAAGCGTCCTGAGTGCTCTTGGGCATTGGAATCTCCGCATCCCTTGGTTCGCGATATTTGTGACGCCACGGTTTTGGCCAGCCGGGCGGATGTCGAGATTATCTTCTGCTGGGTTCCTGGACATGTCGAAATTGCGGGGAATGAGCGCGCCAAAGAGTCCGCGACCACTGGGCGACCAGACCAGCGTTTTGCTCTTCCTCACACCGATTCCATAGCAGGAATACGGGCAGCTCTCTGGGTTGCTTGGCAAAGAAGATGGGAGACGGTCGAGGTGAACTTAAAGTTGCGTGCCATTGCGCCGCGACTGTTCCAATGGACCTACCCCCTAATGTCGCTACGGCTTTAGGTTAATTTCTGTCGTCTCCAAATTGGACATAGTCGCGGGACGCACCGCCATTTGATGGAGCGCTCGCCTGCACCATATTGTAATGACTGCGCTATCCCCCATACTGTTCGGCACATTCTTGTTGAATGTCCCAGTCTAGGTTATCTTCGCGCATGTTACCTGTCCCGGTACCAGGATGAGCGGCGTCGCGACCGCTTGTTCCTTGTACTCGGAACTGATTCGTGCACACCTCATTGTGGACTTTATGACTTTTTAGAGGAGGCTGACCTTCTCCACTTTATATAACTGGGGGGTTTTTTGGAGGGGGGGTTGTTTTGTAAGTTGCACATTCCGGCGCGTTGTCCTATTTTTTGGAGGGGGAGGTATTGTTGTTTTTTTGCATATTGTTATTTTAATGTAGCCTAGTACTAAGCTGTCGTGAGTACGGCGACTTATTCCCAAGTAGGCAGTCTCCAGATGGGCTCCTAAAATAAAAATAATGGAAGGAATTATTTTAACTGGAATCTCAGGAATGTAATTAACCTTTAACATTTCAGTCAACAACGTTAAAATATCGCCGTTATAAATAATCTCTTAATGGAAATAGCTGTTTGCAATGCAGGCACGTCACAACCAATTCATGCCAGAAATGACTCGGCGATGGAGGCAGATTTCCGCCGATTTGGAACACATTGAGAAAGCAAAGTGCAATTTCGACCTCTTTGAAATTGTGGATGATCGGATCGCCAGAAACGAGAAGAAAGCGTTCCAATTTGAGTTTAATGCGAATATCTTTCGCTCGTCTCTCAGAGCGAATATGCAGAGTATGGCATCAGCCTTTATACCACTAAAGCGCAATGCCAAGAGGAGTCAAGTTTCTAATTATTAGATCCTGTCGTCGATGTATGTACTTGTTTACGAAAGTTTAAGAATGCGCTTTTGGGCATCGAAAACATTTAGGGTGATATTTGATACGCGACTCTTATAAGTTACTGTTAGTCCGTAGGTCGTCGGATCGGATGGTTACCATTTTACTTTTCATTGAGTTTTTGAATTTATTAAAGGTCGTAAGGTCATAAGTCAGAATAATTGAGAGCACGCAACTTACTGCTGGCCTTGTTTTAAGGCCGATCAAAGTCAAGGGTCACCTAAGGAAACTGCAAGAAGCTGACCAATCAACTGAAGAATAATCAGCCCCAAACCCCAAAATAAACCCTTCCCCACGAAACCCTTTCCCAAAAGACAAAACACTCGCGCGCCTCAACCTAGTTGAGCCCTCGAAAGCAACCACGCTTTCTCCGACCAATAGCCCCCGTAGCTGTGTCCCCTTGAAGGCTACGCTCATTTCCTTGGTCTTTAAATCGAAGTGCCCCCCCCCCCCGCCTCTCCTTCGAGCCTTTTCTTCAATGAAATTTCCGTGGACTCCAGGATAACTGTGAGAAGCGGCGGAGGCTTCAGGAGACCATGACCATGTTGAACGCGCCCCCAGCCCATCCTCCATGGGTATAAGGGTTTTACATCCCACTACCACCGTGGCCGTACGGAGCCTGGCAGGTTGATGCGAGCTGTACATCCGACAGGTCTCCGTAAAGGAGCTATGCCTCACATATCTCCTTTGAAAGCATTGGTAATGCATCTGCACCTGGTTAAGAGGTACACTTTAATTTCAGCTCCTATTCCACCGTCAGCTGTCATCGATGCGTCTCACTTATGTTCAGTTCCCCTGAAACATGACATATTATCTCATGCCTAAAACAGTTTGCTCAGAAATTCCTTCCACCATATTAACTGTAAACTATTTTCTTTTTGGTTTATCCTTTGGCTCAAAAGCGTGCAAGATTTTCACTCCGTAAGCGTACAATCGCAAATTCATATGCAGGACTTTATGCCTTGTTGGACGTGGTAGCTCTGTCTGGCAATAAATAAACACACTTTATTGGTACCTACAGGAAGCTATATCATTAAGAATATGGCTATTTTGATTAACATATTTTTATTCTATTTCTGTTATATATTATCTGATATTTTGACGCTAATTTAATTTTATTTTTGTTTATAAATTTATCCAATTTGTTTTTCATAATTTTCCGCGCTTGAGGGCTGTCTACTTCTTGTACTAGACTATTCCAGACTTAAACGATGCTATTACCGATAGCAAATTTTCCCGTCTATGTTTTAAATTTTACCTTCATCTTTTTTTTGTGTCCTCGGGTTCCTGCCGTGCCTGAAAAATCAAACAGTTTTGGGGCATGTTACTCAATAATTTATTAGAAGTTTTTAGTTGTTCCCCCTTTTCCTCTTATGTTCAAGAGAAAAGAGATTGAGTTATCTAAGCTCCTTTATAGTATAGCGAACCTGAACTTTCTTTATTTTGTCCTATATCTCTAGTTAATTGTGGAGACCAAAAGAGAGCATCATAATCTAACATAGGTCTGACTAACGACGCGTATAGATTAAAAGCTGTTCACTTTTCCTGTTGTGAAAGACTGCCTGATAAATGATGCAGCTCGTGTTGCTTTGTTTCTAACTGCTAAGTACTGCGAGAAATTTAATATATTATCTATTTTAACTCTTAGATCTACTTGTTCTTTTCTATAAGCTCGGTATCTTGGATATAGTATTTAAATTTAGTATTATATTTTCCGAAGTATAAAACGCCGCATTTGAAAACATTACGTTTCATGTCAAAATCGTTGTATCATTTAATTAACCTATTTAAGCAATTTTGTAAACAATTTATGTCTCCCTTATCATTTATTATGTGTCTAAGTTTACTACCATCAACAAATAAATTTACTTGTCCCTTCATTCCAGAACCTATGGTATTTACGATAATTAAAAATAGGAGTGGTCCTAAAACGGAGCCTTGGGGGATCTCTACTTGTGATTGGTAGCCAGTCTGATGTCCCCCTATTTATAAGCACCCATTACTTAGGGCCTTCTCACCAACTTGTAATCTAAGTTATCGCATCTCCATGAATGTGAATAACTTTAAACTTTGAAAGAATCCTAATCGACAGCTTTTGCAACACTGTCCTAAAATGTGCCCAGACTTGTGAAACAGGATCTCCCTTTCCTGAAACCCTGTTGACTATGCCTGAACAACGGACGTGACGGTGGTTTTCTCTTATACTTGTCCTATAATTTCGCTGTCTTCGTATCGAGTTGGTTTCAATAAACGACGAGACACATTATTTTTCTTAGGGCAATGACTTTTACGTGCTCATTTAACACAATTGACACAAGAACAAAATACCTGAAAGACTGACCAGTGAGTACATTGAACAAACCTGATAACATCACATTATTTGCATTCGTAATAGTAAAAATAATTCGACTTTATGGGCTCCCTGCACACACACATACATATCATATATATATATATATATATATATATATATATATATATATATATATATATATATATATATATATATATGATGAAAATTAATGCAATATCGCAAGAAAAGATGAGGAATTAAACCACATTCTCCGAAGACAATTTAATTCAGAACAGTTTCGGTGTATCTCACACCCCTTTTCAACTGACACTGGGTAGAAAATATAAGAGAAGTGCATATAAGCATAACACAAGATCCCCTCTTTTTTCCCCCAATCCCCTACTTGTGGCTAATTTGGGGGGGGGTTAGGCCTAAATCTATCTGAGGGTCAATTTTCTTTTAATCCTGTAATAAGAAAGCATATAAACAAAATAGCTAAATGTCAGCCCTTCAATATGTTTAGGCCTACCCCCCCCCCAGATTAGCCACAAGTAGGGGATTGGGGGAAAAAAGAGGGGATCTTGTGTTATACTTATATGCACTTCTCTTATATTTTCTACCCAGTGTCAGTTGAAAAAGGGTGTGAGATACACCGAAACTGTTCTGAATTAAATTGTTTTCGGAGAATGTGGTTTAATTCCTTATATATATATATATATATATATATATATATATATATATATATATATATATATATATATATATATATATATATATATATATATATATATATATATATATATATATATATATATATATATATATATATATATATATTAGTGTAGTTGGGTAGCAGTCTTTCTTGAATGCAAATTTTGTTGAAGACCATTGTGTATTTCGCCTCAATTAATTTCCTTTGGCAACTTTCTCTTCTTCTAACTATCTTTTTTATTCCAACTTTTAAGGAGGCAAGAACATATCAAAAGGCTCCGAATATTATCGAATAAAATCCAAAGCTCAGTAATTTAGTTTGGTTTTTACCAAACACATTGATTTAAAAGAGATATGAATACTGGACAAGTGATCCACCATCTACAAGATGGAATAAAATAGATAGAAGAAGATAAAGTTGCCAAAGGAAGTTAATTAAGGTGGAATACACAATGGTCTTCAACAAAATTTGCATATATATATATATATATATATATATATATATATATATATATATATATATATATATATATATATATATATATATCCTGTCAGTAATAAAAGTTTCATTTACCTATCGTGCTTACAAATACATAAACGTCTGTTTTTCATGGTGTTTTGTAAACTTTTGCGGGGCACTATATATATATATATATATATATATATATATATATATATATATATATATATATATATATATATATATATATATACACGAGTATATGCAATTTCATGTTTAACTGAGGTTGGAAACACATCGGTCTGGAACGCAGGAGGCAGGAGTGGGCCGCCGCGGATTGCACCAAATTAGAATTGCAAATTGTTCGATTATTGAAACGAAGTCGGTTCATTGCGTCCTCCTTCAAGCTCACAGTTTCCTTCCTCAACATCCGCCATACTTTGTTAATTAAAACGCCCCAAGCTAAACTTTCTCTGCACGCACACGCACTTACACCCCAGCCTACCCTCCCACTCACGTTCCCCTCCCTCACGAACGTACGCTCTCACCTACGCACTCATATAAACCTCCATTCCTTTCCACACATACCCTTACCCTCACTTCGCATACACATACATATTTTGGCTCCCCCACCTACCATTACCTCCATTCACATGCATATATCTTTAACCTCACTTCCACACACATTTAATAACCACACGCATTTTTAACCCCCCAGACACCTTGAACCACGACCTCCTACCGGGTACCTGGAGGAGGTTGCACACCCTCCTGGCCCATGTAAGGGGCGCGGCGATTTGCCATCCTGGCCGCCGTGCTGACTGGACTCAGCACCCCGTCCGACCTCAGCTTAGCCTCTTCTTCTTCCTTCAAAACACTTGTTTCCTCGCTTTTCATACAACCTCTCCGACAACTTTCTCTGGTCAGCCTCTAATTTCACAGGGTAGATGCTGACCTTCCTCTCAGCCAACCGTCCCGCATCGGGGCTGAGGGGGTGGGGGACAATGTTCCCTAACCCCTGAGCTCCGGTCTGGGGTGGCTGGTTTTTAACAACCTGCTTCATCCCCACCCATACCTTCCTCACATCCCTTTTCATCTCCTCTTCACAATCTATATATTTTACGCCGTGTCTAAGGTCGAGCCGCCATGCCGATGGACTGCCAGGCCACCAGGCGGGAGGGGTGCTCCGAAATGGCGGCGCCTGGCTCTGCCGGGATTGTAAGCACCTCTCGCAGTGCGGGCTACTGCGAGAGGTATGCGCAATTGCATCCCGTGTAAAAAAAGAGGGTCACCATGCCCAATGATGAAGATAAAAAAAAAACTCAACCCCCAACTTCCCCTGAAACATCGGCGGAGCCGCCCTCGGGCAGCTCCAGCAAAAAAATGGAGGTCCCCCCTCCCTGTGCTTGCACAGGGGACCATCAATATTTCTCTAACCGGAGAGGAGGCTTACTCCTCTCCTTTGCCTACGGGTGCAGGGGACTCCCCCTCACCCCCTTCTCTGGACGTGCTTTTAGGCCCCTTCCTTTTTCCAGCGGCAGTCCTCTCTTTTCTTTCCAAGGGGACTGCCAAGAAAGCCAGCAGGCAGCCCTTAGCCAGCCGCTCCCCATCGAAGCGGCTCGGTAGGGCAAACCCCCTTAGGGGGGAGAGGGAAACCAGGCCCCTTCGGTCGCTTCCCTCAAAAGACCTGCTGGCAAGAATCTTAAACCTTGCCGGGGTCAAGTCCTGTGCCTCCCTACAAAAGACTGGTGAAGCTGCCAAGGGGACCTGGGAGGGGATGGCCAACTGGAGGCCCCTCCTGTGATAGACATGGTCCTTGAGGAAACCCAGCCTTAGAGGGTAGGGCCTTTCATGAGGGGGAATCCGGGCTCGGCGCCAAGCACCGAACCCGAATCCGCCCCTATGCAAGGTCCTCCTCAAACGTCTGGGGCCTCCGAGGCAGCACAAGGAGGGGAGGGATCTCCTCTGACCGGTGCCCCTGCCACCACCAGGACCTTTTCCATTTCGGAGAAGGACCTGGCTGAGGCCGGTCCATCTGGCCTAGGGGCTTCTGTCGGCGGAGGAGAGAAGCGGGTTCATTCCCCACCCTCCTCTCCTAAAAAGAAGAAAAAGACAAGAAAGACTAAGAAGACTCGGGGCTCCTCTCCATCCGCGGGGGCTGTGGGGACGGATGGGTCTGCTGCCACTTTGGCAAGCGACCAAGCCAAGACCGGCACATCCGGCCCCTCTGCCTCTCCGGGTACGGAGCTCCTGACTATGACAAAGACGAAAAGTGCACAGGGCGGAGCCTCGATGACATCAGGGCCCCTGATTCAGAGTTTACCTGGCGTTTTCGAGCCCGCTGGCTTCAAACGCTCTCTCGTTATTCGCTCCACTGATGGTACCATGTTGTCCAAGGGCAACATGATCCATCAGAGGAGAGGATCAGCTAGTGCAATTGGTAGAGAGCCGAAGGTGATCCGTTTCTCGGACGGGAGCCTTCTGGCGAATGCGGCGAATCCCGCCGAGGCGGCCAAGATAAGTTCTCTTCAGACACTTCATGGCACCCCGGTGAGTGTGACGCCGCACTCTACCATGAACTTTGTGAAAGGAGTAGTTTATGCGAGGTAACTCGTTAACTTCTCCATTGAGGACATCACCCTAGAGCTGGCCGACCATGGGGCGGTCAAGGTCGAACGTGTGATGAGAAAACAGGGAGGGGCCTCGAGACCCACCCCTACACTCTTCGTCACGTTCGACTGTGACAAGCTCCCTGAGTCGGTGCGTGCCGGTTGGTACCGCTACCGTGTGAAGGCATTCGTGCCACTGCCGCGGCGGTGCTATTACTGTCACCGCTTCGGCCATACGAATCGCTCATGTAGACCTGCAAAGTCGGGGTCACCCGAAGTCTGTGTAAATTGCTCCAAGGTCGCACACGATAAGTCCAAATCGTGTGTGGCCAAGTGTGTCAATTGCGGAGAGCCGCACCCCGCTTCTTCGAAACAATGTGGTGCATATCTCCTTGAGAAAGAAATCCTGGCCGTTCAGGCCCAGGATCGACTCTCATTCCGCGAGGCAAATGACTTGGTCCTGGGGCGCCCGGCTCTGCCTGGGACGTCATATACCTCAATAGTTAGAAAGGCACCCTCTGCTCCTGGCCCATCCAGGCCAACGAGCATGGTTGTTTCCTCTCCCATTCTGATCCCTTCTGCGGGCTCTACCCAACCCGGGCGCTCCCCTGGTAAAGCTGGCGGCAAAAGGTGTTCATACCCTGCCCCGGCTAAAACCAGGGCTCCCCCCTCTTCCCCCAGCGTGACCGTTTCCCGTAAGGCGAAACGGCCACGCTCCTCCACCGAGTCGTTAGACTCACAGGAGGCAACACCCCTGAAGATAGTCGCTAGGCCATCTTCCGGAGTTCCTAAAGCTGTTCCCCGAAAGGAGGACATCAACAAAGGAGCTTCAGCCCCTTCACCCATGCCCCGAGGTGGAGCGAGTGGCTCGAAGACGGTGGTTCCTCGAAAAGAGGGCCCCCCGCCTCCGAAGCCGCAACGCCCGCCTAAGGTTTCGAGGCGGAGGGAGGAAAAGACTCGCATGGCGAGGTCAACCTCCCCCAATAAGTCCTCGAAGGCGACAGCGCCTCCAGCGCTTTGTCCGGCCAACAGCGCCCGGGGTTCTGCCCCCGGGAAGCGTACGGCCATTCCCGTGAGGGTCTTCAGTTCGAGGAGGGCCCCCGCGTCTCCTCCGAGCTAGGCCTGGAGGGCATATTCCTTCAATGGAATTGCCGTGGACTCCGGGCCAACTGGGCGTAGTTGTGGAGGCTCGTCTCATCCCGTTTCCCGTTAGCTATCGTTTTGCAGGAGACCATGCTAGGCGCGTGCCCCCTGCCCGCCCTCCCGAGGTATAAGGGTCTTGCGACCCCACCACCGCGGGATGGCCTGGGCTGGGGGATGCGCGGTTTACACCCGGCATGATGTCTCCGTTCTTACTTTCTCTTTAGATACCTCCTTTCAGGCAGTGGCTGTGCAGCTGCACCTGGATAGGAGGTATACTCTGATTTCTGCGTACATTCCACCGTCAGCTGACTTCGACGCGGGAGACTTCCGCCGCGTCGTGGCATGGTTGCCTAGGCCCTATCTCTTGCTTGGAGATCTGAACGGCAGGCATCCTCTCTGGGGAGATTACTCCATAAATCCCAGGGGAAAAGTCCTTGCCGATCTGATCGAAGAGCTTGAGATGGGTGTCCTAAACGTGGATGAGTTTACGCATCACTGTCCGAGAACCGCTTCATTTTCTTGCCTTGACCTATCTTTGTGCTCTTCGGATGCACAGCCTGATTTTGATTGGGACGTGGTCGATAACCTCCATGGTAGTGATCACTTTCTTATTCAAATATCATTTTCAGGGCAACTGCCGCCTGAAAGACCACCTCGGTGGAGCTTGGCGCGGGCGCGGTGGCCTGCATTTCAGGAAATGACTGAATTCTCTATCTCAGTCGAGGAGTTTAGGTCAGTAGATGAGGCCGTTGAGTTCTTCTCCGGCAACCTCATCGCCGTGGGCCTGACTACTATTCCTAGGACGTCTGGCCGTTTTGCACGCTGACCACTCCCATGGTGGTCGGCCGAGTGTGAGACGGCCCTCAAACAGAAGCTTTATGCCTACATGCGCTATAAGCGCCGCCCGAACGATTTCACTGTCGCTGATTTTCGTCGGGCTAGGGCTAGGTTCCGGTATATTTCGAAGCACGCCCTCCGCTCTTCTTGGAGGGCATACGTGTCTTCACTTAATGGGAAGACCCCTTTAGCTGAGGTGTGGAAGTGAGTCAAAAGGATTCGGGGCAAGTTCTCGCAGGCCCCCTCTCCCGTTCTCCAGGAGAATGGGACCGCAATCTCAGACCCCGCGTCCGTGGTGGAATCCCTAGTGACCGCTTTTCCCGCATTCTCTAGCCGTGATGCTGCTCCGCCAGCATTCAATACACGTCGTAATGTCGCGGAAGGCCACCGGCTGGACTTTACCTCCAGAGGCGGAGAACCCTTCAACGACAAGTTTACTGTGAGTGAGTTGCGTTCCGCTCTCGCTTCGTGCGCGGACACCGCCTATGGTCCGGACGATGTCTCGTACGCCATGCTTCGACACCTGGGTGAGCGAGGCATGGCCTTTCTGTTAGATTTGTTTAACAGGATCTGGTTCGAAGGTCTTTTCCCAGACTCCTGGCGAATCGCTACTGTGCTCGCCTTTCGCAAGCCGGGGAGAGATCACTCTACTCCGACCGGTTTCCGCCCAATCTCTCTAACCTCTTGCGTGTGCAAGTTGATGGAGAAATTGGTAAATGTTAGGTTGGCCTATTTCCTGGACAGCGGAGGCCATCTGTCTTCTGCACAGTGCGGCTTCCGTAAGTTCCACTCCACGTCGGATGCTCTGCTCCGACTGGAAAATGCCGTCTGCGAGGCTTTCCTTCGTAGACAGCACTACGCCACGTTGTTTTTCTATCTGTAGAAGGCCTATGATACCGCATGGCGATGCGGTATCATGGAAACTCTCCACATTTTGGAGCAAGGGGACGCCTCCCAATCTTTATATCTGAATTTTTGCGAAGTCGTCTCAATTCCGCGTACGGGTGGGGGAAACCCTCTCCGGCCCAATGGAGCAGGAAGAGGGTGTCCCGCAGGGAAGTGTCCTCAGTGCCATTCTTTGCCTTGAGCATCAATGACATCACTTCGGTGCTGCCGGAAACTGTTCTCGCTACGCTCTACGTGGACGACCTTTCGATCTCTTTTGGCGCGGCCCAGATGCCAACTCTGGAGCGTCTACTCCAACAGGCATTGAACCGCGTCTCTCGTTATGCCGAAGCGCACTGGTTTTGGCTTTCCTTGGCAAAGACTATGGTGGTGCACTTCTGCCACCATCCACGGCTCCGCCCTCACCCGGACTTGTTTCTTAATGGGCTACGCCTGAAAGTGGTTGAATCGCACCGTTTCCTTGGTCTTGTATTTAACCGACGCCTCACCTGGGAGGCTCATATTCGCAGCCTTAGGGTCTCTTGTACCCGCGCCATGGATATTCTCCGTTCCGTGATGTTCAGCGCTTGGGGCGCTGATAGGGCTACTGCCTTACTTTTTTATCGATCCTTTGTTCATTCGAAGCTCGATTACGGATGCGAGTTTTATGCATCCGCAGCCGAGCGTTTATTGCGGAAGGTGGATTCGATACACCCCCCTGGCTTTCGCCTTGCGACCGGTGCCTTCCGCACTTTCCTCATTGAGAGCCTGTTGGTCGATGCTGGGGAGATGCCACTCGCTCTGCGCCGCGTGCAGTGCATCACTCGCCTGTACGCGCGAGCCCGGCGCCTCCCTCAGTCGCCAGCAGCTCTCACTGCATCCGCAGCTGATCTCGATGGTGCCTATGCCGCCGAGAGACGCCAGTCATACCCTAAGCCCTTTGGGTTTAGGGCCAGGAAACTCCTTCGACATGTAGATATAGCTCTCGGGCCGGTGGCGCCCCTGGTTCTGCCCAGGACGCTACCCTGGAGGGTACCACATTTGGCTATTTGTCGCCACGCCTCTGCTCCCAAAGCTTGTACTGCGCCGGGAGTATTGCGTTTGATCTTTTTGGAGCACACATCGTGTCACGCTGGTACCGTGCTAGTGTATACGGATGGCTCAAAGTCCCAAGAGGGGGTCGGCTTCCACGCCGTATCCCCTCTGTTTGAAGTCAGCTGGGCTCTACCAGGTGCCGCGTCTGTCTTCACGGCCGAGCTGGTGGCAATACACTACTCGGTACGGGAGATTACGCGACGTGCCCGGTTCGGAGACCGGATTGTGATCTATAGCGACTCACAAAGCGCCCTGAGTGCTCTCGGGGCATTGGAATCTCCGCATCCCCTGGTTCGCGAAATCCGTTACGCCACGGTTTTGGCGAGCCGGGCAGATGTCGAGATTATCTTCTGCTGGGTTCCTGGACATTTAGGAATTGCGGGGAATGAGCGCGCCGATGAGGGCGCCAAAGAGCCCGTGAGGACTCTGCGACCGGACAAGCGTTTGGCTCTTCCTCACACTGACTACATCGCAGGAATACGGGTAGCTCTTCGGACTGCTTGGCAAAGAAGATGGGAGACGGTCGAAGGGAACTTAAAGTTGCGTGCCATTGCGCCGCGACTGTTCCCATGGACCTATCCCCCAATGCCGCGGCGGCTTCAGGTTGCTTTCTGTCGTCTCCGAATCGGGCACACTCGTGTGACGCATCGCTATTTGATGGAGCGCTCGCCTGCGCCCTATTGCAACGACTGCGTCGTCCCCCAGACTGTTCGGCACATTCTTGTCGAATGTCCCAGTCTGGGTGATCTTCGCGCACGACACCTGTCCTGGTACCGGGATGGGCGGGGTCGCTACCGCCTGTTCCTTGTACTCGGGATGAGTGCGTATACTTTGACTGGTGGACTTATTGACTTTTGGGGGGAGGCCGGCCTTCTCCCTTTCATTTAACTCGGTTTAATTGTTGTTGTTGTTTTTGTTATTGTTTTTGTTATTGCTTTGTTATTGTTATTGTTATTTCTTTTTATTGTTGTTTCCTGTTCAATTTTTTAAATTAGCTTAGAACTAGGCTGCTTGTTTACGGCAACTTATGCCTAAGTCGGCAGTGGCCAGATAGCCCCTTAAAAAAAAAACAAAAAAAAACACCCCCTTCGGCATGGGTGCAAATTAAGGAAACCCCACCACTCGGTTGACTGTTATCATTCGTCTTCTTCTTCTTATATTATTATTATTGTTATTTATCATTATTATTATTAATTATTATTATGGATATCCCCTTAACCTTTTGCCTACCCTCATTTCGTGCCAGGAGGACTGTTCTCTCCTGGACAGAGTTCGGTCCGCTAGTCATGTGGCCTGGTGAACAGCTTATCATCCGGATATCACCTAGCATCAACTTATGATAATAATAAGTGATCACCGACCCTACTCGTTAGTGGACCCGCCTATCTCTACTTCTCTTTATTACATACCCTCCTACCCCTTTCCACACTTGTTCTCATATCCGCAGAAGTTCCGGCTGCCCGGCGCACTTTCCTCCTCTTATGGGTCCTAAGTCGAATGTCAGTGGATACCTTAAGTTGCGCCGCGAAGGCCAAAAGATCGCTGACTAACGTGTTAGACCGTTGACTCTGATCACCTTCTTCCACTATGCATGCGCCGGGCACCATCTCTTATGATTAAAACTCGAGGATAATTTCGCCTGAATGGCGGGCCGGGTTGTCAATGCCCATCTTAGCTGGACCCTTGCCCCGCGAATGTGTAAATGATCACATTCGGCAATTTTATGATCCGATGGAGGCTTTTCTCTTAACCTCCCAAAGCATTGGGAAATCATAATATCTACTTTCCATGCAACCTTTCTTTTTATAAACTGGGAGATGGCTATAATAGAGGAGAATAGTGTGTAACCTCGTCCTCCCTAGGTGTCGGGGAGGACGAGGTAAAACAAGACATACCTGCCTCTGAAAAGGAGGTGGCTCTTCTCCCTTTGTTTCTCAAGGTCGCCCTCCAAACTTCATTCTCTCTACATTCTTAAAGGTTCGGGGGTTGTTTGCCCCTTGCTCGTCTTAAGAACAGCGGCAATTCCCCATTTCCTATCACAAGGGACTGCCAAGAGGGCAGATAGGTGGCCCAAAATTGACCTCCCCCGGTGGGAGCGGCTGAATAGAGCCAACCTGCTTAGAGAAACAAAGGATAGTAGGGCTCGTCGGGCCGTGTCCCCATACCATCCTACAGACATGCATATGCACCTTGCAGGAGGCTGTCATTCCTGCCCCCCTCTCTTCCCGATGGATTTCGGTTCGCCAGTCAGAGACATTACTCTGACTGAGTTACGTCGAATTGGATCCCTGATGCTTGGGGACGGGGCACATGGAGTCTCTCTCCCCCTGAGCTGGGCATGGCACGAGAGCTGACCCAGCCATGGATGGCAGGATCTTCCATGGGGACGAACCTGGGTTTAGTGTCAATTCTCCTCACGTGGCTCGGGCCCCTGAAGACTCACAAGGAAAGGAAGGACCTCTTTCCTCGACTGGTGTCGCTTTGACAGCCAAGCCCTTCTCCATCTCTGAGAAGAATCTTGCTGAAGCCGGTCCGTCCAGCTTAGGGGTTCCTTCTGTTGGTGGAGAAAAAAGAAAAAAAAGAAGATGAAGACAAAGAGGACAGCGTCTCTATCGCTCCGCGGGGGCTACGGGGACGGGCGGGTCCGCGGCAAGCGATCAGGCCAAGCTCGACACGTCCCTCCCAGAGGCGCCTAGGGTAAGGGGGCCTGGACAAAGAGCAAGTCTCAAGTGCTTTGAGCGGAGACTCGATTACGTTGGGGCTCCTCATTGAGAGATTATCTGGTGTTTTTGAGCCCTCTGGCTTCAAACGCTTTGTCGTTATTCGCTCTACTGATAGTATCTTGTCCAAAGGCAACATTATCCCTCAGAGGAGAGCATTAGCTAGCGTTGATGGTAGAGAGCATAAGGCGACCCGTTTTAGGGACGGTAGCGTTATGGTGAATGCGTCATACCCTTCCGATGCGGCCATGTTGTTTCCCTTGGGACAATTAATGGCTCACCGGTGATTGTGTCGCCTCACTTTGCCATGAACTTCGTGAAAGGAGTGATTTATTCGAGTGAACTCGTGGACAACTCCATATAAGACATCACCTTGGAGCTGGCCGATCACTTGTCGGTCAAGGTCGAACGAGTGATGAGAAAACAGGAACGAACCTCGAGACCCATCCCTACACTCTTCGTCACGTTCGACTGTGACAAGCTCCCTGAGTCGGTGCGTGCCGGTTGGTATCGCTACCGCATGAAGGCATTCCTGCCACTGCCGCGGAGGTGCTACTACTACCACCGCTTTGGTCATACAGATCACTCTTGTAGACGTGCAAAGTCAGGTTTCACACGATAAGGCCAAGTGTGTCAATTGCGGAGAGCCGCACCCCACTCCTTCGAAGCAGTGCGGTGCGTATCTCCTGGATAAGGAAATCCTGACCGTTCACGCTACGGATCATCTCTCATTTTTCGAGGCTAAGGACTTGGCCCTGGCACGCCCGGGGCTTTCCCGGGACGTCTTACGCTTCAATTAAAAAAAACCAACACTGCTCCTTGTCCCTCCATGCCTACGAGCACGGTTTTTTCCGCGCCTATTTGGAACCCTTGTGATGGTTCTACCCCTCTCCTAGGGTTCTCCCCTACTAGACCTTGCGGTAGAAAAGGTTAACATACCCTTTCCTTAAGGCGGTACGACCACATACGGCCATTCCTGTTAGGTTTTACTCTTCGAAGAGTGCCCCTGCGTCTCCTCCGAGCTAGGCCTGGAGGGCATATTCCTTCAATGGAATTACCGCGGACTCGGGGTTAGCTGGGGCGGGCAAGAGGATGCGCGTTTTACACACGGCATATGATGTTTTCGTTCTTTCTTTTTTGCTTTGACTACCTCCCTTCAGGCAGTAGCTGTGCAGCTGCATCTGGATAGGAGGTATACCGTTATTTCAGCGTACATTCCACCGTCAGCCTACATCTTCCCCCCACACACCTGCATCTACCCTCACAGACACCCCTACATCTACCCCCACAAACCCTACATCCACCTACACACACCGTTACCTCCACCCACACACACACTAAACTCCATTCGCACACACCCTTACTTCCACCCGCACACACCCTTACCTCCACCCACACACACCCTTACCTCCACCCACACACACTTTTACCTCCATCCCCACACACACTTTTACCTCCACCCCCCACACACACTTTTACCTCCACCACCCCCACACACTTTTACCTCCACCCCCCCACACACTTTTACCTCCACCCCCACACACACTTTTACCTCCACCCCCACACACACCCTTATCTCCGCCCACACGCACCCTTTACATCCAACTACACACACTTACCCTCACCCACACACAATGAACTTCCTTCCACCTCACATTCTACCACACAAGTATTCTCCTCCTTTGCATCCATTCAATCTGTTATGTAGGATCTAGCGGGAGGGGGGGGCAGTATGAGGCAGCATGACCGCCCAAAGGCAAATCCGTAGATCCGATAAATTTCACTCATTCGTGGGATTATTACACATTCTTACTTCCTGTATTTGGTCAAGTCACAGTAATCTCTTACGACGAGCAGCTGACACCACAGTAGTGGTATTCTGTTATGTTTACTCCTCTCCAAGGGGATAAACAGCGAACTTCATTACTAATTCAATTATTGTTATAATTATTAATTTTATTATTATCATTTGTTTTCAGGCTAAACTGGAGACAAAGGCGCTGAAGGCGAAACGACCCGGGTTCTCGGAGGAGAGGTACAACGAGACTTCCTACTACATTGAGAATGGTTAGTAGTAGCTATCCATGTGTTGTACCCAGGAAAGCTGGTCGCCGTCCTTTGGCATTCGGGTGCTGGTTTGTGCGAAGTTTGGTGTTGGAGTCTTTTGCCACTCGGTCCTTTTTGAGTGTTACTGTCCGCTTGATTGATTCATATGTTCTTCTTTCCTTCTTTCTTTCCCATCTGTGGGGGAGGAAAAGTCGCTGATCGGAAGAAGTGACAGGTGTCTGCCATCTAAACATCCAATTCGAAAAGTCCTAGGATATGTAAGTAGGTAGGGGCTTTTGGAAGTATGCTGGAGTATTTTTAAGTCATCCTGGTGTAAATGGTAGGGTTTGAAAGGAAGGTATAGTCTTCCTTTAAGTTCCATGGCAAACAGTATATAAATAGGACAACACGATAGCGAGAACTGGCTGAAATCAATTTAAATTTTTATATTTTTCTCTGTGATAAACAGTTTAAACATTAATAAAACGCTGCGTACGTAAGCTTGGATAACAGCTGAGATTCGAATTGGCATGGGCTGGATAAGGTTCTGGATATAGGAGACATTAATGTTCAGCCACTCTTGCATGAAGAAATTGTACAATTCGTCCCGATTGCGTGGATGCCTTCCTTGACGTTTGACACGTTGTTCGAGGTAGTCCAGAGTTTTGATGGGGTTCAGATCCGGTGATTGTGCGGGTTAATCCAGATGTGTGGTTATTTCATCATGCCTGTCAGTCCCAGTTCTAACCCAGTGAACGCGGGGGTTGTCATCCTGGAAGACAGGGATTGGAATGTTACGTCCCGCATTAAGATGAAGGACAAACGGCAAAACCTGGTTCTCTAGCAGCTCGATGTCGGCAATATATATTGTTCCAAATTGTTTTTCAGCTCAACCAAAGGACCTAATTTCCGCATAAGTAAAACACCCCCAAATAATTCACAGAGCCTCCTCCAGCTTGAACTTCCCCCTGTCTTACTTGATTGCCTCATGAGGCCCGCAATGAACACGACGCCGGGCATCAGTCGCATACAGCAGAAACGGGATTTGTCTGACCAGATAACGCGTTTCCAGTCCCTTACTCTAGTTGGGTAACTTTGGTGGCCATAACTGAGCAAAGGTCTTGCATGCCACTGCTCCATATGTTCATGCTATACAGTTTACTGCGGATCTTCTTTCAGTAACGGCTACCGAAGGACCGGCGTTGACGTCTTGCAACAATTTCTGCCTTAAAAAGGGGCGATTTTTAGGCACCAGCCTTGAAATACTCCGGCGATCACGGTCCGTCACTATCGTTTTTCCACCACAATTCTGGCAGGAATTTCCTGTAGATCCTGATTATTTTGGTCATTAAAGGAAGACCCGTATGACCGTACGCGAAGATACACATGCAAATTTCGCTACATCCTTAAAAGCATGTCTTTGGCCTGTCCAAATGCAACCACTCCTTTTTGCCACTCAGTATCATCTGCTTTGCGCCCCATTTAAGGCGACAGGCACTTGCACTTTTGCGAAATCTATTAATCCCGTCACACTTCATAAGTAGTAACCTCTCGATTCTCCTGTAGCTTAAACTATTTTAAACACGCCACCTGACTAATTTTGTGTCCTATGAACCTATTTATATACATACTAGTGCTGGTCAAAAATTAGAACATCCTAAAAAAGTTTCTTTATTTTCGTAATTTAATTAAAGAAGTAGCTTCATATATTCTTTATTTATTGCACGTTAAGTTAAATATTTCAAGCCTTTTTAAGTTTATATGTTGTTGATTATGGCTTATAGCTCATAAAAATCAGAAAACCAGTATCACAAATTTTTAGAATATTTTATTACATCGACCCAAAAATGATGGCCAATGCCGAAATATTCACCTTCTGAAAAGTTCTTTAGGGCACCTTTACCACGAATTACTGCATCAATGAGGCTTGGCATAGAAGCGATCAACTTGAGCCACTCCTAAGGTGTTATGGATTTTTGGTCTTCAGCCCATCTCTATTTTTAGTTCGAATTTTTCTATTCTTCCTTTTGACAATATCCCATAGATTCTTTATGGGTTTCAGGTGAGGAAAGTTGGCTGGCCAATCAAGCAGACTAATATCATGTTCAGCAAAGCATTTGGTAGTAGTTTTACATTGTGGGCAGGTGTTAAGGCCTGCTGGTAAAGGGAATTGGCATCTCCATAAAGCTTGTCAGCAGATGCAAGCATGAAGTCCTCTAAAGTCTCCCGGTAAATAGCAGTGTTGACTTTCGACTTGATAAAACAGAGTTAGCCAACAATAGCAGATGAAATGCCACCTCAAATCATAAGAGACTGCTGAAACTTCACACGACACTTCAAACATCTTGGATTTTCTGTCTCTCCACTCTTCCTCCAGACTCTAGGACCTTGATTTCCAAATGACATTCAAACTTTACTATCATTTGAAAATAGGAGTTTGAACCACTGAGCAGCAGTCCAGTTCTTTTTCTCCTTTGTCCAGGTAAGACGCTTCTTATGTTGTCTCTGGTTCAGGAGTGGCTTGATACAGGAATGGGATAGTTTTAACCCATTCCCCGAAGACACCAGCCTAAGTCCACTCCTTGTGAATCACTCCCAATGTTGGATCAACTTTTCTAGACAATCCTCTCTGGACTGCGGCCACCACTTTCCCCTTCCAGTAAATATTTCATTAATATGCTTCGATACAGCACTCCGTGAACAGCCAACTTTTATCAGTACTGACCTGTGGCTTACCCTCCTTGTGGTGGTATCGATGATCGTCTTCTGTACTCCGCAGGGGGATACCTTGTGTAGACTACTTCTACACCTCGTACCTTGAGGAGTGGCGCGTCCTCCCGACACGAGTCGTCGCAGTTAACAGCCCTCTGGCGCGGCAACGCAGCCCAATGCTTGCAACTTTGCACAGTTCTTTCTCCACTCTTTACAATACCTACGACTTTACTTCGGCAAACATGTAGACGAGCGGCCCGGCCGGAAAAAAATATTTTTGTGTAAATATTATTGTTCACCCGTGTTTGAATATTCATGCGCGTTTGAGTTTTCTTCGAATGATAGCTGCCGTCCTTTTTTTGTATTAAAAAAATGCCCGAAAGTAAACAAACCGAAAACGTTGTTTACGTAGGCCATTTTTTTTTTTTACAAAATTGCCCCCAAAAAACAAACGAAACACGCTGTTTCCGTACTAATTGCAGTGGTTATACTTCCGAAATAGCGAAGAGGAAAGCCTATTTATTTTGCGCGTCTGCGTGCTATTCGAAATCTAGCTGACTTGAATCACGTTTTATTTTCGAGCATCTAAATTCAAAGTTAGGGTTCACATCTAATGCTCGGCCACAAATGTCGCATTCGCTTTTAATTCGCACTAAATTATGAACATCCAAAAAGGTGTTTAATTTATCTTTATCAGAAACTAGGGTTATTAATTCCGCAATAGACGACGGACAAAGTTCACAATTCGATACTATTTTCACGTCTGATTGATCATTTTCAAACCGTAAAAGGGGAATGTTTGACACCCAAACTGCTAAAAAATAAGTAGTTCCTTGAAATGATCTAGCTAATTACATTTAAATGTATAAAAGAAGGTAATAAAAATAGTAAAATGGGGAAAAATATATTGACAAATAAAAATGACTCCGAATGAGGATAATAAAAAGCTATTAGTGAGAAAAAATTGAAATCAAGCATTTCTGACGTCATACCCCCCCCCCCAACCCATATTATAATTCGCAAAACGATTAAAGACGCTGACATGATGTAGTTAAAGCATTCACCTCTGTAAACGTCAGAACATTATAACAATTAGGATTATATACTGGGGGGCTGTGCCCCCCAGACCCCCCCAATTTAATGAAACTCAGGATATTCATAGTGTGGTCCCCCCCCTTGTGTTTACCCCCACACGAGCCGTCCCCTTAAATGTACCCTAAAATCGAGAAACATTTTGGAACACGGACGAAAATAGTACGTTTTTATCGGCCGGGCCGCTCGTCTACAATATTTACCTTTACTTTTCCCACTATTTTCAATCTTGTCTCCATTCACTACTTTTCTTTCATATCTCCCCCTACTGATTTCTAACCTGCAAGAGGTTAGTTTGTATAGTCAGGGATAACCCCCCCCCCTTCCCTGCAACTGAAACCTGGATAACGGGTACTTGCTCCGGATCCCAGTTCCGGTTGATAATAGTAGGTGACCACGCACCTTACTCTTTCGCGGACCCGCCTATTATTTACATACCCTAGGCTACTCCTTCCCAACTTTTCCTCTCTCTTACTATCCAGATATGGTCTGGCAGGTAGGGGCACTTTCGTCCTCTTACCAGAACTTGGTCGATTGGTAGGATACACCGTGGCGTCCCTATAGGCTGCGAGGGTCGAAAACCCCATGAATTGGGGGGGGGGGAAAGGTGCGGGGTTTGTTGAGTTGGTAACTTTCATCGCCGCTTCCAATGCACATATGAGGTGGCTATGCCGGCCCCATTATGGGTCAAAGCGCAAGGACAAATCGCCGAGCGAGGTGGGTCGGGTTGACATGGCTCATCTCTGCTTGAATCTGCAGGCCGAGTATGTGTAAATGATCACAATCTGGAGGTTTCTCATCCTATGGGAACTTTGACGTCTACCTATAAATGTATTGGAAAGTCATATTAACTTTTTCCACGCGTCTTATCTTTTTTTTAACTACCATGGATACAACAGAGGGAAATAGAAGTATTTGTCCGCAGGCGAAAGAATAGCAACGTCTAAGCGTGTCCTCGTCCTTCATAAGTGTCTGGGAGGGCGCCGTGTATCGAGACAGTTCTTGGGCCGGTAGAGGTGCCATCATCCTACTATGCCCAATCGAAAAGGGGCTTCCATTATAAGATATTCTGAGCTGCTCGCAGGCAGCTGCACGTCCCTCTCAAAATGTTTGCTCTTCTGTCTGTCTTTCCCCCACCCACTTCCCTTTCAAGAGGTTTGTCCTTCTGTCTGTCCTTCCTCCACACCGACCGGTGCCTTCCGGATGTCCTCCATTGAGAGCCTTCTTGTCGATCCTGGGAAGATGCCACTCGCTCTGCGCCGTGCACAGCGTATTATTCGCCTGTACGCGCGAGCCCAGGGCCTCCCTCAGTCGCCAACAGCTCTCACTACATCCGCATCTGATCTCGACGATACCTATGCCGCCGAGAGACACCAGTCATTACCTAAGCCCTTTGGGTTTAGTGCTAGGAAACTCCTTTGAGAGTTCGGTGTAAAACTCTGGACGGTGGCACCTCTGGTTTTGCCCAGGACGCCACCCTGGAGAGCACCAAATTTGACTATTAATTGTCGCCACGCCTCTGCTCCCAAAGCTTCCACACAGGCAGGAGTATTGCGCTCGACCTTTTGCGAGAACATCGTGTTCGCGATTTGAAAACTAGTTTACCATGCAAGGTCAGGCATTTCAGAACACAAATGGACTACTAGCAGAGAAGTTAAGCCAATTTACCAGTTAGGTAGTAGCTCTTTTGAAGCAACTGCGAAATATTTGGGAAGTTTCTTCCTCTTTGTCACACAGATTCGCAAGAGCATCTGCGGACTTCCTGTTAAGTTTGTCATAAAGACGCTTGGCAACATCATACAGCTGAGGGAAAGATGTATTTTGCAAAATTTCACTACTCTATTGTATGTTTTTAAGTAATATTGTTGTAAATTGTTTTTTTTCCTCCAAATATTGAAAATATGGGAGAAAAGGCTTCCCGGGAACGGTCGATACGAGACGCCGGACAAATGGTATAAATACGGGACGACTGGTCATCTTGACTGTGACCCCTATTCTTCAAACCAGCACACAGTAGGGTCCCTATTCTTAAAATGGGCATACATTAGGGCCCCCTATTCTTTAAACCTGGAAAGCTGAGACTCACTATTCTTCAAATGGGCATACACTGGAACCTCTCTTCTTTAAATGGAAAAAACTGAGTCCCATTCTTCAAATTGGCATAGACTGGGAGCCTTGTTGCTCAAATGTTCAATTGAGAGTGCTCTTCTTACAGAACTCCGACCAGTGCTCACCAAGCCAATAGTTATGTCTTTCACACATCAAAAGGGGCGTGGTCATTAGAGAGATTTTGGCGGGCCACCCCTTCGATCCAACCAGCCTTCAATCCACTCCACTACTACGTTTTCTGAGTCGTGTGTCCCAATTCTTTATTTACCACTGCCGTGTGATTGATGTACTCTGGCTTTACCAGATCGTAACTTATTCCCCCCCCCCTCCCTTTTCAATCGTTGATGAAGGCCCTCGACTGGATAATGCAGTTAATATAAAGATCAGAATGACTAGCAGCTTCGTTTGTTGAATACACATACAGATTGGAGTAGTACTATTTTGCCACCAACTAGCGAATAGGGAATCCTCCCTTGCCCAAAGAAGAGCCACCCCTTCCGAGTCAAGGGAGTGTGGATGTATAACACGCCTTCGGTAGGTTCCGAGCCTAAAGAGTAATGTGTTATGTGTGTGAAGGAAGAGGGAATGGAGGATACAGCGTTGACGTGTATGTGTGTGCTAATGAGCGTGGGTGGAGCTGTCTGCGCAAAATTCGCGGACTCGACCCACCGCCTAATATGTGCCAAAAAATATATATATATGTCCGCCCTCGCTTCGAATCGAACCCAGTACCTACTCGTTCAAATACAACTCCTCATCCAATTCCCTTTTAAATGTAATTAACCGGATAATTAATTAATAGTTTGTTTACTCGACCACTGTTCGTGATATTTGAGCTGCTCTCGACACAGTTGTCTTTTATGTCGGTTCGTCTATATTCTTCAGCTTCGGCCTCCTCCCGGTCTTTCTTAACACTTCCTAACTCATTGAAAATAGATTTGTTGGTTGCAGGTCTACGAAAGGTGTACCCGTACTACTTCACGTTTACAACATTTACGAAAGGTCGTTGGGTTGGCGAAAAGATCATCGACGTATTTGCTAAGGAGTTCCGTGCTCACCCAGCTCAGGAATATGTAAGTATCTTCCCACAGTTAGACCCAGGTCACACTATATATACAGTGGTAGTTCTGTAGCTCCATAGTTGTAGTTCATTTTGCTGGTTTTTCTCTCAGATGGGCTAAAAATAGAAATATCTTTACTTTCACAAATTTCTTGTTCTTAATTAGGAGCGTTGTATTAAAGGCGGAACTCTAACGGTGAACTATGAAAAGGTGGAGAAAGACTATCGATTAAAGCACAACGATTTATTAGCTAACATCGTCCATAGGTAAGTTCATAAAGTCTCTACAATCTCCTACCCTTTTGTCATTTTTCATATTTATTTTTGTCCTCATTCTGAAATTCAAATATAATCTTTGATCATTGAAAATAGTTATCAAACTGAACAAGAAACATTCAATAAACTAGATTTAGGTTGGATCAATTGAATATTTTGAGACTTGGTGAAGGAGACTGTTGGAAGCAACAAATTTGGATTTTGACTCTTACCTTGGACAAGCAGCTTTATTTTAAAGTTGCTTTTGAGGATGAATCCTCTTTAATTTTTTCTTTTACTTGATTTAGAAGTTTCATTTTGTCCAGAGTAGGCTTCGTGATCACGTAGAAGGTTTACATTTTTCTTTAATTCAAATGCTTCCTCCGTGTCACCTTCATTAAAGTATTATGTTGCTCATTTGGGGGAATCTTCATGACTTCGAAAGTAGTTTGTTTGTTGTTTTTTAATTTTTTCTATAAGTAATTGTCACAAACTCGTGATGAGTAGTGCACAGTAGATGTCAAAACTGTGAAGTAGAAATTAGATAAAAGGAATATTTAAAATATATATTTGATTTTTGACTAACTGCATTTTACCATTGAATATTATTCACATATATTTTTTTGATTTCAGACTCTTTGTTTTGATACTTGTAAACTTGAGTAGTTTCAAGGCTTATTTTATATATAGGGCTAATGATGTAGGGATTTTGTTGTTTATTCGGGGTTCTTTATTCTAGTTTTTTCTTAAGTAAATTAGGCAGCTCAAAAGAACAGTCGACACGTGTTTAAACCTTTTAGAATGTTTAGTCCTCTGTGTGTATGATAATGCTGTGTTGGATTATAGAATGTCCTCCATTGTATACTGAACTACTGCCCATTTTTGACTGAGATTGATTTGGATAGTGTCCGAATCATTAATCTAACTGCTCTTATTTTGGGACCATGTTTTTAGGTATCCAAAACAGGTACACTAAAAATTGTAGATATTCATTGGTTTTAATATTTTTTCCGAAGCTTTTATTGATTGACATTCTAATGAATAAAAGCCTCCTCCAATGATTGATTGCCGATTTAATGTGGTAGTTTAATATCCAACAGAGGTAGATGTTAGTTAGATTTGGTAAATTACCTATTTTTCTGTACCTGTTTGATTACAAATTTCCTGGAATGAAAGCTACTACTTTAGGATCAGTCGAACTTTCGCCTTAGAAAGTCTAGTTTTGGCTTCCTTCATTTGTAGAGGTTTTAAATAAGTTTATTCATCTTAGTTACGATTTTACTTAATGGGGAATTTTAGAATTAATAGGAGTATTTTAAGTTATGAGAAATTAGAGATGGTTTGTAAACTTGGATGACTGAGCCTTTCGCCAGGTTAGAAACGTTATATCTTCATTTTTTTTGTGGGTTAAAAAAAAAGTTACACGAATAGTTTTGGGGTTAATTTTTGAGTTAAAAAATTCAGGGTTTGTGGCGACTCATTTACAGACACGAATTTCCTGTCACCGCCGACACCGTTCCCTTAGTCCATGTTGACGAAGATTTGGTGGTTGTTGACAAGCCGGCTTCAATTCCTGTAAGTCCACAAATAAAGTAGCCTACCCTCTCCCCCTCGGCTTTTTTTTTTCTATCGGTTCGTTCTTCTCCCTCTCCCGAGCCTTTTCCCCTCGTGTTTATTCTCTGATAATGTAATTTATCCCATATCTGAACAGCAATGACCCACCAGTCTCTCCAGTAATTTCAGTTTTTTATCCTCCGCTTCATTTGATGTTTGCATTCAATCACTGTACCTCTGTATTTCTTTTCTCGTCTGAAGGCTTCTTCGGTGTTTCTCAAGATGCTGTGTCTTCTCTCACCTCGATTTGTGAATTTCAGTTTATTGGGGCCTCATCAGCGTTCACCCATCAGCTTGTACCGGCCACTTCAGCAACACTTGCCGTGGTTTCTTTTCCAGAATGTTGATAGCGATCATTTCGCTTCGAGCAGGATTTACTTCGGTATTTTCCTTAAAACTCGATATTGTACCACCATTCATATATTTATTCATCCTACTAACATCCCCCCATGCCAGTCGTTGTGATAGCTTCTCTCTTTCAAGAGTGACCCTCACACGAGCTGGTCGATCATCCACAAGCATTTTATTTCCATGATCATCCACTGTAATCCTATCCAGGTTGAGGATTAACGACTTAGCTTGAATGTTATTGCAGACACGAAACACCGGTACTTTCGCGAAACATTCAGATAATTCATTTAGATGAAGATTTGGTGGTTCTTGACAAGCCGTGCTCTTTGCCGGTGAGTAGCTACCAAGAACGATAGTTAGCTGCTTGCAGAGCGCTCTTGAGGCACTTGTATTAGAAAGAGAGACATCTGCCGAGGGGTTCGCAAGGACAGCTATCCCCCCGAGTAGTCGGTCCGCAGCATGGTGTGAAGTGACCCACACACACGCTTTGGCGTGGGTCATAGGTCCATCCATCTCTCTGACCGTCACCAGTGAAGCTATTTGTCGTGCGTCTATTTGAGTTTTATTAACCGCTCTTCATTAACTTCAAAAGGTCACTTCGAACAATTCCCATGAAAACGGGAGCCGGGTTTTGTTTTGTTTTTAGATTTGTATCGAATAACGTTTTTCTTAACTTTGTTCAAAACTTCGTTTAGTAACTCTTGAAGGCCATTTAAATTTTGTTACCTGATCGTGTCTAGCTTAGTGTCCCAACGGTAGTTAAGCAGCCATGGTAAATTTTGTAGTTAAAAAAAATAGTTAACCGTTTTAAATTAAACTAATCCTTTTTAAAAAATAGTCAAAAAAGTATATGGGAATTTCAACAACTTTGTGTCCATCGTAATGACTCATGAAACAAACCAAGAAAAAACAGCGATGACATCCTCCTACCCCCACCCCGCCTCGCTCTCAATCCCACCTACAGCTGGAATCACCGCCTGCAATATTTGTATGTCCCAGACAAGAGACTATTTTTCCCTAATTGAATATCAAATTCCCCTCCAGCAAACCTTTAAAACGCGCAACCTGGAATGGCCAAAAATGAACTCAGTTCCTCTGCTTTAATATTTTGAGGCACGTTTTCCATCACCCTCGTCTTTTTTGTCTAATTGTATGGAGCTTTAATTCACCCCCTCCCGTTCCGTGTTAATTTGCCCTCCTCCCCTCCCCCGAACCGGGATTTGAGAACCCCGTCACCATCCAGGTTCCGACAAAGCCAGCAATCCCTTATCCTTATTGATTCACATAAAAGATAAAAGCTCACTGGTGTCTTTTAGTTAACAAAACGCTTTTTAAGACACTTTTTTAAACAAATTTAGTCGCATTAAATTCCAATTTATTGATTTTTCCAAGCAATTAGTTCACGGCATGGTAGTTGAACAATTTTTTTTAGCTAGCCTAGTTGCTTAGTTCACTAGTAAATAGATCCTTTTTCGTTAGTTTTCTGTTTATCATTTAATTTCATTATTAGGGGAAGATTGTATAATTACTGTCTTTAAAGTCCATGTTTTGAAAAAGTCACTCCAATTCAGTTCACGAATTTTTCAAAGTAAATAACATTTTTCGAAATCTGGACTGAGCAGATACTATAGAGAGTTGTTACCCATCGCCAACATAATGTATATTAATTACCCTTGATTCATTCGCCTTTAAATACTATCCAGTCCATTTAGTAAGTTGTGGATATCTAAGTTAACATTATATAAAATTCGTAGAATTCTTTATAATCCTAAAGTTTTTATAAGTTACTATGTCGGTCCGTTGTTAACCATTTTACTTTTCACTGAGTTTGGGGGCTAAAACATCATAACTATTCAGCCAATTCTAACGAAATTTATGGGTTTTTTTACATTCTCTTTCGAATGATATAATTGCCAAGGTCCTCCCATGATCCTCGAAGGAATTATTGAAAGAAAACTAACTATGGGTCGGATCGCCCCTCTTGTTGAAAGTTTTGAAAATCGTAAGGTCATACGGGCATAAGGTCATAAGTCAAAATAATTGAGAGCACGCGACTTAGCTCTGTTGACCTTGTGTGTTTTTTTAATTAATTTCATAAAGAATTATTTGCCTTGGGCTGGTAGTATTTTGTTACCATTTTCACTTAAAAGTATTCCTTTTATGTATCTATTGAGAAAATATCATCACTAAATGCTCCCTTCCCACTTTATTAATTAGCAAAGCTTTAATGGAATCTGTCTATAAAAAGAGGGTTTCCGGTTATTTGAGACACTCCCCAACTAATCATTCGGGAATAGGATGGTAATTTAACTTAAAAACGTCTCTAAATTAATTAAATTATCCTGCAAACAGCATCGAAGCGAAATTTACATTTGACTAATGTGTTCCCTTCTGCGAAATGGACTGGATATATGAATCCTTCACATTAGTTGATTTTATTTGACTGTCTTTCCTGTTTTGGGGAGGGGTAATTTCCCCCTATGTTTGCATTTTATCCTTTTTATCCCAGTGTTTCCTTTCTGCTTTGCATCTCCCAGTTTCTACCTAGTATTGGACAAAGCTTTTCTCACCTTAGGAACTTGATATTCACTCACGTAATTCATATCCATCACTTTTTTTTCTTCAATTCTGTTCACATTATTCCAATTTCCAGGAAAGAAGTGAAAATAAATTCACTTTTGCAAAATGGTCATCACGAAAGGATTGGTTGGTTGCTTGACTCCTTTGAAATTATGCTTGAAGTCATATTTCAGATTTAATTATTTTTGAGTGGAATTGTTACCAGCCAATCCTAAGAAAATTCCCCCCTACTGTTTTGAGTTGGGGAAATATTTTCATAAAAAAATGTATATACTATTTATCGTGTGCCATTTTTCCCTTTAAAATTCGTGATGTGTATTGTGTGCTTTAATATAACTGTTTTTGGATTTCGAGCTCTTTTACCAATTTTCAGAAATCAGTGAATTCTACATTTTTAGTTCCATTTTTTAAGCCATACAACTTTTTTGTTCCTTGTGTACCTTGTTAACACTATTCCACTATCAATGCTTGCCTATGTGCCTACCTCTATTTTCCTTGTAGCTCTATAAGATGAATTTAGTTTATGGGCTATAGACACTTCTATCTTATTCACTTTTCACCTTTTTGTTTCATTTTTGTTTTCTCTTTACTTTTGACTTTCCCCCACTTATTTCGATTGCAAACTATTTTAATTCTTTTGTAGATAAGTCAAAGCTAAATGCTCGCTATGCTATGTACCTATGCTAGTTTTAAGCATTTTTGCGATTGTTCATTACAGGATATTCAATTTGGAGTTCAAATGTGATGCGTTTTTTTTAATCCTGTCAATGTTTTTTATTTTAATCCTGTCAATGTTTTTTTATTTTAATTTAAGAAGGCCGTTGGTGTGCCATAATATTTTGAGGTTTATTTAACGTAATGCCTACACATTTTTAACATACACTAACTAGGAAATTCAACTTTGAGCATCTACACAAATACACATACTCTATGTATGAGCCTTAAACTGAAAAGACAAGTTTGGGCTATATTTCAGTTATAAAAACCTGAATTTTTTTAGGATTCGAAGCCCTACAAATTGGTTTATTGTAAATAAAATCACCCTTGTTTCAAAATATTAACGTATGCTATTCACGTTACAAGACCAAATTGATTTGCATAAAATTAATGATGCTATTAATGTGCTAGCAGTATCATCAACACGAGATTGGCGTTCACAAATATAAGATTTCTTTGGAGAATTTCTTAAGTTACAAACGCTACCCATCTAGAATAGTCGCTTCAATCCATTAGGTTAAAAATACTCTTAAAGACGATCTAGTAGCCCTGCGATTACTGACTATCAAAGGTCTACTAGAGGGTGTGTGTGTAACCCTATACAAGATTTAGGGTTTTGAGCGCTGTGCCATTCTGTGTTCTGTAAGACTGACGGCTAGTGTTGGTATCCCGGCTCTCAGGTACACCCATGCGGCAGATACCGACACAACACCGTAGTTTTCATTTTGGCGAAAGAGTACAACTTGAAGAACCTACGTACTATTCACCGCCTAGACAGACTCACAAGCGGTAAGTTGACCCGCAGTCTTTGTCGATGAATCCCTTTATCAACAAAGTCAAAAGTCACAATAGTTTGAAAACGAGCATTTCGCTTCCTACTGTTATATTGGAATTGCTTCTCACTCATCTTTTTACGCTTTCAGCCTAAATAACATTACTTGTTTGCGCGCGCTTTAACTCAGCTTGCATTTGTTTCATGAGCGTCAATCTTAGTAGCAGCTATCCGGCAAAGAAGATCGGTAAGGACGCTCTTGAACTAGCAGCTATTTGAAAAAAGCATAACAACTTTTTAAAGTTTTTTTAACTATCTTTAAGCTCGTTCCAAACTATGTCATTTTTGGCCTCTCCTTTTTAAATGTTAAATTGAAATATAAAATTTCGCTTGATTTCTTGTACTGTCCTTGTAGTTTTCTCTCCAATCTTTGCAATAATTATTCTAGGACCGTATGCATGGCAATTACCAAGTTAAAAGTCATTTATCTAAACTATCAAGAGATTTCTTTTTATAATTTTTTATTTATTCTTTTTGCTCCGCATACATGACATTCTAACTACGCTTAACATCAATTTCATTTATTTTGTTACATTTTTGATAAGTGTACAGACACCTAATATCAAATAAAGGACGCACAGATTCTTTTCCGCCTGTTACTAACCCAAGCCTAAACCATAAAACTTTTGGACTTTGGGCATTTTTTGCTTATTGATTGAGCAGCGCTCTTCCTTTTCTCCTATATTCCATTACACACTAAACTTTAATAACATTTTTCTGGTTAACATTAAAATATGTATGTAGAGTAAAACTCGAAACTCAGTATTAAGATCATTAAACCTAACTTCTTTTAATTATACAGAACTAAGACTAGAGACAAATTTAGGCCCATTTAAAACTTCAGATGGAGAGTTAGTGAGCGATAGTGATGACATGGCTAGGATATTAAATAAGGAATTTCTTTCAGTATTTACACTTGAGAGTCTAAAGGTACTTGAGGTGACCTTGATCTTCACAGGTAATGAGGAGGATATATTAGAGGATGTTTTAATTACAAAGGAGATAATCTCAAAAGAAATAGATGGAATTAAATTTAATAAAGCTCCGGGCCCTGAGGAGTTTTTTCCTAGAATTTTGAAGGCATGTAAAGTGTTAAGTGAGCCACTAGCATACCTATTTAGAAAATCGTTAGAGACTAGCATTGTACCAATGGCATGGAAGAAAGCTTATGTGGTACCTATATGTAAGAAGGGAGATAAAACAATTTTGTCCAATTACCGGCCAGTGAATTTGACATCTGTGGTGTGGAAGTTGATCGAATCAGTAATAGCAAAATCTATTTGGGATCACTTAGATAAACATAATTTGATTAAGAAATCTCAACACGGCTTTACTAGGGGTAAATCGTGTTTGGCTAATTTGCTGACTTTTTATAGAAAAGTGTATGATGCTGCTGATGCTACGTTATGGTTTATTTGGATTTTAGTAAGGCTTTCGACAGGGGGCCACACTTACGACTGTTGAATAAAGGTAAAGCAAATGGGATCGATGGAAGTATTTTTTTTATGTGGATTCAGTCGTGGCTTAGTATCAGACAGTATGAATGGGATTCAATCTGAGAATGGGAATGTTACCAGCGAGGTTCCTCGGGAGCCGGTTTTGGGGCCGTTGTTGATTTTTATTTATATTAATGATCTTAGCTGAAGTATAAGCAGCGATTTGAGCAGCTTGTCAATGATAATTAGTTAGGCAGGATTGTAAGGTCCGACTCTGATGCTGAGGTATTAGAAAAAAAAAATTGACCATACTATCCCAATGGGTCGAGAAATGGCAAATTGAATTTAACAGAAGCAAGTGTAATGTGCTTAGTATAGGTAGGTGTAATCCATTGAATAATTATAAACAATGGGAGAGTTTTAGGAAGGCTAGAATGCGAAGGAGACTTAGTGTCCTGGTAAGTTCTGACTTCCGGCCAAAAAAGCAGTGCATAAGTGCGGATCCAGAATAAAAATTGGGGGTTGAGGACTAACCTGATTTCCTCCCTCTGAGGAATCTGGAGAATGATGGTTATCTTCACAGCATTATAATAAATAACAGTACATCACACGGGAGTGAGCTCTAACTATCAGATCCTATTTTTTTTTCCACAAATCAGAAAATTATGAATTGTAGTTTTTGGACGTCAGCTGAGGTATAATACTGAATTTAATAATTATTTTACCCGTATTTTAGACATGTATCATATAAGGGAAATTCAATCGCAACGGTTTAAAAAACTTGTTATATATATTCTATATTATTACATAGCTTTTTCTGAATAGCAGAATACAAGTATGGCTTAAAAAAATATATATAATAAATATAAACGGGTCTGAAACTTTAGGAGGCTTCAGCCACCTAGCACCCCCCCCCCTCCCTGGATCTGTGCCTGGAAAGAGTGTAATAGGAGTGCTGACGTCATTCGGAAACTGTACATACCTGCCATTATTTAAGGCCTCATCTTGACAAGGTATGCGGTGCAACTTTGCTCACCATATTATACGATGGATATTGGTTTGCTTGAGTCTGTGCAAAGAAGGATGACTAAGATGGTTCACGGTTGAGGAGCTTACCTTATTTTGAAAGGCTCAAGAGACTAAATCTACATACGTTAGAAAAGAGTTCAAAGGGACTTGATTGAGGTCTTTAAGTGAGTAAAAGGCTATGATAGGGAAGACGTAGGCTTATTATTTTTATTGACAGGATATGACACGTAGCAATGGGTTTAAACTGGACAAGTTTAGGTTTAGGGAAAGAGAGAAGTAGAAATTGGTCCACAAATCGAGTGTTGGATGGAATAGGCTCACTACTCACGTGATAAAAGTGTCCTTGCTGGGAAGTTTTAAGAATAGATTGGATAGATTTATGCATCCGAATGGGACTGAACTTGGGGATGGGAACAGGGGCTGCCTCTTATAAGCTATTGATTAGCCTTTTGTAGACTCTTTCTTTTTTATGTTCTTATATTTTAATTGTCGCTTCTTAATTCCTGAATAGCAGGCTTACTTAATTCCCTTTATACCTTCCAGTAATAAAGAACACGTCACGGGCAAGCCTCATTATATGGTCTTACCCTTAATTAGTTTTCCTGAACTCTGATTATTCTTTTTATGGTCAGGGCTCGAGCTCCAATTTACGCATTCATTGTTCAGCTAAATTAGAACAGAACGGCACTCTTATGCGACGGTACACTCGGCCATTCATCTTTTGTTCTATTCAAAGTCTTCTTTTTTTTTTTGTTCGTCTGGAACGATTATTAAGGTAACAAAAAACACAATTTAGATATGTAATTAGGAAGTTTAGAAGAGTTGCGTATCAACCCGTTTGGTATAGTTTCCCCAGTAATTTCTTCACCTTACTTAAGTTTCCCTGGCTCCGGCCCCTTCCCTTAGGCGCCGGCAGCCTCGACGATCTCCGTCGAACGAAGTGGGTCTCCTAGTGCCCCAGCACTCCGTATCTCTGCAGGTGTCTGACATGTTGTGTATGTGTTGAATTGTGTTTGGTTCCTGGTGGCTGCTCCCTCAAGGGGTTGTCATATATAATATGGTCAACCTTGATTCGGTAAACATCTTGATTATTGTGCACCCTCCTTGCCCCAACACACGCAGTTGTGCCACTTCCCGGCTCCAACCCCTTCAGGAAGATCTGCGGCTATATATCTTCCACACTTTACAGTATCTCTATCTTCCCTACTATTTTTACAGATCTGTCCTTCAAACATTTTGCGTGATACAGACTCGTTGCTATTGCTATTTAAATCGTGTAGGGTCCTCTTGGCAGCAGCGGGAGCAGATATCTGTATATGTGGGATATTTGTATGTGTTTAGTTTGGGTTAGTGACCGCACTGGAGCCTTGACAGTGACCCCTTTGTGATGTGGTAAGGTTGGTTCTTCCGGGCCCCGTAAGGGGCACGGTGATTTGTTATCCTGGGTGCCGTGCTGGTGGGACTCAGCGCCCCGTCCGGCCCCAGCTTAGCCTCTTTTCCTTCTTTCTGACAGCCTGTCCTCCTACCTTACTTGCTCACTTTCCCTACAACCTCTCTTACAACTTTCTCTGGTCGTGCTCTAATTTTACAAGGTAAACGCCGACCAGCCTTCTCTCAACCAACCATCCCGGATCGGGGATGGGGGACAACGGTTACCCTTCACCCCTGAGCTCCGGGTTAGGGTGGTGAGTTTATAACAACCTGCCCCGAAGGTAGGGCCTTCCATGGGGCGAAATCCAGGCTCGGCGCCAAGCACCGAACCAGAATCCGCCCCTATGCAAGGTCCTCCTCAAACGGCTAGGGTTTCCTGAGGTAGTACAAGGAGGGGAGGGATCTCCTCTGACCAGTGTCATTACGACTGCCAGGACCTTCTCCATTTCGGAGAAGGACCTGGCTGAGGCCGGTCCATCTGGCCAGGGAGCTCCTACCGGTGGAGGTGAGAAGCGGGTTCATTTCCCGCCCTCCTCTCCAAAAAAGAAAAAGAACAAAAAAAAAGACTCGGGGCTCCTCTCCATCCGGGGGGCTGCAGGGACGGATGGGTCTGCTGCCACTATAGCAAGCGGCCAAGCCAAGATCGGCACATCCGGCCCCTCATTCGGAGGTTACCTGGCGTTTTCGAGCCCGCTGGCTTCAAACGCTTCCTCGTTATTCGCTCCACTGATGGCAGCATGTTGTCCAAGGGCAACATGATCCATCAGAGGAGAGCATTAGCTAGTGTAATTGGTAGAGAGCCGAAGGTGACCCGTTTCTCGGACGGGAGCCTTCTGGTAAATGCGGCGAATCGCTCCGAAGGGGCCAAGATAAGTGCTCTTCGGACACTTGATGGCACCCCGGTGCGTGTGACTTTGTGAAAGGAGTAGTTTATGCGAGGGAACTCGTTGACTACTCCATAGAGGACATCACCTTAGAGCTGGCCGACCATGGGGCGGTCAAGGTCGAACGTGTGATTTGAAAACAGGGAGGGGCCTCGAGACCCACCCCTACACTATTCATCACGTTCGACTGTGACAAGCTCCCTGGGTCGGTGCGTGCCGGCTGGTACCGCTACCGCGTAAAGGCATTCGTGCCACTGCCGTGGCGTTGCTATTACTCTCACAGCTTAAGCCATACGAATCGTTCTTGTAGACGTGCAAAGTCGGGGTCACCCGAAATCTGCGTAAATTTCTCCAAGGCCACACACGATAAGTCTAAATCGTGTGTGGCGAAGTGTGTCAATTTCGGAGAGCCGCACGCCGCTTCTTCGAAGCAATATGGTGCATATCTTCTTGAGAAAGAAATCCTGGCCGTTCAGGCCCAGGATCAACTCTCATTCCGCGAGGCTAAGGACTAAGTCCTGGCGCGCCCGGCTCTGCCTGGGACGTCTTATGCCTCAATAGTTAGAAAGGCACCCTCTGCTCCTGGTCTATCCAGACCAACAAGCACGGTTGTTTCCGCTCCCATTTGTAGCCCTTCTGCGGGTTCTACTCAACCCGGGCGCTTCCCTGGTAAAGCTTGCGGCAAAAAGGGCTCACATCCAGCCCTGGCTAAAACCAGGGCCCCTCCCCCTTCCCCCAGCGTGACCGTTTCCCGTAAGGCGAAACGGCAACGTGCCTCCACAGAGTCGTTAGACTCACAGGAGGCAACACCCCTGAAGTTGATCGCAAGCCATCTTCCGGGGTTCCTAAAGCTGTCCCACGAAAGGAGGACAGCAAGAAAGGAGCTTCGGCTCTTTCGCCCACGCCTAGTGGTGGGCTGAGTGGCTCGGAGACGGTGGTTCCTCGAAAGAGGGCCCCAAGCCTCCGAAGCCGCAACGCCCGCCTAAGGTTTTGAGGCGGAGGGAGGAAAATACTCGCATTGCGAGCCCAACCTTCCCCGATAAGTCCTCGCAGGCGACAGCGCCTTCATTGCTTTGTCCGGCCAACAGCACCCGGGGCTCTGCATCCGGGAAGCGTAGGGCAATTCCCGTGAGGGTCTTCTGTTCGAAGAGGGCCCCCGCGTCTTCTCCCAGCTAGGCCTAGAGGGCATATTCCTTCAATGGAATTGCCGTGGACTCCGTGCCAACTGGGAGAAGCTGCGGAGGCTCGTCTCGTCCCGTTTCCCGTTAGCTATTTTTCTGTAGGAGGGCGTGCCCCCTGCCCGCCCTCCCGGGGTATAAGGGACTTGCGACCCCACCATCACGAGATGGCCGGGCTGGGGGATGCGCGGTTTGCAGTCGGCATGATGTTTCCGTTCTTCCTTTCATTTAAGATACCTCCTTTCAGGCAGTGGCTGTGCAGCTTCACCTGAATAGGAGGTATACTATCATTTCTGCGTACATTCCACCGTCAGCTGACTTCGACGCGGAGGACTTCCGCCGCGTCGTGGCATGGTTGCCGAGGCCCTTTCTTTTGCTTGGAGATCTGAACGGCAGGCATCCTCTCTGAGGAGGTTACTCAATAAATCGCAGGGGACAAGCCCTTGCCGATCTGATCGAAGAGCTTGAGATGGGTGTCCTAAATGTGGATGAATTTACGCATCACTGCCCGAGAACCGCTTCATTTTCTTGCCTTGATCTCTTTTTGTGCTCTTCGAATGCACAGCCTGATTTTGATTGGGGGGGTGGTCGATGACCTCCATGGTATTGATCACTTTCCCATTCAAATATAATTTTCAGGGCAACTGCCGCCTGAGAGCCCACCTCGGTGGTGCTTGGCGCGGGCGCGGTTGCCTGCATTTCAGGAAATGACTGAATTCTCTATCTCAGTCGAGGAGTTTAGGTCGGTAGATGAGGCCGTTGAGTTCTTCTCCGGCAACCTCATCGCCGTGGACCTAACTTCTATTCCTCTAACGTCTGGCCGTTTTACCTGCTGACCACTCCCATGGTGGTCGGCCGAGTGTAAGATGGGCCTCAAACAGAAGCGTTATGCCTACATGCGCTATAAGCGCTGCCCGAACGATTTCACTGTCGCTGATTTTCGTCGGGCTAGGGCTAGGTTGTGGTATATTTCGAAGCACGCCCGCCGCCCTTCTTGGCGGGCATACCTGTCTTCACTTAACGGGAAGACCCTTCTGGCAGAGGTGTGGAAGCGAGTCAAAAGGATTCGGGGCAAGTTCTCGCATGACCCCCCTCCCTTTCTGCAGGAGAATGGTTCCGCAATCTCGGACCCCGCGTCCGTGGCGGAATCCTTCACGACTGCTTTATCCGCATTCTCTAGCCGGGATGCTGCTCCGCCAGCATTTAATGCACGCCGTGATGTCGTGGAAGGCCGCCGGCTGGACTTTACCTCCAAAGGCGGAGAACCCTTCGAGGACAGGTTTACTGTGAGTGAGTTGCGGTCCACTCTTGCTTCATGCCGGACACCGCCCATGGTCCGGACGATGTCCCGTACGCCATGCTTCGATACTTGGGTGAGCGAGGCATGGCCTTTTATTAGATTGGTTAAGCAGGATCTGGGTGGAGGGTCTCCTCGCAGATTCTTGGCGAATCGCTACTGTGCTCGCCTTTCGCAAACCGGGGAAAGATCACTCTACTCCGGCCGGTTTCCGCCTAATCTCTAAAACCTCTTGTGAAAATTGATGGAGAAATTGGCAAATGTTAGATTAGCCTTTTTTTTTGGACAGCAGAGGCCATCTGTCTTACGCACAATGTGGCTTAAGCAAGTTCTACTCCACGTCGGATGCTCTGCTCCGACTGGAAAATGCCGTCTGCGAGACCTTCCTTCGTAGACAGCACTACGCCACGGTATTTTTCGATCTGGAGAAGGCCTATGATACCGCATAGCGATACGGTATCATGGAGACTCTCCACACTATGGGAGCGAGGGGACGCCTCCCAATGTTTATATCTGAATTTTTGCGAGATCGTCGATTCCGCATACGGGTGGGGGGAGCCCTCTCCGGCCCAAAGGAGCAGGAAGAGGGTGTCCTGCAGGGAAGTGTGCTCTGTGTCACACTCTTTGCCCTGAGCATCAACGGCATCACCTCGGTGCTGTATGAATATGTTCTCGCTACGCTCTACGTGGACGACATTTCGATTTCTTTTGGCGCGGCCCAGATGCCAACTCTGGAGCGTTGACTCCAACAGGCATTGAACCGAGGCTCTCGCTATGCCGAAGCACACTGGTTTCGGTTTTCTTTGGCCAAGACTAAGGTGGTGCACTTTTGCCGCCATCCACGACTCCATCCCGACCCAGATTTGTTTCTTAATGGGGTGCGCCCGGAAGTGGTAGAATCGCATCGTTTCCTTGGTCTAGTATTTGACCGCCGCCTCACCTGGGAGGCTCATATTCGCAGCCTTAGGGTCTCTTGTAGTCGCGCCATGGATATTCTCCGCTCCGTGACGTTCAGCGCTTGGGGCGCTGATAGGGCTACTGCCTTACTTTTTTATCGATCCTTTGTTCGTTCGAAGCCTGACTACGGATGCGAGTTTCATGCATCCGCAGCCGAGCGTATATTGTGGAAGGTGGACTCGATCCACCACACAGGCCTTTGCCTTGCGACCGGTGCCTTCCGCATTTTCCCAATTGAGTGCCTGTTGGTCGATGCTGGGGGGATGCCACTCGCACTACGCCGCGAGCCCGACGCCTCCCTCAGTCGCCAACAGCTCTCACTGCATTCGCAGTTGATCTCGACGGTGCCTATGCCGTCGAGAGACGCCAGTCATACTCTAAGCCCTTTGGGTTTATGGCCTGGAAACTCATTCGAGAGCTAGGTATAGCTCTCGGGCCGGTGGCACCCCTGGTTCTGTCCAGGACGCCACCCTGGAGGGTACCACATTTGGCTATTTGTCGCCACGCCTCTGCTCCCAAAGCTTGTACAGCGCCGGGAGTATTGCGTTCGACCTTTTTGGAGCACACCTCGTGTTACGCTGGAACCGTGCCAGTGTATACGGATGGCTCCAAGTCCCAAGAGGGGGTCGGCTTCCTAGCCATATCCCCTCTGTTTGAAGTCAGCGGGACTCTGCCAGGTGCTGCGTCTGTCTTCACGGCGAGCTGGTGGTATACACCACTCGGTACGGGAGATTACGCGACGTGCCCGGTTCGGAGACTGGATTGTGATCTATAACGACTCACAAAGCGCCCTGAGAGCTCTCGGAGCATTGGAGTCTCCGCATCCCCTGGTTCGCGATATCCGTGACGCCACGGTTTTGGCGAGCCGTGCGGATGTCGAGATTATCTTGTGCTGGGTTCCTGGACATGTAGGAATTGCGGGAAATGAGGGCGCCAAAGATTCCGTGACCACTGGGCGACCAGACCAACGTTTTGCTCTTCCTCACACCGATTCCATAGCAGGAATACGGGCAGCTCTCATGGTTGCTTGGCAAAGAAGATGGGAGACGGTCGAGGTGAACCTAAAGTTGCGTGCCATTGCGCCGCGACTGTTCCAATGGACCTACCCCCTAATATCGCTACGGCTTCAGTTTAATTTCTGTCGTCTCCGAATTGGACATAGTCGCGGGACGCACCGCCATTTGATGGAGCGCTCGCCTATGCCCTATTGTGACGACTGCGTCGTCCCCCAGACTGTTCGGCACATTCTTGTCGAATGTCCCAGTCTAGGTTATCTTCGCGCACGTTACTTGTCCCGGTACTGGGATGGGCGGGGTCGCAACCGCCTTTCCCTTGTACTCGGGACGAGTGCGTGCACCTTGACTGGTGGACTGATAGACTTTTGGGGGGAGGCTGGCCTTCTCTCTTTTATTTAACTAGGTTTTGTTTTGTTTGTTTTTTTGGTTTTGTTTGTTTTTTTTGGTTTTGTTATTTTTTCTTTCTAGGTCGCACGCTTCTACGCTGGGTGGAGGGGGACCTCCCCCCGACGCTGGAGCTTGCTTCCTAATTGTCATCTCTTTTTATCGTTGTTTTGTTTTCATATTTTTATTTTAAAGTAGCCTAGAACTAGTCTGTTTGTTTGCGTCGACTTATGCCCAAGTGGGCAGTCACCCGAGAGCCCCTTGAAAAAATTAATTAAATAAAATAACAACCTCCCTCACTCCCACTCTCAACTTCTTCACATACCCTTTCTCTCTCCTTTCACGGTCTATCAATATTTCGTCCAGCCTAAGGTGGAGCTGTCATGCCAAAAAACTGCCTGGCCACTGGGCGGGAGGAGTGGTCTCAAATGGTGGCAGCTTGTTTTACCGGCCCCGTACTCACCTCTCGCAGTTGGCTACTTCGTGGGAGTGATTATCGTTTGCGCCCCGTGATACAAATAGTCACAATACCCAATGATGGAAACCTAAAAATACTTCGCGACTTTCCCTTTACCACCGTCGGAGCCGCTCTCGGGCAGCTTCACGGCAGAAAAAGAGGTTTCCCTTTCCTTGTGCATTCTCAGGGCACACTCCGAACCTCTTTGACCGGAGAGGATGCTTACTTCTCTCCTAGGCCTATGGTTGCCGGGGGGGTCCTCTTTCTAGCAGCAGTCCCTCCTTTTTTTCACAGGGGACTGCCAAGAAAGCACGCAGGCGGCCCAAAATCGACCGCTCCCGCTAGGACCAGCTCGATAGGGCCAACCACCTTAGGGGAAGAAAGGATGGTATGGCCCTTTGGTCCGTGCCCCCTAACGTGTGCACTCGTGCATTCTGCCCCCCTCTCTTCCTCAACGTATGACGAGGAAAAAGGGTCCTCGAATGGGATCCTTGATCTCTTGAGGGTGGGGGACATGGCCCCTGAGGTGACTCACCCCAGACGGTAGGATCTTCCATCGGGTCGAATCCGGGCTCAGTGCCAAGCACAGAACCCGAGTCCGGTCCTGTGCAAGCTTCTCAGACAGTTCGGGCCTCCAAGGCCTCACAAGGAGAGGAGGGATCTCCTCCCTCGGCTGGTGGCCCTGTGACAGCCAAGACCTTCTCCATTTTAGAAAAGGATCTTACCGAGGCCGTTCTATCTGGCCTAAGGGTTCCTTCGGGCGGAGGAGAGAAATGGGTTTATTCCCCACCCTCCTCTCCTAAAAGGAACAGTAAAATGATAAAAAAGACTCGGGGTTCCTCTGCCTGCGCGGGAGACACGGAGACGGACGGGTCCACTGCCGTTTCGGTAAGCGACCAAGCCAAGTTCAGCACGTCCGCCCTCGGTGCTCCCCCGGGTGGGGAATCCCTGACAAAGACCAAAAGTGCGCAGAGCGGAGCCTCGATTACGTCGCGGTCCCTCGTTCACATATTACCTAGCGTTTTCGAGACCCCTGGCTTAAAACCTTTCTTGTTATTATCTCCACTGAGTGTATCATGTTGGCCAAGGGCAACAAGATCCATCAAAGGAGAGCACTAGCTAGCGTGATTGGTAGAGAGCCGAAAGTGACCCGTTTCTCGGACGGGAGCCTTCTAGCGAATGCGTCGAATACGTCCGAAGCGGCCATGGTTAGTGCCCTTCGGACACTTGATGGCACGCTGATGAGTGTGACGCCGCACTCTACCATAAACTTCGTTAAAGTTGCAGTTTATGTGAGGGAACTCGTGGACTACAACATAGGTGACATCACCTTAGAGCTAGCGGTCAAAGTCGAACTTTCGACTGTGACAAGCCTCCTGAGTCATTGCGTGCCGGTTGGTATCACTACCGCGTGAAGGCATTCGTGCCACTGCCGAGTCGGTCTTACGAATTGCTCCTATAGACCAGCACATTCGCTTTTACCCGAAGTATGTGTAAGTTGCTCCAAGACCGCACAAGATAAGTCCAAATCGTGTGTGGCCAAGTGTGTCAATTACGGAGCGCCGAACCCCACTTCTTCGAAGCAATGGTATGAGAATCTCCTTGAAAATTAAATCTTGGTCTTTCAGGCCCAGGATCGTCTCTCATTTCACGATGCCAAGGACTTAGTCCTGGTGCGTCCGGCGCTACTTGGGACGTCTTATGCCTTAATATTAAAAAGGACACCTTCTGCCACTGGCCCCTCAAGGTCTAGGAGCACGGTCATTTCCGCGCCTATTCGGAACCCTACTGCGGGTTCTACCCCTTCTCGGGCGCTTCCCTGCTACACCTGGCAGCACAAAGCCTTCACACCCACCCCCCGCTAAAACCAGGGCCCTCTTCCTCCTTCCTGATCCTTTACCCTAAAGCGAAACAGCTGCACGTCTCCACCGAGTCGTTAGACTCACAAGAGGCAACACTCCTGAAGTTGGTCGTGGGGCCATCTTATGGGGTTCCTAAAGCTGCCCCCTGAAAGGCGGACAGCACTAAAGGAGCTTCGGCTCCAACGCTCACACCCAGAGGTAGGCGTTATCGCGTTAACGATATCGGGTTATCCGATATTTTTTCCGCATTATCGATTAATCGGTATCGCCGATACTTTTGGTTCCAAACTAGCGATAATCGATAATTTCAGTTCAGTTTTTGGTTCCAGTTTAGCACAGGGGCGAGCCGCACGTGCCTTGGAGGCAGAAATATGTAGGTCCGAGCTGTGAGGAGGATCCTCAAAACCTATGAGGAGATGAAGGAGAGCCTCACCAGGTAAGAAACTAGGAAACAGTATTCAAATATTTTTACTATTGTATTATAAAATAACGCTATATATAGTCAATAATCAATATTGTATTATAATTTTGGATTTATCGATTATCAATTTATCGGTTATCGCGCCCACCTATCCAGTCACACCCAATGGTAGGCTAGTTGGGTCGTAGACGGTGGATCCTCCAAAAGACGGACCCCCGCCTCCGAAGCCGTCCCGACTGCCTAAGGTTTCAAGGCGGAGGGAGGAAAAGAATCGTATGGCGAGCCCAACGTCGCCGATAAGTCCTCAAAGTAAACAGCTCCTTCAGCGCATTGTCCGGCCAGCAGCGCCCAGTGTTCTGCCTCCGGGAAGCGTACGGCCATTCCTGTGAGGGTTTTTTTCTTCGAAGAAGGCCCCCACATCTCCTCCGAGCTAGGTCTGGAGGGCATATTCCTTCAATGGGATTGCCGCGGACTGCGGGCTAGCTAGGAGGAGCTGCGGAGGCTTGTTTCATGCAGTTTTTCCTTATCAGCAGACCATACTGGGCGCGTGCCCCCTGCCCACCCTCACGGGGCATAAAGGTTTTATGACCCCCCTCCCCCACACACACACTACCACCGCTAGATGATGGCCTAGCTGGAGTATGCGCCATTTACACCGGGCATGATATCTGTTCTTCTCTTTGCTTTAGATACTTATTTTCAGGCAGTAGCTGTTTAGCTGCACCTAGATAGGAAGTATACTGTTATTTCTGCATACATTTCACTGTAAGCCGACTTCGACGGGGGGACTTCCGTCGAGTCGTGGCACGGCTGCCGATGCCCTTTGTCTTGCTCGAGGATTTGAACAGTAGACTCCCCCTCTGGGAAGACTACTCTATCAATCCCAGTGGTCAGGTCCTTGACGAGCTGTAGATCGGTGTCCTAAATGTGGATGAATTTACGCATCCCTGCCCGAGAACCGCTTCATTTTCCTGTCTTGATATGTCTCTGTGCTCTCCGGATGCACAGCCTGATTTGGGGTCGGGGGTATTCATTGACCTCCATGGTAGCCCTAGTGGTGCTTGGCGCAGGCGTCCGCATTTCAGGAAATGACTGATTTTTCTGTCCCAGTCTAGGAGTTAAGGTCGGTGTATGAGCCTGAATTCTTTCCAGGAAATCTCATCGGTGTGGGTCTAAGTACCTAGAACGTCTTGCTGAGCGCTTCCGTGGTGGTCAGCCGTGTGTGAGACGGCCCTCACACAGAAGCGTTTTGCCTACTTGCGCTATTAGCGCCGCCCGAACGACTTTATTGTCGCTGAATTTCGCCGAGCTAGGGCTAGGTTCCTGTATGTTTCGAAGCACGCCCGCCGATCTTCCTGGCCGGCATGTCTTCATTTAACGGAGAGTCCCCTCTAGCAGAGATCTGAAAGCGAGTCAAAAGGATTTGGGGTAAGTTCTCGCAGGATCCCCCTGCCGTTCTCCAGGAGAATGGCACTGCAATCTCGGACCCCGCGAATGTGGCGGAGTCCTTCGCGACCCCTTTCTCCACATTCTTTAGCCGGCATGCTGCTCCGCCAGCATTCAATGCGCGGAAGGCAGCAAATTGGACTTTACTTCCAGAGGCGGAGAACCATTCAACAACAGGTTTAAATTGAGTGTGTTGCGTTCCGCTCTCGCTTCGTCCCCGCACGCCGCCCCTAGTCCGGAAAATGTCCCGTACGTCATGCTTCGACACCTGGGTGAGCGAGGCATGGCCTTTCTCTTAGATTTGTTGTTCAACAGGATATGTGTGGAGGGTATCCCCCCAGACTCCTGGCGAATCGTTATTGTGCTCGCTTTTCGCAAACCAGGGAGGGATCACCCTACCCTGGCCGGTTTCCGCCCAATCTCTCTAACCTCCTGTGTGTACAAGTTGATGGAGAAATTGGTAAATGTTAGATTAGCCTTTTTTTCTGAACAGCGGAGGCCACATGTCTTCTGCACAGTGCAGCTTCCGCAAGTTCCACTCCACGTCGGATGCTCTGCTCCGATTTGAAAATGTGGTCTGCGAGGCCTTCCTTCATAGACAGCACTACGCCACTGTGTTTTTCGATCTGATATGGTATCATGGAGACTCTCCACATGATAGGAGCGAGGGGATGCCTCCCAATCTTTATATCTCTGAATTTTTGCGAGATCGTCGATTCAGCGTACTGGTGAAGGAGCCTTCTCCGGCCCAATTGAATAGGAACAGGGTGTCCCGCAGTGAAGTGTCCTCAGTGTTACACTCTTTGCTCAGAGCATCAACGGCATCACCTCGGTGCTGCAGGAAGATGTTCCCGCTACGATCTACGTGGACGAACCTTCCACCTCTTTTGGTGTGGCCCAGATGCAAGCCCTGGTGTTCGATTCCAAAAGGCTTTGAACTACATAACTTAGGCCGAAGTGCACAGGTTTCCGTTTTCATAGGCCAAAGCTAAGGTACTGCACTTCTGCTGCCATCCATTGTTTTCCCCTAACCAGGACCTTTTTCTAAACAGAGCCGGTTTGGAAGTGTTATATTCTCCCCCTTTTATTGGTCTTATTTTCGACCCAAACTGCACCTGGTAGGCTCATATTCACAGCTTTAGGGTCTCTTGTTTCCGCGCCATGGACATTCTTCGTTGCTTGACGTTTAGCACTTCTTGGGATGCTGATAGGCCTACATCCTAACTTTTCTACCGATCCGTTGTTAGTTCTAATCTTTATACGGGTGCGAGTTTTACGCAGCCGTTGCCGAGGCTGTATTGCGGAGGGTGGACTCGGCCTACCACAAAGGTCTCCTTATAACGGCTGGTGCCTTCCGCACGTTTCCCTTTGAGAGCCTACTTGTTGATGCCAGGAAAATACCACTTACTCTTCGCCGCACACTGTATTATGCGCTTGTAGGCCCCGACCCGATGTCTCTTTTAGGCGCCAACTTCTTTAACTGCATTAGCGTCCGATCTCTACGGTGCCCATACCACCGAGAGACGCCAGTAATGCCCTAAGCCCTTTGGTTTTATGGCTAGGAAACTCCTCGAGAGCTTGGTGTAGTTTTGGGGCTGGTGGCGCCTCTGCCCACAGAGAGCTCTTGGGTACTTGGAATCTCTGCACCCACTTGTTCGTATATTCCTTGACGCGACGTATGCCGCCAACCGGGCGGATATCAAGATTATATTCAGCTGGGCTTCTGGACATGTAATTGCGAGAAAATGAGGGCGCCAAAGAGTCCGTGAGGACTGGGCGACCAGACCAGCTTAGTTCTTTAACCCCGTAAGGGGCGCGGCGATTTGCCATCCTGGCCGCCGTGCTGACGGGATCCAGCGCTCCGTCCGGCCCCAGCTTAGCCTCTCTTCTTTCCTTCAGATAGCCCGATTTCTCCCCTACCTCGTCGCTATTCATACAACCTCTCCCACAACTTTCTCTGGTCAGCCTCTAATTTCACAGGGTAGATGCTGACCTTCTTCTCAAGCCAACCACCCCGGATCGGGGCTGGGGGGAGAGGGGACATTGTTCCCTAACCCCTCAGCTCCGGTTCGGGATGGGTTTTTTTAACAACCTGCTTCATCCCCACCCATACCTTCCTCACATCCCCTTTCCTCTCCTCTTCACATTCTATCAATTTTACGCCGTGTCCAAGGTGGAGCCGCCATGCCGATGGACTGCCAGGCCACCAGGCGGGAGGGGTGGTCCCGAATGGCGGCGCCTGGCTCTGCCGGGCTAGTAAGCACCTCTCGCAGTGCGGGCAACTGCGAGAGGTGATGAGCTATTGCGTCCCGTATTAAAAAGAGGGTCACCATGCCCATGTATGACACAAAAAACAAAAAAACCCAACCCCCAACTTCCCCAAGAAAATCAACGGAGCCGCCCTCGGGCAGCTCCACCGAGAAAATGGAGGTCCCCTCCCTTGTGCTTGCGCAAGGGACCCTCCATAATTCTTTAACCGGAGAGGAGGCTTACTCCTCTCCTACGCTTACGGGTGTAGGGGACTCCCCCTCACCCCCTTCTCTGGAGGTGCTTTCGGGCACTTCCCTATCTCCAGCGGCAGTCCCTCCTTTGCTTTCTAAGGGGACTGCCAAGAAAGCCAGCAGGCAGCCCATTGCCGACCGCCCCTCGTGCAAGCGGCTCGGTAGGGCAAACCCCCTTAGGGGGGAGAGGGAAGCCAGGCCCCTTCGGTCGCTTCCCTCAAAAGACCTGCTGGCAAGAATTTTAAACCTTGCTGGGGTCAAGGCCTGTGTCTCCCCACACAAGACTGGCGACACTGCCAAGGGGACCTGCGATGTCCTGGGAGGGGATGGCCAACTGGAAGCCCCTCCTGTGATAGACATGGTCCTTGAGGAGACCCAGCCTCAGATGGTAGGGCCTTCCATGGGGGGGAATCCGGGCTCGGCGCCAAGCACCGAACCCGAATCCGCCCCTATGCAAGGTCCCCCTCAAACGGCCGAGGGCTCCGAGGCAGTAAAAGGAGGGGAGGGATCTCCTCCGACAGGTGCCCCTACGACGACCAGGACCTTCTCCATTTCAGAGAGGGACCTGTCTGAGGCCGGCCCATCTGGCATGGGGGCTTCTGCCGGCGGAGGTGAGAAGCGGGTTCATTCCCCGCCCTCCTCTCCTAAAAAGAAAAATACTAAAAAGACGAAGAAGACTCGGGGCTCCTCTCCATCCGCGGGGGCTTCGGGGACGGATGGGTCTGCTGCCACTTTGGTAGGCGACCAAGCCAAGATCGGCACATCCGGCCCCTCTACCCCCTCGTGTGCGGAGCCCCTGACTAAGACTAACACCAAGAATGCACAGGGCGGAGCCTCGATGACATCGGGGCCCCTCATTCAGAGGTTACCTGGCGTTTTCGAGCCCGCTGGCTTCAAGCGCTTCCTCGTTATTCGCTCCACTGATGGCACCATGTTGTCCAAGGGCAACATGATCCATCAGAGGAGAGGATTAGCTAATGCAATTGGTAGAGAGCCGAAGGTAACCCGTTTCTCGGACGGGAGCCTTCTGGCGAATGCGGCGAATCCCGCCGAGGCGGCCAAGATAAGTGCTCTTCGGACACTTGATGGCACCCCGGTGAGTGTGACGCCGCACTCTACCATGAACTTTGTGAAAGGAGTAGTTTATGCGAGGGAACTCGTTGACTACTCCATTGAAGACATCACCCTAGAGCTGGCCGACCATGGGGCGGTCAAGTTCGAACGTGTGATGAGAAAACAGGGAGGGGCCTTGCGACCCACCCCTACACTCTTCGTCACGTTCGACTGTGACAAGCTCCCTGAGTCGGTGCGTGCCGGTTGGTACCGCTACCGCGTGAAGGCATTCGTGCCACTGCCGCGGCGGTGCTATTACTGTCACCGCTTCGGCCATACGAATCGATCATGTAGACGTGCAAAATCGGGGTCACCCGAAATCTGTGTAATTTGCTCCAAGGTCGCACACGATAAGTCTAATCGTGTGTGGCGAAGTGTGTCAATTGCGGAGAGCCGCACCCTGCTTCTTCGAAGCAATGTGGTGCATATCTCCTTGAGAAAGAAATCCTGGCCGTTCAGGCCCAGGATCGACTCTCATTCCGCGAGGCAAAGGACTTGGTCCTGGCGCGCCCGGCTCTGCCTGGGACGTCATATGCCTCAATAGTTAGCAAGGCACCCTCTGCTCCTGGCCCATCCAGGCCAACGAGCACGGTTGTTTCCGCTCCCATTTGTAGCCCTTCTGCGGGTTCTACTCAACCCGGGCGCTCCCCTGGTAAAGCTGGCGGCAAAAAGGGTTCATAGCCTGCCCCGGCTAAAATCAGGGCTCCCCCCTCTTCCCCCAGCGTGACCATTTCCCGTAAGGCGAAACGGCCACGCGCCTCCACCGAGTCGTTAGACTCACAGGAGGCAACACCCCTGAAGATGGTCGCTAGGCCATCTTCAGGGGTTCCTAAAGCTGTCCCCCGAAAGGAGGACAGCAACAAAGGAGCTTCGGCTCCTTCGCCCACCCCCCGAGGTGGAGCGAGTGGCTCGGAGACGGTGGTTCCTCGAAAAGAGGCCCCCCCGCCTCCGAAGCCGCAGCGCCCGCCTAAGGTTTCGAGGCGGAGGGAGGAAAAGATTCGCATGGCGAGCCCAACCTCGCCCAATAAGTCCTCGAAGGCGACAGCGCCTCCAGCGCTTTGTCCGGCCAACAGCGCCCGGGGTTCTGCCCCCGGGAAGCGTACGGCCATTCCCGTGAGGGTCTTCAATTCGAGGAGGGCCCCCGCGTCTCCTCCGAGCTAGGCCTGGAGGGCATATTCCTTCAATGGAATTGCCGTGGACTCCGGGCCAACTGGGAGGAGCTGCGGAGGCTCGCCTCGTCCCGTTCCCCGTTAGCTATTTTTTTGCAGGAGACTATGCTAGGCGCGTGCCCCCTGCCTGCCCTCCCGGGGTATAAGGGTCTTGCGACCCCACCACCGCGGGATGGCCGGGCTGGGGGATGCGCGGTTTACACCCGGCATGATGTCTCCGTTCTTCCTTTCTCTTTAGATACCTCCTTTCAGGCAGTGGCTGTGCAGCTGCACCTGGATAGGAGGTATACTATCATTTCTGCGTACATTCCACCGTCAGCTGACTTCGACGCGGGGGACTTCCGCCGCGTCGTGGCACGGTTGCCGAGGCCCTATCTCTTGCTTGGAGATCTGAAGGCAGGCATCCTCTCTGGGGAGATTACTCCATAAATCCCAGGGGACAAGTCCTTGCCGATCTGATCGAAGAGCTTGAGATGGGTGTCCTAAACGTGGATGAGTTTACGCATCACTGTCCGAGAACCGCTTCATTTTCTTGCCTTGACCTATCTTTGTGCTCTTCGGATGCACAGCCTGATTTTGATTGGGGGGTGGTCGATGACCTCCATGGTAGTGATCACTTTCCCATTCAAATATCATTTTCAGGGCAACTGCCGCCTGAGAGACCACCTCGGTGGTGCTTGGTGCGGGCGCGGTGGCCTGCATTTCAGGAAATGACTGAATTCTCTATCTCAGTCGAGGAGTTTAGGTCGGTAGATGAGGCCGTTAAGTTCTTCGGCAACCTCATCGCCGTGGGCCTGACTACTATTCCTAGGACGTCTGGCCGTTTTGCACGCCGACCACTCCCATGGTGGTCGGCCGAGTGTGAGACGGCCCTCAAACAGAAGCGTTATGCCTACATGCGCTATAAGCGCCGCCCGAACGATTTCACTGTCGCTGAATTTCGTCGGGCTAGGGCTAGGTTCCGGTATATTTCGAAGCACGCCCGCCGCTCTTCTTGGCGGGCATACGTGTCTTCACTTAACGGGAAGACCCCTTTAGCTGAGGTGTGGAAGCGAGTCAAAAGGATTCGGGGCAAGTTCTCGCAGGACCCCCCTCCCGCTCTCCAGGAGAATGGAACCGCAATCTCGGACCCCGCGTCCGTGGCGGAATCCTTAGCGACCGCTTTCTCCGCATTCTCTAGCCATGATGCTGCTCCGCCAGCATTCAATGCACGTCGTGATGTCGCGGAAGGCCGCCGGCTGGACTTTACCTCCAGAGGCGGAGAACCCTTCAACGACAAGTTTACTGTGAGTGAGTTGCGTTCCGCTCTCGCTTCGTGCGCGGACACCGCCCATGGTCCGGACGATGTCCCGTACGCCATGCTTCGACACCTGGGTGAGCGAGGCATGGCCTTTCTGTTAGATTTGTTCAACAGGATCTGGGTGGAAGGTCTTCTCCCAGACTCCTGGCGAATCGCTACTGTGCTCGCCTTTCGCAAGCCGGGGAGAGATCACTCTACTCCGACCTGTTTCCGCCCAATCTCTCTAACCTCTTGCGTGTGTAAGTTGATGGAGAAATTGGTAAATGTTAGATTAGCCTATTTCCTGGACAGCGGAGGCCATCTGTCTTCTGCACAGTGCGGCTTCCGTAAGTTTCACTCCACGTCGGATACTCTGCTCCGACTGGAAAGTGCCGTCTGCGAGGCTTTCCTTCGTAGACAGCACTACGCCACGGTGTTTTTTGATCTGGAGAAGGCCTATGATACCTCATGGTGATACGGTATCATGGAGACTCTCCACACGATGGGGGCGAGGGGACGCCTCCCAATGTTTATATCTGAATTTTTGCGAGATCGTCGATTCCGCGTACGGGTGGGGGGAGCCCTCTCTGCCCCAAAGGAGCAGGAAGAGGGTGTCCTGCAGGGAAGTGTCCTCAGTGTCACACTCTTTGCCCTGAGCATCAACGGCATCACCTCGGTTCTGCCAGAAGATGTTCTCGCTACGCTCTACGTGGACGACCTTTCGATCTCTTTTGGCGCGGCCCAGATGCCAACTCTGGAGCGTCGACTCCAACAGGCATTGAACCGCGTCTCTCGCTATGCCGAAGCGCACTGGTTTCGGTTTTCTTTGGCCAAGACTAAGATGGTGCACTTTTGCCGCCATCCACGGCTTCACCCCGACCCAGATTTGTTTCTTAATGGGGTGCGCCTGGATGTGGTTGAGTCGCACCGTTTCCTTGGTCTTGTATTCGACCGACGCCTCACCTGGGAGGCTCATATTCGCAGCCTTAGGGTCTCTTGTACCCGCGCCATGGACATTCTCCGTTCCGTGACGTTCAGCGCTTGGGGCGCTGATAGGGCTACCGCCTTACTTTTTTATCGATCCTTTGTTCGCTCGAAGCTCGACTACGGATGCGAGTTTTATGCATCCGCAGCCGAGCGTTTATTGCGGAAGGTGGATTCAATCCACCACACCGGCCTTCGCCTTGCGACCGGTGCCTTCCGCACTTCCCCCATTGAGAGCCTGTTGGTCGATGCTGGGGAGATGCCACTCGCTCTGCGCCACGTGCAGTGCATCACTCGCCTGTACGCGCGAGCCCGGCGCCTCCCTCAGTCGCCAACAGCTCTCACTGCATCCGCAGCTGATCTCGATGGTGCCTATGCCGCCGAGAGACGCCAGTCATACCCTAAGCCCTTTGGGTTTAGGGCCAGGAAACTTCTTCGAGAGGTAGATATAGCTCTCGGGCCGGTGGCGCCCCTGGTTCTGCCCAGGACGCCACCCTGGAGGGTACCACATTTGGCTATTTGTCGCCACGCCTCTGCTCCCAAAGCTTGTACTGCGCCGGGAGTATTGCGTTCGACCTTTTTGGAGCACACATCGTGTCACGCTGATACCGTGCCAGTGTATACGGATGGCTCCAAGTCCCAAGAGGGGGTTGGCTTCCACGCCGTATCCCCTCTGTTTGAAGTCAGCGGGGCTCTACCAGGCGCTGCGTCTGTCTTCACGGCCGAGTTGGTGGCAATACACCACTCGGTACGGGAGATTACGCGACGTGCCCGGTTCGGAGACCGGATTGTGATCTATAGCGACTCACAAAGCGCCCTGAGTGCTCTCGGGGCATTGGAATCTCCGCATCCCCTGGTTCGCGAAATCCGTGACGCCACGGTTTTGGCGAGCCGGGCAGATGTCGAGATTATCTTCTGCTGGGTTCCTGGACATGTAGGAATTGCGGGGAATGAGCGCGCCGTGAGGGCGCCAAAGAGTCTGCGAGGACTCTGCGACCGGACCAGCGTTTCGCTCTTCCTCACACTGACTACATGGCAGGAATACGGGCAGCTCTTCGGACTGCTTGGCAAAGAAGCTGGGAGACGGCCGATAGGAACTTAAAGTTTAGTGACATTGCGACGCGACTGTTCCCTTAGACCTATCCCCAATGCCACGACGGCTTCTGGTCGTTTTCTGTCCTCCTCGAATTGGGCACATTCGCGGTACGGACCGCCATATGCTGGAGCGCTTTCCTGCCTCATTCTGCGACGACTGCGTTGTCCACCATCCTATTTGGCACATTCTTGTTGAATGTTCCAGTCTATGTGATCTTCGCGCACGTTGTCTCTCGGTACCCGGACGAGCGGGGTCGCTCCTGCTTTTCCTTTTCACTCGGGATGTGTTCCTGCACATTGACTTATGTGCACCAACATTTTGGAGGAGGATGGCCTCCTCAATTTATTTGATATTTAGTGTTAATCATGTGCTCCTCTGGTTGGGGAGGGCTGCCTCCCCCAACGCCGGAGGGTGCTCTCTCATTATTCTTGCCTTTGTTTTATTTCTTGCGTTCTTCTTTGTTGCTTGGTTTTAGCTTTGATTTGTTTGCTTTTTTATTTGGTGTTTTGCTTTTATCGGAATTTTAAAGTAGCCTAGTACAAGGCTGAAGTTTTAGTCGCGGGCGACTCTATTTCTCAATATGTCGGTCCGTCAGTCTCCGTTCTGCTTTTTTTTTGCTTTGCTCATAACATTGTAACTATTCGGCCGATTCTAACAAAATCTAAAACCCTTATGTTGTTTTACATTCTCTTTCCAATTGTATAATTACCAAGGTCCTCCCAATGTTAGTCTGGGAGTTATTGAAAGTTTTGAAGGTCGTAAGGTCATAAATCAGAATAAATGAGAGCACGCGACTTTGGTCAGCAGACCTTGTTAATTACGGCGACATATTCCCTTGAAGGCAGTCCCCACTTGGGCGCTATTGAAAAAAATAATCCAATAAGTCTTGCCAATGTGTCGATTTGTTGTTATTTTGTCTTTTCTGTTATGGGGTTTATTGCGTCCAACTGCTTGCCAGTGTATTTTTTTTGTTGTCTTGTGGTTTAGTAATTCCAGAAATCTTGGCCAGTGTCGTTTTTGTTGTTTTCTTATCTGTTTTGTCGTTTAGCGTGTCCAGAAAGAATTAGAAGTGCCCGTTTGTTGTTGTCTTTTCTATTGTGTTAGTTAATGTATCAGGGAAGTCTTACCTGTTGTTTTGTCTTGTCTTTGTTGTGGTTTATTGTCCCCAAGAAGGTTTTCCAGTATCTCTTTGTTGTCTTGGCTGTTTTGTTATTTAGTGTGACCACGAAAACGTACCATTCTCTTTTGGTGGTGTATGTCTGGTCTTTTTTTTTGGGGGGGGGGGTTATTGTATCCAGAACGGTTTGTCAGTGTCATCTTTACTGGTCTTGTCTGTTTTGTGGTTTGGTTTATCTGGAAATGCTTCTAAAAGTCGTCTTTTTGTTGTATTGTCTGTTTGTTCGTTTATTGTGTCTGGTTTTTGCTTTCCTCGTCTGGTTTTGCTCTCCTCTTGTCTGGTTTGAGTTAATGTGTCCAGGATCTTGCCAATATCATTGTTGTTGTCTTTTTGTCTGTTTTGTGGTTTGGTACGGCAAGGCATGCTTACCAGTGTCGTTTTGGTCGTAGACTTGTCTTATGGGGTTTAATGTTAACAAGTGCAGGGTGGGGATTATTAGAGTGGTTAGATGTGGGAAGGCCTATCCTGGTGGCTGCTCTCGGGCTGCAACCCTGTGGCAGGTGGATGGACACAGTTTGGCCGGAGGCAACAGTGAGATGAGGTTGCATTGCTTGGGGCTTCTCTAGAAGTGAAGGAAGGCATCGACCTAATTTCTGCTCTCTCTCTCCCTTGCCCGTCGACAACGTGAGGAGTAACCTTTTCGCCATTGGCCTACTTCCTTACAAATCATTTTGGGCGCAGATTCCCTTGACAATGTTATTTGTTAATAAATAAATAGAATAGCCATTGTCTATAGTTCAGTTTTTTTATCTTATCAAGTACACTATAACGATATTCGTTGCAGCGAATCGGTGAATATTTTCAAAAAGCAGTGTAATAAGTTGGCGGCTTGGAGGACTGGCTTATCCAGGTTTTCCTAGCACTCTATGTCGATAAAACTAAAGGACAGAACGAAGAAGACTGAATTATAAGAAGAACAATCTTATTAAATAGAGTGAATGACAAAGGCTAGTAAAGCAAACCTCAATTTTAAGTTTTTCTTAAGGACCCCCAAAAAGTGAAAAGTGCCATATGACCTATGCTAAGAAACATGATACCCTCCCAAATAGGGTAGTAAGTTAAGCAACTATACCAATGTGCATTGTTACTAAATCATTTATTGGGTAATTCATTGCAACCATTGCAGGAACCTTAAATCACTAGAACACAATCTCTAGCCTTGCTCAATATCTTTAATATAATTCAGAAATTCGTCTGTTTTTTTTTTAGATAATTTTCAAACAGATTAGTCCTTATTATTCCTTTTTGTAAAAGAATGGACTTCCTATAGTGTTAATAGAGTCGAATAGCTAGAAAGATCAAATTATTCCCTCATTATCTTTTTAGATAGGAAAATATGAATGGAAAGTTTCCTTAAGAAGGTTACTGGCCTAAGGAGATATGAGCGGTTTTCCAAGCCTATGTAATTGTTCACTATAGTTTCGTTTCCCGCGTTTTTGTTTTTGCGTTCACTACTAGACACAAGAGTTTTCCCTGATTGTTGAATCGAATGCCGCTAACATAACATAACATAATTTCACGGATGACAAAAGCAACAAGGGCATATCAAAGGTCATCCACATCTGTCAAAACCCGCCCACAAAATGCATCCATAGGATTGTGTCAGATCATGCATCTACAATATAAAATTTAAATCATCCATAGGAATGCGTCAAAAGCAAAAAGTATTACCATCAAAGCTCGTCAAAATCCAATCACCCTTAATATATAATGATAAAAAACTTCATCCACCCGAATGAGTCCAGAATACCTCCCCCCCCTAAAAAAAGAGGTTAACCCTACCTCCCCATATAATCATTCAATCTGCGCTTGAAAACATTCGGGTTTGGACTGTCTACTGTATCAGGTGGCAAACTATTCCAGTAATCTTTCTAACATCCAACCTGCACCTCTGTTTTTTAATCTTCAAGTGGTGACCCCTAGTCCTATTACTACCTTCCAACTCAAATAACTTTCCAAAATCCAACTTATCCATCCCAGATCAGATTTTAAAAAGCTCAATCATATCTCCCCTCACACACCTTCTCTCAAATGAGAACATATTTAGTACCCTCAGTCTATCTTCATATTCAAGGCGCTTCAGGGGAGGTATTATTTTTGTTGCCTTCCTTTGTACTGACTCTAGCAGGTTGATATCATGTCTAAAATGTGGTGACCATGCTTGTATGTAGTACTCTAAATGTGTCCTGACAATGAGTTGTAGAGTTTAAAGATAACCTCTTTATTCCTGTAGCTAACATTCCTCTTAATGTATCCTAGCACTCTATTTGCTCTTATTTTTTGCCTCGATACACTGCTTCGAGAACTTCAGGGACCTATCTACTAAAACGCCTAATTCCTTCTCATCGTCATCTGAATTCAGCCAATGCCCATCCATTTCATAGTTAAATTCCCTATTATCCCTCCCCATGTTAATAGCTTTGCTTGTATTAAAGTTAAAAGTCATCTGTCACTTCTGAGCTCAAGCTAATAAATTATTTAAGTCATTCTGCACTTCAAAGCTACCCTCAACTTCTTTAACTACAGCTACCAATTTAGTGTCATCAGCAAAAATTGACACTTTGCTATTTACAGCCTTCCCAAGATCATTTATATAGACTATGAATAATAATGGCTTAGAACTGATCCCTGAGGTATGCCATTGATAACTGTGACCTCACTCCATTCAGTACCACTCTGTTTCCTGCTTCAGCCATCCAATTCAAAACTTTTCCACATATTTAATAAAAAGTTTGAATATTCCTGGCCGGGACTCGATATGTTGATTGCCGGTCAGATGATCTACCATTAAGCTACCAGACACAGTGACTCAATTCTACTTTCAGGACTGCTTTTATTTGGGCGAACTCCGAAGAAAGCGAGAGAAATGGAACAACAAATCCGAACCAGACAAGTAACCAAGGAATACGTTTGCAGAGTGGAAGGAGAATTTCCAACGTAAGTTATTTTTTGTGGTATTTGTGTTCATATAAATATAAGCGTAAATTCTTCTAACATGCATTCCCTATTGTTTGCGTATTTTAAAATTAGGCCTTCCTATGTACATATCAGGTCAGATTCTTCAAAATGCTTATGACAAAAGTAGTTTTCCTGCGATATAATTATTTATATATGTTTATGAATCCTCGAATAAAATGGCATGCTGTCGCTAAGCTTTGCTGTGCAGTATTGCCAACTATTATTATATAGTCACTAGTTTATGGTGGGTTTTATTTCGTGTGAGGGTTACCAATTTATACTGGTCACTAAGTTTATAATGGGTCCCTTAGTTTATGAGATGCCGGGCGAGTACCAGTTTTAATGAGGAATAACTTTGGGGTGAGCCTGGGTTACCCGTAAGGGGGTGTCGGACGAAGGCGTTTGAGGTCTCACCGTCGAGTTTGCTCTGACTCTCAAAGTTCTTCGAGAAATCCGTTTATAGGCTGGGTTCGAAAGGTAACTTGGCTGTCACTGGATTAAAGGAAGCACTCGAAAGGAAAATGGCGTTTTGTAGGCTTTATTCTTGGCTTAGATCTACCTTAATTGGGGCAAGCGAGATAGTCGAGTCTTACGCGGCTTTGTTGTAAGTTTCCCTCTACGTTAGATAGTTGAAGCAAAGGACGGCTGGATTTAAGGACGAGGAACGGTCTCGTGACGCCAATAAAATTAATTTGAATCCGGAATCAAGAGGGGTGAATGTATCCTACTAATAATAATAGTGATGTTACTCTCATGTGAGAATTCTCTCTCTCTCTCTCTTATTTATACGAACCTCCATTAAGGGGCGTGACTTAGCTATCCTTAATCAGAGCGCGAGGCGGAGCCTCAGAGGTTAAAAGTATGATCGTTTGTTCCTTTGCTGAGACTCTTGGGTGGAGTCAAAGGGTGGGTGTGTTTCAATGTAGACACATTTGGTCGCATCCGGGCTGGCATCGATAGCAAGGTGATAGCAAAGTTGATTTTGGCGTTTTGCAGGTCCACGTCAACTTTAGCTGGTCAAACCCGACTCCATTCCGGCGGCCTCGTTATCTTGTATCGAGATCTTTCGGCTCGCAGCCGTTTTCTCGCGTGTGTATGTTTGTGCATTCGCGTGGGAAACTCCAACTATTCGCTTTCCTTCTTACACTCATGTTTTTCTTAATACATGTACAATTATGATTTAACATTATATATAAATGTTTCGCTTTATTCTACATTAGTTCATTGCTACTATATGGCAAATTATTTCAGTAGTTAATATATGTGCCCAATTTTAAGATTTCATAGGTTCAACAGGGTGTTCATTTGTAAGGTTCCTCATTGATCTTACTTTACCTCGCAATTCGGGCGTCGATACAATTATTTTTCCGCACACGTTATGTTGGAAAATTAATTATAGCGATAAAAATAAATAGCTAATTGTTAATGAGAGTATTTTGCGATATCTATGATAAAGAATTATATGAAATTATAAATAAATATAATAAAACTAGATAAGCTTGAAAAAGGCCATATTTCTGGAATTTGGCAACTTTTTTGACACAAAAATACGTCAAAATTTCAGTAAATTTAATTTTTTTTTATTGTTACTCGTCCTATCGAGTATATTTAGAACTAAATATACCCCAAATATTCTACCTCTCATCAAATAATAAATTAAATTGTTACTCTATACGAAATTCAGATTAAATCTGACATGGATGTGTTGGAGGAACCCCAGTGCATATTTTGCTTTTACAGCCACAAAACGTTATGTTGTTATTTTTTGCCACTTGTGTTATCTTCTCTATTTTCCCTCTACACTACTTCACGTAGCATTGAAATTCTTTTTTGTAAATCCTTAACTTAAGCTTTCCCAAAGGTATGATCGGTTGCGTATAAAATAAGCTAAAAAGAGACCAAGCAAAGAAAAGGGAATGAGAAAAGTAATAAGAAATTCTGTCTCTGAATATTGGAGGCGATACAGAGAAGGAGGGATCATTAAGATGCAGATTTGCGTGTTAAATTGGGGTAGCCTCATCTCGATTCCACCCCTCATGTGCTCAGTCGCCACATAGAGCAGCAATGTGAAATCACCACTTTCCCGATCATTCCTAACTCAACTCCTAATATACAATCTGTCCCATAAAGCATACATATTTCACTCATAGATACTGCCAATCAAAATTCCCCACTATTTTAGCAACCTTTGATATTTTGGCTTTAGTGTGGATTTCTCCAGGAATTCGAATGGAGAAAACCTGAAAAGAGGATGGCGCTTTATATTTAAATAGTCGTTATTCAGTAATGAAACCTCATGTTTGGAAACTTAGGTTTAGCCTCTTCGGTAATGACACACGTTTGAAAACCTAGGTTCAGCCTCTTCAATAATGACACACGTTTGGAGACCTAGGTTTAGCCTCCACAGTAATGGCACATGTTTAGAAACCTAGGTTTAGTCCCTCGGTAATGACACACGTTTGGAAACCTAGGTTTAGCCTCCTTAGTAATGACACACGCTTGGAAACCTAAGCTTAGCGTCTTCAGTAATGACAGATGTTTGAAGACCTAGATTAGCCTCCTCGATAATGAGACACGTTTGGAAACCTAGGTTTAGCCTCATCAGTAATGAGACACGTTTGGAAACTTAGGTTTAGCCTCCTCAGAAATGTTACGCGTTTGGAAACCTAGACTTACCCTCCTCGGTAATGACACACGTTTGAAATCTAGGTTTAGCCTCCTCGGTAATGACACACGTTTGGAAACCTAGGTTTAGCCTCCTCGGTAATGACACACGTTTGAAAACCTAGGCTTAGCGCCCTCAATAATGGCAGATGTTTGGAGACCTAGGTTTAGCCTCCTCAGTAATGACACACGTTTGGAAACCTAAGTTTAGCCTCCTCGGTAATGACACACGTTTGGAAACCTAGGTTTAGCCTCCTCGGTAATGACACACGTTTGGAAACCTAGACTTAGCGTCCTCAGTAATGACAGATGTTTGGAGACCTAAATTAGCTTCGGTAATGAGACAGGTTTGGAAACCTAGGTTTAGCCTCCTCAGTAAGGGTACACGTTTGGAGACCTAGGCTTAGCCTCCTCAGTAATTACACACGTTTAGAACCTAGGTTTAGCCTCCTCGGTAATGACACACGTTTGGAAACCTAGGTTTAGCCTCTTCGGTAATAACACACGTTTGGAAACCTAGGTTTAGCCTCTTCAGTAATGACACACGTTTGGAAACCTAGGTTTAGTCCCTCGGTAATGACACACGTTTGGAAACCTAGGCTTAGCCTCTTCAGTAATGACACACGTTTGGAAACCTAGGTTTAGTCCCTCGGTAATGACACACGTTTGGAAACCTAGGCTTAGCCTCTTCAGTAATGACACACGTTTGGAAACCTAGGTTTAGCCTCCTCGGTAATGACAAACGTTTGGAAACCTAGGTTTTGCCTTATCGACAATGACAATTTTTTGGAAACCTAGGTTTAGCCTCCTCGGTAATGACACACTTTGGAAACTTTGGTTTAGCCTCCTCAGTAATGACACACGTTTGTAGACCTAGGTTTAGCCTCCTCGGTAATGACCCACGTTTGGAGACCTAGGTTTAGCCTCAGTAATGACACATGTTTGGAAACCTAGGTTTAGACTCCTCGTTAATGACACACGTTTGGAAACTTAGGTTTATCCTCCTCAGTAATGTTACGCGTTTGGAAACCTAGGCTTAGCCTCGTCAGTAATGACACACGTTTAGAGACCTAGGCTTAGCCCCATCAGTAATGACACACGGTTGTAGACCTAGGTTTAGCCTCCTCGGTAACGACACACGTTTGGAAACCTAAGCTTAGCCTCCTCAGTAATGGCACACGTTTGGAGCCCTAGATTTAGCTTAATCGCTAATGACACACGTTTCGAAACCAAAGCTTAGCCTCCTCAGTAATGACACACGCTTGGAGACCTAGGTTTAGCTTATAATCGCTAATGACACGTTTCGAAACCTAGGTTTAGCCTCCTCAGTAATGACACACGTTTGGAAACCTAGCTTTAGCCTCCTCGTTAAGGACCCGCGTTCGGAAACCTAGGTTTAGTTGATTCCTCTCCTCAAAAGTTCAAGTTAAATTATTTTGTGCTCAATTGCAAACGGAAAATTTGGGAATTTTTCTCTCTTGTCAAGAGGAAGTCAGTCGCTCAGGAATATTGAACATGACTTTATACTTTTTCTCTCTCGATGATGTTACCTGACCTTAAAGAGGAAGGAAAACTTAAAGAAATATATTTTTAAGTAGGAACTTGCACATTTAAATAACAATATTCTTCGGCTCACCGAAAGAATCGATCGTGACTTTCACCACACTGCAACGTAAATTGTGGACAGTTAACAGATTTCGTGTGTTGCAATTTAGCCTCGTTATTGTTTTCAAATAAACAGAACTTTTATTTTATCTCTTGTTATATAACTGTTGATAGACAATTTAAACTTTCTTATTTGCGCATTTCGATTTACAATAATTAACCATTGCTAAATTACCCTAAAATTAAACTTCGGCACTAAAACTTTAAAAGTTTTAGCGATCGCCTAATGAAATATGTCTTATTCTTATCTTTAAAGATGAAGTATGTTTATCTGGTTATCAAATTTGACCTCCAATGCCACGTATTGAGCCTCTCTGGTTAGCTCACTAAGGTCGCTTATCATCGTTTGCTGAAAGATATGCTGATCTATCGGGCCATCGGCAGACCACAGTACTATACCAATACTAGTAACAATTACAGAAGCAGTAACTGAAATTCTAAAGCCAGCCTAACAGAAATTGTTTATTCTAGTTAACAGAGAGAAGCTATAAATAATACATGGTGCTATCAGATCCATTCTCTATTTTAGTTGTGGGCAAACCGCGGCCCGTGAAAAGTCTCTTCATGTGACCCTCGTTTCATTTCAGAATTCCACAAAATATTGAAAATTAATTATTGAACATTTTGCCCAAATCTATCCCATTATTTTTGTATGAATATGCTAGATTCTTAAATCTGTTATTTTCAAATATATTTCATTCGTAGGTAAAATGTTCTTTAAAATATACGATACATTATAAACATTTATTTTCATTACCCTCATCTACACGCTCTCTTACGCTCGCGGAAGTTAAACTACATTGACTTCGTTTAGTACTTGGATGGGATACGCCTGGGCCCTGGGTAATGATTACATGATGTAATATTGTAAATCGTGGTTCGGATTCCACGTGAAGTTGTAGGTTTCCACTCCGATATAAGTCGGGAAACAATTTAAAAGGGGTGACAAACCTATGCCAAAAAATAGCCATAGTTATTAATGCACAAAGTTAATTGCAATTAACTTATATTTATTCGAAATTTGCATTTGTTTATGTACGACCCGCACAGCTTTACATAAGCTTCAATGTGGCTCGCTGCTTAACATTATTGCCCATCCCTGCTCTATCCGCTTAAATTTTACGAGAGAAACTTTGGCCATGTTTTACAAACAAATAATTTCAATTCTGTTGGCGCACTCGTTTCGATGACTATAACAAACGGACATTTGGATTTGAATTAAGACCACTCGTTTGCAAAAGAATTGCAAATGGCGTTTCTTAGTTTTAAATAACTATATAATAAAAAAATTAACTATCAACTTGGAAAGAAATCATGTCCAAGAAATAAAGTGGACACGGCCAAAGAGTTTCGCTCAGTTGATGTTGGTGGCGTATTCCGGTTCCCCTCCATGGAGCGCTACTCCTATCGACACCAAGAGTAATCGAAGAATAAGCGAAAAAAGTGGTGAAGATAGAAGTGACGATGTATTGAAGGTATAGAGCAGCAGAGTCTCATCATACATTGGGCCTGGAAGGGCACGCATTCTCCCAGATTTCAGCTGCGGTATGTTGGTCCATGCTACACCTATCATCCACTTACAAGGTCCAAACTTGACCGTGAGGATATGTGCCTTTCTTCCAGGTTTCAGTTGGAGCATAGGCTCTTCCCCTCCTAGCTGCGGGTGGCAACCGAAAGGGAGCTAGTTTGTGCTCTTGGGACCGGGAGGTGGTTGGAGGAAGACTAGAGTTGATCTGGGAAAAAATTAGCACCAAACCGATCTTTCTTCCTACCACATCAGAGCGGCCGGGGTCCCGCTATAATTAGCTTGGTAGTTTCGATATTTTGGCCATACCAGCGATGAATCTGAGGATGGTAGTGTTTACGGTTCTTTTGCTCTCCCTCTACCGTAGACGCCCTCACCCCCCCCCCCCCTCCTTGCTGAACAGGATTTAGGGCGGAGACCTACGCACCCGCTTGGTGTCTGTCTTGTATTCTATTTTAACTACTCGGGTTACCTTTCACACATTTTCACGTTCATTGAATTCACCATTCTCTTTACTGACCTCTTCACAAACATTGATGGTCGCATTTGTGGTTGTTAAAAAAAAATACTTTGCTGTCTCCTTTACAGAGAAAATATTGAATGCAATGAACCCATTGAGGTAGTGAGCTACAAAATCGGTGTGTGCAAAGTGTCGCCCACTGGGAAAGATTGCAAGACAGAGTTTAAGCGGATGTGTTTCAATGGAAAGACGTCCGTGGTTATTTGCCGACCCTACACCGGAAGGATGCACCAGATTCGAGTTCACCTCCAATACCTCGGTAAGTGAAGGGGAGTGTGGGAGGACGTGATGATTTTAACATTGCTTCTTAAAATCGCAATTGAACATATTGATTCGCAAAACAAATATTGAACATGTTACTTCCCATTTCACAGAAATGTAACATATCGGAGTCTAGCCTAGGTAAATTTATCAGGGGGGCGGGGATACGGTGGATTCCAGGAAGTGTGACCCCGTTTCGACAGCTTAAATTGGTCTTTTTTAGTGGCTTGTAATTCTTAGCGAAATCTAACCTATTTTCTGTGAAGCCACAACACAGAAAACGGAGGTTACTTTAAAAGGTACAATATCTAGTCACTATCTGCATATACATTGCTTGAAACGTATACATATTTACTATGCACTGCATGCATGACCCAATTTTGCCATCCTAACGAGTTTTTCTAAGGTATAGAGAACCCTTAATTTTGATATGCGTTCGGACAAATTAAACTCGTTAACCAATGTAAATTGTAAAACTTCGTAGATAGGGAAAATGCTCCCTTTTGGTTTAATCTTGGAATTTTTTTACGGTAAATCTTAGGATAAAGTTAAATTCTCAGTAGCATCATGCGCTTCTCCGCGCAGGTCTCCGATCTCGATGGTGCATAAGCCGTTGAGAAACACCAGTCATACCCTAAGCCCTTTATGTTTAGGGCTAGGAAACTCCTTCGAGAGCTCGGTGTATCTCTCGGGCAGGTGTCGCCTCTGGTTCTGCCTAGGACGCCACCCTGGATGGTACCACCTTCGACTATTTTTCTTCACGCCTCTGCTCCTAAAGCTTCCATAGCGATGGGAGTATTGAGTTCGTCCTTTGTAAGCACATTTCTTGATCCGTGCCAAATATAGGGATGGCTCCAAGTCACAAGAGGGAATCGGCTTGCTTGCCGCATCCCTCTGTTTGAAGTCAGCGGGGCTCTACCAGGCGCTACGTCTGTCTTCATGGCCGCGTCAGATGCAATGCACCGTTCGGAGACCGGATTGTGTTATTTACTGACTCATAAAGCTCCCTGAGTACTCTTGTGGGCATTGGGATCTCCACACACCCTGGTTCACGGTATCCGTGACGCCACGTTTGCCGTGAGCCAGCTGGATTTCCAGATTATCTCATGCTAGGTTCCTGGACATGTATGAATTGCGCGGAATGCGCGCGCAGATGAAGGCGCCATAGAGTCCACGAAGACTCTGCGACCAAACCAACGTTTCGCTTTTCCTCACACTGACTACATGGCAGGAATCAGGTCAGCTCTCTGGGCTGCCTGGCAAAGAAGATGGGAGACGGCTGAGGTGTACTTAAATTCTCATGCCATTGCGCCGCGACTGTTCCCATGGACCTAGTACCCACTTCCTAGTGTCGCGACGGCTTCAGGTCGCTTTCTGTCGTCTTCGAATTGGACACACTCGCGGGAGCCCCCCCCCCCCCCGTTTCCTTTTCTTCTTGCTATTTTTTGGTTTCGTGTTCTTTGCTTTTTTTTCCTTCTTTTATTATTTTGTTTGTTCATTTATATGGTTTTGTTTGTTTTTTTTTGTGAATTTTAAGGTAGCCTATTAGTTTCCTGGCATTTTAATTACGGATACGTGTGCCTTTGTTGGCCGTCGCCAGATGGGCACTTGAAAAAAAAATTATTTCTCACATTGCGTTGCTTTATGTTGTATTTCGAACATTTTTTACATAAAAAAATCTTTTGCTTCACTGAAGTGTATAATCGTAGTAAAGTTCATTCTGTAGTTCTAACCGTGTTAATGTCAATTTGTTTCACTGATGTGATTTTTTAACAAACAAGAACATATGAATAGAAAGAGTCTGCAAAAGGCTAATCAGTGGCACTATGCCATTGATTCCATTTATTATCCTCATTCTCATCCTCAAAGATCACTTAAGTAGTTCTTACTTTACTATTGTCATTTTGCTTCGCCAAGTTTAGTCTATTCTTAAAACTCCCAAGACAGGATACTTCTATCACAGACTAATGAGCCTATTCCATTCATCTACCACTCGATTTGTAAACTTGAACTTGTCCAGCTTAAAACCATTGCTACATGTCATATCCGGTTCGCTAAAAATAATAACCCTAGCTATGTCTCCCCTATTATAAACCTTTTAGCCACTTAAAGACCTCAATCAAGTCATCTCGAGCCGAAATCTTCTCCTTTTTAACGTATGTAGATGAAGTGTCCTAAGCCTTTAGCCATAAGGTAAGCTCCTCAACCAATCTTAGTCCTCCTTCTTTGCACTGACTCGAGCAAACCAATATCCATCCTATAATACGATGACTAAAATTACACTCAATGGTGAAGATGATGCCAGGTAGTTTCAGAATAAAAGAGGTATACCTTATAGTTGCTTCACCGATGTGTGAATAAGCTGTTAGCAATCTTATTGACACAGGAGTAATCAATTGTCTACAACTTTTATTCATTTTTTTAAGGCACTCAACTCATTTTTTGTTCCTTAAGGTGATCTTATTTTGGGGTTCGGCTCCCAGGCTAGTTGGCTCGACGAATTCCGTCTAGTGAGTGGTGTTCTCCACTACATATATTTGTATATTTTATCAGATGTATGCGAGTGTTTGGCATGCTGTGAATATGTGAAAAGCTTTGTCCAGTTCTTTGTGCTATAGCAAATTCTGTGTCGCTGTTTTAGCTTTGGATGGTGATCGCATCGAGTCGAAGCCTTGCCAGGGTGGGAATATAGTGTTCAGGAGATGGTTTGGCTCCAGGGATTGGATGTGTATGTGTGGATTGTTTTGCATGTGATTAGGACCTGATTTCGGAGTAAATTCCCTTTGTTCATTATTTGTAGAGGCGTACTATTTACGCAGATCAAACAAAAAAACAAAACAATGCGAGAACTTAGTTAATTTTATAACTTATTGTACAACTGAAACATATGAGAATGTGGTACGTCGCATAAAAATTTGCTCTCGTATTTTTCTTGCCTCTTATTTGAGTATCTCTGACAACTGACGAACTCATTGGTTCAGTTTCTGAACTCTTTCTACTTTTTGTAGATGGCGGAGTACTGTGAATCACTCGATTGGAAGTTTTTGACTACTTGTTAAAATTACAATCGGATTATCTCGTATTTTTCCAAGATTTTATTCGGATTCCATTTTATATTTTCCCCGTTAATTATTACTAAGGATGAGAACATTAAAGATCTCCCGTTATTTATGGAAAGGACTTAATGAACTCGTTGTTTTTTTTTCATAGCACCTATGGGGTGCCCTCATAACCACAACCCGACGTGGAGTACTATGTAGTGTCCACATAATTCAGACATGGAACAAGGAAAGGTCCAAACACAATACTACCTAGCCCCCCTTCCCCCCGCCGCCCAACGAGGACCGGTCCCTGATGCTTTCGGGCTTGCATGCGATTGTCATTCAGATTTTTATGTTCATTACATTATCGGGACGGCTTCCCTATTTTCAACTTACCTTCATGATCAAAGCTGATCTTATTTTGGAATCCCCCAATAGCTACCATTTCAATGTATTTCTCTCCCTCCCGGTCCTCAGGGCCCCAAGTACTCTATTTAAACTATTCATCTATTCAGGCAAAGTACCTTGTATGCATTTTTCCTTTCCCTAACTTTATCATTTTATTTACGAATTTCTTTGTGGTGGATCTTGTTGATTTTCGATTTTTAGTTTTAGGTAAAAGGTATATGTTATGTTGTGAAAAAGAGATTAAAGCTAGTTTTTACCCTTTTTTTTAAGGATACCCCATCGTCAATGACCCGCTCTACAACCACAGCGTTTTCGGGCCTTCGAAAGGTAAAGGAGGTATTGTAGGGAAAACTGACAAGGAGCTCACTGATGACCTGGTCAAAATTCACAATGCAGAGAACTGGCTTGGCATGGACGGCGATGCTGAGTATTCAATGTTCAAAGGTCGCCAGAAGGACGACGTGGAAGAAGAAGGTGGGGAAATAAGTTATGATCACCCATAAAGGATTAAGTTGGTGTTTGTGACATACGAACTGATTATATTATTTCTTAAGTTAGTTCTCTTGGTTTCAGAAGTACTTTTCTTTTGGATATTTTTCACGGTTCACCTATTTTCATCCTAAATCCCATTTAAGGTTCTTATTGGATTATACTAGTTTATACTACACTCTCCTGGCATCATTATGGAGTTGACGAGATTTGCTATTGTAGTCTTTATTATCTTTAAGTTCCCATTCTTCTTCTTTTGCTTCATCCACCTTTTTCTTTCATATATTTGTCCCTCGCCTCGTTGATTATACGTCTTTTCCACCATCACCTAGTACACATTTGTAGCCATGCGGCTGTAGCGTACACATCTCAAAAGCACCTGATCAAAGATTCTCGCGAGAGAGACGTGTTGGGAGACCCAGAAAAACCGAACGCAGCTGGGCAAGTTTATCTGATATTGGCGGAAAATTGTGTCAGGTGAATTCTGTCACACGGATATCGATTCCAGTGTCAGGGGGGAAAGACTCTTACTGATAAACACTTTCCACAGGCATAGCAATGCTGCTGTCTACAATAAAACGCGACTTCGCCGCTCTTCCGGTGTGCTCCGTTGCTTAAGATCGAATCACCAGGATGTTACGCTCTCCAGCGTTCCCTCCTAGCCCCACCTGAGCCAATACTCTCACAAGTACCTACGTTTTCGAATCGTTAAGGAGAACATCGGAGTTCCATCCGGCCCTGCGACTCCACTTTTACAACGCGCCCGACTTACCAGCCGTTCACTCGAAGCGCGGACTCACCGTTCGACTACATAATTATTATTATAGAAACCACGTAAGCTCCCAAACAGGATGAAGGTCACACATGCCAATCCCACAAAACACACAAAGGCACTGTAAAGGAGCATTAGCAACATAAGAAATAACTAGAATAATCAAAGTTAAGACAAGAATTCACAAAATATAATAAAAACAATTATTTAAAATTAAACTAAAATATAAATAAAAAAGCATTAACAGCAGATTTTAAAAGCATTCAGGTCAGCACAATGAACAATTTCATGGGGAAGATCGTTCCAAAATTTGATATAATATGAAACAAAACATTTGGAAAACTGATTAGTTCTAAAGTTAATATGAAAAATCGATTGCTAAATCTGGTAGAATGAAACGAATACAATTTAAAGCTCGGTCTAACAATTTAAGATGACACTTAGCTGTAGAAAGCCATATAGGCATGCAATACTCAAAACATCATAGGATGAATGTGTAAAAAGATTTTAAAACGGCGTCTTCATTACCTAGTGCCCTGAAGCACTTACGAAGAAGTCCATTTTTTTTTGCAATAGAGGAAGCCATAGATACTTAGATGCTTCTCAAAAGTGCTTATCATCGATCAAAACATCTAAGATTTTCAGGGAGCAAGAAACCATCAAAGGAGACCCACAGAGAAACAATGGTTGATGAGGGAGGTCATGAGTCCTCGATCTATTAACAACTATAGATTGTGTCTTGCTGGGTTTAGCAAGACACCACGGCTGTATTCTAGAAAGGTCTCTATTCATGGAATTAACCACAGAAGCATAATAATTAGGAGAGTTAACTGAAGCATACAAGGTACTAGCATCAGCATAAGAATCAATTTATTTTCTAAATTTGACCACATGTCGGCAATGTACAAAATAAAAAAAACAAGGGACCCAAAACACTACCCTGTGGAACGCCAAAGAAAACCGGTTTAAAAGAGTTGGAACTTCCATAACTAAAACACACTGCTGACGGCCAAACAAAAATTCTCAATACATTGATAATTGGACCACCAATACCCATCAATTGCAATTTATACAATAAAGCCTTATGGTTCACTAAATCAAAAGCAGAGCTAAAATCGAGAGAATTAACCTTGGCCTTAGAGCGAGCATCCAAAGAGGATTACAGATCATAGGTTAATACCAATAAGGCATCAGTAGTGCTAAGACCTTTTCTGAAACCAAATTGCATAGGAGGCCAAAAATAATTGGAATTCACAAACTGGTATAGTCTTCTTACTAATACCTTTTCATAAACATTTGAAAGAATTGGAGTAATAGAAATTGTTCTATATTCCAAAGGAAATTGTGTAGGAGAGGCTCTCTTAGGAATTGGAGAAACATTGGCAGTTCTCCAAGACGCTGAAAAACTACCAGAGGTCAGAAGACTTCTGAATATCTTGGCAAGTTAAGGAGTCAGTTGCTTAGATAAAGTTTTCAAAAAAGTGGAAATATTTCATTTGGATCAGTACCATCGAATGAATCCAAAATCATCTAAATAATATTTTAATTCTGAGGACTTAAAGGCAAAATATGAGAGTTCTGGATTAGGATAACAAGTCGAAGGGAGATCCAGTTCATGATCATTTTGCTTTCTCTGAAGCACAGATGGGAAAACTCCAGCCTTAAAAAGAAGGGTCAAAAGTCACTGTTTCACTGTCCATTCGAATAGGAGGTAATGCAGAATCAATTCTCCCAAGAAAATTCTTTAAAGTAGGCCACCATTTGTACGGTTGAGATGCATTGGTCAGAATTTCACGTAAATAACCATTATATTCTGCTTGCACTTCAGCATAAACAGATTGAGCGTGAGATCTGTCTCACATAATTTTCCCATACAATCTAGATTTATTGAGAGACCAGAGGCAATAGGCAGATTGCTTCTCTTGGAATGCCATTCTGCAATCATCAGTGAACCACACTTTTGTCTTTTAGTCTACATGTTATGATCTTAGTAGGAATTTTACGGTTTATTATATTAACAAGGACAGCATTAAAATCATCAATAGGATTAGGAGATTTATGTACATATACTACTTCATTGTATATTATCAGACATGGAATACACCAGGACAATCTGCCCGAGACTTAATATAGACTTTACGAGATATACTTATACAGGGGAGGGGGGGGGAGGCGTAGGAACTTCCTTATTTGAAAAGAAGGAGGCGTGCTTAAAGATGGTCACAGTGGAGTTGGGAAGGGCTCAATGGAAGGGGCTGGATGAGTAGTTTGTGTTCGCACTCGTTTCAGTCGCAAACATGCTGCGGTCGAGGAAACAGCGCGCTTTTGCCGTAGAGGCGTATTTTTCTAACGGCCACTCTGCCATCGCAGTGCAACGCACCTTTCGTCGTTAATTCTAAATTCACCTGTCAGGCCGTGTTCCTGATCGTAAATCGATTTTATTGTGGGTGGATGCCTTCACGGAAACGGGAATTGTGTCCAAAAGAAAGAAAAGGCCTACGAGGAGGTTAAAACACCTGAAAATGTCGAACGAGTTCGTCAGCCTATGCTGCGGTCTCTCAAGCGTTCTGCTCGTAAACATGGAGTTGCCCTTGGCATGTCGGGACGTTCTCTTCGTCGAATTCTTCACGATGAACACCATCTTCAACCATACAAAATGATTTTGGTCCAACATCTGACGGAACGTGATTATGTAACCCGACAAACATGTGAGCAGCTGGTTGACACCTTACCCAACGACGCACTTGTGTTCTTCTCTGACGAGGCACATTTTCACCTTAGTGGCTCTGTTAACAAACAGAATATGCGGTACTGGAGTGAAACGAATCCCAGGGAACTTCATGAGAGGCCCCTTCATTCAGATCGTGTCACGGTATGGTGTGCAATTTCAAGAGTAGGGATCATTGGCCCTTACTTTTTTAAGAAAACGGTCGTGTTATAACCGTGAATTCAGACCGTTATTTTCACTGATCCAGGAGTCTTTTTGCCTGCTCTCGAAGAAATGGAACTGGACAATGTGTGTTTCAGCAAGATGGGGCCACAGCCCACACCGCCAGAATTTCAATGCATTTTTTGAGAAGAATCCTTCCCCGGGCGACTGATATCCCTGAGAGGGGACCTAAACTGGCCTGCGCGCTCGCCTCATTTAACCCCCTGTGATTACTTCATATGTGGTTATCTCAAATGGCTGGTTTATAACGATCGTCCACAGACCCTGGAAGACCTACAGAATAACATCCGAACCGAAATTGCCAACATATCGGTCAACATGCTTGAAAGCGTGGACCAAAACTTTCGAATTCGTCTGAATGGAAGCCGACATTTAAATGATATTCTTTTTAAAACTGTAAAATTAAATATCCTATGTTGTCTGACAGGCAAAAATTAAAAGTAAAGAGTTTTGAAACGTGTACTGTTTTTATTTCATTTTCAAAAAAGGAAGTTCACACGCCCCACCGTGTATTAGGAACCTCAAAATTAAGTTTCAATTTAAAAGATATAATAGAATGGTCAGACCTACCAAGAGGAGGTTTAATAGCAGACTCAACTACATCTGTCAACAGAAAATCCAGACAATTTCTACTGCGGTGAGTCGATTCAGTAATAAGCTGTTCATATCCAGACAAATTAAAATTAGTTAAATCAAGTACAGCTATCCCAGACCAATCAGTGTAACTGACTGAATTAAGCCATTTTCTATGATGAACATTCAGGTCAGCGACAAAAATAAAAGCTGACTTACCGTCAGACTCCTGAATTTTATTCATGGAAACAAGGAGACAATCAAATATCCTACTATCCAAATCTGGGTTACGGTATAGACTAAATAAATTAGAAGTTATTAATTCTGCTGCTAACCTTAACTAATTGAACTTCATGAATGACAATTGCATTTAAAATTAGAGGCTGAAAATCCAGACCGGATACGAGTATAAGTAGCTAAGCCACGAACTCGCGGTCTAGAGTCATGTAAGAGCAGATTAGGTTTATTAAAATCAGATGAGAGTAATTGAGAGATATTTCGTCTGTCCGACACCAAAGTCTCAGAACACAGAACAATATCAAAATCCCTAGAGGTAAGTTGCAATTCAATACTTGGGAACCATTCTCTCAGATTAAAAGAAGAAAGTTTAGTAGAAGAAAAAGAAAAGAAAAGAATGAGCTATGCGAGGTAGAGGTCACTCAAATTCTCACTCTGATAGAACCAACCCACCACTGTAATAGCTCCCACGCAACTCCCTGTTTGCATTCACTTCAAATCATAGTTCGCCTCGAAAATTGAACCATGGTACTGCACGCGGAAACACCCACGCACACCTTGATGGCAAGAATCTGGCACTTTCCAAATCTTTACTGCAAGTATCTTTTCAATTTCCATTGCTCTTCGTAACTCCCATTTAAGCCTTCAATTGTTCAGGGTTTTATCTACCTCGATAAATATCTATTTAAAAAAAGTACGTTACCACAAACCTATCGAGCATCTTAGTTATTTTGCCTCATGGCTAGCAGCCTCAAAGAAATTCACTGAACGTACCGCATTTCTCCCAGCGATTTCAACACTGTATCTAAGGTGTGGAATTTTGGGCATGTTATGAATATGTCGGATTTTAAAAGTGTGCGTGATGGTGAAGAAGGAATTGCCCATACACTTCTTTTGAATAATGGGGAGGGGGGAGGCATCCGTGCTGGCGGCTCAGACCGCGCCACTGGGACTTACCACAGAGGCAGGGAGGAATGGTTCATTTTCGTAAGAGCAGCGTTGGCCAGATGGGGTTGTATTCTGGGTGATAGCACCCTCTGGTAACTGTGTTCCTGCTCTTGGACATCAGTGAAGGTTTCCTGTCATCCACACCTATCGTTTATCCTGATCTCTGGCAGATGACGATAGACATTTCACCGAACTGTATATCTAACTAAATTGACATGTGACCGAAAAGTAAACCACCAAACAGACAACTGACAAATTTGTGGTTCCTCTTAATCAATCGAATCTGGCAGCGCTCAGCAAGGCTGCCACAGCATGTAGTCTTCACCAGAGGTTCTGAGATAGTCAAAGAGGGTGGGGGGGGGGGACTAGTTTGTTTTTGTATTTATATACGGCGTAGTAATGTCCTTATGGTAGGCAGGACAGTGAAAATGGTTCGGCGTTTTAAGATTGCTTCAGATTTGTAGATGTAGGGGAAGGGGGGCGCTTTGGAGTAGGATGTTTTTCCGCAGGTTTTGAATTGTTATATGGATAAAGGGGAGACGTATGTGTTTTATGGTGTGCTAGTTAGTTGGTGGTGGGCCATCTAGGAATTGGATGGTCAAAGTTTATAGCGAGTGCCGAACTTTCTCTGGGTAGGCTTCGGCGCAGTGGGGAATTCGTTTGACCGAGGCTTGATATTAGGTAGGCTGGGTTTACCGAATGTGTTTTTCGTGGTCTGGGTGAGAAAAATATTTCCGAAAGGATGTGCCAAAAATATAACTATTCTTTAAATTGGCCTACTCAAATGGGGCAAGCAAAAACGTCTCGAGGTGTTATCGGTCAGTGAGTAGGCTTCGCCTGGCCTACTTTACGACGGAAGGACGAGAGGAGGGAGTGATTGATTTTCTACATTTTGACTTAAGATCGAAAGTGTACTCCCGGATTATAATGAATAGTAAACACTTACTCTTGACTGCCTGACTAATACTCTAATAATGATCTTTATCCATGAGAGTCGTCTCTCTCTATATGTTTCTTATCCAAGGGGCGTGCCCTTAATTTGTCCATAGGGCGGACCAGTGGTCTAGTTCGTTCGTTATTTTTTACCCCTTGGGCGGAGTTTCCGATGGTTCTTTGCATCTGTCGGGACTACATATTTCCCATAGATTTGGCTGAATCGCTGGTTGCAGGTCTCCGTGAAATTTCACTTGTCGGAGCCTATATTTGTTCAGCTGCTAATAAATGTTCCCAATACGCGAATGTGTGTTTGTGTGCGTTCCTCTTATTTGACCAGATGGTCACTTTGATATCTTTGTTTTTTCGCTCGACTCTTAGTGACCGCTTGGTCCCGATCAATTTACAGTTTAATACATATATAGTTTCATTTCCTAATTCTCTTCGGTTCCCTATTCATTAGGTTTGGCCTATTTTTCCTTAATTTACACATACAGCAGTTTTTAGGATTTGAAAAATCCACCGAGCGTTTATTTGTGGAGTTCCTCGTTGGGCCTATTAAATCCTATAATTTTGGTGACAGAGACCTACCTATTTTATAGAACGAGCCCTACAGGTGTAAGAGTTGAGAGGGCGTGTAGGGGTGGTGAAAGAGACATAGCAGTTTACTGAATAACTCTATCATGTTTAGGAGGTCCTCGATTGGGAGGACCTTTGTTACTGCATGGAGGCTGTGTATTGAGGTGTTTTTTGTGTAGCCAGTTGTAATGCTGCAGTGTTTGTATTTTGTGTAGGTGTCCATTAGCTATGGTTGGTGCCCAGGCTGAGGTACGCATAGTTATGTCTGTCCAGCCATGGTTCATAAATCTAAATACGTCATTGCCATGATATGAAATTTATGTAAAAGAAAGCGTTTCCTTTCTTTATTAATAAAAAATTCTACGTTTTTTTTCCTCAGTAAACATGCCATTATCAAATTCCCTAAGTTTCTTTCTCATTAAGAAAGTGAGTTGAAATAACCGCCCAAATGAATGGGATAAAATATTTTGCTAGATTTATACAATCAAACTCATCATCCAGAATTGCTTGTACTTCAAAATCATCTGAGCAAAGACTCGATTATAGCTGTGTAAACTTAACCCCCAGAAAGCCTCAGCGGCATTTTGAAACACCACCCACTAAAAGCAAAGTTTAGCTACATTAGATATAAATTCATCGCTGGATGAACTATCAACTATCATTTACATCTCGAGTCGAACTTAAGTCTGACTCGAAACGCGCACCATACTTCAGCATAGTAACTAATACTCATGTCTTGCGGGCTTTCTCCCCGTGGGAGTTGCTTCATATAGCGACTCATGGCTATGAATTTAGATTTAACTTCTGGTCCTTACTCAGATCATCATTATACTCAGTTTTCGCGTAAAGTTGAGTCGGCGCGAATCAAAGCGATCGGGTATTATCTGTTATAACTTCTCACCTAGTCAGGGTCGCCCCCGTGTCCGAAGGCCTCGGCACATCTATTGTACACTTTTACCTGTGACAATCCCCATTGGTTGGTGTTCAGATGAGATGACGTGAAAGAAGCTGCCAGGGAGGATCAGAAGTGAAAAGCTTTTGTATAAACGTGAGAGGGAATAGTATGTCAAACTGCTGAGATCTAGAGTGAAGAAGTACGAACGTGGTAATAAAGCAAATGTGTTAAAAAGCTTGCAGAACGGATGATGGTTAGTGCAAAAAAGCTACATGTTGGTGTTCTAGTCGTGGAAATACAAATTACATGGTTTATTAAATGTCCCAGTCTAGGCGATCTCCGCGCACGTTACTTGTCCCGGTGCCGGGATGAGCGGGGTCGCTACCGCCTGTCCCTTGTACTCGGGACGAGTTCGTGCACATTGACTGATGGACTTATAGACTTTTGGGGGGAGGCCGGCCTTCTCCCCTTTATTTAACTAGTTGGGGTTTTGGGGGGGTTTCGTGTTTTTTTGTTATTTTAGTAGGTCGCACGTTCCTGCGCCGAGGGGGAGGCAGACCTCCCCCCGACACCGGAGCTTACTTCCTGCTCACTGCCTTTTTTCTGTTTTATTTTTATTGATGTTTTTTTTATTTGTTTTTTTTCTAGCATCCTCTTTTAAAGATACCTAATATTAGGCAATGTTGAATACGGCGACTAATGCCCAAGTAGGCAGTCACCAGATGAGCTCTTAAAAAAATATATATATATTAAATATAAATGCAGGATTAAGACAATATATAATGACAAAGTGTCATTTTCATCTCAATTCAGGTGGTTCTCAACGAAGTACGCCCAGCCCGAAGAGCCCTAAAGAGAAGACTTCCCCAGCGCCCCGCATTGTATCTCCGCCCACCATAACTTCCAGTGGAATGATTGTGTCCTCTCCCGAGAACACCTCTCCGAGCTCTCCTGCCTCTATGGATGACCCTAAGACACAGGGAGAGGCAGTTAATGGCATTCAAATTAGCAGCGGTATGTTAAACTTCTTTTTCTGGTTCCTTGGCTTGAACCGCTGATTAGAGGGCGATATAAGAATAATGGTTATAAATTTATCATTCATGGAAAACATCCACCCAGGGATTAATAAGTCTAGATATACCATCATCACATTTATAATATTCCATACCCCTATACCATCCCCAACAGAGAGATATCACACACGTACATTCAATTTATCGCAGCACAACTTTACAACCTCCCTAACAATTACCTGAAAGGGTATAGCAAGTCCCGTAGTCACTAGTTATGGCACGTACAAGTTCACTGGTTATTGGCATGTTATTACGAGTACAAAGGTCGCCGGTTATAGGATGGTAGTTGGCCTATAAGTTATTGGTTACTAGTTTACCGATGGACGTCGACTCGGTTGTTTCCCATCCAAGTACTAACCTTCCCCAATGTTGCTAACTTCGACGTAGCGCTATTGGGGTATTCCGTTAACGGGCGCTCACCTTGAGCTGATTCCAATTTTCGGGGAGATTAACCTCTCGCTGGATTTTAGTCAAGTAAGCTGGGTAAAAGGACCGGTTTGATTACTCTCAAGAAAAGGAATCTTGGAAGGCGGATTCAAGGACTCTTTATTGGGCGGAGAATTCAGTAGGCTTAGGCACAAAGAATTTGATTGAACATGTGTTGGGTATTTGAGGCAGGTCTAGTAATGTTTAAGTCTATTTCCGACTATCCTTTTGCGTTCGACCTTTTTGGAGCACACCTCGTGTCACGCTGGAACCGTGCCAGTGTATACGGATGGCTCCAAGTCCCAAGAGGGGGTCGGCTTCCATGCCGTATCCCCTCTGTTTGAAGTTAGCGGGGCTCTGCCAGGCGCTGCGTCTGTCTTCACGGCCGAGCTGGTGGCAATACACCACTCGGTACGGGAGATTACGCGACGTGCCCGGTTCGGAGACCGGATTGTGATCTATAGTGACTCACAAAGCGCCTTGAGTGCTCTCGGGGCTATGGAATCTCCACATCCCCTGCTTCGCGATATCCGTGACGCCACGGTTTTGGTGAGCCGGGCGGATGTCGAGATTATCTTCTGCTGGGTTCCTGGACATGTAGGAATTGCGGAGAATGAGCGCGCCAAAGAGTCCGCGAGGACTCTGCGACCGGACCAGCGTTTCGCTCTTCCTCACACTGACTACATGGCAGGAATACGGGCAGCTCTTCGGACTGCTTGGCAAAGAAGATGGGAGACGGTCGAAGGGAACATAAAGTTGCGTGCCATTGCGCCGTAACTGTTCCCATGGACCTATCCCCCAATGCCGCGACGGCTTCAGGTCGCTTTCTGTCGTCTCCGAATCGGGCACACTCGTGTGACGCATCGCTATCTGGTGGAGCGCTCGCCAGTGCCCTCTTGTGACGACTGCGTCGTCCCCCAGACTGCTCGGCACATTCTTGTCGAATGTCCCAGTCTGGGTGATCTTCGCGCACGATACATGTCCCGGTACCGGGATGGGCGGGGTCGCTACCGCCTGTCCCTTGTACTCGGGACGAGTTCGTGCACATTGACTTGTGGACTTGTTGACTTTTGGGGGTAGGCCGTGCTTCTCCCTTTTATTTAAGTGAGTTTTATTTTTTTGCTATTGTTTTCTTTGTAGGTTGCACACTCCTGCGCCAGGGTGAGGGGGACCTCCCCTCGACGCCGGAGATTGCTTCCTAATTGTTACGTTTTTCCTATTTTTATTATTGTTGTTTTCATATTCTTATTTTAAAGTAGCCTAGTACTAGGCTGTCGTGATTTCGGCGACTTATGCCGAAGTAGGCAGTCGCCAGATGGGCTCCTAAAATAAAATTAAAAAATCCGACTATCCTTCTGACTACCTGACTGACTAACTATTTCTGACTCTCTTTACTCTTGTTGACTGTCCTCACTGTCTCTAGGCTCTACCCAGAGCTGTATATAATGTATTGAAAACCAGTGGGCGTGGATCGCTTTTAACCAATGACATGGTTTGGGCGCAGCTTACTCTACTGAATGTTTATTTGTGTGTGTACGGGGGTAGACAAAATCTTTATCTCAAATTTCGAGAATACGATTTTGTGTTTCGCAGCCCTTTGACAGTAAATAAAGGTCCATATTTTTCCTCTCTTCAGTTCGATGTCAATGACTGCACCTGTTTTGACGTTTGTTGATACAGCTTGGCGTTTCCCAAAACCTTGGTGCTAATAGTCTGTACAGATATCGCGAGAGGTGTGTAAGTGTGTGAGCGTGTATGCCTGTGAAATTCTATTTGTCTTTAGCCCTTTAAAAGAACAGTATATATTATTGTTTACATGATAAGATGATGTATATTATTTATCTGACAAAATGTTATATATTTTAGATTACTTACATGCACATAATTATTTGCTTGCCCATTTCAATCCTTCATAGAATTTATATGACAGTCACCTGTGAGGCTTCATTGTCAATCTTATTTCGCCTTGCCATGCGGCACTACAGAAAATCTCCACTCCCGTCAAAGATATTTTATATACTTCTAAAAAATACACATCTTTACATTGAATTTGGGTTCCTTTGACTTTCGGAGTCTTACAATACATCATACATTTTTAGGGATGAGAGGTATTTTTTTTTATTTTATGTACATCTTTACATTGAGTTTGGGTTCCTTGGACTTTCAGAGTCTTAAAATACTCTATTTTTATATTTATAATCACGCACGGTAGTTAGAGGTTCTTTGGGGCGTTTGGAGGTGCGAGCACAAATTTGTTTGTGTGTGTGTGTGTGCACGCCACAACTTTATTTTCTTTTATTTTTTTCCTTTATTAACACTCATCTGTCAGGCTTCGTTGTTAATCCTATTTTGCCTTGCATTGTGGCACTACAGGGGCGTGGCGATATGGTATCCTGGCCACTGTGCTAACGGTACTTAGTGCCTTGTCCAGCCCCAGCTTAGCATCTCCTCATTTCGCTAACATCTACTTTCTTTCTTTCTCTACTTTCTCTACCGCAGGGAGATATCCAGTATACACTTGCTACCTGGGGAGCCTCAAGTCCTGAGTGCAAACCTAGGAAGCCAACGTCACCGGGTTGATGTGAAATGCCTATGGGGCCGTGGGAAGTTGTTATGCTTCCCCTCGTTTCCTCAGCATTCTTTTTTTTTTACGACCATCTCCTCAACACTTTGTCTATGCTTAAGGACCTCACCGGCTACATCATGCCGTGTTAGAATAGATGCTTTAGAACTTCTATAAACAACGCCCTTTAATGTATGCAGATCGCAAAAAATCAGCAGTTGGGTCTTCGGCGTTGAGGCGCGAATAAGGCGAATATCGGTTTCGCCCCAATAAGCCACTTCATGCGTGTACTGGACTAAACCTCCCTCCGCGTTATCTGGTACATATGGTTGTACTGCTTGTGGTGGGCAGGCTTTACTGCCTCGTTGACTTCCATGCCAACTAAAAGTTTCTGGTCCCGTCTATGGGTCTGCCATAACAGATTTTCACATCTTGGCCGTCATCTCGAAGATTAGTAGGCCCTATTGAAGAAATCCGCCTTGTCGCCCTGCCTCTCTGGCTGCTCATTTTGGAGCTGCGGTCTTTGGGGAAGACACCGGTGTCCGTCGCTGCACATTTATGAACACCAACCTTAATGCCAGAGTGAACCCCTGGAAAGTCCAAAATCCTGATATGGTATAGGCGGGAGCGGCTGAACGCGGGATATAGCCCCCTTTTTTTTTCATTGTTCACAAGCTTCCGGAATTCCGCGTGGGTTGGCTGGTTCTAAGAACAAAATTTCGGACTACATCCTGTAGATAGAGGAGAGTAGGAAAGGAAGCAAAGAAAAAATAATAGCGTATGCGAGTTGCGAACAGCTTCCCGCGTCGCTGGACCACTGTTAGCTAGCGGCGAAACCACTCGGCCTTCCTGAGTCTCAAAAAAGACTCATTCAAACGAAGTTTTTAAGCCGCTCGCCTGCACTTCTCGTACGCTATAATCCCGCTTGCAAAATTCTCGCCCGACCTTGGTGTTAGGGTGGGCGAGGAAAACCATGACCTGTGGAGGGGTCCCCTTTCAACCATATTTGTGCGGAAATGGGGTTTCCCCTTTGCAATCTTCGGAGTCACCCTTGGGCAGCTCCACATCTGTGATGAAGGAGGACTTCCTTGTTCTTTCTCAAAGTCCTCTCCAAGAAGCTCAGCAGAGAGAAAGTTTCCACCTCTCCTAAGTTTATGTGTGAGGTGGCTCTTCCCTCACTCGCTTCTTTGAAATCGACCACAAAGGACCCCACTTCAAGACCTGTGGTAGTCCCTCCTTCCTTTTCACAGAGGCTCGCCACTAAGACTGAGCAAGCGGCCCAAAATCGACTGCTTCCGGTGGGAGCATTTCAATAGAACAATTTCCCTTAGAGGAACTATGAGTAGTGGGGCCCATCGTGCCGTGCCTGCCACCGTAATTAACCGGTGTGTCGTGACCTTAGGGGCTGGCGTACCTGCCCCCTTTATTTTACAATGGAGGTCGGCTCGCTGGCACTAACTTCGATTACAGACCATAGGCCTAGAGAGCCCCAATCGAGATCCCTAATACCTTGGGGTAAGGGGGCCCCTCTTGAGATGGGAATATTCCCTGAGGTTTCCCCGCCCCATAAGGCAGGGCCTTAGAGGTGGCGAACAAAGACTTGCTGAGACAGCCCCGAGTCAAAGTCCGTCCCTTGCAAGATCTTACTTAAGTCTACTGATGGGAACATATTGGCCACAGGACAAATGCTCCATCATCATCGGTCTTTAGTCAGGGTCCTAGGTAGAGAACCGAAAGTCTCTCGTTTCTCGGACTGGACCCTACTGGTGAATGCGGCGGACCCTGCCCAAGAAGCAAGGGTGAGCACTCTTTAGACGCTCAATAGCTTGCCTGTGCCGGCGACACCGCACTCTACAATGAATTTCGTGAAAGGTGTGCTTTATTCGATAGAACTCGTGGTCTACTCCTTAGAAAATAACACTGAGCTGGCCGACGAACAAGCGATCTAGGTCGAACATGTGATGGAAAAACGGGAGTGAGGAGGCACAAGATCGGAGCTACACATCGGAGATTTGAAGAGTAGACACCCCCTCTGGGGACACTACTCGATTAATCCCTGGGGTCAGATCCTTGCCGACCTGATCGACGAGCTGGAGATCGGTGTCCTAAATGTGGATCAGTTTATGCATCACTTCTCAAGAACTGGTGCAATTTCCTGCCTCGATCTATCCTTATGCTCTCCAGATGGATGCACAGCCTGATTTTCGGTTGGAGGTAGTCTATGACCTCGTTAGTCATCAGTTTTCCATTCAAATATCATTTTCTGAAGCGATGCATCCCGGTGGTGCTTGGCGCGGGAGCGATGGTCTCTGCATTTCAGGAAATGACTAATCTTTGTCCCAGTCGAAGAGGTTAGGTCGGTGTTTCTGCCTCTTGCCTGTGCAATTTGATGGACAAATTGGCAAATGATAGACTAGCGTTTTACCTGGACAGCGGAGGCCACTTGCCTTCCGCAAATTCCACTCCATTCGGATGCTTTGTTCCGACTGAAAAATGCCGTTTGCGAGCCATCCTTGTACGCCCGGGCGTGGCGTCTCCTTCAGTCACCACCGTCTCTCACTGCTACCATGACCGATCTTGCCTGTGCCTATGCCACCAAAACACGCCAGTCACACCCTAAGCTTTTTGGGTTTAAGTCTAGGAAACTTTTTCGAGAGCTCGGTATACCTCCCAGGCCGGTGGCTCCTATGGTTCTGTTCCGGACGCTACGTCTTTTATCCCAAAGCTTCTCCGTCCGGCCCCAGCTTAGCCTCTCTTCCTTCCTTCAGATAGCCCGATTTCTCCCCTACCTCGTCGCTTTTCATACAACCTCTCCCACAACTTTCTCTGGTCAGCCTCTAATTTCACAGGGTAGAATGCTGACCTTCTTCTCAAGCCAACCACCCCGGATCGGGGCTGAGGGGGGGAGGGGACATTGTTCCCTAACCCCTCAGCTCCGATTCGGGATGGGGTTTTTTTAACAACCTGCTTCATCCCCACCCACATCTTCCTCACATCCCTTTTCCTCTCCTCTTCACAACCTATATTTTTTACGCCGTGTCCAAGGTGGAGCCGCCATGCCGAAGGACTGCCAGGCCACCAGGCGGGAGGGGTGGTCCCGAATGGCGGCGCCTGGCTCTGCCGGGCTTGTAAGCACCTCTCGCAGTGCGGGCAACTGCGAGAGGTGATGAGCTATTGCGTCCCGTAATCAAAAGAGGGTCACCATGCCCATGTATGAAAAAAAACAAAAACCCCAACCCCCAACTTCCCCAAAAACATCTACGGAGCCGCCCTCGGGCAGCTCCACCGAGAAAATGGAGGTCCCCCCCTTGTGCTTGCGCAAGGGACCCTCCATAATTCTTTAACCGGAGAGGAGGCTTACTCCTCTCCTACGCCTACGGGTGTAGGGGACTCCCCCTCACCCCCTTCTCTGGAGGTGCTTTCGGGCACCTCCCTATCTCCAGCGGCAGTCCCTCCTTTGCTTTCTAAGGGGACTGCCAAGAAAGCCAGCAGGCAGCCCATTGCCGACCGCCCCTCGTGCAAGCGGCTCGGTAGGGCAAACCCCCTTAGGGAGGAGAGGGAAGCCAGGCCCCTTCGGTCGCTTCCCTCAAAAGACCTGCTGGCAAGAATTTTGAACCTTGCTGGGGTCAAGGCCTGTGCCTCCCCACACCACCTGACTAGTGACAATACTGCCAAGGGGACCTGCGATGTCCTGGGAGGGGATGGCCAACTGGAGGCCCCTCCTGTGATAGACATGGTCCTTGAGGAGACCCAGCCCCAGACGGTAGGGCCTTCCATGGGGGGGAATTCGGGCTCGGCGCCAAGCACCGAACCCGAATCCGCCCCTATGCAAGGTCCTCCTCAAATGGCTGAGGGCTCCGAGGCAGTAGAAGGAGGGGAGGGATCTCCTCCGACAGGTGCCCCTACGACAACCAGGACCTTCTCCATTTCGGAGAGGGACCTGGCTGAGGCTGGTCCATCTGGCCTGGGGACTTCTGCCGGCGGAGGTGAAAAGCGGGTTCATTCCCCGCCCTCCTCTCCTAAAAAGAAAAAGACTCAAAAGACGAAGAAGACTCGGGGCTCCTCTCCATCCGCGGGGGCTGCGGGGACGGATGGGTCTGCTGCCACTTTGGTAGGCGACCAAGCCAAGATCGGCACATCCGGCCCCTCTACCCCCTCGTGTGCGGAGCCCATGACTACGACTAAGACCAAGAATGCACAGGGCGGAGCCTCGATGACATCGGGGCCCCTGATTCAGAGGTTACCTGGCGTTTTCGAGCCCGCTGGCTTCAAACGCTTCCTCGTTATTCGCTCCACTGATGGCACCATGTTGTCCAAGGGCAACATGATCCATCAGAGGAGAGGATTAGCTAGTGCAATTGGTAGAGAGCCGAAGGTAACCCGTTTCTCGGACGGGAGCCTTCTGGCGAATGCGGCGAATCCCGCCGAGGCGGCCAAGATAAGTGCTCTTCGGACACTTCATGGCACCCCGGTGAGTGTGACGCCGCACTCTACCATGAACTTTGTGAAAGGAGTAGTTTATGCGAGGGAACTCGTTGACTACTCCATTGAGGACATCACCCTAGAGCTGGCCGACCATGGGGCGGTCAAGGTCGAACGTGTGATGAGAAAACAGGGAGGGGCCTCGAGACCCACCCCTACACTCTTCGTCACGTTCGACTGTGACAAGCTCCCTGAGTCGGTGCGTGCCGGTTGGTACCGCTACCGCGTGAAGGCATTCGTGCCACTGCCGCGGCGGTGCTATTACTGCCACCGCTTCGGCCATACGAATCGATCATGTAGACGTGCAAAATCGGGGTCACCCGAAGTCTGTGTAAATTGCTCCAAGGTCGCACACGATAAGTCCAAATCGTGTGTGGCCAAGTGTGTCAATTGCGGAGAGCCGCACCCTGCTTCTTCGAAGCAATGTGGTGCATATCTCCTTGAGAAAGAAATCCTGGCCGTTCAGGCCCAGGATCGACTCTCATTCCGCGAGGCAAAGGACTTGGTCCTGGCGCGCCCGGCTCTGCCTGGGACGTCATATGCCTCAATAGTTAGAAAGGCACCCTCTGCTCCTGGCCCATCCAGGCCAACGAGCACGGTTGTTTCCGCGCCCATTCGGAGCCCTTCTGTGGGCTCTACCCAACCTGGGCGCTCCCCTGGTAAAGCTGGCGGCAAAAAGGGTTCATACCCTGCCCCGGCTAAAACCAGGGCTCCCCCCTCTTCCCCCAGCGTGACCGTTTCGCGTAAAGCGAAACGGCCACGCGCCTCCACCGAGTCGTTAGACTCACAGGAGGCAACACCCCTGAAGATGGTCGCTAGGCCATCTTCCGGGGTTCCTAAAGCTGTTCCCCGAAAGGAGGACAGCAACAAAGGAGCTTCGGCCCCTTTGCCCACGCCCCGAGGTGGAGCGAGTGGCTCGGAGACGGTGGTTCCTCGAAAAGAGGGCCCCCCGCCTCCGAAGCCGCAACGCCCGCCTAAAGTTTCGAGGCGGAGGGAGGAAAAGACTCGCATGGCGAGCCCAACCTCCCCCAATAAGTCCTCGAAGGCGACAGCGCCTTCAGCGCTTTGTCCGGCCAACAGCGCCCGGGGTTCTGCCCCCGGGAAGCGTACGGCCATTCCCGTGAGGGTCTTCAATTCGAGGAGGGCCCCCGCGTCTCCTCCGAGCTAGGCCTGGAGGGCATATTCCTTCAATGGAATTGCCGTGGACTCCGGGCCAACTGGGAGGAGCTGCGGAGGCTCGCCTCATCCCGTTCCCCGTTAGCTATTTTTTTGCAGGAGACCATGCTAGGCGCGTGCCCCCTGCCTGCCCTCCCGGGGTATAAGGGTCTTGCGACCCAACCACCGCGGGACGGCCGGGCTGGGGGATGCGCGGTTTACACCCGGCATGATGTCTCCGTTCTTCCTTTCTCTTTAGATACCTCCTTTCAGGCAGTGGCTGTGCAGCTGCACCTGGATAGGAGGTATACTATCATTTCTGCGTACATTCCACCGTCAGCTGACTTCGACGCGGGGGACTTTCGCCGCGTCGTGGCACGGTTGCCGAGGCCCTATCTCTTGCTTGGAGATCTGAACGGCAGGCATCCTCTCTGGGGAGATTACACCATAAATCCCAGGGGACAAGTCCTTGCCGATCTGATCGAAGAGCTTGAGATGGGTGTCCTAAACGTGGATGAGTTTACGCATCACTGTCCGAGAACCGCTTCATTTTCTTGCCTTGACCTATCTTTGTGCTCTTCGGATGCACAGCCTGATTTTGATTGGGGGGTGGTCGATGACCTCCATGGTAGTGATCACTTTCCCATTCAAATATCATTTTCAGGGCAACTGCCGCCTGAGAGACCACCTCGGTGGTGCTTGGCGCGGGCGCGGTGGCCTGCATTTCAGGAAATGACTGAATTCTCTATCTCAGTCAAGGAGTTTAGGTCGGTAGATGAGGCCGTCGAGTTCTTCTCCGGCAACCTCATCGCCGTGGGCCTGACTACTATTCCTAGGACGTCTGGCCGTTTTGCACGCCGACCACTCCCATGGTGGTCGGCCGAGTGTGAGACGGCCCTCAAACAGAAGCGTTATGCCTACATGCGCTATAAGCGCCGCCCGAACGATTTCACCGTCGCTGAATTTCGTCGGGCTAGGGCTAGGTTCCGGTATATTTCGAAGCACGCCCGCCGCTCTTCTTGGCGGGCATACGTGTCTTCACTTAACGGGAAGACCCCTTTAGCTGAGGTGTGGAAGCGAGTCAAAAGGATTCGGGGCAAGTTCTCGCAGGACCCCCCTCCCGTTCTCCAGGAGAATGGGACCGCAATCTCGGACCCCGCGTCCGTGGCGGAATCCTTAGCGACCGCTTTTTCCGCATTCTCTAGCCGTGATGCTGCTCCGCCAGCATTCAATGCACGTCGTGATGTCGCGGAAGGCCGCCGGCTGGATTTTACCTCCAGAGGCGGAGAACCCTTCAACGACAAGTTTACTGTGAGTGAGTTGCGTTCCGCTCTCGCTTCGTGCGCGGACACCGCCCATGGTCCGGACGATGTCCCGTACGCCATGCTTCGACACCTGGGTGAGCGAGGCATGGCCTTTCTCTTAGATTTGTTCAACAGGATCTGGGTGGAAGGTCTCCTCCCAGACTCCTGGCGAATCGCTACTGTGCTCGCCTTTCGCAAGCCGGGGAGAGATCACTCTACTCCGACCGGTTTCCGCCCAATCTCTCTAACCTCTTGCGTGTGCAAGTTGATGGAGAAATTGGTAAATGTTAGATTAGCCTATTTCCTGGACAGCGGAGGCCATCTGTCTTCTGCACAGTGCGGCTTCCGTAAGTTCCACTCCACGTCGGATGCTCTGCTCCGACTGGAAAATGCCGTCTGCGACGCTTTCCTTCGTAGACAGCACTACGCCACGGTGTTTTTTGATCTGGAGAAAGCCTATGATACCGCATGGCGATACGGTATCATGGAGACTCTCCACACGATGGGGGCGAGGGGACGCCTCCCAATGTTTATATCTGAATTTTTGCGAGATCGTCGATTCCGCGTACGGGTGGGGGGAGCCCTCTCCGGCCCAAAGGAGCAGGAAGAGGGTGTCCCGCAGGGAAGTGTCCTCAGTGTCACACTCTTTGCCCTGAGCATCAACGGCATCACCTCGGTGCTGCCGGAAGATGTTCTCGCTACGCTCTACGTGGACGACCTTTCGATCTCTTTTGGCGCGGCCCAGATGCCAACTCTGGAGCGCCGACTCCAACAGGCATTGAACCGCGTCTCTCGCTATGCCGAAGCGCACAGGTTTCGGTTTTCTTTGGCCAAGACTAAGGTGGTGCACTTCTGCCGCCATCCACGGCTTCACCCCGACCCAGATTTGTTTCTTAATGGGGTGCGCCTGGATGTGGTTGAGTCGCACCGTTTCCTTGGTCTTGTATTCGACCGACGCCTCACCTGGGAGGCTCACATTCGCAGCCTTAGGGTCTCTTGTACCCGCGCCATGGACATTCTCCGTTCCGTGACGTTCAGCGCTTGGGGCGCTGATAGGGCTACCGCCTTACTTTTTTATCGATCCTTTGTTCGCTCGAAGCTCGACTACGGATGCGAGTTTTATGCATCCGCAGCCGAGCGTTTATTGCGGAAGGTGGATTCGATCCACCACACCGGCCTTCGCCTTGCGACCGGTGCCTTCCGCACTTCCCCCATTGAGAGCCTGTTGGTCGATGCTGGGGAGATGCCACTCGCTCTGCGCCGCGTGCAGTGCATCACTCGCCTGTACGCGCGAGCCCGGCGCCTCCCCCAGTCGCCAACAGCTCTCACTGCATCCGCAGCTGATCTCGGTGCCTATGCCGCCGAGAGACGCCAGTCATACCCTAAGCCCTTTGGGTTTAGGGCCAGGAAACTCCTTCGAGAGGTAGATATAGCTCTCGGGCCGGTGGCGCCCCTGGTTCTGCCCAGGACGCCACCCTGGAGGGTACCACATTTGGCTATTTGTCGCCACGCCTCTGCTCCCAAAGCTTGTACTGCGCCGGGAGTATTGCGTTCGATCTTTTTGGAGCACACATCGTGTCACGCTGGTACCGTGCCAGTGTATACGGATGGCTCCAAGTCCCAAGAGGGGGTCGGCTTCCACGCCGTATCCCCTCTGTTTGAAGTCAGCGGGGCTCTACCAGGCGCTGCGTCTGTCTTCACGGCCGAGCTGGTGGCAATACACCACTCGGTACGGGAGATTACGCGACGTGCCCGGTTCGGAGACCGGATTGTGATTTATAGCGACTCACAAAGCGCCCTGAGTGCTCTCGGGGCATTGGAATCTCCGCATCCCCTGGTTCGCGAAATCCGTGACGCCACGGTTTTGGCGAGCCGGGCAGATGTCGAGATTATCTTCTGCTGGGTTCCTGGACATGTAGGAATTGCGGGGAATGAGCGCGCCGATGAGGGCGCCAAAGAGTCCGCGAGGACTCTGCGACCGGACCAGCGTTTCGCTCTTCCTCACACCGACTACATGGCAGGAATACGGGCAGCTCTTCGGACTGCTTGGCAAAGAAGATGGGAGACGGTCGAGGGGAACTTAAAGTTGCGTGCCATTGCGCCGCGACTGTTCCCATGGACCTATCCCCCAATGCCGCGGCGGCTTCAGGTTGCTTTCTGTCGTCTTCGAATCGGACACACTCGTGTGACGCATCGTTACTTGGTGGAGCGCTCGCATGTGCCCTATTGCAACGACTGCGTCGTCCCCCAGACTGTTCGGCATATTCTTGTCGAATGTCCCAGTCTGGGTGATCTTCGCGCACGATACCTGTCTCGGTACCGGGATGGGCGGGGTCGCTACCGCCTGTCCCTTGTACTCGGGACGAGTGCGTGCACCATGACTGGTGGACTTATTGACTTTTTGGGGGAGGCCGGCCTTCTCCCCTTTATTTAAGGTTCCTTTTTTTGTTATTGTTTTGTTTTAGATTGCACTCTCCTGCACCGGGGTGAGGGGGACCTCCCCCCGCTGCCGGAGATTGCTTCGATTGTTAAGTTTTTCAAATTTATATTGATTGTTAAGTTTTCATATTTTAACTTTAAAGTAGCCTAATTCTAGGCTGTCGTGTTTTTCGGCGACTTATGCCCAAGTGGGTAGTTGCCAGATGGGCTCTATAAAAAAAAAAAAAAAAAAATATCCCAAAGCTTCCACAGCGCCGGGAGTATTGCGTTCGACCTGTCGCGCTAGATCCGTGCCAGAGTATCCGAATGGCTCCAATTACGAAGAAAGGATGGGCTTCACGCTTTATCCCCTCAATTTGAAGTTATCGAGGCTCTACCAGGCGCTAGGTAATGAGACAACGCGTTGTGTCCGGTTAGGAGGCCGTATTATGATCCTTAGTCACTCACAAAGCGCTTTGAGTTCTCATGGGGCACTGGAATATCCGTAACATCTGATTCCTGTTATCTGTGACGCCACGGTTGTCCCGAGCCAGGCGAGGGTCGAGATTGTCTTATGCCCAGTTCTTAGACATGTAAGAATTGCGGGGAATGAGCGCGCCGAGGAGGTTGCCAAAGAGTCCGTATGACTGAGCAACCAGACCAGTGTTTCACTTTTCCTCAAACTGACTGCTTGGCAGGAATCTGGTCAGCCCTCCTTGCTGCCTGGCAAAGAAAATGAGAGACGGTCATCTTGCGGAGGCTGTTCCCCTTGATCTACCCCAACGCCTCGTCGGTTTCAGGTTACTTTATGTAGTCTTCGAATTGTACACACTCTCAATCTGGGGTATCTTAGCACACGATACCTGACCCAGTACCTGGACGAGCGGGATCGCTACTGCTTGCCCGTTGTGCTCGAGACGAGTTCGTGCACACATACTTCTTGGAGGAGACTGGCCTCCTCCATTTTATTTCACTGTGGTGTTGCTCGCAATCTTCTGCGCCGGAACAGGCGGGCCTCGCCCCGACGCTGGAGAGTGCTTATTTTTTCTTGTTGTTTCGTTTTTTTCTTGTTAGCTTTGTGTGTAATTCGTGTTACGGGTACTCCCATAGCCAAAGACAAGGAACACTTAACAAAAGACATATCAGAGCTACCTTATCCAGGCTTCTGAGTGGATACCACCCATCCCAAAAGTACCACAAACACCTACCAGTCGAAAATCAACATCCACCCCACCCACCCCCAAGAGCGGTCAATAATGGGCCGCCTTCGGCTCGATAGGGCCAACCCTCTTAGGGGGACAAGGGATGGCAGGGCCCATCGGTCCGTGCCCCTTAACGTCCTGCAGTTGTGTATTATGAGTTTACAGGGGGCCTGCGTACCTGCCCCCCTCTTTTTTCCAACGGATGCCAGTTCGCCGGCATTAGACGATAAAAAATGGAACCTCGAATGGGATCCATGATGTCTTGTGGGGAGGGAAACATGGAGGTCCCCCCCTCTTGAGATGGACATGGTCCCTGAGGTGACCCATCCCCAAAAGGTAGCATCTTCCTTGAGGTCGAACCCGAACTCGGTAGCAAGCACAGAACCCGAGTCCACCCCCGCAGCTTCTCCTAAGATGGCTCGGGTCCCAGAGTCCTCACAAGGAATGGAAGGATCTCCTCGCCCGGCTGGTGCCCCTGTGACAGCCAAGACCTTCTCCATTTCAGAGAAGGCTTATACTGATGCCGGTCCACCTAGGAGCTCCTTCCGGCGGAGGAGAGAACAGGTTCATTCCCCACCCTACTCTCCTAAAAAGAAAAGAAACAGGAAGAATACGAAAAAGACCCAGGGCTCCTCTCCTGCCGCGGAAGCAACGGGGACGGACGGGTCGGCTGCTGTTTCGGTAAGCGACCAAGCCAAGATCGGCACTTCTTTCCCCGGTGCTCCCCCGGGTAGGGAGTCACTGACCAAGACCAAAATTGCAAGTGTGCTGAGCGGAGCCACGACTATGTCGGGGCCCTTCATTCAGAGATTACCTGGCGTTTTCGAGCACGCTGGCTTCAAACGCTTTCTCTTTCTTCACTCCCTGATGGTTCTATGTTGGCCAAGGGCAACATGATCCATCAAAGGAGAGCACTATCTAGTGTGATTGGTAGAGAGCTGAATCCCTCCCAGCCGTCCATTAGTGCCCTTCGGACACTTAATGGCACACCGGTGAGTGTTATGCCGCAAGCTACCATGAACTTCGTTAACGGTTGTTTATGCGAGGGAACTCGTGGACTACTCCATAAATGACATCACCTAAGAGCTGGCCGATCATGAAGCGGTCATGGTCGAGCGTGTGATGAGAAAACAGGGAGGGGCCTCGAGACCCACCCCTACAATCTTCGTCACTTTCGACTGTGACAAGCTCCCTGAGTCGGTGTGTGTCGGTTGGTATTGCTACGGCGTTAAGTCTTTTGTGCCACTGCCGCGCAGGTGCTACTACATCCACCCCAAGCTACACGAATCGCTCTCTAGACGTGCGAATTCGGGGATACCCGAAGTCGCTCCAAGGCTGCACACGATAAGTCTAAATCGTGTGTGGCCAAATGTGTCTATTGAGGAGAGCTGCACCCAACCTCATCGAAGTAATGTAGTGGGTATCTCGTTGAGAAGGAAAGCCCATGATCGTGTCTTCTTTCGCGAGGCTAAAGATTTGGTTCTGGCGTGCCCGGCGCTGCCTAGGACGTCTTATGCTTCAATATTAAAAAATACGCCCTTTGTTCCTGGCCCCTCCAGGCCTACGAGCACGGTCATTTCCGCGTCCATTTGGAACCCTTTTGTTGGTTCTACCCACCCCGGATCCTTCCTGGTACAGCTAGTAGCACAAAGGGTTCACACCCAGCCCCGGCTAAAAACATGCCCCCCTCCCTTCCCCCAGCGTGACCGTTTCCCGTAAGGCAAAACGGCCGCGCGCCTCCACCGAGTAGTTAGATTCAAGGTGGCAACACCCCTGAAGTTGGTCGTGAGGCCATTTTCCGCTGTTCTTAACGCTGCCAGCCGGAAGGACAGCACTAAAGGAGCTTCGCCTCCTACGCCTACACCGAGTCCTAGGCTGGGAGACTCGAAGGCGGTGGATCCTTTTAAAGGAAGGACAGAAGCCCCCCCGTTTTTTAAAGTTTCGAGGAGTGGGTAAAAGACTCGCATGGCGAGACAGCACATTGAGCGCATTGTCCGGCCAACAGCGCCCGAAGTTCTGCCTACGGAAAGCGTATGGCCATTTCCGTTAGTGTCTTCTCTTCGAAGATGACCCCGCATCTCTTCCGAGCTAGGCTTGGATGGCATATTCCTTCAATGGGATTGCTTGGCAAAGAAGATGGGAGACGGTCCAGGGGAACTTAAAGTTGCCTGCCATTGCGCCGCGACTGTTCCCATGGACCTATCCCCCAATGCCGCGACGGCTTCAGGTCGCTTTCTGTCGTCTCCGAATCGGGCACACTCGTGTGACGCATCGCTATTTAATAGAACGCTCGCCTGCGCCTTATTGTGACGACTAAAACTCAGAATAAAACCCCGGTTAAAAAAAAAACGGGGGTTTGGGGGCTTTTCATAATTTTATGTTTTTTGCCAACCCTGGGAAGTGAGGAACTTTAGCCAGGAACGGTATCAGTAGGTTGACGATGTCTTTTTGGTGGCCATGATCCTCTGGTGGGTTCCAATTAAAAAAAAAAAACCGTAAGGGGCGCGGCGATTTGCCATCCTGGCCGCCGTGCTGACGGGATCCAGCGCTCCGTCCGGCCCCAGCTTAGCCTCTCTTCCTTCCTTCAGATAGCCCGATTTCTCCCCTACCTCGTCACTTTTCATACAACCTCTCCCACAACTTTCTCTGGTCAGCCTCTAATTTCACAGGGTAGATGCTGACCTTCTTCTCAGCCAACCGTCCCGGATCGGGGCTGAGGGGGGAGGGGACAATATTCCCTAACCCCTGAGCTCCGGTCTCTGGTGGCTGACTTTTAACAACCTGCTTCATCCCCACCCATACCTTCCTCACATCCCTTTTCCTATCCTCTTCAAAATCTATTAATTTTTACGCCGTGTTCAAGGTTGAGCCGCCATGCCGATGGACTGCCAGGCCACCAGGCGGGAGGGGTGGTCCCAAATGGCGGCGCCTGGCTCTGCCAGGCCTGTAAGCACCTCTTGCAGTGCGGGCAACTGCAAGAGGTGATGAGCTATTGCGTCCCGTATTAAAAAGAGGGTCACCATGCCCATGTATGAAAAAAAACAAAAACCCCAACCCCCAAAAACATCTACGGAGCCGCCCTCGGGCAGCTCCACCGAGAAAATGGAGGTCCCCCCCCTTGTGCTTGCGCAGGGGCCCCTCCATACTTCTTTAACCGGAGAGGAGGCTTACTCCTCTCCTACGCCTACGGGTGTAGGGGACTCCCCCTCACCCCCTTCTCTGGACGTGCTTTCGGGCACCTCCCTATCTCCAGCGGCAGTCCCTCCTTTGCTTTCTAAGGGGACTGCCAAGAAAGCCAGCAGGCAGCCCATTGCCGACCGCCCCTCGTGCAAGCGGCTCGGTAGGGCAAACCCCCTTCGGGGGGAGAGGGAAGCCAGGCCCCTTCGGTCGCTTCCTTCAAAAGACCTGCTGGCAAGAATTTTAAACTTTGCCGGGGTCAAGGCCTGTGCCTCCCCACACAAGACTGGCGACACTGCCAAGGGGACCTGCGATGTCCTGGGAGGGGATGGCCAACTGGAGGCCCCTCCTGTGATAGACATGGTCCTTGAGGAGACCCAGCCTCAGACGGTAGGGCCTTCCATGGGGGGGAATCCGGGCTCGGCGCCAAGCACCGAACCCGAATCCGCCCCTATGCAAGGTCCCCCTCAAATGGCCGAGGGCTCCGAGGCAGTAAAAGGAGGGGAGGGATCTCCTCCGACAGGTGCCCCTACGACTACCAGGACCTTCTCCATCTCGGAGAGGGACCTGGCTGAGGCCGGCCCATCTGGCATGGGGGCTTCTGCCGGCGGAGGTGAGAAGCGGGTTCATTCCACGCCCTCCTCTCCTAAAAAGAAAAAGACTAAAAAGACGAAGAAGACTCGGGGCTCCTCTCTATCCGCGGGGGCTGCGGGGACGGATGGGTCTGCTACCACTTTGGTAGGCGACCAAGCCAAGATCGGCACATCCGGCCCCTCTACCCCCTCGTGTGCGGAGCCCCTGACTAAGACTAACACCAAGAATGCATAGGGCGGAGCCTCGATGACATCGGGGCCCCTGATTCAGAGGTTACCTGGCGTTTTCGAGCCCGCTGGCTTCAAACGCTTCCTCGTTATTCGCTCCACTGATGGCACCATGTTGTCCAAGGGCAACATTATCCATCAGAGGAGAGGATTAGCTAGTGCAATTGGTAGAGAGCCGAAGGTAACCCGTTTCTCGGACGGGAGCCTTCTGGCGAATGCGGCGAATCCCGCCGAGGCGGCCAAGATAAGTGCTCTTCGGACACTTCATGGCACCCCGGTGAGTGTGACGCCGCACTCTACCATGAACTTTGTGAAAGGAGTAGTTTATGCGAGGGAACTTGTTGACTACTCCATTGAGGACATCACCCTAGAGCTGGCCGACCATGGGCGGTCAAGGTCGAACGTGTGATGAGAAAACAGGGAGGGGCCTCGAGACCCACCCCTACACTCTTCATCACGTTCGACTGTGACAAGCTCCCTGAGTCGGTGCGTGCCGGTTGGTACCGCTACCGCGTGAAGGCATTCGTGCTACTGCCGCGGTGGTGCTATTACTGTCACCGCTTCGGCCATACGAATCGATCATGTAGACGTGCAAAATAGGGGTCACCCGAAGTCTGTGTAAATTGCTCCAAGGTCGCACACGATAAGTCTAAATCGTGTGTGGCCAAGTGTGTCAATTGCGGAGAGCCGCACCATGCCTCTTCGAAGCAATGTGGTGCATATCACCTTGAGAAAGAAATCCTGGCCGTTCAGGCCCAGGATCGACTCTCATTCCGCGAGGCTAAGGACTTGGTCCTGGGGCGCCCGGCTCTGCCTGGGACGTCATATGCATCAATAGTTAGGAAAGCACCCTCTGCTCCTAGCCCATCCAGGCCAACGAGCACGGTTGTTTCCGCGCCCATTCGGAGCCCTTCTGCGGGCTCTACCCAACCCGGGCGCTCCCCCGGTAAAGCTGGCGGCAAAAAGGGTTCACACCAAGCCCCGGCTAAAACCAGGGCTTCCCCCTCTTTCCCCAGCGTGACCGTTTCCCGTAAGGCGAAACGGCCACGCGCCTCCACAGAGTCGTTAGACTCACAGGAGGCAACAGCCCTGAAGATGGTCGCTAGGCCATCTTCCGGGGTTCCTAAAGCTGTTCCCCGAAAGGAGGACAGCAACAAAGGAGCTTCGGCCCCTTCGCCCACGCCCCGAGGTGGAGCGAGTGGCTCGGAGACGGTGGTTCCTCGAAAAGAGGGCCCCCCGCCTCCCAAGCCGCAACGCCCGCCTAACGTTTCGAGGCGGAGGGAGGAAAAGACTCGCATGGCGAGCCCAACCTCCCCCAATAAGTCCTCGAAGGCGACAGCGCCTTGTCCGGCCAACAGCGCCCGGGGTTCTGCCCCCGGGAAGCGTACGGCTATTCCCGTGAGGGTCTTCAATTCGAGGAGGGCCCCCGCGTCTCCTACGAGCTAGGCCTGGAGGGCATATTCCTTCAATGGAATTGCCGTGGACTCCGGGCCAACTGGGAGGAGCTGCGGAAGCTCGTCTCGTCCCGTTCCTCGTTAGCTATTTTTTTGCAGGAGACCATGCTAGGCGCGTGCCCGCTGCCTGCCCTCCCGGGGTATAAGGGTCTTGCGACCCCACCACTGCGCGATGGCCGGGCTGGGGGATGCGCGGTTTACACCCGGCATGATGTCTCCGTTCTTCCTTTCTCTTTAGATACCTCCTTTCAGGCAGTGGCTGTGCAGCTGCACCTGGATAGGAGGTATACTATCATTTCTGCGTACATTCCACCGTCAGCTGACTTCGACGCGGGGGACTTCCGCCGCGTCGTGGCACGGTTGCCGAGGCCCTATCTCTTGCTTGGAGATCTGAACGGCAGGCATCCTCTCTGGGGAGATTACTCCATAAATCCCAGGGGACAAGTCCTTGCCGATCTGATCGAAGAGCTTGAGATGGGTGTCCTAAACGTGGATGAGTTTACGCATCACTGTCCGAGAACCGCTTCATTTTCTTGCCTTGACCTATTTTTGTGCTCTTCGGATGCACAGCCTGATTTTGATTGGGGGGTGGTTGATGACCTCCATGGTAGTGATCACTTTCCCATTCAAATATCATTTTCAGGGCAACTGCCGCCTGAGAGACCACCTCGGTGGTGCTTGGCGCGGGCGCGGTGGCCTGCATTTCAGGAAATGACTGAATTCTCTATCTCAGTCGAGGAGTTTAGGTCGGTAGATGAGGCCGTTGAGTTCTTCTCCGGCAACCTCATCGCCGTGGGCCTGACTACTATTCCTAGGACGTCTGGTCGTTTTGCACGCCGACCACTCCCATGGTGGTCGGCCGAGTGTGAGACGGCCCTCAAACAGAAGCGTTATGCCTACATGCGTTATAAGCGCCGCCCGAACGATTTCACTGTCGCTGAATTTCGTCGGGCTAGGGATAGGTTCCGGTATATTTCGAAGCACGCCCGCCGCTCTTCTTGGCGGGCATACGTGTCTTCACTTAACGGGAAGACCCCTTTTAGCTGAGGTGTGGAAGCGAGTCAAAAGGATTCGGGGCAAGTTCTCGCAGGACCCCCCTCCCGTTCTCCAGGAGAATGGGACCGCAATCTCGGACCCCGCGTCCGTGGCGGAATCCTTAGCGACCGCTTTTACCGCATTCTCTAGCCGTGATGCTGCTCTGCCAGCATTCAATGCACGTCGTAATGTCGCGGAAGGCCGCCGGCTGGACTTTACCTCCAGAGGCGGAGAACCCTTCAACGACAAGTTTACTGTGAGTGAGTTGCGTTCCGCTCTCGCTTCGTGCGCGGACACCGCCCATGGTCCGGACGATATCCCGTACGCCATGCTCCGACACCTGGGTGAGCGAGGCATGGCCTTTCTGTTAGATTTGTTCAACAGGATCTGTGTGGAAGGTCTTCTCCCAGACTCCTGGCGAATCGCTACTGTGCTCGCCTTTCGGAAGCCGGGAAGAGATCACTCTACTCCGACCGGTTTCCGCCCAATCTCTCTAACCTCTTGCGTGTTCAAGTTGATGGAGAAATTGGTAAATGTTAGATTAGCCTATTTCCTGGACAGCGGAGGCCATCTGTCTTCTGCACAGTGCGGCTTCCGTAAGTTCCACTCCACGTCGGATGCTCTGCTTCGACTGGAAAATGCCGTTTGCGAGGCTTTCCTTCGTAGACAGCACTACGCCACGGTGTTTTTTGATCTGGAGAAGGCCTATGATACCGCATGGCGATACGGTATCATGGAGACTCTCCACACGATGGGGGCGAGGGGACGCCTCCCAATGTTTATATCTGAATTTTTGCGAGATCGTCGATTCCGCGTACGGGTGGGGGGAGCCCTCTCCGGCCCAAAGGAGCAGGAAGAGGGTGTCCCGCAGGGAAGTGTCCTCAGTGTCACACTCTTTGCCCTGAGCATCAACGGCATCACCTCGGTGCTGCCGGAAGATGTTCTCGCTACGCTCTACGTGGACCTTTCGATCTCTTTTGGCGCGGCCCAGATGCCAACTCTGGAGCGTCGACTCCAACATGCATTGAACCGCGTCTCTCGCTATGCCGAAGCGCACAGGTTTCGGTTTTCTTTGGCCAAGACTAAGGTGGTGCACTTCTGCCGCCATCCACGGCTTCACCCCGACCCAGATTTGTTTCTTAATGGGGTGCGCCTGGATGTGGTTGAGTCGCACCGTTTCCTTGGTCTTGTATTCGACCGACGCCTCACCTGGGAGGCTCATATTCGCAGCCTTAGGGTCTCTTGTGCCCGCGCCATGGACATTTTCCGTTCTGTGACGTTCAGCGCTTGGGGCGCTGATAGGGCTACTGCCTTACTTTTTTATCGATCCTTTGTTCGCTCGAAGCTCGACTACGGATGCGAGTTTTATGCATCCGCAGCCGAGCGTTTATTGCAGAAGGTGGATTCAATCCACCACACCGGCCTTCGCCTTGCGACCGGTGCCTCCCGCACTTCCCCCATTGAGAGCCTGTTGGTCGATGCTGGGGAGATGCCACTCGCTCTGCGCCCCGTGCAGTGCATCACTCGCCTGTACGCGCGAGCCCGGCGCCTCCCTCAGTCGCCAACAGCTCTCACTGCATCCGCAGCTGATCTCGATGGTGCCTATGCCGCCGAGAGACGCCAGTCATACCCTAAGCCCTTTGGGTTTAGGGCCAGGAAACTCCTTCGAGAGGTAGATATAGCTCTCGGGCCGGTGGCGCCCCTGGTTCTGCCCAGGACGCCACCCTCGAGGGTACCACATTTGTATATTTGTCGCCACGCCTCTGCTCCCAAAGCTTGTACTGCGCCGGGAGTATTGCGTTCGACCTTTTTGGAGCACACATCGTGTCGCGCTGGTACCGTGCCAGTGTATACGGATGGCTCCAAGTCCCAAGAGGGGGTCGGCTTCCACGCCGTATCCCCTCTGTTTGAAGTCAGCGGGGCTCTACCAGGCGCTGCGTCTGTCTTCACGGCCGAGCTGGTGGCAATACACCACTCGGTGCGGGAGATTACGCGACGTGCCCGGTTCGGAGACCGGATCGTGATCTATAGCGACTCACAAAGCGCCCTGAGTGCTCTCGGGGCATTGGAATCTCCGCATCCCCTGGTTCGCGAAATCCGTGACGCCACGGTTTTGGCGAGCCGGGCAGATGTCGAGATTATCTTCTGCTGGGTTCCTGGACATGTAGGAATTGCGGGGAATGAGCGCGCCAAAGAGTCCGCGAGGACTCTGCCACCGGACCAGCGTTTCGCTCTTCCTCACACTGACTACATGGCAGGAATACGGGCAGCTCTTCGGACTGCTTGGCAAAGAAGATGGGAGACGGTCGAAGGGAACTTAAAGTTGCGTGCCATTGCGCCGCGACTGTTCCCATGGACCTATCCTCCAATGCCGCGGCGGCTTCAGGTTGCTTTCTGTCGTTTCCGAATCGGCCACACTCGTGTGACGCATCGCTATTTGATGGAGCGCTCGCCTGCGTCATCCCCCAGACTGTTCGGCACATTCTTGTCGAATGTCCCAGTCTGGGTGATCTTCGCGCACGATACCTGTCCCAGTACCGGGATGAGCGGGGTCGCTACCGCCTGTTCCATGTGCTCGGTTCAGATTCGTGCACATTGACTTGTGGACTTGTTGACTTCTTGGGGGAGGCCGGCCTTCTCCCTATTATTTAAGCAAGGTTTGTTTTGTTGTTTGTTTGTTTTTTGCATGTTTTTTTTTTGGTTTGTTTTTTTCCTTTAGCTGCACGCTCCTGCGCCGGGGGGACCTCTTCCCGACGCACCAGCTTGCTTCCTTTCCCCCTTTTGGGGTGTTTTTTTTTTCTCTTTAATTTTATTTTAAAGTAGCCTAGAACTAGGCCAGTTTTAATACGGCGACTAATGCCCAAGTAGGCAGTCGCCAGATGAGCTCTTAAAAAAAACAAAAAAACAATCCAATTAAAAAATTGTTGCGTGATGTGGTATTCAACTAAAATTCTCGGTCAATGCTCCCTCAAATATGGGCATTTTCTTTCTAATCCACAGGGGCATCCCCGCAGGAGATTTTAAAGGCAGCCCAGGAGCAGCAATTAAATCCAAGGGACTACGCTTTCAAGCCACAACTTATGACCTTTGATCCTCATTGCTACGAGTGCAAGGTCAAATATCGGGATCCGAAACCCAAAGATTTGGTCATGTTTCTTCACGCCCTCAAATACAGCGTAAGAGATTTGAATTTTATTCTTGTAACAGTCTCTTTTCTTTCTCTGTACAGACGCACCTAACACTAGGGTAGAATTATTCTTGCTGCTATCAATAATTAAGAGTATAATATTTTTCTTCCTAATCTATCTTAACCTTTTGTCTCAGGGTCCCGGCTGGCATTATGAAACTAAACCACCGGCATGGGCTTTGGACACATGGACTGATGAAGTATAATTTTATGAATATTTGGAAGTCCCTCTCAGCAGAAGGCTTATCCAAGGATTGTTTTCCGTATGGATTGTTTTAGTTTTTAGTCTTTTAGTGGAAATATGATTGTTCGCGAACTTCGTGTGTGTTAAGTGAAGCGTTTGAGGTGATCGAGGAAGAAGGAATTGATGATTGTACTCGAGATTCATGTACATATTCGGTGTTCTAGATCGCAGGCTGTACTCTAAGAAAAGTGAAAATGACGGAAAACAACTAACAGCCTTAGAATTTGCTGAGACTAAATACTGAGTTTCACAAATTATTTATAATCACCTCGAACTAATGAATTTGAAAAGACTTTAAAAATTAGGGGTATTCATTATTCATGTTGGCTATTTATTTTATGTAGTTTTGTTTAATTTCTGAGAGTACAACCGCATAAAAGCTTCGGATCTGTGTAAAAGTCTCCTGATTTTAGGTAGTCGCTAATATTGAGCCTTTAATGAGCTGGTCTTATTTAAAGGGAAAACAATTAAATATTTCTTTAGGGTTCCATTCCACTTCAAATGCTTCCTAATAATATCCCGAAATAGCATACCTAGTGGCCGAAATTGTCGCACCTTAACTGCTAATTGTTTATAAGCGTGTCCACCATCTTGAGTAATTATCATTTTAACGAAACTTAAAAGTATTAATTTGATTCCTAAGGGAAAAAGGATGGGCGGCGTTTTGTTTTGTTTTTGTTACGCCCCCTTGCTGGATCTACACAGCTGCGGGAAGGATAGTGAGAAATTTAAAATTGACGCAAAAGACGACCCGAGAGAAAGCACGTTTTCTAGGCACACGGTCCATGGCGTAGTGCCATTCCTCTCGTTTTTAGGGGTGGCAGGGGCATTACGCCCGTTACACTCCTTAGGGTGGGTTGGAAGAGAAGGGGCTATTAGTGAACGTGCTGACCCTAACTTTTGGGAAAGGGGTTGCAGTTTAATTTTGCCAATGCCAACTACAAAGCCATTTGATGCCACCGTTGTGCGATAAATATATAGATAACATTTGAGGTATTATATGGAGCATTCGATGTGAAAAAGGCGGGATGAGTGAAGCAGTGTTTAGCAATAACTTATCACAATCCTCACTACTTTCCCTCCCCCCTCCATAATTTACAAAAAGTGAAAATGCACGGTTAAACTCGCGCTCTTTTCAAATACCTTACAAACATTCATTCCACTGCTACACTCTCCCCTTCCCCAAGTTTTTAGCTATTGTTATTGTAATGATACTTTGCAAATTGTAATCAGACGAAATGTTGTTACATTTAAGTTAGTTGCATAAAAGACATTACCTTTAGCGCGTTAACCCTGGTTGTTATTTATTTCATGTTTAAATATACACTTTCTACCTAAGTGCTACCTCGGCGGCAGTAGCCAAAAGGCACATTTTGAGAGGAAAAAATTTTACCCTAAGTCCAGTAAGGATCTTTGCATCGAATAATGGGAGCCAACGTTTTCCGGATGTTTTCCCGAACATTTTAGTCCTTAACGAGCGTTCTCTCTTTTTTTTTTATTATTAACTTGTTTACTTTATATTTTAAGTTTTTTTTTAGGTATAAAATAATCCATTTTGTTTTAAGTTTATTCTGTATTAATACTTACTCAGGCAACAAGAAGTTAAATTAGCTCAGCTGAAAAAAAAAAACGACGCCATTACTCAATGGCTAATAAGGTGTGCAAGAAAAGTCAAGCAGTCAGGTTTGCCCTTCGTGTATTCAATTCGGGGGCATCTAAATTCAGCGTTTGGTCTTTTTGGCTCCGATCCCTTTAGAAAATACTAAACACGCGGGGTTCTCACGACACAAACAGGTTCCGACCGTACAACCATTTATTGCCCAGTCGCAAACGAAGAAAGATAGTAAAATAGGTATCTGAGATAAAAGCCTTATGTAATAAACATGTATATAATTTAGATATATCTAAATGAGAATATATTTTATGACCAGTAAGAGCCTTAGATTGCCAACTTATAATTCGGTTTTTGACCTGTAACACGCCTTAAACGTTTTTTGAGACCGAGAAAATGATAATTCACCATTGGGGGCCTTATTTCGTAGGGCCCCAGCTATTTAAAACACTTTGTTAACTGCACGTGTTAAGCAAAAAACTAATTCAGTTGTGATCATAATAAAAAGGGTTTTACAAACAGTTGATTATAGCAATTTGCTCAGTTAACAGGACCTACAAGGGAGAAAACTTGGTAGAATTGAATTAAAATTAATACGAAAGGGAGTTTTAAGTTGCCAGTCTTGGTGATTTTAGCGAATATAAGAAATGTGTATAAATACAATTTTTTACAATTGTATAACATATATAAATTCTGCATATAGTTAATATCTTATTCTATGTCGTTCAACAGCTTTTATTGTATACACTAATCCGAAATTTCTATAATAGTTTTTAGATGGTTAGTTCTTAGTTATTCACTTGAAATCTTTTATTATAAGATATTAATGTAGTTTCTTGAATTGCTTAAGCTTAAGTCGTCATTTGGTTTAATTTCCCCTTCGCGTATCTACTAATCTTTGTTTTTTTTTATGATAAACGTCCAAAAGAAATATTCCTTCTCACAATTGTACTTTCCTGCGGTGAGAATATTAATTCCACGTTTCGGGTCGGTGAAGATAACTTTAATTCTAATCTTTCCACTCAGCTAACACTGTTTTTATTTTTTTTTAACTGAATTGCACTTGCTCTTCAGTGAAATCAAACTTGCTAAATTTTAACAGTGTTAACTCCCCCCGCCACGTTGGAAGCGTTAAATCTAACTAAACCTAAAACCTTATAAAAGCAATATCCTTTGTCAAAATGTAATAAAAATTAACTGTTAAAAACAAAGGCTTTGCAATTTATTTTTTTCTATAGTTCATAAATTCGCATAAACTAAAGTTAAGTTACTCCACCCCTCTTCTTCGCTTCCTCCCTTTTCTCACTTCCTACCTTAATTTAGAACAGGCGTTTAATCCTGGCCATTTTTTTCCTTGTTCTCCATAAATAATCTCTTCCTCCGCTCTTGCTATAATTCCGCATTTGTTCTGCTCCCGCTTCTCCTCCCCACTAACCCTTTGAGTGAAATGTCAAGCTGGGTAGACGCAAATGCGCCAATCAGCGATCAAAGCAACGTCAATAAAAATTAAACTACTTTAAAACGTTCCACGTCAGTCATTAGTCAGCTCAAAGTAAAAAAAAAACTGATTACACGAAAAAAATCCGTCTCTATCATCATATCTGGACCAAATATTTCTATAGTCCTGGACTAAAATGAGTGGTTATCCTTTTCTCTTCAATTACACTCAGTATTTCACGTAGCTGGAGACCGTAGTAATTTATTGTAGTCTTCACTAATGAAATAAGGACAAGAAGATGCGGGCAGATACTGACTCTTTGGTTAATACTGCCATACTCGAGGGTTGCATTCGATTAGAATACTTAATCTCTTTGGTTACATTGTTTTATACAAGGCTTGATCTTAAGCAGTACCTTGTCAAATGATTTTCTAGCTGTTTTTATCATTAATATATGATGAAGATATGTAGATACAGTTTCCCTTATATTTACATTCATATTCAACTACATTCACAGACTTCTATTGAATGCCTCCATTATGAGATCTAAAATTAAAATCTCTCCCATACGAGAGTATATTTTACATTGAACTGTTAATGTATTCCTGCGCATGTTTTTCCGAACTATTTTGCTGATGTTGAGAATATAGCTTCTGTGCTGCATTCCTCGGTTACATTAGTATTGTACGAGTAATTGCTGTTAAGATGGCATTTTGAAAGCTATTATTAATTGGCATTGATGATATCCTATATCATATTTTTTTTTGTTTGTGACGGTATCTCCCATTTAAAAACTAACTCCTTGGTATCTCCCATTTAAAAACTAATTCCTTATTTCTCACTAATAGTGTATCATAAGAAACGTTCATCGTAATTGATTGGTGAAGTGAACAAAAATGCGTCGCTTACCAAACTAGATAATGGTTTGCGTTTATGATCGATTCTAAACTGACTTTACATTGAAATCTAAAGGATAACGAATATTTTACAAATATATAATATGCCTTTTAATAATCCAAATTTACTGGTTTACAAAGAGTAGTTCGAAATTTAGTTGTAGAAGCAAACCAGTTCTTTCTCTAACTGTGCCTTAGGTGACAAGTTAATAAATTATAAATGAATGTAGTTAAAGTGACGAGAAACAAAAAAATATGCTCTAATAACGATGAGATGACTGAAGAGCTCTTTTCTTCATCATCAGAGGCCCGTCATAAGCAAAGAAAAATAATTTAAACATCCGTTCTTCTCTTTTTAAACAGTTTTGGGAAAAAATACTGGATATTCTAAAAAAATGAACGGTGGCCTTTGTTTATATATCTTTACGAGCCATAAACGGAACTTCCATTTTAATTAATGTAACAAAACCTTTTAAATTAGTCGGATTAGTACTGGTTTCAACTCTATTTTTAATGTAACAAACTAAATATTTATTCAACGTGTACACTCGCTTATATAGTGAAAGATATATTTGTAGGGAAATATAGAATCAATATATTTGTCTCGAAAAGAAAAAGGAGGAGCATTTGCAACTCCAAATTTAGTTCTATTTTGTTGTTTAAAGAATACAGCTTAATCTCCCTTAGTTTGAATGAAGAGGCAGTAAGTAGAGGCTGGTATGCCAAATCTTCCAATAAATAGCTATTCATTAATTTGTAAGATATAGGTGAAAATTATTACTGTAAATTACTAATTACTCATGAAAGGCTCTAGTTTAAAAATGAATGCATAGCGAAGTTCCATAAAACGTGTATAAAATGACCCTCGGCATTGAAAAAAAATCGGTTCGATTAATGGTGATTTATTGAAAGATCTATAAATGCACTCTTCCATAAAGTAGTGGAATGCGTATGTTACTTATTAAGCGAGTAGTATTTCTACCTCATAAATAGGAGACGTGATTCGATGAGCAAATTAGGCTTTAATAAGGTTCAGAATAAAAATATACTGGGTTTAGTAACCAACCAAGAGATAATTATGATTTTTCGCACAAAAATTAGTATTTTGATTAGTTAAATGGAGTAACCTTTGAGTTGGATAAGTTTATAATAACCTGTTACCAGTTTTAGAAAAGTATTTTCTATTAATATTTTGTAATAGTATTAAACGCTATGTTACCTGTTGCAGAATTTTTGTGTATAGAAAATTGCAAATGATCATAATAAATATATTTCATTCATGTTAATTAGAAAGTAATTACAACATATCTTGCTGTTTGCTACTTATTATAAGCACGGTTTGGAAATAAGGTTAAAAAAAAATCGAATTATGGTATTGCTTTTATGCGAATCTGAATCTATTATTTTTGCCCTCGAATTTTTGCGATTTGCGTTCAATCGAAATGGAGATTAAAACTGCTTCATTCTGGATAGTTTTTTTTTTTAACTGTTTAACAAAAGAGAACTTTCGAGAAAGAAGTGGTTCTAAACTCCATTTACAATTTTATTAATTGTATTGTCGAAAAATCCAAAGGCGCATTTATTTTAATTCTTTAAAGTTTGGTTCATAGCAGTCATACTTGAAGCATCATACTGTCGTTTTTAAGACAGCGTTCTCATTCTAATGTACCTAAATACAGTACATGGCAGGATTTGAAGAGCTAAAGAATTTGGAATGATTCAGCAAGATTGTATTCGTATCAGGGTTTTTTTTTCTTTTAGTTCTTTTGTATTATTATTTTGTTTCTTCAATAAATACTGGGTGCTGTTTCTTTCTAATTACCCTATTTTAATCGAACATATATTATTTAAAACTCAAAATGTACATTTTACCTTATTCCACATAGTGTGGGCGGCGCACACCAATGAAACTAAAAATACCACCTCTTTGCTACCTATTTATACTATACTTACTCCTCCGCCCCCAGTGCTCTTCAATCGAACCTGGCAGCTCTCGGGAAGGCTGCCACGGCATGTGGTCTCCTTCAGAGATTTCTTAGGTTATACAGGGTGCGGCAGAAAGTGTTTGAGCAGTTTTAAGGAGTTATAAAAAAGTAAGGAGGGTATATAGAGAAGAAATGTAATTATACTCGAGGTTAGACGTACATACCATTTATAATCCCTAAGTTCTGAAAATAATGTCATGAAGATGGCAGCCGTTAACAGCAACACACTGTTGGAGTCAATCTCTGAAGTTTCGTACAGCACGTTCGCACATACTGCGGGGTATGGCGTTAACTTCTTCAATAATCCGCTCCCTTAGCTGTGGTAGGATGTGTGGGCGACGTTTAAACACCTTCTTTCAGATATTCCCAAAGAAAGAAGTCACCCCTAAATCACCCCTCAGAGACACCAGACGTCCGGGAAACATTCGTCTCAAAACATTGAGTGAATCTTGGGCTGTGTGAGCTGTAGCCCCATCCTGCTGGAACCACACGTCCCCAATCCCTCATCTTCAACAATCTCCTGCATTCTGGGCAGCAGAAAATTGTGCAACATTGAGACATAACGTTCGGAATTCACGGTTAGGGTCATTCTTTCCTCCTCAAAGAAGTACGGGCCTATCACGCCAAATTGTGATATGGCACACCACACCGTTAGTTTAGGGGAATGTAGCGGTATTTCCTGGATAATTCGAGGGTTATTTTCAGCCCAGTAATGTTTTGTTTGTAGGTTGCCCTCTCCTGCACCGGGGTGAGGAGGACCTCCCCCCGCTGCCGGAGATTGCTTCCTGATTGTTAAGTTTTTCCAATTTATATCATTAGGTTTTCATATTTTTATTTTAAAGTAGCCTAGTTCTAGGCTGTCGTGTTTTTCGGCGAATTATGCCCAAGTGGGCAGTTGCCAGATGGGCTCTATAGAATTAAAAAAAAAAATCAGCCCAGTAATGGAAATTTTGCTTAATCACATCCCCACAGAGGTGAAAATGTGCCTCGTCGCTACTGAAGAAAGCTGCCTCGGGAGCAATCTGTGTAAGCATGTTTTCACACAGATTTTGGCAGTTGGCAAAGTCTGTTTGGTTCAATTCTTGAGTCATTATTATTTTGTAGGGATGGAAATTCAAACCCATATGCAGAATCCTCCTCAAAGCAACAGCATGCCTTCGAGCAGAACGTCTCGGCGACGGCACGATCACTGCTCTCACCATCTCCACATTTTCTGGTGTTCTGATGGACCTGCGTCGGCCATGTGTATCTCTTCCTAGTGTGCTACCAGTTGCCTCCAACTGCGTAACTCAGGACCGAATTGTGTTCGCCTGAGGAACGGCATCGTTGCGCGGAATATTGAACCGTCGCCGAAAAGCTCTTTGCGTCGCAATCACAGATTGATTGTTTTCAGAATGGAATACAGGGGGCACTAAACGAACACATGGGGTAAGTTGCGTCTGATACGCAAAGGATGGGAGGGAGATCGTCACCACCCACAGGGTCCCTCCTTTGCTTAAGTAGCCAAAGCGGGTTTATTCACGCAAGTTTGGTGAGTGGCTGAGCTTGGAAGGTGGCAAGCGAGTGTGTATTAAGAATCTTGTTACATGTGAAAGGAAATCAGTGAATGGAAGGAGAGTGGGGAGGAAGGCTAAACGAGCAGCTCAATCACCCATCAGACGGTGACATTAATGGGGAAATATAGAAATGGCGTTTCGGAAATTAATGAATAACACGAATTCGGTGGAAGGAATTGAACACCCAAACAAGAATCACCTGTCTAGAGAGAATAAAATACCAAACCCAACCGAATAAAGCAACCAACTCGACTACTTAAAAATCCGTCAACTACCCACCAGCTGCAATAGGAAAAAGAATCAAAATGCACATAGACTCCACGTCGCCATCTCTCAAGACGCTATCACCATAGAATCACTAAAAAAAATTCGCAAATTTAAGACCCAGACCATATCTCAAACATCCACCTAAAACACCTTGGCACCACAGCCATATCTGCACTCCCAGACATCTTCGACTACCCCAGGGCCACATCATCATCTCCTCTCATCGGGAAAAGCATACCATCCCCAATTTCAAACCAAATATACACCCTAATCTCTCCACCTATCTCGCACTTGGTAACCGAATTTAACCCATTGCAACCCCTCTCACACCCAACAGGGCTTCAGAGAAAAACACCACAACCATACTATTAACCACCCTAACAACACACTAGAAGGCTCCAACCAAAACTATCCCCATACAATGCACAATCATGCTGTAATAGACAGCAAAGCCTTCGACACCCTCCCAAGACACATTTTCTTTCCAACAGACATGCCCAAGAACTCCAACACATTGCACAATCTAAAAGGGAAAAGCTCCCCCAAGGTGCCAATCTCATATTCTTTTCAATCTCGTCATGCATACCATAGCCCTACCCACTACCAAAACAGTCCAATTAGACATCTACGCAGAAGACATCCATTACATCCGAATCCACCTCTATACGTACTGCTTCCAGAAACCAAGACAGGTACCTACAGCTCGAAAGTTAGTTCACCATAAACATAATGTCCCCCTTGACTAAAAAAATCAAGAGCAACCCTTTTTACCCTTAATCTAAAACAATCGAACTATCACCTACCGACTTTCTCCATAACCAGCTTCTCCCACTCAACTGTAAACAAACGTTTATGGGTGTGACCCTAGGCAAGCACATGATGGCCTTTGCTCAACACAAAACCACATCGTAACTTCGTAAGCCATGTTCAAACTTTAAACTCTCAAAACACTAACAATCACCAACTTTGGAGAGCACCGCCTAAACATGATAGGCACACAGTTCTTCAGGAAACTGTTATATTCCTCTCCTGCTCCCTCGCCCTCTACACCCAATTAGTAGATAACCCACGCCGAGCCCCGCAGAACGAGAACACTATAAAACACAGACAATACATCCTCTTTACCCGGATAGCACTTCAAACACATTGGTAAAACTCCCCCAAATCATAAAGTCCACAAGTCAGTGTGCACGAACCAGTCCCGAATACAAGGACAAGCGGCAGCGACCTAGCTCATCCCGATACCGGGACAGGTAGCGTGCACGAAGATCACCCAGACTGGGACATTCAACAAGAATGTGCCGAATAGTTTGGGGGACAACGCGGTCATCACAATATGGTGCAGGCGAGCGCTCCATCAAATGGCGGTGCATCCCGCAAGTGTGTCCAATTCGGAGACGACAGAAAGCAGCCTAAAGCCGTCGCGGCATTGGGGGGTAGGTCCATGGGAACAGTCGCGGCGCAATGGCACGCAACTTTAAGTTCCCTTCGACCGTCTCCCATCTTCTTTGCCAAGCAGCCCGTATTGCTGCCATGTACTAGGTGTGAGGAACAGCGAAACGCTGGTCTGGTCGCCCAGTCGTCGCAGACTCTGACTCCCTCATTCCCCACAATTCCTACATGTCCAGGAACCCAGCAGAATATAATCTTGACATCCGCCCGGCTATTCAAAGCCGTGTCGTCACGTATATCGCGAACCAGGGGATGTGGAGATTCCAATAGCCTGAGAGGACTCAGAGCGCTTTCTGAGTCTAGAAATCACAATCCAGGTTCCAAATCGGGCACGCGCCGCGTAATCTCCCGTACCGAGCGGTGTATTGCAACCAGCTCGGACGTGAAGAGAGACGCAGCCTGGCAGGGCCCGGCTGACTTCAAACAGAGGGGATACCGCGTGGAAACCGAGCCCCTCTTGGGACTGGGAGCAATCCGTATACACTTCTACGGTTCCAGCATGACACGAAGTGTGCTCCAAACAGGCCGAACGCAATACTCCCGGCGCTGTAGAAGTCTTGGGAGCAGAGGCGTGGGGACAAATAGTCAAAGGTGGTACCTTCCAGGGTGGCGTCCTAGGCAGAACCAGGGGCACCACCGGTACCTAGATCTCGAAGGAGTTTCCTGCCCCTAAACTCGAAGGGCTAAAGGGTATGACTAGCGTCTCTCGGCGGCATAGGCACCGTCGAAATCAGCTGGGAATGCAGTGAGAGCAGTTGGCGATAGGGAAAGGCGCCGGGATCGCGCGTACACGCAAATAATGCACTGTGCACGGCGGAGAGCGAGTGGCATCTCCCCAGCATCGACAAGTAGGCTCTCAATGGGCTAAATGGGGAAGACAGCGGTCGCCAGGCGAAGACCGGTGTGGTGGATACAGTCCACCTTCCGCAATACACGCTCGGCTGCTGATGCATAAAACTCGCATCCGTAGTAGAGCTTCGAACGAACAAAGGATCGATAAAAAAGTAAGACTGTAGTCCTATCATCGCCCCTGATGCTGAACGTGACGGAAAGAAGAATGTCTATGGTGCGGGTACAAGAGAACTTAAGGCTGCAAATATGAGACTCCCAGATAAGGCATCGGTCAAATACAAAACCAAGGAGACGGTGCGAGTCTACCACTTTCAGGCAAACCCCATTTAGAAACAAATCTGGGTCGAGCCGTACCCGCCAATGGCGGCAGAAGTGCACCACCTTAGTATTAGGAAAGGAAAGCCGAAGCCTGTGCGCTTCGGCATAGCGATAGAGGGTTCAATCCCTGTTGGAGTCGACGCTCCAGAGTTGGCATCTGAGCCGCGCCAAAAAGCACCGAGGTGATGCCGTTGAGGTCAGGGCAAAGAATGCGATACTGAGGACACTTCCCTGCGGGAAACCCTCTTCCTGCTCCAATGGGCCGGAGAGGGCTCCCCCAACCAGTACGCGGAATCGACGATCTCGCAAAAATTCAGATATAAACATTGGGAGGCCTCTCCTCGTCCACATCGTGTGGAGAGTCTCCATGATACCGTATCGCCATGAGGTATCATAGGCCTTCTCCAGATCGAAAAACACCGTGGCGTAGTGCTGTCTACGAAGGAAAGCCTCGCAGACGGCATTTTCCAGTCGGAACACAGCATCCGACGTGGAGTGGAACTTGGGAAAGCCGCACTGTGCGGAAGACAGATGGCCTCCGTTGTCCAGGAAAAAGACTAATCTAACATTTACCATTTCTCCATCAACTTGCACACGCAAGAGGTTTGAGAGATTGGGCGGAAACCGGTCGGAGTAGAGTGATCTCTCCCCGGTTTGAGAAAGGCAAGCACAGTAGCGTTCGCCAGGAGTCTGGGAGGATACCCTCTACCCAGATCCTGTTGAACAAATCTAACAGAAAGGCCACGCCTTGATACCCAGGGGTCGAACCATGATGTACGGTGAAATCGTCTGGACCATGGGCGGTGTCCGAGCACGAAGCGAGAGCGGAACGCAACTCAAAGTAAACCTGTCCTCGAAGGGTTCTCCACGTTTGGAGGTAGAATACAGTCGGCGGCATTTCGCGACATCACGAGGCGCATTGAATGATGGCGGAGCAGCATCACGGCTAGAGAATGCGGAGAAAGCAGTCGCGAAGGATTTCGCTACGGACGCGGGGGCCGATATTGAGGTCCCATTCTCCTGGAGAACGGGAGGGATGTCCTGCAAGAACTTGCCCCGAATCCTTTTGACTCGCTTCCACACCTCTGCTAGAGAGGTCTTCCCGTTAAGTTTGCTCGCCAAGAAGAGCAGCGGGCGTGCTTCGAAATATACCGGAACCTAGCCCTAGCTCGGCGAAATTCACCGAAGTGAAGTCGTTCGGGCGGCGCTTATAGCGCATAACGCTTCTGTTTGAGGGCCGTCTCACACTCGGTTGACTACCACGGGAGCGGTCGGCATGCAAAACGGTCAGACTTTCTAGGAATAGTAGTTTGGCCCGCGGCAATGAGGTTGCCGCAGAAGAACTCAACGGCCTTATCTACCGACTTAAACGCCTCGACTGAGATGGAAAATCAGTCATTTCCTGAAATGCGGACTACTGCGCCTGCGCCAAGCACCACCAGGCGGCAGCGGCCCAGAAAATGATATTTGAATGGGAAAGTGATCACTACCATGGAAGTCATCGCCCCCCCCCCACCCAAAATTAGGCTGTGCATCCGGAGAGCACAAAGATAGAGACAGGAAAATGAAGCGGTTCTCGGGTAGTGATGCGTAGAATATCAAGTGTAAATACTTAAATAAATACTTATTTGATATCCTAAGCCATTGCATTACTATCACTCAGTAACTCTCCACCTGTAGTTATATGTCTCAATTTAGCTAATTATAACATCCTTAATTGACCATCACCATTTTTTAATTTTCCTATAAAAGCCCTTTCTCCCTTAATGAAGTAGGAAAAAGTGTAAGCAACAACATCGAGAATATTCTCACCTTGATATTTCAGTCACCACAGTCTTACCCGTAAATTTGGGAATTACACAGCACTCACGAACCAAATGCACGTCCGTAAGGCTTCATGGAGAAGGCAACTGCTCAGTACTCCTTCAGCCAGCATTCCTCGAGGCCAGTAAATTGGAAAAACAGCGGGTCGGGGTGGAGTAGTGGATGGCAGCAGATTTTTAATTTTTTTTTAGACCATCTGGCGACTGTCTATTTGGGCAAAAGTCGCCGTAATCACACTACAGCTAATACTAGTCTAGATTAAAAATAAGTAAAAATATGCTAAATTCAAATAAAAAAAAACAGGAACAAAGGCTAAGAAAGATAAAAACAGAAAAAGATAATCAAAAAATAAACAAGAAGGAAGCGCGGAGGCAAAAGGTCATATAGTCCGCAAGTCTGTGCACACGAACCCGTCCCAAGTACAAGCGGTAGCGCCTCCACTCGTTCTGGTAACGTGCGCGAATATCACCCTTACTGGGACATTCCAAAATAATGTGCCGAACATTCTGGAGGACAACAGTTCAATAGGTTCAGCCTCATCTCTCAGTCGTCACAATAAGGTACAGACGAGCGCTCCATCAAAAGGCAGTGCGTCCCGAGCGTGTGTCCAAATCAGAGACGACAAAAAGCTCCCCTCGGAAGGAAAACCCGAAACCGGTCAGCTTTGGGATACCGAGAGACATGTTCAATGCTCCAGAGTTGGCATCTGGGCCGCGCCAAAAGAGATTGAAAAGGTCGTCCACGTAGAGCGTAGCGAGAACATCTTCCGGCAGCACAGAGTTGATACCGTTGATGCTCCGAAAAGGTGTGACACTGAGGATACTTCCCTGCGTGACACCGTCTTCATGCTCCATTGGGGGGAGTGGCCCCCCACCCGTACGCTGAATCGACGATCTCGCAAAAATACAGAAATAAGGATTCGGAGGCGTCACCTATCCACATCGTGTGGAGTCTCCATGATACCGTATCGCCATGCAGTGTCATAGACCTTCTCCAAATCGAATAACACCAGGCCTAGGGCTGTCTACGAAAGAAATCCTTGCAGACGGCATTTTCCAATCATAGCAGAGAATCCGACGTGGAGTGGAACTTGGGGAAGCTGCACTGTGCGGAAGACAGGTGGACTCGCTGTCAAGAAAAAGGGCTAATCTATAATTTACCAATTTCTCCATCAAATTGCATACGCACAAGGTTAGAGATTGGGAGAAAACCGGCCGTGGTAGAGTAATCTCCCCCTGTTCGTGAAAAGCGAGCACAGTAGCGCTTCGCCAGGAGGATGCCCTCTACCCAGATGCTGTTGAACAAATCGAAAAGAGAGGCCTTGCCTCGGTACCCAGGTGTTGAAGGATAGCATACGGGACATCATCCGGACGATCAGGGGTGGTGTCCGCACACGAAGAGCTAGCGGAACGTAACCCACTCATTGTAAACCTGTCGTTGAAGGGGTTTCCACCTCTCTGTAGATAAAGGTTACATGACGGCCTTACGCGACATCACGACCTGCATTGAATACTGGCGGGGCAGCATCCCGGCTCGAGAATACGGAGAAACCGGTCGCGAAAGCTTCGCCACGGACGCGGTCCGAGATTGCAGTCCCATTCTCCTGGAGAATTTGCCTAGAATCCTCTTGACTAGCTTCCACACCTCTGCTAGAGGGGTCTTCCCGTTAAGTGAAAAGCACGTATGCACGCCAGGAAGAGCGGCGCACGTGCTTATAAACCTACCGGACCGAGCCAGATCCGACGAATTTCACTGACAGTGAAATCGTTCGGACGCCACTTATCGCGCATGTAGCTATGTCGCTTCTGCCTGAGGGCCGCCTCACACTCGGCTCACCACCACGGAATTGGTCGGCGTCCAAAACGACCAGACGTTCTCGGAAGAGTAGTTAGGTCTATGGCGAGGAGTTTGCCAGAGAACTCAACGGCCTCATCTACCGAGTGCGCGCCAAACACCATTGACAGGGGGAGGGGGGTCTCTCAAGCAGCAGCAGTCCATAAAAAAGATATTTAAATGGAAAAGTGATCACTATCATGGAGGTCATCAACTAACCCTCACCCAAAGTCAGGCTGAGCAACCGGAGAGCGCATGGATAGATCAACACAGGAAAGTGAAGCAGTTCGGTAATGCGTAAACTCGTACACATTAAGGACACCTATCTCCAGCTCGTAGATCAGGTCGGCAAGGACTTGACCCCTAGGATTAATCGAGTAGTCTCCCTAGAGCGGGTGTCTACCATTCAGATCTCCAAGCAAGAGAAAGGGCCTGGGCAACCGTGACATGACGCGGCGGAAGTCCCCCGCGTCGAAGTCGGTTGACGGTGGAATCTACGCGGAAATAACTGTATACCTTCTATCCAGGTGCAGCTGCATAGCTACTGCCTGAAAGGAGGTATCTAAAGCGACGAGAAGGGAGACATTAGGCCGGGTGTAGATGGTGCATCCTCCTGCCCTGCCCCCATCCCGTGGTGGTAGGGTCGCAAAACCCTTATACCCCGGGAGGGTGGGGAAGGGGGCATGCGCTCCTGCAAAAAGATAGCTAACGGGGAACGGGACGAGACGAGCTTCCGTAGCTCCTCCCAGTTGGCCCGGAGTCTGCGTCAATTCCATTGAAGAAATATGCCCTCTTCGAAGAGAAGACCATCACGGGAATGGCTGCACGCTTCGCAGAGGCAGAACTCCGGGCGCTGTCACCTCGAGGACTTATCGGGGGAGGTTGGGCTCGCCATGCGAATCTTTTCCTCCTTCCCCCTCGAAACTTTAGGCAGGCCGGGCGGCTTCGGAGACGGGGAAAGCCCTCTTTTGGAGTATCCACAGTCTCCGAGCAACACAGCTTGCAACTGAGTGTGGCCCTAGGAGCCGAAGCTACTTTAGTGCTGTCCTCCTTTCGGGGAACAGCTTTATGAACCCCGGGGTGTTGCCTCCTGTGAGTCTAACGACTCGGTGTAGGCGCGCGGCAGTTTCGCCTTACGAAAAACGGTCACGCTAGGGGAATAGGGCACCACGGCGTCTCGTGATTTTGCACTTCCATTAGCACAGACAAAGAGGGTGGACCAGGTGTCTGTTCTCCCTCTCTCTGATCTCTAACAGTAGGGTTGAGGAAGTTTGGTAGCTGTCTGCATTTTGGTGTGTACTTGTAATTGTTGTGTCATCTGGATAGGAAGCTATATTTATCTGGGTAGCGTGGGTGGCGGGAACATCGTGCATGTACAGGTTGAATAAGAGTTGGTGAAAGTATGGATACTTATGGTACACCGTTTGTGAAATTTCTAATGTGTGATGACTGGTCAGCAAATGACATGTGGGCATTTCTGCTCGCCAGATAGTTGGCCAACAATCTTTTTGTTTTACTGTGAATCTTTGTGAAGTTGTGGTGGAGAATGGCATCAAAGTCTTTGCTGATCCCTAGGGTAGTGAGGACTTTCTGTATGAGGTATGTGAGGAGTCTTTGCTGAGTGTATGGTCTGAAACTGTGATGTGAGGATGCTAAAGGAATGTTTGGTGAGACTAAGTTTAGGATGAAGTGTTCAATGACTTTGGAGGGTCTGCAGAGGAGCGTGATGGTTCGGTGTAAAGAAGGAAGTATAGGGTCTTGTTTTTGTGATTTTACCATGGTTTCAGATGTTGATAATTGTATTGTGTGAGTAGCTGTAATTTACTATGTTGATGAGCGCTTGTATGCCTTGTGGTCGGAGGTGTTTAAGGTGTCTGTTGCTGATGTTGTCTGGGCCACAGGCGGATGAGTGTGAGGTTATTGATGAAGCGGTTTGTGATGAGTGCATAGTCCTGGGCCAGTGAGGAAGAGTTACCTGCGATCGTCGATATGGGGTTTGAAGCGGCTGACGTGAACCTGTAGGGGTGCGAAGATGTATCAGAGAAAAATTCCTTCCAAAGCGAGAATATAAATAGCCCATTAAATTACCAACTCAGAACGGACTCGCCGTAGCGTGATGGCTAGAGTGCTGGCATTTGGATTCAAAGACCCACGATCAAAACTCCCAAAGTCCCCAATTTCTACGAAGAAAATTCTCGAAGAAAACGGAAATCAAGGAAAACGATTTCAAGGGCTAACACATCAAGAATCAAGAAGAAATCATCACATCATCAAGAATCAAGAAGAAATCATCACGTCTTCAAGAATTAAGAAGAAATCACCACGTGATCAAGAATTTGGAAGGAATCATCACATCAAGATAAATGCAAGTTAATATGAAGATACATCAAGAAAGAATTACGAAGATCAAGAACTAACCCAGCCAACTTAAAGAAGAAATCATCACTTCATCAAGAATTAAGAAGAAATAAATAGATTCGAAGAAAGAAATCTCAAGATGAAGTATGATATTGATAAATAAGAAAAGTTATAATAAATGCCCCCCCCCATAAGCCAAGTGATTGATGAGGGTGTTTGCTTGTTGTTTGTTTGAGGATATGGTGCATGTTGTAGTGATATACTTGTACACGATGTTGTATTTTGTTGCTTATTTGTGTGTTTGTATTCCATATTAAAATGGTTCTACTAAAATCGTATCATACGTATTAAAACAAATACCAAGGAGCTTAATGGTTACAGGGTTGGATTTCTGGCGTCGAGGTACAAGGTCCAATCAGATAGAGTATGGACATAAAACTTCAGTCCACATGCCCTTAACGCAGAACGGATCATCGTCCACCCCGCAGGGTCACATGATGACATTCCTCCCCAACGAAGACGGTTCCTGGTGCCTTCGTGATCACCAGCGATTGTCATTATTATCTTTATGTACATTTCATTACTAAGTGGGGAGATCTCATCCATGATGCAAAGGATGAACAACACAACTGACACAAGCTGTATAACCTGTATTTGTCTCTGTATCTAGAGGGTAAGCAATAAGGTTCCATACATAAGGAAACTAATTTTTCTGAAAAAAACATTTTTATTTATATAATATGCTCCACATGGTTGCCATTGTTTTGAACGGACATAATACGTATCTGACTGTTAATCAACACGCATTAGCACAGCTGGAGTTATGCCTGTAATGGTATTGGTAATACGTTCCTTTAGATAATTTATGTTTCGTATCTTTTCCTGATACACCTTTAAGTGGCCCCAAAGGTAAAAATCAAAGGGGTGAAATCTGGGGATCTGGGAGGCCACTCCACAGGACCACGCCGATCGACCCAAGCATCAGGAAACTGCTGATCCCACGACTGACGCAGGTAAACACCATGAGATGAAGATCCATCTCGCTAGAAGTAAACTGGGAAGTCGCTATCCTCGTTTATCAGAGAGGGAAAACTCTCTTCTGACAACATGTTAAGATAAATTTCGGCATTAAGTTGAGGGTGATGTAAAATAGACCAATAATTCTGTCACCCCATCAATTTATCGACACCTTGCATCTTGATGCAATAACGTACATGTTACTGATTGACCTCTCCAGTTAAGTAAAAATTTTCTTCTTCAGTAAATAAGATCTTGATTGAAATGTTTGAATCCCCGTTCAATTTACTTAATACCTATCCATAGAATTCCACCTGTCCATCCGGGTCATATTTACTCAAATGCTGTACTATATGCAATTTGAATGGATGCCATTTGTTTGCTTTCAAAGGGACTGTGTGAGCACTGTGATATTGTACCTGCTGTGTCTTCATCGGTGGCTGTCTTCGACCATTCTCTGTTAATTTACAACACTTCGTTCTTTTAAACTTTGTAATAAATTTTGCCACAGTGTGTGTGATAATCGTTCTATGTTTTCTGTTTAATTCCATTGGAACCATGCAACTGCTTTTTGAATCGACCATCTATATGATTTTCATTCGTTGCTCTTTCGTCAAATGCATCATTTTAGGGTATCTGAATTTTATTTTTAAATTATAATTTTCATTATGTATGGAAACTTATGGCCCATCCTGTATAATGATTTTACAGGTAATATATACAACTATGATGTTTTTAAAAGGTTTTCATAATTAAAGCTAGAAGGTTATTTTGCATTTTATTTTTTTCTATATATAAATGTAATTAAATTTTCAAAATATAACTTAGAGAGGGGTAGGAATATTAACTCTCAAAATTACCCACATCATGCCCACGTGACAAAATAATGTATAAATTGAGGGAATAGAAGTCAGTAGGATATGTCTACAATCGAGCTGCTCTTTCTTCTCATGGCAGCATTTTCCCTCTCTGAGTAGGAATAACCAATGGGTTCCCCTCGTGCAGAGCAAAGCTGTCGCTCGATCGTTTTGTCAAAGAAGCGGGAGAGTTTCACGGCGTTGCTCGACCCCGGAGCCAAAGAGCGCGGGCTATCCAGGCAATTCTGGAGAAACAAGATTTCGGGTCTTAGTCACTTCTGTCACATTGACAAAGAGGGGGACAACTTCAATTACAATATATAGCGTGTCCAAGAAGTCACGCACCATCCTGGTTTTCAAAAAAGCACCTTTATTGATTTCAAAAAAGAACCTTTATTGATAATAATCATAACAAATGCTCAAATTGAGCACCCTTTGCAATAAAACACGCATCAATTCTCTTCATACTCCTGACAGTTTCAGGGGTGATCTTGTGGCACTCAGTTGTTATTGCATCCTTCAAATCAGCAAGAGTGCGTGGACGATTCTGGTACACAACAGATTTGAGATGTCCCCAAAGGAAATAGTCAAGGGGAGTAAGATCTGGTTATCGGGGTGGCCACTCCACGGGACCTCTCAGTCCAATCCGTCGGTTGGGAAAGGTTTGGTTCAAGTAGTCCCCCACGCAATTAGCAAAGTGTGCTGGAGCTCCATCCTGCTGAAAAAAGATTTTTATTCTTTTTATTTTATGAGCCCATCTGGCGACTGCCTACTTGGACATAAGTCACCGTACTTACGACAGCCTAGTACTAGGCTACATTAAATAAAATAACAATATAAAACAATAAAAAAAGGAAAAGGGCAACAAGCAGGAAGCACGCTACGGGGTCGAGACCTCGAGGCCCGCCTCACACCGGCGCAGGAACGTGCGACCTACAAAGAAACAACAAACAAAACAGTGGAATGCAAAAAGTCATAAAGTCCACAAGTCAGTATGCATGAACCCGTCCTGAGTACAAGGGACAAGCGGTAGAGACCCCGCTCATCCCGGTACCGAGACAGGTAGCGTGCGCGAAGATCACCCAGACTGGAACAAGCTGAAAAAAAGAAGTTTTGTCGTCGACTTATGGGAACATCCTCAGGGTAGTCAAACAAGAAAGTCTGCAGGAGCTCTAAATAGGTTTCACCAGTGACATCATTGAAAAAGGTCAATGAATTCCTCCCGACCCAGATTTCAGCCCAGACCATGATTCTTGGGTTGTTCTGATAGTGTCCCTCCTCATTCTAACGTGAATTGTTATCTGAGCAATAGCGCATATTGTGCTGTTTACAACTTGGCCATTCAAATGGAAAATGGCTTCATCACTGAAGAATATTGAAGAATCCATATGTGCGTGCATCCATTCACACAATTCCAATCGTCTACATATGTGTTATCATCATGAAAAGCTTGCACATGATGTATTTGTACGGATGAAATTTGTGAGTCATGAGAATACGATGCACTGATGATTTGCTAATGTTTAGCATCTGGCTTCCTCTTCTGACTGATTTCATAGGAATTTTAACAACATTCGCCCAAACCATTTGGGATGTTTCTTCATAAGTTGCACTCTTTGGTCGCCCACATCTCTCAAGGTCAGCATCTAAACCAGTTTCTTATAAGTGTTTGATTAAACGACAGACAGTGGTATGGCTCAATGGTTCTCGCTCAGGGTGATTGCGGTTGAATTCTTCAGCTACTTAGCGGTGTGTTGTCCCATATCTTCCAAACATGAAAACAAGTTGAACTCTTTCTTCTACTCTTAGTTTCTCAGCCATAATTCAACCTAAAAGATAGAAAATAAAGTGCGTCAATTATTAACAATAAAGATGATTTTGAAATCAATAAAGGTGGATTTTTTTTTAACCAGGCTAGTGCGCGACTTGTGAGACACCCTGAGGAATAAAGATATAAAATAATGATAAACAGAAACACAAACCTTACATGCCAAAATGCGTCAGTCATATGATGTGTAAAAAGAAAAATAAGATAGACCTTTTTAAGTTACATCATGGAAGGAAATTCATAGCCCGGAGGGATTTTTTTTAATTCGTCCATCTGGCGACTGCCTCCATAATTTAGAATACTAGTCTAGTACTGTCTAGTACTAGGCCATACTAAAATTCGCGAAAAAACAAAAACAAGAGCGAAAAAGCGAAAAAACAAGGAAGCACATTGTGGCTTAATGGGTAGGCACACCCCCCCACCCCACCCTCCCGAGCAGGAACATGCGCCCTACAAGAGTCAAATGAAATGGATGAGGCCAAACAACTCCAAGTCATAGTCCACAAGTCTGGGATGAACGATAGCGAGTCCGCTCACCCCAATACCTGAAAAGGTAAGGTGCGCGAAGATCAGCCAAACGGACATTCAACAAGAATGCGCTGAACAGTCTGGGGGATAACGCAGTCGTCACAATAAAGTGCGGGCGAGCGCTCCATCTTAACATTGAGGCATAATACATCCCAGGCAATGCCGGGCACGCCAGGACCAAGTCTTTAGCCTCGCCAAATAAGAGACGATCCGGGGCCTGAATGGTCAGGATTTCCTTTTCGAGGAGATACGCACCACATTGCTTTGAAGAAGCAGGGTGGCTCTCAGTAATTGACACACTTGGCCACACACGATTTGGACATCGTGTGTAGCCTTGAAGCAACGTTCCCAGACTTTGCACATCTACAGGAGCGATTTGTATGGCCGAAGCAGTGACAGAAGAAGTACCTCCACGGCAGTGACACAAATGCCTTCACAAGATGCAGATACGAGGGGCGGTCAATAAGTTTTGCAAATCGGTAGGGCAAAACAGAGGAAGGGGGATGGCTGTTTGTGGGGATGTTAGGACAAGTTATGACAAGTCAGGACCTGCAGCCGCACGCTCCTGCCTCGTCTATTTACGAAGCAGTAGCTGATCGCAGATCGTCAGTCACAAATTTTTCAACAATGGAGAAGGTTGAGCACCGCGCAGTGATCAAATTTTTTACCAAGGAAGGCAACAATGCAAAAGAGATCCATGAACGCATGGTTGCAGTGTACACCGACACCGCCCCTTCCTATGCAACCATTGCTCGCTGGAATAGGGACTTCCGCAATGGCCGTGAGTCCCTTTAAGATGACCCCCATCCAGGACGCCCGTCAGACGTGACCAACGAGGACAATGTGGCCCGGGTGGAGAGGAGGATCCTGGAAAATCGACGGGTGAAGGTCGAAGAACTTGGAATATAACATGGAAGTGTTATCAACATCATCCACGACAATTTGGCCATGACCAAGGTCTCTGCCCGTTGGGTCACTAGAAACATCACGCCCCATGATTGACTTCAACGTCGTTAAAGTCTACAAGGCTAGAGTTGTACAAGGTGCCCTGCGCGAGTGCGGATTCGAGGAGCTCAACCATCCCCCCTACAGTCCAGATCTGGCCCCTAGCGACTACTTTTTATTCCGCCAGCTCAAGGCTGCACTGCGTGGATGCCGGTTTGGGGACGATGAAGATGTCCAGCTCGCCGTCCAGGAGTGGATTAAACAGCAGTCTGGGGATTTCTGGTTATCGGGAATTCGAAGCCTCAGGGACAAGTGGCGCAAGTGCATTGAAGTCGAGGGTAGTTATATTGAAAAATAATAAAACACTTTTCCTCATATCTCGTTTCCTTATATCCGAATTGCAAAACTTATTGACCGCCCCTCGTACCATCAGACATGCACCGACTCAGGGAGCTTGTCACAGTCGAACGTGATGAAGTAGGGGTGGGTCTCGATGCCCCTCCCTGTTTTCTCATCACATTCGACCTTGACCGCCTCATGGTCGGCCAGTTCTATGGAGTAGTTCACGAGTTCCCTCGTATAAACTAATCCTTTAATGAAGTTCATTGTAGAGTGTGACGTCAGACTCACCGGCGTGCCAGCAAGTGTCCGAAAAGCACTAATCATGGCCGCCTCGGAGGGATTCAACGCATTCGCCAGAAGGCTCCCGTCCGAGAAACGGGTCACCTTTGTCTACCAATCAGTGCTCTCCTCTGATGGAACATGTTGCCCTTGGCCAAAATGCTGACATCAGTGGAGCGAATAATCAGAAAGCGTTTGAACCCAGCGGGTTTGAAAATGCCAAGTAGTCTCTCAATGAGGGCCTCAGACGTAATCAAGGCTCTGCTCAATGCACTTGCGACTTTGGTCTTTGTCTGAGCTTCCCCACCCGAGGCCGCCTTGGGGCAAAACGTGCAGATCTTGGCTTGGTTGATTGCTGAAACCGCAGTGGACTCATCCATCTCTGAAGAACCCAAGGGAGAGGAACCCTGTCTTATTTTTTAAGGAGAGGGTGGAGACTGAACCTGCTTCTCTCCACCGCCGGAAAGAGCCCTTAGGGCCGGTCCATCCGGCCTCAGCAAGATCCTTCTCTGAAATCGAGGTCTTGGCTGTCAAAGGGGCACCAGCTAAGGAGAGAAATTCACTTCTCTCTTTGTGAATCTTCGGGGGTCTGAGCCATCTGAGGAGAAGCTTGCACACTACACAGGGCAAGACTCCCACTGGAATAAGTCAATTTTTGGCTGCCTGCCTACTCTCTTGGCAGTCCCCTGTGAAAGTAAAGGAAGGACTGCCGCTGGAAGGAGAGGAGTCGCCCAAGAGCACCTCCAGAGAAGAGGGTGAGTCCACCACACCCATAGGCCTAGGAAGGGAGTAAGCCTACTCTTTGGTTAAAGTGGGTTGGAAGGGCCCCTGAGAAAGCAGTAAGGGGAACCTGCTTTCTGATGTGGAGCTGCCTGAGATCGGTTCCAATGATGGTAAAGGTTGTTTTTTTTAGTTATCCATGGCAAGAGTTCACCACTCATGCCTGTGACGGCCAACAGTGACCCCAATACGGAAATGGCAGTAATGGGTGCCTTTGATTGGCCCTGGCTGCTGCCACTGCGTGGGGTATTATACATCTTCTCCGCCACCCCTTGGGAAAACCCGGACTAAATCCTACAAGTGGCGTGGTAGGCAAGTGAAGATGATGGATACAGCTTGAGCAGGAGAACTGGTAGAGAAAAGGTGATTGTAAAGGGACAACAGAAGGGCAAGGGCAAGATGAGGGAGAGTTGGCATAGGAGACAGAGATTTGGAGTTAGCAAAGGAAGGAAGAGAAACTAAACTGGGGCCAAACAGGGAGCCGAGTCCCATCAGCATGATGGCCAGAGAAACACATCGCTGTGCCCCTTACCCAGTAGGCCATGACTACAGAGGCCCAGGGGATGATGTCACCCTCTCTGAGGGCATATGTGGCCGCCATGTGGTATAGTTTTAAATAATTAATTTCATTGTGTTGCAAGATATCTCACTTAAAAAATAAGACATTACGGGTGAAGTTGACTCTTTGCGACAAGAATAGTTTATGCCAAGCCTTTTGAGAGTTGTTTTGTTAAAATAAAGGAGCTCCTCTGGCAACTGCCTCCAGGAGCTAATTGCCACCCTTCTATGAGCAATGGCGTCCAATGTGTTAAATGTCAGAGACAGTAAATTTTGATCAGATGGCATACCTGGCTTAAAAACAATCTTTTAACTCATAATCCAGGTAACACAATGCAAATAGGGTAAATATGAAGGGTCACATTCAATTATTCTTTTGGAGGAAAGTAAATATTGGCAATAAACTGCTAAATATTTTGTTCAAGATGGCTATTGTTAATTATGGTAGAAAGAGTACAGATACTATTTTTGTTTATTCCCATTTTAACAAAAAAATAATGGGAAAACAAAAAGGAGCCATCCACCAGAAAGTTTTAAAAAATGTGTTTCTAAAGCAAAAGGTGATGTTACAACAAAGGTAAATTGTGTAAAAGATACATAGTAAATTCAATCCTGAAAAAAGGAGGTTCCAAAGGTAATAAGAAAGAGTATGAGAAGAGGATAGAATAAATTAGCAATAAAGTAATTATTTGCATAAAAGCTACTTATATAGAAATTAACCATATCTAAAAAAAAAACAAAAAAACAAATGGAACTTACAATAAATATTTCATCTGCTCCACACTGAGTAGAAATGGGTGAGGTTGAGACATGACCAGAAGACCTAAATTCAGAAACTTGATCCAATCTTGTTCCAACAACAAACACAGGAATCTTGGGTAAAGTACATAGATACATTTTAATGTCTATATAATAACTTTCCGTGACCCTCTTTCTACAATTATCAAGACATTAAACTCTCATAACTAAGCAAATTCTCACACATAAAGGGCAATAAATGAGCAGATGGATAATGAAATGTGGAATGTGTGAAATTTATGATAGAAGTCCAGGTGCTATCATGAACATATACTATAAACTACACATGTCTAAAGTATAGATCCAGAAAGGTTGCTGAAAAAGATGTACAATAGTGAACTAGGAAAAAGAGTGAAAGAATGTGCACAAAGAAAAGTGGGTGAGCAAAATAAAGAATAATATGGAGAGATGGGGAGGGGTGGATTGAACTTGGAGCCTTATAGCTTGAAGATGAAACACTGACTTATGAGAAGTCTAAATCATGGTTGCCATGAGTAATGAAGCCCTTCAGTTCATAAATGAAATGCCCTGGCTAAGCAGATAGCAGTAGCAGGCATGTAAGAAAGAATTGGAAGCCACCTTTACCCTCCTACACCTTTTGCATCATTCCTTTTTCTGACATAACCTGTACCAATGATGTCATTTGCCACCATGATTATGATGATAAGAAGCAAAGCCTAACAGATTCTTTATTCATTCACACATAATGAACAAAGATAAATAACACATTAAACTATAATCCAGGATCTCTTTTATAAGCAAAAAATTAATAATTTTCAAGAAAGTATAAAACAGGCACTTCTACAATAGTGTAAAACTGGATAGCAATGAGTTTATATTGTTCAAAATGCTAATTTTTTTTTAAACTTCTGAAATGGAACAGCAAAATCCATGTATCATGGTGTTAAACTAAGACTGCCAAGCCAGAGACAAGTTTAAAAAAGTTAATATGCTTGAGAACTTGATAAAGCAAGTGTTAAGGCCAAAATTCTGTTTTAAACCATGAAGCTGAATTACAGATCAAATGTATAATTGTTTGAAATATTTTATATCTAGTTAGCATCAAGTTTTAAAACAATTCCCAAATAAGTTTGTTTTCAATGTTCAGAACAAGGATCAGTTTTATTTACGGACCTTGAAAAATGAAACTATCTACACCCAGCACTTAAAAAAAAATTATTATTATTATTTTTAATTTATTAGCCACCTACTGACTGCCTTCTAGGGCAAAAGTTGCTGTATTTCTTTCAAAGGGTAGATTAAAAACAAAGGTCTCCCCCCCCAGCAAAAAAAAAGCAAGAAGAAGAGCAGACTCCAGCATCAGGGGGGGGGGGGGGGGGGCTATCCCCTTGTGAAGAACATGCAACCTACAAGTCAAATAAGATGGAGGTCAGCTTCCTCCAAAATCAAATAGTCCACAAGTCTGTGTGCACAAACCTATCCCGAGTATAGGAGACAAGCAATAGCAACCCCACTCATTATGATACTGGGACAGCTAACATATACAAAAACCACCCAGATTGGGATATTCAACAAGAATGTGCCCCACAGTCTGCGGACAAAGCAGGCGCTGCAATAATGTACAGGCGAGTGCTCCTGTGAGTGTGCCCAATTTGTAGATGACAGAAAGTGACCTGAAGCCATCATGGCATTTGGTGGTAGGTTCATCAGAACAGTTTTGGGCAATGGCACACAACTTTCAGTTCCCCTCTGCAGTCTTTCATCTCTTTTGCCAAGCGGCCTGAAGGGCTACCCAAAATTCCTGCCATGTAGTCGGTATGAGGAAGAGTGAAATGCTGGTCTAGTTAAACAGTCTTTGGCACCCTCATTCCCCTCAATTCCCACTTGCCCAGGAATGAGCAGAAGATAATCTCAGCAAACGTAGCATCATAAATGCTGCAAACCAGGGGTGATGTAGATTCCAATGCCCTGAGAGCAGGACATAGCCAGAGATGCAGTTCAATGCCTGTTGGGCTAGACACTAGAGTTTGCATCTGGGCTGCACCAAAAGAGATTGAAAGGTCCTTTGTATAGTTTAGCAAGAACATCTTAGGGCAGCACCGAGGTGAAAACATTGATGCTCAGGGCAGGGCAGAGTGTGTTGTCTAGAAAGGAGTCTCACAAATGGCATTTTGCAGTCAGAGCAGAGGATCTGAATTGGAGTGAAAGTTGTGGAAGCCACAATATGCAGAAGGGAAGCCTCCACTCTCCAGGAAGAACTTTCACATACAAGAAGTTACGAGAGATTGGGAAAAAACAAGCTGGGGTAGAATGATCTCTCCCTGGTTTGTGAAAAGTGAGCACAGTAGCCATTGGCCAGGAGTCTGGGAGGGTATACTGTCCAGATCCTATTGAATAAATCTAACAGAAAGGGCATACATCGCTCACCGAGGGGTCAAAGTATAACATATGGGACATTGTCTGGACCAGGGGCAGTATACCCACATAAAGTAAGAGTGGAATGCAACTCACTCAATGTAAACTTATTGTTGAAGGCTTCTCTGCCTTAGAAGGTGAAGTCCATTCGGTGTCCTTCAGCAACATCACAACATGCATTGAATGCTTGCAGAGCAGCATCCTGGTTAGAGAATGCAGAGAAAGCAGTCGCAAGGTACTCTGGTCTCGTCTGCTGACCTAAACTCTTTAACTAGGACAGAGAAATCAGTCATTTCCTGAAATGTGGACCATTGAGTTTGTGCCAAGGACCACAAGCCAGAAAATTATATTTGAATGGGAAAGTAATCACTGCCATGGAGGTCATCAACCACCTCCCAATAAATATCAGGCTGTGCATCTGGAGAGCAAAGGAATAGATCAAGATAGGGAAATGAAGTGGTTCTCAGGCAGTGATGCATCAACTCATCCACATTTAGGACACCTATCTCCAGCTTGCCAATTGGATGAGCAAGGACCTAACCCCTGGGGTTGATTGAGTAGCAGTAGAAAAACCCCTGCAACTGCACCATTTTTTTTTTAGGGGCCCATCTGGCAACTGCCTAATTGAGCATAAGTCAGGGTACTCACTAGAGCCTACAACTTGACTATATTAAAAAACAATTAAATAACAAATAAGGATAAAAAGATCATAGGCTAAAAACAAAACAAAGCAAAAAGGTAACAAGGAGGCACACTCAAGAGCTGGTGGTAGGCCCGCCTCCCCTGAGCAATGAGCATGCGACCCACAAGTCAAATCAAGTGGAGGCCAGCCTCCTCCAAAAAGTTGTATAGTCCGCAAGTCGGTGTACATGAACCAGTCCCAAGTACAAGGGACAAGCGGTAGCGAAACGCTCGTCTCATTACCAGGACAGGTAGCATGAGTGAAAATCACCCAGACTGGGAAATTCAACAAGAATGTGCCAAACAGTCTGGGGAACAACGCAGTCGTTGCAGTAAGGCGCTGGCGAGCGCTCCATCGAATAGCGGTGCGTCCCTCGAGTGTGTTGTAGAGGGCTGAAAATCTATCCTCTAACACCAATTGTTCCAACCCGCTTCCTATGCTGATTCAGATGTAAGAAATTGAGGGAGAAATGAAATGGATTGTATGTACAGTCCTTTATTTACAAAAATATGGGGTAATTATATTTGAGATCTCATTACTTATGCACACAAACAAAAAAAAATTAGATTGATAAATTTACAATTGCAATATATACAACATCAAAATTAATAGTCCTATCACCATACAAAGTTTTATCTAAACAGTCAAAGAGGAAATCATTTTAACAAACAAAAAAAATATTTACAAAAGTTCTTACAACCAAACCAAGAGACAAAGAAGGGTTTGCCGTTTCCCAGGGAAGAGTCTTGCTGGCCGCCACTCATGTGGGCACAAACTGCATACGACTTTTAAAGGCCTAGGTCTCCGAGCTCATATAATTATTATTGCGATCCAGTCACGTATTGAGGCTATATAAAAAAAAGCAAAACCTCCTGTCCAACCAATCAGTAACCAGTCAAGGATGATGGAAATTTCAAGTATATTACTTCCCCTAATCTTATAATGTCAGCCACTCTTTACAAAGGAAGTAATATTTACAAAATTTAATAGAGTGGCTTTTTTGTTAAAAGAATTTTATCAAGAAACTCTCTGCAAAGAGACAAAAACATTTTAAACAAAACATGAATACCCAAATAAATATAAAAAAAAAGAAAAAAACATTCCCATTCACACACACATTCTTACAGAGGGAGGGAGGGCACACACTCACATTCGCTCCACCACAGTGTAATTCGGAAACGACAGAAACCAACCTGAAGCCGTCGCGGCATTCGGGGTAGTTCCATGGAAACAGTCGCGCAACAATGGCATGTAAGTGTAAGTTCCCCTCGACCATCTCCCATCTTGTTGGCCAAGCAGCCCGTATTACAGCCATGTAGTTGGTGTGAGGAAGAGCAATGCGCTGGTCTGGTTGCCCAGTCTCGCAGAGTATTTGGTGCCCTCATCGGCGTACTCATTCCCCGCAATTCCTACATGTCCAGGAACCCAGCAGAAGATAATCTCGACATCCTGGTGGCGTCCTGGGCAGAACAAGGGGCACCAATGGCCCGAGAGCTATACCTAGTTCTTGGAGTTTCCTAGACTTAAACCTAAAGGGCTTAGGATATGACTGGCGTCTCTCGGCGGCATAGGCACCGTCGAAATCAGCTGCGGATGCAGTGAGAGCTGTTGGCGACTGAGGAAGGCACCGGGCTCACGCGTACAGGTGTATAATGCACTGTGCACGACGTAGAGTGGGTGGCATCTCTCCAGCATCGACTAGTAGACTCTCAATGGGGAAAGTGCGGAAGGCACCTGTCGCCAGGTGAAGGCCGCTGTGGTGGATCAAGTCCACCTTCCGCAATACACGCTCAGTTGCAGATGCATAAAACTCACATCTGAAGCCGAGCTTCGAACAAACAAAGGATCGATAAAAAAGTAAGGCAGTAGTAGCCCTATCAGCGCCCCAAGCACTGAATGTCACGGAACGGAGAATATCCATCACACGGGTACAAGAGATCCTAAGGCTGCGAGTATGAGGCTCCCAGGTGAGGCGTCGGTAAAATACAAGAGCAAGGAAATGGTGTGATTCAACCACTTCCAGGTGTACCCCATTAAGAAACAAGTCTGGGTCAGGGTGGAGCCGTGAATGGTGGCAGAAGTGCACCACCTTAGTCTTGGCCAAGGAAAACCGAAACCTGTGCGCTTCGGCATAGCGAGAGACCTGTTGGAGTCAATGCTCCAGAGTTGGCATCTGGGCTGCGCCAAAAGAGATTGAAAGATCATCCATGTAGAGCATAGCCAGAACATCTTCCGACAGCACCAAGGTGATGCCATTGATGCTCAGGGCAAAGAGTGTGACACTGAGGACACTTCCCCGCGGACATCCTCTTACTGCTCCATTGGGCCGAAGAGGGCTCCCCCACAACTATACACGGAATCGACGATCTCGCAAAAATTCAGATATAAAGATTGGGAGGCGTCCCCTTGCCCCAATCATGTGGAGAGTCTCCATGATACCATATCGCCATGCAGTATCATAGGACTTCTTCAGATCGAAAAACACCGTGGGGTAGTGCTGTCTATGAAGGAAGGCTTTGAGACGGCATTGTCCAGTCGGAGCCGAGATTCCGATGTGGAGTGAAACTTGATGAAGCCGCATTGTGCAGAAGACAAATGGCCTCCAAGGGCCAGAAAAAAAATGCTAATCTAACATTTACAATTTCGCCATCAACTTGCACACCCAAGAGGTTAGAGAGATTAGGCAAAAACCGGTCAGAGTAGTGATCTCTCCACAGTTTGCGAAAGACGAGCACAGTAGAGATTCGCCAGGAATCCGGGAGGAGACCCTCTACCCAGATCCTGTTGAACAAATCCAACAGAAAGGCCATGCCTCACTCACTCTGATGTCAAAGCATGGCGTATGGGACATCGTCTGGACCATGGGCAGTGTCCATGTACGAAGCAAGAGCGGAACGCAACTCACTCAGAGTAAACCTGTCATTGAAGGTTTCTCTGCCTCTGGAGGTAAAGTACAGCCAGCAGCCTTCCGCGACATCGCGACGTGCATTGAACACTGGCGGAGCAGCATCCCGGCAAGAGAATGCGGAGAAAGTGGTCGATAAGGATTCCACCACGGATGTGGGTAACTGAGATTGCAGTCCCATTCTCCTGGAGAATGGGAGGGGGTCCTGCGAGAACTTGCCCCGAATCCTTTAACTCGCTTCCACACCTCTGCTAGAGGGGTTTTCCCATTACATGAAGACACGTATGCCTACCAAGAAGAGCAGTGTGCATGCTTCGAAATATACCAGAAGCTAGCCCTAGCCCAACAAAATTCACAGACAGTGAAATCGTTTGGGTGGCGCTTATAGCGCTTTTGCTTGAGGGCATCTTACACTCGGATGACCACCAAAGGAGTGGTCAGCGTGCAAAATGGCCAGACCTTCTAGGAATAGTAGCTAGGCCCGCGGCGATGAGGTTGCCGGAGAGCTCAATGGCCTCATCTACCAAGCTAAACTCAACTGAGATAGAGAATGCAGTCATTTCCTGAAATGCAGACCACCGCACCCACACCAAGCATCACTGGGGCGGGCTCTCGGGCGGCAGTAGCCCAGAAAATGATATTTGAATGGGAAAGTGATCACTACCATGGAGGTCATTGACCACCTCCCAATAAAAATCAGGCTGTGCATCCGGAGAGCACAAAGATAGATTGAGGCAAGGACTTGACCCTGGGGATTGATAGAGTAGTCTCCCCAGAGGGGGTGTCTACAGTTTAAATCTCCGAACAAGAGAAAGGGCCTCGGCAACCGCGCCACGACGTGGCGGAAATCCCCTGTGTCGAAGTCGGCTGATGGTGGAAAGTACGCGGAAATAACAGTATACCTCTTATCAAGGTGCAGCTGCACAGCTACTGCCCGAAAGGTATCTAAATCAAAGAGAATGGAGTCATCATGCTGGGTGTAAATCATGCATCTTAATGGCCAGCCCCCATCCCCTGGTGGTCGGGTCGCAAAACCTTTATACCCTGGGAGGGTGGCCAGGGGGCACACGCCTAGCATGGTCTCCGTCAAAAAGATAGCTAATGGGGAACGGAAGGAGATAAGCCTCCACAGCTCCTCCCAGTTCGCCTGGGAGTCCGGCGGCAATTCCATTTAAGGAATATGCCCTCCAGATCTAGCTCAGAAATGCGTGTGGGCTCTTCAAAGAGAAGACCCTCACGTGAATGGATGTACGCTTCCCAGAGGCAGAACTATGGGTGCTGTTGGCCGGACAATGCGGTGAAGCGCTGTCGCCTTCAAGGAAGTATTGGGGGGCTCCTTGTAATGCGAGTCTTTTCATTAGCATGTTATTATAAGATGGATTTTCTTTCCAGACGCCATCTTATAATAACATGCTAATGAATTTTAAAAAAACAAACAAACAAACAAACCCATCCCCATTCACACACACATTCTTACAGAGGGAGGGAGAGGGTATTTGAGAAAAGGGGTGGGAGAATGGCCCTTTTTACACACACTCACATTCGCTCCACCACTCCCCTCCTTCCTTAAGCTATTCAACCACACTCACTTACATTACCTTTTATACTCAATCGCACCCTTCTGCACCCATTCACACTCGTCTACTGGTCCCTGGCTATGTGTAGCAATCAGTCAGGGTTGTTCATCAGTCTTCCTGTCAGTCTCATCATCACTATTAATCATCTCATCAACCATACTCTTAGCCCTCATTACCAGTTCTCCCATCTCACGACAGAATTCTTTCATACTCTCCGTTCAGAACCTTCACTCTTCATACCCCCATTCATCAGCTCCTCACTCACAGCTCTCATCCAACTCAAGGTCCACTCTTGCGAAACAGACAGATCACTCATATCCCCTGTATTCTCAACAGGCATACCAGAAACCCCTTCGACTGGTTCCCACCAGAAACCTGAAAAATCAGCCACTTCATCATTCACTACATCAAACTCACCTCTAGCCTTACCATTCATAAAACCCCCAAAATCAGCCACACTAGGTTCATTCTGCCCAAACACACTATCATTCATACTGTTCCCAAAATCAGAAAAATCAGGCACAGGCAGCTCACTCACTCGTCTACTTATACCAGCCAAATCACTCACCTGTTTACGCAAAAACTCAATCTCCCTTTCAAGATCCCCCATACCAGAAAGACTCTGCTCAGACTTACTTTCATTCTTCCTTTCACTCTTCTTTGTACGCTTTCTACTCCTCGAGACTAAGACTAGCTCTTTCCCAGACAGATCCATACTATCAGATTCAATCTCATCATCATGCACTTTACCTCTCTCTCTACACAGTCCATACACTGGATGGCTCACCAGGTAGTCAGGAGGTTCTCTCCATCTCCTTAACTGACTCTGATGAGCCCACACTCTCTCGGTCATACCGTCATTCAAACTCTCCAAAACATACCCCACCCCATTTTCCCAAACTCTCACAACTCTATAAGGTCCATCAAACTTCTCACTCATCTTTGACACATTCAACCTACCCTTCACTTCTTTCACCTTCAATACTTTCGCACCCAATTCAAATGAATGGAACCTTTCATGTGCCTCACACCATACACTCTGCTCACTTTCACTCAAACGAAACATATCTTTCATTTGCCTTTCAAAATTCATCACAAACTGACATGGGGACATTCCAGTTGCACTATGCACAGTCAAATTATACGCCAACAACACTCTCCCTAAACATACATCCCAGTCATTCACTGTCGTACTCATCATTCTCAACATCTCACACAAGGTTCTTATAGTACGTTCAGCCAATCCATTTGAAGACGGTACATACAGAGTTGTTCTCACATGCTCCACACCATTCTCTCTCAACATTTGCTCAAACACTTCTACAAATTCAGGCCCATTATCACTCAGACATCTTCTAGGCTTCCATACACACATAGGAAAAAAACAACTGCTCAACCACACACGCAACAGTCACACTCCTTTTATCTCTCACAGGCGCTGCATACACAAACTTACTTTTATGATCAACCATCACAACCATACCAAAATTCCCAGCACTCGTACGCAGCAAAGACACACAATCAATCACTACCAATTCAAACAGTTCTTTCGCATCAACTTTCAACATCGGTGGTTTCACTTGCACACCTTGCACCTTTCGCTTCTGACACCTTTCACACGTAGTTGCAACATCATTCACAACAGTTCTCAGAAACGGATGGAAAACACGCTCCTTCATACACTCCCACAGCTTAAACTGCCCATATGCCCATAATTATCATGCACAACCTTCACCAGACCAATCATACCAACCAAGGACATCACAGGTACATACATATCATCCCCACCCTTCACATGCCTCACAAAATATACAACAACCATACAAACAACAAAATCCTTAGCATACCTTTTAAAATCACTTAAAGTGCTGGTCCTTTTTATCTTTCCAAATTATGGCGCTTTGTTTGTAATATAAGGATATATGAAATTAAGTGCCATAAGTTATTTGGCTATTAAAACAGATTTGAAAGGCTTACCCATCAGATAAATAGTTTTGCTTTTATTCGTATAATTATTCAATTTATTATCATTATTATTATTAATTTTAAGAATTTACCTTTGGAGTCCGATAATCTAGGGGGGAGTGCGAATGAAGTTGGGTCACATGGATAGACGGGAAACGGGAGAATAAAAGTTTGAGAATCATTATTTGAATTCTGTTCTGAGAAGGATAAATGAAGAACAGCAAATGACCTTCTCATCATGCAGACATTAAACAAAAATCAAGGAAGTGAGAGCGTAATTTGGTAACCTGATTCTTCTAATGAAAGAATCTTGCTCAGCTTATAGTCGTGGTCAACACTAAAACAGCTTTCTCTAATTACATGACTAAACTAGTGTAATCTTGACGGCGTGCTTTCTATCCCTAGCCAATTATTGCGTCACTTGAGCTGGTCACCCCTGTGGAGCCTCAAAACTGGTCAGGTAAGATAAATTCACTCAATACTCGAGATCAGATAAGTGACCTCTATTTTGATGGTCCTCCTCTCTCCTCTCGACTCACGGTCAAGTTTATGCTGGACCATTCCCAAAATCGCTTCATACGGGAAAGAGGTTGGCTATGATTAAGACAACAAATGACAATTAACGCGAAATAATACCTCAGGGTAACGTTATTAAATATACCACACAACAGTCTAAGGAGATTAGATTTGTTTGAATGATAGGATGGAATTGCATTAGTGTATGCATTCCTTTTTCTGAGGTGAGCCTATTTTCGCAATGAGAAGAACCTTTTCAATAAATACAAAGGCTTCGTCTTTGGTGCTGCTGCGGAAACGAATATCATCTTATCGCTTGATTTTTTTGCTGCATTCGATTGTAAGTGATTTCTTATAAAAGGGCTCGGAAGCCCTTCATCCACTTTCATTTATATTTGAAATCGATTCTCCATACTGTGATAACTTCGTCGTTTCCACACAACTTTACCCTTGTAGTAGAAGCTAACTATAACAATAGAATATTATAAAAGCCTAAGGCCACCAGTATAGGACAAAGGTTCCAGGCCGTGCTCTGTCTTACTTGAGAATGTAAAATAGTTTAGCTTTGAGGAAGGAGGGCTTAAAATAGGCACACAACTGTAAAAGGTCAGTTATCTCAGTCCAAGCTCGGAGGTGCTAGTTTTCAATACAAAGCTTTCTGTTGTACCACATGAGGCCATTTTTTTTCTATTATTCATTGACTGTAGAGTCCCAATTTTATTTGGGTTAGTTGATTATTTTTCATTGTTCTTAGGATCAATCAATAATATTTCTAAGTAGGACTTATTTATTTTTGATTGTAAATATTATTGTATATTTTTTTGTTAGTAAAGGACTGTACATACAATCCATTTCATTGTCCTTTGATTTCTCAGGTCCAGATTAGTGTAGGAAGTGGGTTGGATTGATTGGGGTTAGTCTAAATTTTTCGGCCCGCTACATTGCTTCCTGGAGTCTAACGACTCGGTGGAGGCGCGTGGCTGTTTCGCCTTACAGGAAACAGTCACTCTAGGGGAATCCTGGTTTTAGTCGGTGTTTGGTGTGAACCCTTTATGCTGCCAGCTCTACCAAGGGTGGGTAGAACCCGCAGAAGGGTTCCAAATGGGTGTGGAAATGACCGTGCTCGTAGGCCTGGCTGGGGCCAGGAGCAGAGGGTTTCTTTTTTTAATAGAGGTATAAGACATCCCAGGTAGCACTGGAAGCACTAGAACTAAGTCCTTAGCCTCGTGAAATGAGATATGATCCTGGGCCTGAATGGTCAGGGTTTCCTTCTCAAGCAGATACGAAGAAGCAGGGTGTGGCTCTCCAAGATTGACACACTTGGGAACACATGATTTGGACTAATTGTGTGTGGCCTTGGAGCAACTTACACAGGTTTTGGGTAACCATCACTTTGCACCTCGACAGGAGCAATTAGTATGGCCGAAGCAGAGGCAGTAATAGCACTTCTGCGGCAGTGGCACAAATGCCTTCACACAGTAGCGATACCAACCGCCACGCACCAACTCAGAGAGCTTGTCCCAGTCGAATGTGACAAAGAGTGCAGGGGTGGCTCTTGAGGCCCCTCCCTTTTTTCTCATCACACATTCGACCTTGACCGCCCCATGGTCGACCAGCTCTAAGGTGATGTCCTCTATGGAGTAGTCCACAAGTTCCTTCACATAAACTACTCCTTTCACAAAGTTCATGGTAGAGTGCGGCATCACACTCAGGCGTGCCATCAAGTGTCCGAAGGGCACTAATCATGGCTGCCTCGTAGGGATTCAACGCATTTGCCAAAAGGCTCCCATCCGAGAAACGGATCACCTTAGCCAACATGCTGCCATCAGTGGAGCGAATAACCGGGTAGCGTTTGAAGCCAGCGGACTCAAAAATGCTGGGTAGTCTCTGAATGAGGGGACTCGGTGTAATTGAGGCTCCGCTCCACACACTAGTACTTTTGGTGTTAGTCAGGGGCCCCGCACCTGGGGGGGTTGGCAAAGGGGCTGGATGTGGCGATCTTGGTCGCTTACCGAAATGGCAGCGAACCCATCCATCCTTGCAGCCCCCACGGATGGAGAGGAGCCCAGAGTCTTTTCCTTGTTTTTCTTCTTTTTAGGAGAGGAAGGTGGGGAATGAACCCACTTCTCCCCTGCACCGACAGGAGCCCCCAGGCTGGATGGACCGGCCTCAGCAAGGTCCTTCTCTAAGATGGAGGAGGTCCTGGCAGTCGCAGGGGCACCAGCCGGAGACCCAAGCCATTTGAGGAGGACCTTGCATAGGGGTGGACTCGAGTTTGGTGCTTGGTGCTGAGCCCGAATATTCTCCCCATGGAAGGCCCTACCACCTGAGGCTGGGTTGCCTCAAGGACCATGTCTATCTCGGGAGAAGGGGGGGGAGCGCTCCAGTTGGCCAATACCCCCAGGACATCACACACGTCCCATTGGCAGCAGTTATGAGTCGAGTCTGGGGAGGCACAGGCCTTGACCCCGCCAGGTTTAATATTCTAGCCAGCAGGTCTTTTGAGGGAAGTGACTGATGGGGCCTGGCTTCCCTCTCCCCCCTAAGGGGGTTGCCATAATGAGCGGTCGGCTCCCCAGACAAGGGGGTGAGGGGGAGTCCCCTACACCCATAAGCAAAGGAGAGGAGTAAGCATCCATTTTTTTCTGTGTAGCTGCCCTGAAGGCAACTCTGTTGATCATGAGGGATTTTCATCATCGGGCATGGGGACCCTATTCTTTCTGTAAGAAGCAAACGCTAATCACCCTTCGCAGTGGCCCACTCTGCGATGTGTGCGTATGGGGCTCACAGAGCCATGTGCCGTCATTTAAGGCCACCCCTCCCGCCTGGTGACCTGGGAGCCCTTCTGCATGGTGGCTCCACCTTATGCATAGTGTAAAAAAAAATAGATAGTGAAGTGAGAAGGAAAAGAGATGTGAGGAAGAAATGGGTGGGGATGAAGCAGGTTGTTAAAAACCCACCATCCCAAACCAGAGCTCAGGGGTTAGGGGTTAGGGAACATTGTCCCCTCCTCTAAGTTCGATCCAGGATAGTTGGCTGAGAAGGTCAACATCTACCCTGTGAAAATAGAGGCCAACCAGAGAAAGTTGTGGGAGAGGTTGTAGGGGAAGTGAGGAAGTAGGGAAGAAATACAGGCTGTCTGAAAGAAGGAGAAGAGGCTAAGCTGGGACTGGATGGGGCGCTGAGTCCCGCCAGCACAGGAAATCGCTGCGCCCCTTATGGGGGCCAACTATGTGACAAAGCATGGAGTATAAAGGACATTGTCCAGACTGAGGACAGTGTCTCCACATGAAGCAAGAGATCTGAAGGCAACTCACTCAGCATAAACCTGTCGCTAAAGGGTTCTCCACCTGTGGAGGTCAAGTCCTGTTGGCAGGCTTTAGCAACATCATAATATGCAATGAATTCTGGCAGAGCAGCATCCATGTTAGAGAATGCAGTTGTAAAAGATTCCATCATGGATGCAAAGTCCGAGATTATGGTCCCATCCTCATAGGATTGGGGGAGCTTGTAAAAACTTGCCCACAATCCTTTACACTCATTTCTACACCTCTGCAAGGAGTCTTCCTGTTGAGTGAAGACACATATGCATGCCAAGAATAGGGCACAGATGCTTTGAATCATTCTGGAAACTAACCCTTGCTCAACAAACTTCACTAAGTGTGAAATCATTTGGGTGGCACTAATAGGCATATCACCTGTCTCTGAGGGCCATCTCACTCTCACACAACCACCAGGCAAGCAGGCAGCATGCAAAAAGGCCTGTGCTCTTGAGGGTAATACAGAACTATAGTCACATCTACTGACAAACTCCTTAACTGATATAGAGAGACTTGAAACACAATGATCAAGTCTCTTGAGTGGTCACAGCCTATTCAAAGAGATCTGAATGGGAAAACGATTTCTTCCATGGAGTTTGTCACCCAGAGCACAGAGACACATCATAGCAGGAAAATGAAGCAGTTTTAGGATGACTCTTCTACATAAAGACTCCCAGCTCTGCAAAGACACACTGGTTGGGACTGACTATGATCTCCCCATAGGGGGGTGTCTTTTGTTTAGGTCCCTGAGGAGGAGATAGGTGAGACACAAAATCCTTATACCCTAGAAGGGTGGGCAGGAGAATGCACCCAATATGGTAGGCAGACAGCTATATAGGGAGTGGGAAAAGATGAGCTTCTGCAGTTCCTCCCAATTAGCCTAGTCTGTGGAAAATCCTTTGAATAAAATGCCCTCCCAGGTATATTTGAGTTATTAGGGTCCTCTTGGATAAAAGACTCACCAAAATGCTTGTAAACACTTGGTCCGTGAGACAATGGCTGCAGACTGCACCTTTTGCTCTACTGTCTTACAGGGCTTACTGGATGAGATTGGGATCGATGCACAAGCCTTCCTCTCCTCCTTCAACTGGTGGGGCAACTTTGAGGCCTGCATTCACTCATCATTTTGAGGGGACCAACTTTTAAAAGCATCCTGGCTAGCTTCAAGCAAGGGGAGGGGAAGCAAAGCTACCTTCTTACTATTATTTCAAGAGGTAGATAGACTTGAAGGGTTTCATATCAGCTATCTTCAAACCATACTTAACATCAAATGACATGACCAAATGACTTGTGTAACTATTTTACAAAATACTTCCACCATCAATATTGAATCAATGATAGTATGTCGCCAGCTCTGGTGGATCGGTCACATGGTCAGGATGTCTGAATGTCACAAAACACGCCAAATACTATACGGCGAGCTGAGGGATGGTGACTGCTCTCTGGGAGGACCAAAAAAGCAGTTTAAAGACCAAATAAAGGCCACTCTCAAACAATGCAACATCTCTGTTGACCAACTTGAAGTTCTGGCCGCTGATTGAGAAAGTTGGAGATTAACAGTCCATTGGGCTGTCAATGTGTTGGAAGCAACTCGTACAAATACCACCAGGATCGAGTGACAAAACCACAGACATGAACATATGGCATGAGGTCCTGTTAACCCCCCACAAGGAATTCCCTGTCTCACATGTGCCTCCCAATTTGGCCTGAGAAGTCACCAAAGAAGTGACCTTCAAAGAAACTAGACCCTAAAACTGATGCCAAACTATTATACCAAAGATGTAATAAGCATTGAAGCATAATTATTATTGATTTTGTTGTTATTATTATGGCTATAATTCTAATCTAATTACTAATTATTTAGAGGATAAGCATATTATCTTCGTTAATGAAGGACTACCATAAGCGAAGTGAGCAGGCTTTGAATAATATAGGGATATTTTTTTCCCCTCATTTTTTTCTATAGCACTACTCTTCTTTGGCATAATGGGGAAATAATTTCATAATTTAAGTGAAAAAGACCAATGCTGTGTAAATTCAAATGTATATATAAGACCTTAATTATAGCTGACATTTTTTTTTTAATTAAGGGGCTATCTGGCAACTGCCGACTTAGGCATAAGTTGCCGTAAACAAACAGTCTAGTTCTAGGCTACTTTAAAAAATTGAACAGGAAACAACAATAAAAAGAAATAACAATAACAAAGCAATAACAAAAACAATAACAAAAACAACAACAATTAAACCGGGTTAAATTAAAGGGAGAAGGCCGGCCTCCCCCAAAAAGTCAATAAGTCCACCAGTCAAAGTACAAAGTGGTGGATCGAATCCACCTTCCGCAATAAACGCTCGGCTGCGGATGCATAAAACTTGCATCCGTAGTCGAGCTTCGAGCGAACAAAGGATCGATAAAAAAGTAAGGCAGTAACCCTATCAGCGCCCAAAGCGCTGAACGTTACGGAACAGAGAATGTCCATGGCGCGGGTACAAGAGACCCTAAGGCTGCGAATATGAGCCTCCCAGGTGAGGCGTCGGTCGAATACAAGACCAAGAAAACGATGCGACTCAACCACATCTAGGCGCACCCCATTAAGAAACAAATCTGGGTCGGGGTGAAGTCGTGGATGGCGGCAAAGTGCACCACCTTAGTCTTGGCCAAAGAAAACCGAAACATGTGCACTTCGGCATAGCGAGAGACGCGGTTCAATGCCTGTTGGAGTCGACGCTCCAGAAGTGGCATCTGGGCCGCGCCAAAAGAGATCGAAAGGTCGTCCACGTAGAGCGTAGCGAGAACATCTTCCGGCAGCACTGAGGTGATGCCATTGATGCTCAGGGCAAAGAGTGTGACACTGAGGACACTTCCCTGCGGGAAACACTCTTCCTGCTCCTTTGGGCCGGAGAGGGCTCCCCCCACCCGTACGCGGAATCGACGATCTCGCAAAAATTCAGATATAAACATTGGGAGGCGTCCCTTCGCCCCCATCGTGTGGAGAGTCTCCATGGTATCGTATCTCCATGCGGTATCATAGGCCTTCTCCAGATCAAAAAACACCGTGGCGTAGTGCTGTCTACGAAGGAAAGCGTCGCAGACGGCATTTTCCAGTCGGAGGAGAGCATCCGACGTGGAGTGGAACTTACGGAAGCCACACTGTGCAGAAGACAGATGGCCTCCGCTGTCCAGGAAAAAGGCTAATCTAACATTTACCAATTTCTCCATCAACTTGCGCACGCAAGAGGTTAGAGAGATTGGGCGGAAACCGGTCGGAGTAGAGTGATCTCTCCCCGGCTTGAGAAAGGCGAGCACAGTAACGATTCGCCATAAGTCTGGGAGAAGACCTTCCACCCAGATCCTGTTGAACAAATCTAACAGAAAGGCCATGCCTCGCTCACCCAGGTGTCGAAGCATGGCGTACGGAACATCGTCCGGACCATGGGCGGTGTCCGCGCACGAAGCGAGAGCGGAACGCAACTCACTCACAGTAAACTTGTCGTTGAAGTGTTCTCCGCCTCTGGAGGAAAAGTCCAGCCGGCGGCCTTCCGCGAAATCACGACGTGCATTGAATGCTGGCGGAGCAGCATCACGGCTAGAGAATGCGGAAAAAGAGGTCGCTAAGGATTCCGCCACGGACGCGGGGTCCGAGATTGCGGTCCCATTCTCCTGGAGAACGGGAGGGGGGTCCTGCGAGAACTTGCCTCGAATCCTTTTGACTCGCTTCCGCACCTCAGCTAAAGGGGTCTTCCCGTTAAGTGAAGACACGTATGCCCGCCAAGAAGAGCGGCGGGCGTGCTTCGAAATATACCGGAACCTAGCCCTAGCCCGACGAAATTCAGCGACAGTGAAATCGTTCCGGCGGCGCTTATAGCGCATGTAGGCATAACGCTTCTGTTTGAGGGCCGTCTCACACTTGGCCGACCACCATGGGAGTGGTCGGCATGCAAAACGGCCAGACGTCCTAGGAATAGTAGTCAGGCCCACGGCGATGAGGTTGCCGGAGAACTCAACGGCCTCATCTACCGACCTAAACTCCTCGACTGAGATAGAGAATTCAGTCATTTCCTGAAATGCAGGCCACCGCGCCTGCGCCAAGCACCACCGAGGTGGTCTCTCAGGCGGCAGTTGCCCTGAAAATGATATTTGAATGGGAAAGTGATCACTACCATGGAGGTCATCGACCACCTCCCAATCAAAATCAGGCTGTGCATCCGAAGAGCACAAAGATAGGTCGAGGCAAGAAAATGAAGCAGTTCTCGGACAGTGATATGTAAACTCATCCACGTCTAGGACACCCATCTCAAGCTCTTCGATCAGATCGGCAAGGACTTGTCCCCTGGGATTTATGGAGTAATCTCCCCAGAGAGGATGCCTGCCGTTCAGATCTCCAAGCAAGAGATAGAGCCTCGGCAACCGTGCCACGACGCAGCGGAAGTCCCCCGCGTCGAAGTCAGCTAACGGTGGAATGTACGCAGAAATCAGAGTATACCTCCTATCCAGGTGCACCTGCACAGCCACTGCCTGAAAAGAGGTATCTAAAGAGAAAGGAAGAACGGAGACATCATGCCGGGTGTAAAGCGCGCATCCACCAGCCCGGCCATCCCGCGGTGGTGGGGTCGGAAGACCCTTATACCCCGGAAGGGCGGGCAGGGGGCACGCGCCTAGCATGGTCTCCTGCAAAACGATAGCTAACGGGGAACGCAAGGAATATGCCCTCCAGGCCTAGCTCGGAGGAGACGCGGGGGCCCTCCTCGAACTGAAGACCCTCACGGGGATGGCCGTACGCTTCCCGGGGGCAGAACCCCGGGCGCGGTTGGCCGGACAAAGCCCTGAAGGCGCTGTCGCCTTCGAGGACTTATTGGGGGAGGTTGGGCTCGTCATGCGAGTCTAGTCCTCCCTCCAGCTCCAAACGTTAGGCGGGCGTTGCGGCTTCGGAAGCGGGGGGCCCTCTTTTCGAGAAACAACCACCGTCTCCGAGCCAATCGCTCCACCTCGGGGCGTAGACAAAGGGGCCGAAGCTCCTTTGTTGCTGTCCTCCTTTCGGGGAACAGCTTTAGGAACCCCGGAAGATGGCCTAGCGGCCATCTTTAGGGGTGTTGCCTCCTGTGAGTCTAACGACTCGGGGGAGGCGCGTGGCCGTTTCGCCTTACGGGAAACGGTCACGCTGGGGGAAGAGGGGGGAGCCCTGGTTTTAGCCGGGGCAGGGTATGAACCCTTTTTGCCGCCAGCTTTACCAGGGAAGCGCCCGGGTTGGGTAAAGCCCGAAGAAGGGCTCCGAATGGGCGCGGAAACAACCATGCTCGTTGGCCTGGATGGGCCAGGAGCAGAGGGTGCCTTTCTAACTATTGAGGCACATGACGTCCCAGGCAGAGCCAGGCGCGCCAGGACCAAGTCCTTTCCCTGGGCCTGAACGGCCAGGATTTCTTTCTCAAGGAGATATGCACCACATTGCTTCGAAGAGGCAGGGTGCGGCTCTCCGCAATTGACACACTTGGCCACACACGATTTGGACTTATCGCGTGCGACCTTAGAGCAATTTACACAGACTTCGGGTGACCCCGACTTTGCATGTCTACATGAGCGATTCGTATGGCCGAAGCGGTGACAGTAATAGCACCGCCGCGGCAGTGGCCCGAATGCCTTCACGCGGTAGCGGTACCAACCGGCACGCACCGACTCAGGGAGCTTGTCACAGTCGAACGTGACGAAGAGTGTAGGGGTGAGTCTCGAGGACCCTCCCTGTTTTCTCATCACACATTCGACCTTGACTGCCCCATGGTCGGCCAGCTCTAGGGTGATGTCCTCAATGGAGTAGTCAACGAGTTCCCTCGCATAAACTACTCCTTTCACAAATTTCATGCGGCGTCACACTCACTGGGGTGCCATGAAGTGTCCGAAGAGCACTTATCTTGGCCGCCTCGGCGGGATTCGCCACATTCGCCAGAAGGCTCCCGTCCGAGAAACGGGTCACCTTCGGCTCTCTACCAATTGCACTAGCTAATCCTCTCCTCTGATGGATCAGGTTGCCCTTGGACAACATGGTACCATCAGTGGAGCTAATAACGAGGAAGTGTTTGAAGCCAGCGGGCTCGAAAATGCCAGGTAACCTCTGAATGAGGGGCCCCGATGTTATTCAGGCTCCGCCCTGTGCACTTTTGGTCTTAGTCATCGTCAGGGGCCCCACACCCGGGGGGGCAGAGGGGCCGGATGTGCCGATCTTGGCTTGGTCGCTTACCAAAGTGGCAGCAGACCCATCCGTCCCCGCAGCCCCCGCGGATGGAGAGGAGCCCCGTGTCTTCTTAGTCTTTTTCTTATTTTTATTCTTTTAAGGATAGGAGGGCGGGGAATGAACCCGCTTCTTCCCTCCACCGGCATGAGCCCCTAGGCCAGATGATACCGGCCTCAGCCAGGTCCTTCTCCGAAATGGAAAAGGTCCTGGTGGTCACAGGGGCACCGGTCAGAGGATATCCCTCCCCGCCTTGTGCTGCCTCGGAGGCCCCAGCCGTTTGAGGAGGACCTTGCATAGGGGCGGATTCAGGTTCGGTGCTTGGCGCCGAGCCCGGATTCCCCCCCATGGAAGGCCCTACCCTCTGAGGCTGGGTTTCCTCAAGGACCATGTCTATCACAGGAGGGGCCTCCAGTTGGCCATCCCCTCCCAGGACATCGCAGGTCCCCTTGGCAGCTTCACCAGTCTTTTGTGGGGAGGCACAAGCCTTGACCCCGGCAAGGTTTAAGATTCTTGCCAGCAGCTCTTTTGAGGGAAGCGACCGAAGGGGCCTGGCTTCCCACTCCCCCCTAAGGGGGTTTGCCCTACCGAGCCGCTTGCACGAGGGGCGGTCGGCAATGGGCTGCCTGCTGGCTTTCTTGGCAGTCCCCTTAGAAAGCAAAGGAGGGACTGCCGCTGGAGATAGGGAGGTGCCCGAAAGCACCTCCAGAGAAGGGGTTGAGGGGGAGTCCCCTACACCCGTAGGCGTAGGAGAGGAGTAAGCCTCCTCTCCGGTTAAAGAGGTATGGAGGGTCCCCTGCGCAAGCACAGGGGGGGGGGGACCTCCATCTTTTCTGTGGAGCTGCACGAGGGCGGCTCCGTTGTTTATGGGGAAATTAAGGGGAGATGTATTTGTTTTGCATCATTGGGCATGGTGACCCTCTTTGTTTTACGGGACGCAATTGCTCACCACCTCGTGCAGTAGCCCACACTGCAAGAGGTGCTTACAGGCCCGGCAGTGCCAGGCACCGCCATTCGGGACCACTCCTCCCGCCTGGTGGCCTGGCAGTCTATCGGCATGGCGGCTCCACCTTGGACACGGCGTAAAATTGATAGAATGTGAAGAGGAGAGGGAAAGGGATGTGAGGAAGGTATTGGTGGGGATGAAGCAGGTTGTTAAAAAACCTCCATCCCGAAACGGAGCTCAGGGGTTAGGGAACAATGTCCCCTTCCCCCTCAGTCCCGATCCGGGGTGGTTGGCTTGAGAAGAAGGTCAGCATCTACCCTGTGAAATTAGAGGCTGACCAGAGAAAGTTGTGGGAGAGGTTGTATGAAAAGCGACGAGGTAGGGAAGAAATCGGGCTATCTGAAGGAAGGAAGAGAGGCTAAGCTGGGGCCGGACGGAGCGCTGGATCCCGTCAGCACAGCGGCCAGGATGGCAAATCGCCGCACCCCTTAAATTATAGCTGACAGAAATGATTCTCTTTCAGCTCTCAGTGAGTCAGTGCCTCACAGCCTGCTTAGATTTTCTACACTTTCTTGGTTGATGGGAATATTCACCATATTAAAAATTGAACTAATCATAAAATTTACAGCACTAATTGAAAAATATTAGCAAATAATTTTATGGCATTAACTAAAAATCTCATTAAGAGAAACCACATTAATTAAGAGAGCTGTATTTTAGGTTAGAATAAGAAAAGTCTCAAACTTTTAAGTCTAACTATATAGGTTAGGTGAATGACAGACAAGATTTGGTATAGGGCCATGCAAGGAGAAATACTACAAGTTAATCAGAATACAGGAACCAGAGTATCTATGTTAACTAGCAAAACATTATGCATGCAAAAAATATAACTTATACATACCCACGTATATAGACAAAGGATAATAACCATTCTTAATGATAAATTTTCAAAGAAGCTAATAACTTAGTATTCCATATTCATTAGTAAACAAGAGAACTAGAAATAAATACCTTTCTTGTTCCATATACCTGTGAAAACCCTCCAAACTGCTCAGCATCAAATCCATCAACTAATGGAGTCCTTGTACCAGGCCCACCACCCTCCCTTAATAGTACTTCAGTGAGCCAGCCATGCAAGTTCTGTTGTGACTTTCGATTTGTTAAATCATGCACCAGAATAATACCTGTTAAACAAAAATTTGAAAAATATAATTTTGCTACCATTAGAAGCAACATCATAGCTTATTCTTCAACTTCATTCTAGTCATTTCTAAATACTTTTGAGAAAAGGAAGAAAATCGGTGTAACAAAAGAAGGGGTAATTTTTTAGGAGCTTATCTGCTGACTGCCTACTAGGGCATAAGTTACCATAAACACACTACACCCTAATACTAAGCTAATTAACAAACAAACAAAAAAAAAGGCAAATTAAAAAAAAAGAAAAAAGGACAAAATAAGCATCCACCATCCACCGTCAAGCAATGTATGTAATAAGTCTGGTTTCCTCAATTTAGGTATTTTACTTAGGCCCGCCCCTTGATGCAATTGACATTTTCATTTATAATTCACAGCATTATATTAGCTTAGGTCCTGAATATATTCAACTTCTTGTCATCACACTCACAGGAAAAGATTTCCAATTTGGAAAAAACAAGGAAGGGATAGCAAGCTTTATTTAAGTCATTTCTACATATCAGAAATGGAATATTTAAAACCTCTAAAAACATGAAAATATTGGGCTTATAAATCAAAGTTAAACCATTAGCTAAACTATATTTGTAAACTTACCATGAACTGGATTTAGGAAGACATGCCGAGCATTTTTGTGAGAATTATTTCCACCAATATCCCAAAACTCAATGAAATATGTTTTCTGGCATGATGTCCCTTCTCTGTATTCATGCAGTTTAACTTCAACACTGCAACCAATTGTCCAGGATGATTTCACAAGAGGTCCACCATGACTTGCAAGGTACACAAAAGAGGACTTCCCAACTCCTAAAAAAATATTAAAAAAATGATGTTATAAATTTAATGTGGCAAAGTGTATTTTTTGTGAATGATCATAACTAAAAAACAATGGAATGGTAATTTTTTGCAAAACTCTGAGATTTAACATTTTAAAAATGGACTATTTGGATTGGTGGTTTATTCTGATGCAAAAGAATTGATCTTATTTTTCCTTATGCTGTGACTGAGGAGCCCAAATATCACTTACCATGTTAATAACTTTACATTTAAGGTTACAATTCATCTGCCATTTTTGTGCCCAACCTAATAACTTATTTAGTCAGATTCTTTCACAATACAAGAAATAACACTTTCAGTGCAAATTGGCAACTTAAAACTTGACATTCATCTCCGATTCACAAAATCACTTATAAAATTAGTGTCCTTGGGATTTTTGTTCTTATGTTCTTAAATAAATGGCTGTATCAAAATAAAGATGATATTGAGAATAAAAATAACAATAATGAAACTTCTGATGAATCTTTTTCTGAAGATGACTCATCTAATATTCTGATCTACTTTAAGTGAAGATGGAGATAGTGAGTCAAACAATGAAGAGAGTGATGTTTTAGATGATCAGAGGTAACAAAATTCACACCAATGTGAATGTAAGGAAGCAAGTTCAAATGATAAAAATTTCATATTTACAAGTAAGGAAGAACTTTCTATACATCCTGTTCCATTCCAAGATAGAAAAATTTGACCATTTGATGAATATTTGTTTTTAACAATTATGCCAACAACCTCTCACAGTCAAATTTAACATGGCACTCACGACAAAGCATCTCTTTTAGAATGTATACCCTCCACTCTATCTCCTCTGCATCTCTTTCTTTTCCCTGCCCCACTCTGTACTCTTATATTTCCCTGACCACTATCATTAACTAGTTTCCCACCTGCAAAAACTCAATGACACTATCTAACTCGTGCCACAACACGTCAACCCCAGCCTGGCTTAGATGGAGTCCTTCCAATACATACAATGCCTTATTCCCATAAAACCCATTCCAAACATCTACAAACACTAATCCTAACTCCTCACACAAGCCTTTCACATACTCATTCAGTCCAATTGCACGAGACAACCATTCCATCCACACATCCAATCTCGGAAGCACATATGAAACGATGCCTTTTACTCATCCTTTCAACTAACCTTTTGTACCTCTCTCATAACTCACATGAACCCACCTTCTTTACATAATTTACTCCCACATGTGTAATCATAACTGCATCCCTCTTACACCCAGACTATCATACCTTTCAGACACATCATTTACACCAGCACCCGGCAAACAAACTCTCACTCCCTTCCAATCTAAATATCTAAGCTGTCCTAACCTATCTATTCTATCCATATTCACCTACCATTCATCTTCACTCACATCAGTCACTCCTTTCTCTCCAGTCCCTAGTCTAGCCTACCTCCCACCCTCCTGGTTCCAGCCACATTCTCCATGTGTACACTCGTATCCCTTCTCCCTTCATCCACCAACTCACTTAATCTCTTGCATTCATCACGCAACCGACTCACCTCATCTACTAAAGCCACATTTGCACTAGTCACATAACACACCGGGCATTCAGATACATTTGCTCTTCTTTCACCACCACAAAAATCACAAATTACATACACACTGCTTACATCAAAAGGCATACTCACTACATCCAAAGCAACAGCCATACTGAGAAATTTTTCCAACCTTTTAATTAAGCAATCAAGAAAAGTATAAACAAAAATGTGGAGAAAATTAGGCTGCACTGAAACGCAAACAAACTGGAGCTATTTAATTAAAAATTCCTTTAGTATTATGTCTAACACTCAAAGTTAACTATCTTCCTGAACTTAAATATATTACACCGAAAAATCAAAATGAAAAAATGTCACTGAATAGAGCGCTCGCTGAGAACTCTAGAAAACCTATATAAATTTATCAAGGAGACAGGATAAAAACTACATATCTGATTGTTCTTGGTGATTTCAACTTCCCACCAATTAAATGAAATAATGGTGCAGTATTTAGGGGAGCTGACTCAACCTATGCTGCAAAATTTATAGAATCAATTAGAGAGGTATTCTGGGAGCAATTAGTACATTTCCCCACTAGATATAGAGAAGGACAAGTTTCAAATACCTTGGACCTTGTTTTTACAAGACAGGATAACTGTTATAAATATAAATCAGGAAATGCCATTAGGAAAGAATGATCATATTGGAATATTAGTGACACTAAAGCTGGGCAAAGAAATGGATGAGGTATCATGCAGGAAGGTATATAACTTTAATCATGGTGATTATACTGAATTGGGACAATCCTTAAACATAATGTTTAATCAAATAGATGAGAATGCTCACGTTAATTACATATATAACTATTTCATTGATTGTTTGAAGAGATTACAGGACAGATTTATATCCTTTAAATATGTTGGAGGATCGATGAAAAGGAATTATAGCTCATGGATGAGGCAAGACACCTTAAAAAAATGCAGAAAAAATAAAACTTATAAAAATTATTGTAGATATAGAACAGAGTAATTATGATTTGTATAAAAGGGCAAGAAGTATGTTAAAGAAAATGCAAGGATAAGTAAAGTAAACTATCCCCATACTGACTGATGGTGAAATTGATGTAATTGAGGATAAGGATAAAGCCATTATGTTTAATAGATTTTTTGCCTCAAACTTTACACAGGAATCTATAGAATCATTTCCCACTCCTTTGAGAAGAGATGTGAACCCTACTCCTTTTAATTTAATAGAAGAGGAAGAAGTATATGAAAAACTCTGCAAGCTAAAAGTTGAGAAATCCCCAGGTAGTGATGGTATTCATCCTAGTGCTTAAGGAAGCATCATCATACATTGTACCAAATCCTGACAAAAATTTACAGGAAAAGTCTACAAGAAGCATGTGTACCAGAAATATGGAAACTGGCTGATGTTCCTATTTTTAAAAAGGGCTCTACAAAAAAATGTGTACCAGAAACATGGAAATTGGCTAATGTTGTTCCTATTTTTTAAAAAGGCTCTACAAAAAAATGTAGGCAATTACCGTCTAATCTTTGATCAGAGAAAGAATGTTGCTTCATCTCACAAGCAATGGACCAATTTGTAATGAGCAACATGGATTTGTACCGGGGAGATCATGTGAATCTCAGATGTTGATAGCAGTTGACAATTGGTGGGAAAATATGAAGAAAGGTCTGACTATAGATGTTATTTATCTTGATATGCAGAAGGCTTTTGATACAGTTCCTCAAAAGAGAAGTAATTAAACTTAAAAGTTATAGATTTCATAATGAGTTGATTCAGTTGGTAATAAGTTATTTGGCAAACTGAAGACAGTGTGTACATGTGAGGGATTCTTTCTCAGATTGGATCTGGGTAAATAGTGGAGTACCTCAAGATAGTGTTTTGGGTCCCCTGTTATTCGTTAGATATCTAAATGATTTACCTGGTGGTGAAATCCAGAATACTAATGTTTGCTGATGATACTAAAATTTTTAGAGAAATTCAGAGCAAAGAGGATTATAAAATAATGCAAGCAGATTAGGATAGTTTATTAACTTGGTCTGAGAAATGCCAGTTAGTTAAAATTTAACCCCAGTAAATGCTCATTTTTGAGGTTGGGGAACACATCGGAGTTGCCAGTTTACAGAATGAGAAGCCATAATGATGATATAACAACACTTACAGAAAAAGAAAGTGAAAGAGATTTAAGAGTAATAATTGATAAACTATCAATTCATGAACATATCAGTGGTAGGTATAGTAACAGATGCAAATAGAATAGTTGGTATTATAAGAACTTTTGTTCACTTGGATAATGGTGCATTTAAATTACTATATACAGGTTTAGTAAGAAGTAAATTGGAGTATTTACAGAGTGTATGGTCACCTAGATACTGGATATGTGGATCAGATAGAAGGAATACAGAGGAGAACAACAAAGTTGTTACTAGGTTTGAAAAATAAGAATTATAATGAAGGATTAAAAAAAAATGACCTACCAAAATTAGTGTTTTGTAGAATTAGAGGGGATTTAATTTTGGTTTTTAAACTTGTCACTGGCATGATTAAGGATACAGGAGAGGATATGTTTACTTTTGTTGAGGATAATAGAACTAGAGGACATAATCCCAAAATGAAAAAAACTAGATATAGGCTAGAAGAAGCTAGATTATCTTTTACCAATAGAGTGGTGCAGTGGTGGAATGACAGGCCAGAAGAAATAGATTTAGCTAACTTAGTAAATGAGTTTAAAAATAAAATTGGTAAATACTTGTGTTCATGTGACATGGGTAATTTTTTACATTAGCAATTCAGGAGTTTTTTCCTTTTATCCCATAATGATTCATCCTTTGTTCCAAAATATTTTGTTTTACCACTTGTTCCTGAGGATGACTCAAAATTGGCTTTCAGTAATCAAACACATATACAAATAACCAAATGCATAGAAAAATAAACTAAAAATATATATTAGCATACTTTAGTGACCACTACAATTAATGTTTTATTTGGTAAATATGAATATCAAAATGGGTTGGCTTGCCTATTGTGATATCATCTATATCAAGATAACTTTTTTTTTTATTTTGGTCTACACCTTTTTTTTAGGGTGGGATGGGGAGAGGGGGGTATGCATGTTTACCTTTTCCTAAAATCTTTTCATTCCTTTTTCTTTTCTATCCCTTTTAAATCTTTTACAGTCACTAATGTAAAAGATTACCATGACATGAAATATGATTAGAGAGCAAGGGTTTTTCCCATACCATTGGAATTGTTCTGAATTAGTAAGTGTAATGGGTGTAAATTAATGTAGATTGTATGAAGTATATTTAAATATATATAATTGCCGAGCCTGATATGATATATACAATGACTAAATACAATTTGATACGTATATTGTAATAAGTGGCTAAGCTGCTGCAATAGCCTAACAAAAAAAAAAAACATTGTCTACATTAAAAAACAATTGTTGTAAAAAACATACAAACATTTTATATATATTATCCAAACATTGGAGGGTGGGTATAATCCAAAATTTAACCATCAAAGGTTATCGCATCCGTTAAAACCCTCCTATAAACTGCATCCATAGAATTCTTACATCTAGCACGAGAAAATATTTCAAAAAATATCATACCTGAATCACCAACAACAATAATTCTGACTTTCGGAATTGCATTAGCATGACTAAGGGAAGACATTTAAAGGTAAACAGAAATTTCTAGTTATTTACTGGGGAAGTTTGGGTTCAGGTTCAGGTTGTTGGCATTTATTTTCTGTGGAGAGGAGAAATAAATTATTAGCCTTGTTCATTTCTCTTCTTCCACACACACTACAAAAATTTATTTTCTTACTATTCTTATTCTATCATCCATATCTTTTTTTCCATACTCAGTCCATAATCCTCCCTTCTCTCTACCCAGCTCAATCACAAATTCTTTTGGTAAACCTAAAGATCGACGGCGCACCTGAAAAAGTGGAGGGGTTTTCAACTGAAACGATACTGAGTTTATGATTCGTTCATCTGCACATGAATATTCATGCGCATTTGGTTAAATAAAAATTTTAGAACATTATTCTATAAACAATTATGATTATATACTGGGGGGGCTGTGTCACCAGACCCCCACCCCTAATTGATTGAAACTCAGGATCATCGTAGGGGGTTCTCTCCGCAGTGATATCTCCCCCACAAGCAGTCTCCTTGAATTTACTCAAAAAAGGTGAAACATATTGGAACAGGGACAAAATATGGTAAATGTTGTGAGTATGGGTGGATGCCATTCTAGCTTATTTGGGGGGCTATTTTTCGGTGTTTTTCTGCTATCCGACTGGCCAATCACAGATCTGTATTCAGTTCCGTCAATGACCAATCAGAAAGCTCTATTTGTTTTCAAGGCTTTTTGTGCTTTTTATATTGATCAAAACTAGGTTTTTCTTTTATTTTAGATGTTTTTTTTCCTTATTTCTTTTCTATATATCCTACCGACCATATGCCTGACATTATTTAGTCTTTTTAATTACTTTTTACTTAATTTTCCATTGTTTAATGCTCGATAAAAAAACATTTTGGTATTGTTAATGAAGCCTGACTTCTTAATTCTGACTAAAAAATGCCTTTTTCTTTGCCGCCGTATTGATTTCTCTTCTTTGATTTTTTTAAAAGTTTTTTTTACAACCTTCATTTTGATTCTTGTTCCAAAAGGATGCATTCAGTATTAGTGTTTTTATTACTATATATGTGTAGTTCAAGAAACACAAATTCTCAAATTCTGTTAAAAAAAATGCCAATACCTTTCTGAACACACCGGTTGTATTTAAACACCCACCCCCATGTTTTGGGGGCCATCAGTCAAAATGTCTTTTTCCTGCATAGTGTGCTCATTAAATTTTCACCATTTAGGTGCTGTTTTAGCCGACAATGATAAATGTGTTGCTTTTCTCGAAGCCTATGGGCTATTAAAATCTACATGTGAGTGTCTTTAATTATAAAGGCAGAGCTTATAATGAACAAAAATTGGGTGTTTCAGTGCGATAAATCATATATTGATGCTGACAGCAAAAGCAACTCCCATAAATACAGATCAACGGCTCAGAAAGGAACTTTTTCCACTGGGTCCTGCATCTCAATCGAGAACATTGTCATAGTCGTGTTTTGGTTTATCGTGAATAGGGTACCTATGACAGTAATAACCTCACATATGGGCATTTGTCGAAAAACCCTCATTGATTGGTTTAGTTTTTGCCGGGAAGTTCTTTTACATTATTTCAACAATTTTTCTACACCGCTTGGAGGTCCTGGGAAAACAGTCAAAATTGATGAGGCAAAATTTGGCAAACACAAATACAACTGCAGTTGTGTAATGGATTCTTGGGGGGTATAAATGTGAAATGAAGAAAATTTTCATTGTTTCGGTTGAAAAGCAAAATCGCAAAACCCTCCTCACAGTGATAAAAAGGTGGATTTTGCCAGGAACGACAGTCGTATCTGATGAATGGGCAGCCTATTCAAATTTGTCGTCTGAAGGATACGAACAACTAACCGTCAACCACTCCCAGAATTTTGTGGATCCAGAAACTGGTGCCAGCACGCAAAATATAGAAAGAGTTTAGTGGGATACGAGAGCAAATGTTCCCCACTTTGGGCGGAGAGAGGAACATATGGACAGATATCTCTCCAACGCTCTTTTTATGAAAAAATTCCACGAGTTCCAGGTCGCTGCTGGTAAACTCTACCCATCTGTCTGATGTAACTATCTACAGACAATTATAATAGTGTAAGAAACAATAGTTTAATTTTGAATGATGGGGATGGCTCATCACAGGGATGTGCCTACGATGACCCTGAGTTTCAATCTTTTGGGAGGGGTCTGGGGGGTACAGGCCCCCAGTATAGAAGCAAAAATCACCATAAACTAAATAGATTTCAGCTCAGAAACAGTAGCCAAAAATAAGCTAGGACTTGGATCCAGCCATACCCTACACAATTACCCCAAATAATTTGCATCCCATTGGTTGCATTGCCGATCTTCAGGTTTACCATTCGGTAAACATGAAGATTGGCAGCATGCCTGAAAAAGTGTGGGGTTTTTTGCATGTATGTTTCATTCACCCACACATGCATATTCATGCACATTTGGTTAAATAAAAATGTTAGAACATTATTATATATATATATATATATATATATATATATATATATATATATATATATATATATATATATATATATATATATATATATATACTGGGGGGCTGTGCCCTCCAGAACCCCCCCCCCTCAATTGATTGGACAAAATATTTCGCGCCCCATCGTTCACGCCGCCGATCTTCATGTTTACCTAGCATTCTTCTTTCAATTTCTCCCTCTCGAGATTGTGGCCCACACACTCCACAATCAAATGTTCAGTAAACCTGAAGATCAGCGGCGCAACTGATGGGATGCAAAATATTTCGTGCCTGTTCCAATATGTTTCACCTTTTTTGAGTAAATTCAGGTAGACTACTCGTAGGAGAGATATCACTGCAGGGGATCACCCCCTACAATGATCCTGAGTTTCAATCAATTGGGGGGATCTGGGGGGCACAGCCCCAGGTATATAATCATAACTGTTTATAGAATAATCTTCTAACATTTTTTAAAGTTTTTATTAAACCAAACAGGCATGAATATTAATGCGCGGGGGAATGAAATATAAATGCAAATTAGTGTCATTTTGGCTAAAAACCCCCCAACTTTTTTCAGGCGTGCTGCCGAGCTTCAGGTTTACCAAATGTTCTATAGATTATCTCTGCCTCAAAAGGCACCATTCGCATATGTCCTCTCCTCCATTCCATCTGTATGTCCGCCCCTTCACCTCCAATGATCCAGTCCGTGCCTTGAATAGTAGCTGGCTTGCAAAATTCCCATCATACATATTCTCAATGCAAGGCTCCCTTTTGCTTCTGTATACATTCAGGTTCAGGTAGTTGAACCACCCTTTGTATCACGATATAGCATTTATTTTCTGCAGAGAGGAGAAATAATTTATTAGCCTTGTTCATTTCTCTTCTTCCACACACACTGCAAAAATTTCTTTATTGCTCTTACTATTCTTATTCTCTTATCAAACAAGACAGGCAACATGAAAATATATTACTCAAATGTAGATAACTCGCTGATGGGCAAATATGATGCACTACTAACATTGCCCAGTACTGAAGAATATGACATTATAGCCTTGACTGAAATCAAACCAAAAATTGGCTGTATACCAGACCTTCAAACCATGGCAATACTAAGTTATGAATTGTCATTAGTGACTTGTCTGCTCCAAGCACCAGAGGAACATGTATATATGTTAAATCAACCCATAAAGCGAGGCAGATTTTCCTCAAGTGCTCGGACCCATACAAGGACAGCACATGGGCAACAATAATAGATTCAAGTGGCTCCAAACTTCTCATGGGATGCATATACCGCAGTGGCAACCTTGCAGTTGCAGAAACCTATGATGCCAACCTTTACAACACCCTCCACTGGGCAACTTCTAATAACTATGCTCATATAGTTCTGATGGGTAACTTCAATCACCCAACTATAACATGGACTCCAGACCCAGTACTACCTAATAGCATGAGAACTGAGAACCACCTTTCAAGATTTATTGAGTGCATCAGAGACACATTCCTCTTGCAACACATCACAGAGCCTACACAGTTTAGACAGGGATAGAATCTCACCCTGGATGATTTGATTTTTACCAACGAAAGAGATATTATTGAACAACTAACTCACCTTGACCCACTGGGAGCCAATGACCATGTAGGCATTACCTTCAAACTGATTTTCAGCAAGGAAACCACATCCCCATCCAAATCATACTTGGATTACAACAAGGCAGATTTCACTGCTATACACCAGAAATTGAATATAGACTGGAAGAACAAACTAGAAGGCAAATCCACCCAAGAAATGGCAGACATCATAGACATGTCAATCACAGATGCGGTAAAAAGATACACACCCTCTAAAACCCATATTAACTCAAGAACCAAGGCAAAACCCCTTTGGATGAATTGGATTGCACTACGTAGTATGAAGAATAAGCATCATCACTGGATTAGATACCTAAATACTAAAGATAGTCAAGACTATCTCTGGTATATCACAGCAAGAAATGAGGCATCACATGAAACTAGAAAAGCACGCAAGAGCTTCAAGGCTAAGTTGGCAAAAGAAATAAAGACAAATGCCAAGGCTTTCTGGAGATATATCAACAGCTGGCGAGCAACTAGGGCAACACTGGCCAATCTTCAAAACAAAAAGGGCGAATATGTGATGGATGACAAAAGCAAGGAGGACATTTTGAACGAGCAATATGCGAGCATGTTCACATATGAGAACCTAACCTCATTACCATCTTTTACAGAAAAACCACTCACATCGGAGTTGCAGATTACTGTCACAAGAGACCGGGTCCTCAAAAAGCTTGAAGCCCTAAGGACAGATAAGTCACCTGGCACAGATGCAATCCACCCTCGAGTACTAAAAGAGCTAGCTAACGTACTAGCGACACCCCTAAGCATTTTGTTCAACCAGAGCCTGTCAAAAGGGAAAGTTCCAACACAATGGAAGATAGCCACAGTAGTCCCCATTTACAAAAAGTGGAAGAAAACAAACCCAGCTAACTATAGGCCAGTATCACTAACATCTGTGGTATCAAAAATACTTGAAAGAATCATCACTGAAGACATTACCAAACACTTGAAGCAAAATACCTTATCGAGCCGAAATCAGCATGGTTATGTATCTGGATGTCTACAGTAACAAACCTGATTGAAGCACTGGACATTTGGATGGAAGCTTTAGGTCACAGCCTACCAGTTGATGTGATCTTCCTTGATTATGAAAAAGCCTTTGACAAAGTTCCTCATAAACGGTTGTTGAAACAAATAGAGACATTTGGAATTAAGGGCACTCTGCTGGGATGGATGAGGAACTTCCTAGCAACAAGGAAGCAACAGGTCTCAGTCAACGGCACTCTCTCAGAGTGGGCAGTTATTAAGAGTGGAGTACCTCAGGGTACAGTATTGGGCCCCCTCCTATTCTCACTCTAACATAACATAACATAACATAATTACACGGATGACAAAAGCCACAAGGGCCTATCAAAGGTCATCCGCCTCCGTCAAAACCCACCCACAAAAAGCACCATCACCAGGGGAAGAAAAAATCAGTCCCCCACAATATAATATAACGGATGACAAAAGCCACAAGGGCTCATCATAGGTCATCCGAGTCGAGCGGCCTCTTTTTCAAGGCACCCAAACTCCCAGGAAAACTACATCCAGAGGATTGCATCCAGAAACAAGGGTATCACCAATCAAGGCTTGTCAAGAACTAAATCATGCAGCTATAGATATATACAAACAATATTAATATATACAAAACTTAGGAACCATCACAACCTTCCCTTCCCATAAACTCATCCAACCTACTCTTAAATACATTTAGATTTGGACTACCTACTACCCTCTGCAGCAATTTGTTCCAGAAGTCTACCACTCTATTGGTGAAAAAATATTTTCTTAAATCCAACCTACACCCTTGCTTTTTAATTTTCAAGTGGTGACCTCTAGTCCGATTTCCATCATCTAACTCAAAAAACTTGCTAACATCCAATTTATCTATCCCGGAAAAAAATTTAAAGAGCTCAATCATATCCCCTCTCACACACCTCCTTTCGAACGAGAACATATTTAATACCTTCAGTCTATCTTCATATTCAAGGTGCCTCAGGGAAGGAATAATCTTTGTTGCCCTCCGTTGCACTGACTCAAGAAGGTTAATATCGTGTCTAAAATGTGGGGACCATGCCTGTATACAGTACTCTAGATGTGGCCTAACATAAGAGTTATAGAGTTTAAGAATAACCTCCTTACTTTTGTAACTGACATTTCTCTTAATAAAACCCAGCACTCTATTTGCCCTATTTCTTGCTTCAATACACTGCTTAGAAAACCTTAATGACTTATCTATTACTACTCCTAGATCTTTCTCATCCTCTACTGAGCTCAGCCAATGCCCATCCATTTCATAGTTAAATTCTCTATTATTTTTTCCCATGTTAATAACTTTGCACTTATCAAGGTTGAAAGTCATTACTAAAGAGTTTCATCTCAATGTTTGCTGATGACATCAAGATATATCAAGCAATAATAGACTCACAAGAAGCATACCAGACCATCCTGCAGAAAGATCTTGACCAGCTACAGGCGTGGACTCATACCATGCAGATGAAATTTCATCCAGAAAAGTGTAAAGTAATGCACCTAGGCCACAATAATGCTAAACATGTCTACACAATGAAGAAGGAAGATGGTAAAACCCATATTCTGGATGGAATCGAAGAAAAAAAAGATCTGGGAGTAACCATTGACCAAGGGCTAAAGTTCAGTAGATATATTCAGATGCAGACAAACAAGATTCTAGGGGCACTAAAGCACACCTTTACAGCACTGAACAAGCGGTCCTTTACGCTTCTTTACAAGAGCCTTATTCACCCACACCTTGAGTATGCGTCAGTGGTGTGGTCACTCAAACCTAAGCATGACCGAGACACACTGGAAAACGTGCAGAGAAGAGCAACTCGATTGGTCCAGGGGTTTGCTTCACTCTCCTATCCAGAACACTTACAAACTCTTGACCTTCCAACACTGGAGTACAGGCGGCAGCGGACAGACATCCTTTAGGCCTTCAAAATACTAAGGGGGCTCAACTCGGTGCGGTTTAATAGAGAATGCCCTGTCTGCAGCAACACAATGACATAACATAATTTCACGGATGACAAAAGCCACAAGGGCCTATCAAAGGTCATCTGCCTCCGTCAAAACCCACCCACAAAAAGCACAATCACCAGGGAAAGACAAAATCAAAATCCTCCACAATATAATATAACAGATGACAAAAGCCACAAGGGCTCATCATAGGTCATCCGAGTCAAACGGCCTCTTTTTTAAGGCACCCAAACTCCCAGGAAAACTACATCCAGAGGATTGCATCCAGAAAAAAGGGTATCACCAATCAAGGCTTGTCAAGAACTAAATCATGCAGCTATAGATATATACAAACAATATTAATATATACAAAACTTAGGAACCATCACAACCTTCCCTCCCCATAAACTCATCCAACCTACTCTTAAATACATTCAGACTTGGATTACCTACTACCCTCTGCGGCAATTTGTTCCAGAAGTCTACCACTCTATTGGTGAAAAAATATTTTCTTAAATCCAATCTACACCCTTGCTTTTTAATTTTCAAGTGGTGACCTCTAGTTCGATTTCCATCATCTAACTCAAAAAACTTGCTAACATCCAATTTATCTATCCCGGAAAAATTTTTAAAGAGCTCAATCATATCCCCTCTCACACACCTCCTTTCGAACGAGAATATATTTAATACCCTCAGTCTATCTATATATTCAAAGTGCCTCAGGGAAGGAATAATCTTTGTTGACCTCTGTTGCACTGACTCAAGAAGGTTAATATCGTGTCTAAAATGTGGGGACCATGCCTGTATACAGTACTCTAGATGTGGCCTAACATAAGAGTTATAGAGTTTAAGAATAACCTCCTTACTTTTGTAACTGACATTTCTCTTAATGAAACCCAGCACTCTATTTGCCCTATTTCTTGCTTCAATACACTGCTTAGAAAACCTTAATGACTTATCTATTACTACTCCTAGATCTTTCTCATCCTCTACTGAGCTCAGCCAATGCCATCCATTTCAGGTCCAACATCAGCCAAGTCCAAGGAACCACTTCTTTGGAGCGCAGGTGACCCAGGCTTGGAACATCCTCAGCCAGGAAACTATCAACGCACCTACATTCAACAAATTAAAGACGAAGCTCGAGAAGGAATGGAGCAACCACAAATTCAGCTACAGATTCTCCTATTAGTGCCTATATGAGGCACTATTAACAAGCAATGATGATAATCTGAAGAGGATCACCCCCCCACCTTGGTATGCTAGAGTCAGTACAAAGGAGGGCAACAAAAATATCTTCCCTGAAGCACCTTGAATATGAAGATAGACTGAGGGTACTAGATATGTTCCCATTTGAGAGAAGATGTAACATAACATAATTTCACGGATGACAAAAGCCACAAGGGCCTATCAATGGTCATCCATATCCATCAAATCCCACCCACCTAATGCATCCATAAGATTTTGTCAGATCATGCATCTACAATATACAATTTAACAATCCATAGGAATGTCCAACCATGCATCTACAATATATAATTTAAAGCCTCCATAGGAGTCTGTCAAAAACAAAATCAAAGTCCCCCAAAATATACAATAAAAAGAAACTGCATCCACAGGAATGAGTCAAGAAACATATCCCCATACCAAAAAGTAAGAAATTAACCCTCCATCCCCATATAATCATCCAATCTGCACTTGAAAACATTCAAGTTTGGGCTGTCTACAGTCTCAGGTGGCAAACTATTCCATTAATCCACCACTCTGTTAGTGAAAAAATATTTTCTAACATCCAGTCTGCACCTCTGTTTTTAATCTTTAAGTGGTGGCCTCTAGTTCTATTACTACCTTCTAACTCAAATAACTTGCTGAAATCTAATTTGTCCATCCCAGAAAAGATTTTAAAAAGCTCAATCATATCTCCCCTCACACACCTTCTTTCAAATGAAAACATATTTAATACCCTCAGTCTATGTTCATATTCAAGGTGCTTCAGGGATGGTATTATTTTTGTTGCCCTCCTTTGTACTGAATCTAATAAGTTTATATCATGTCTAAAATGTGGTGACCATGCCTGTATACATTACTCTAAATGTGGCCTGACATAAGAGTTGTATAGTTTAAGGATGACCTCCTTACTCTTGTAGCTAACATTTCTTTTAATGTAACCTAGCACCCTATTTGCTCTATTTTTTGCCTCAATACACTGCTTTGGAAATTTCAGTGACCTATCTACTACTACTCCTAAGTCCTTCTCATCTTCAACTGAATTAAGCCAATACCCATCCATCTCATAGCTAAATTCCCTATTAACTCTCCCCATGTTAATAACTTTGCATTTATTAAGGTTAAAAGTCATCTGCCACTTCTGAGCCCAAGCTAACAACTTATTTAAGTCACCCTGCACTTTAAAGCTACCCTCAACCTCTTTGACTACAGCTGCCAATTTAGTATCATCAGCAAAAATTGACACTTTGCTATTTACACCTTGCCCAAGATCATTTACATAGATTATAAATAATAAAGGGCCTAAAACTGATCCCTGAAGTACACCACTAATAAGATTCCTCCACTCTGACCTCACTCCATTCAGTACAACTCTCTGTTTCCTATTTTTCAGCCATTCAGTTCACCAATTTAAAACGTTCCCACATATCCCATGCAGCTTTAATTTATGAACTAGTCTTCTATGTGGAACCTTATCAAAAGCTTTGCTGAAATCTAAGTAGATCACATCAACTTTCTCACCCCTATCTAATTCTTTAGTTAAATAAACTTAGTCGGGCAGGTGTTGAGGTTCTATGGGGGGAGCTGGATAGTGTGATTAGGTCCTTATGGGTGGGAAACTAGAAGCTGTTAGAGGTAAGGGAATAACAGGAATAGAGGGCAGGTGTAGGAAATGGAAGGGATGCAGAGATAGAGGAATAGCTAGGGGGGAGGGCATACTGATGCGTTATAAGGGGACTAATGCACAAGTGAATGAGCAGATAACTAGGAATAAAAAAGCACGATGCAATGAAGATGGGAATAATAAAAAAAACTTACAAATATACTACACAAATGGTCAGAGTATAAGGAATAAGATAGATCTATTAAGAGCGTTAGCGAGTGAAGAGAATTTGGATATAATTGCGATAACAGAGTCATGATGTAGTAGTTTGGTTGCCTGCCTCCCCTCCCCTATGTCTAATCTCTTTCTTCTTTTGCAGAATGTGTGTGTGTGTGGATCGTGTGATCACCGTCTTTACTTTGTGTGAGGGGACTCGATGGATCTCTATTGTGCTCCCCCATTCATCTCCTGTTTTCTTTTTAGGTGGATTCTTTCAGCATAACTTTAACAGGGTAGGGAAATAGTTTGGAAGTCATTAGTTGTGACTGAGGAAGGAAGTGCCGCCTAGACGGAAGATAGGTGAGTGAAGATTGTGTGAGAGTGGATATGGTTGAATGAGTTAGGAGTAAAGATGTTTGAGTGTGGCAGTGAATAGGTGACTGAATGTGCCTTCTCTTTTCCAGTTCTGTGGTACCGATTGTCACCGACATCTGGCTTTCAGAGACGGCTGAAGCCAATCCTGACCCCCGCAAGTGCGCCTACCTTTTGGGGCAATTTTCTAAGGTGTGGACCTTGGCCAGCACCTTCCAGTCTCCAGGGAGTGGTTGAAGCAGCGTCCAACCGACCGTGACCCAGCAGTTGGGACCAACAAGCGTCCCAGCTACCCAAAATCCTCGGCTTTGCCGAGTCCTGGACCCCTAAGAATCCCGCAGAAAGTGAGCCATCTCTCACTTTCTCCAACTCATCTCACTTTATTAGATAGTTAAGGGTGCACCCGTCTGTCGCGATATTTTGATTGTACTATACGTTTGTGTGGCCAAGATCTTGTGTAAGGCCGTTTTGTAAATATATATGTGTGGTGGTTGGCCAGAGTATTGTGAGGCCAACTGTATATATATATATAGGTAATGTATTTTGGTTTAGTTTGAGGGTTGTTTATATTTTGGGTTGATTATTTTGGATACCCTCTCCCTGAACCACCGAGCGGACCTTGTCAGGGCGGCGGGAGTTTTTGGCTGGGGTAATTACTTTAAACCTGAGGTTGAGATTGAGGGCTTTAACATGTTCCATACAAATAGGAATAGGAAGAGAGGAGGAGGGGTTATTATTTATATTAAAGATAATCTCCAGTGTTGTGTAAACAGTACAATTAAATTAGATGATAACACAGAGTCATTATGGCTAAATGTAAAGGCAGGTAAAAACAAGCTTGTCATAGGATTATTATACAGACCACCAAATCTTAGTAAGGAAGCTTCAAATCTTCTGTGGCAGGAGATAGAACGGGCATGTAGAAGTAAGCATATGTGTATAATGGGCGATTTTAATTACAGAAATATAGACTGGGAAGCTCTTGTGGGTGATCAGGAGGCTGAGAAATTTTTTAATGTTGTCCAAGATAATTTTCTGAGGCAGATTATTAACAAACCCACTAGAGGTAATAATATACTGGATTTAGTTCTGACAAATAGGAAAGAAGTTATTAAGGATACTGAGATTGGAGGAAATTTGGGTAATAGTGACCATTGTGAAATTAGATTCAAGATGAAATGGAATGGTATTGATAGTAGCATGAACAATGTTAAACTTCCTGACTTTAGAAGAGCAAATTATAATGGGCTAAGGACTTACCTGGAGGCAGTTGTACAGAAACCAGGCAATGAAATCAAATCAGGAATAGATTCAATGATATCAGTTAGTGGAGACAATAATCACCAGGAGGAAAAGATTACAATTGAAGAGGAGTATGAAAGAATAATTGAGCAATTAATTACAGGTCAGATGATTAACATTCCATATAAGGAGATTAGGACTAAAAATAATGACCCAAAATGGCTGACAGATAAAATTAAGCATTATATTGGCATTAAAAAGGGCATTTATAAGAAAATAAAAAATGGAGAGGATCACTTAAAGCAGAGATATAATGAACTAGCAAGAGATGTTAAAAAGTTAATTAGAGTAGCAAGGAGAAATTATGAAATTAAAGTGGCAAATAGGGCAAAGGAAGATCCTAAAAGATTTTATCAATTATACAAAACTAAGGTTAGAGATAAAATAGGCCCACTTATAGATTCCAATGGAGAATTAGTGAGTGATAGGGACTCAATGGCTGGAATGCTAAATGACTTTTTTCCCTCATTATTTACACAGGAGGATACTCTAAATATACCCGAGGTGTCAATGATCTTTCAGGGTAATGAAGAAGAGAAATTAA